>OY804579.1:118067591-119267591 GCA_963680875.1 Bathymodiolus brooksi
CCTAGTCTTTACAAATCAGTGGAAACTATTGTAAATATATAATACTCCTAGTCTTTATAAATCAGTGGAAACTATTGTAAATATATAATACTCCTAGTCTTTATAAATCAGTGGAAACTATTGTAAATATATAATACTCCTAGTCTTTATAAATCAGTGGAAACTATTGTAAATATATAATACTCCTAGTCTTTACAAATCAGTGGAAACTATTGTAAATATATAATACTCCTAGTCTTTACAAATCAGTGGAAACTATTGTAAATATATAATACTCCTAGTCTTTATAAATCAGTGGAAACTATTGTAAATATATAATACTCCTAGTCTTTATAAATCAGTGGAAACTATTGTAAATATATAATACTCCTAGTCTTTATAAATCAGTGGAAACTATTGTAAATATATAATACTCCTAGTCTTTATAAATCAGTGGAAACTATTGTAAATATATAATACTCCTAGTCTTTATAAATCAGTGGAAACTATTGTAAATATATAATACTCCTAGTCTTTATAAATCAGTGGAAACTATTGTAAATATATAATACTCCTAGTCTTTATAAATCAGTGGAAACTATTGTAAATATATAATACTCCTAGTCTTTATAAATCAGTGGAAACTATTGTAAATATATAATACTCCTAGTCTTTATAAATCAGTGGAAACTATTGTAAATATATAATACTCCTAGTCTTTATAAATCAGTGGAAACTATTGTAAATATATAATACTCCTAGTCTTTATAAATCAGTGGAAACTATTGTAAATATATAATACTCCTAGTCTTTATAAATCAGTGGAAACTATTGTAAATATATAATACTCCTAGTCTTTATAAATCAGTGGAAACTATTGTAAATATATAATACTCCTAGTCTTTATAAATCAGTGGAAACTATTGTAAATATATAATACTCCTAGTCTTTACAAATCAGTGGAAACTATTGTAAATATATAATACTCCTAGTCTTTATAAATCAGTGGAAACTATTGTAAATATATAATACTCCTAGTCTTTATAAATCAGTGGAAACTATTGTAAATATATAATACTCCTAGTCTTTATAAATCAGTGGAAACTATTGTAAATATATAATACTCCTAGTCTTTATAAATCAGTGGAAACTATTGTAAATATATAATACTCCTAGTCTTTATAAATCAGTGGAAACTATTGTAAATATATAATACTCCTAGTCTTTATAAATCAGTGGAAACTATTGTAAATATATAATACTCCTAGTCTTTATAAATCAGTGGAAACTATTGTAAATATATAATACTCCTAGTCTTTATAAATCAGTGGAAACTATTGTAAATATATAATACTCCTAGTCTTTATAAATCAGTGGAAACTATTGTAAATATATAATACTCCTAGTCTTTATAAATCAGTGGAAACTATTGTAAATATATAATACTCCTAGTCTTTATAAATCAGTGGAAACTATTGTAAATATATAATACTCCTAGTCTTTATAAATCAGTGGAAACTATTGTAAATATATAATACTCCTAGTCTTTATAAATCAGTGGAAACTATTGTAAATATATAATACTCCTAGTCTTTATAAATCAGTGGAAACTATTGTAAATATATAATACTCCTAGTCTTTATAAATCAGTGGAAACTATTGTAAATATATAATACTCCTAGTCTTTATAAATCAGTGGAAACTATTGTAAATATATAATACTCCTAGTCTTTATAAATCAGTGGAAACTATTGTAAATATATAATACTCCTAGTCTTTATAAATCAGTGGAAACTATTGTAAATATATAATACTCCTAGTCTTTATAAATCATCCAGATATAAATCTGGTCTTTTCCTACAAAGGACTAGTTATAGTTTTTCACGCTATCACAATGTGGATAAATTCATTGTCTTGTAATTTTACATTTTCAAAAGAAATATTGAACTTCATATAGTGTGGCGTAAAACACCTTTTAATCTCACCCTACAACCAACATAATTCATTGCATTTCATAACCAAGGTTGCGCTTTATTTTTAATATGGAGAATATCTTCATTAATAGCCTCTTATGTTTACATTCGCAGGTCTAAATACTGACTGAAGCAATTTTGCTGTGAACATGTATATATAATTATCTTCTTATTTTCAGCTGTAACATTTTTCATGAGTCCTTGTATAGGAATGATGAGTGACAGACTTACACTACAGATTGGTAAAAGACGTCCTATTATGGTGATAGGCTGTACCGGACTCTGGTTTGTTGACTGATACTTAAAAGATCATAACAGTCGGGTTATAACTAACTACGTGTCTATCTGATAGCATATAAAGCCAAACTATTGTTAATCCATACAGTAAAAAACTGTATTCGATAATGTTCCTGATTTTTTTTTAATATTAGAAATAGAGTAAATCGGCATAATAAGAAATGTATCCACAAACATAGAGACATACAGCACCCAAAGTATGTTTAAACAATTATAATAAGAAAAGTTTGAAGAAACCAAAGGGGTTCAGAAGCCGTAAGTCGAAGTAGGGCAGGAAACACAATGGACACTTTTTTTTATCAACACTCATCTATAAAACAATACTAAAACTAAGGATCGAGCAACACGAAGACCACTAAAAACCAGAGAATGAACTCAGTATGACTAAAAGAAACAACAACATTGTATAAGATGATATAAACCCGTGTACATCGCTGTTAATGGTTTTGTTACCAGTATGGTACATATTAATATTTTTCAGAAAAAACAAATCAAATAATTTTCCTGTTTTATAGTGACCGACAAGTTTATATTTGAACGAGTCTAATAATAATTTCCAGATACTGAATTTCAATGTGCGTTTGATATGTATTTTGTTTTTAATTTATTTACAATTGTAATTCACCATTATATGAATGGATATTTTAGCATTGGTTTAATGGGGATGGCATTGAGTGCTTCACATATTAAATTGGGGTAAGTTTACTATTCTGATTGATTAGAATGATTGATTGATTAGAATGATTGATTGATTGTTATTTAACTTTAAATGAACATAATCTCTGCTATATTCATAACAAGATCAAATTTACATAATAAAAATGATGTAGGTAAAGGGGTATAGCTATGTGCAGAAATTTAGATTGCTAAAAGAAAATAAGGATGTATATGGGACAGAGTCGAACAATCACTACTTGTACAAAACTGTAACAAATCATACTTATTAAGAGCTACTACTGCAAGTTCTATGTTGAGACATCATTTACCTGCCGATCTATAGACGAGTCTACTGCCAGTTCTATGTTGAGGCATCATTTACCTGCCGATCTATAGACGAGTCTACTGCCAGTTCTATGTTGAGGCATCATTTACCTGCCGATCTATAGACGAGTCTACTGCCAGTTCTATGTTGAGGCATTCATTTACCTGCCGATCTATAGACGAGTCTACTACCAGTTTTATGTTGAGGCATTCATTTACCTGCCGATCTATAGACGAGTCTACTGCCAGTTCTATGTTGAGGCATCATTTACCTGCCGATCTATAGACGAGTCTACTGCCAGTTCTATGTTGAGGCATTCATTTACCTGCCGATCTATAGACGAGTCTACTGCAAGTTCTATGTTGAGGCATCATTTACCTGCCGATCTATAGACGAGTCTACCGCCAGTTCTATGTTGAGGCATCATTTACCTGCCGATCTATAGACGAACTGTGTCATTTACCTGCCGATCTATAGACGAGTTGTGTATTCTATTAGTCCCATACTACCAGCGCATGGCCTGTATCCCACAGCAAGAATACTAGATTATGCTTTGATCGAACTGAACAAGCATTTTCGTTGGATTAGAGACCGTTATCGTTTGCATCGGTTTTATTAGACCAAGTGGAGGGCACAAGAGTACCTGGAGAAAACCGTAGACCTGCCGCTAGTCATGTAAAATGTAAGAACGTGTTGAAAACAATTCGCCATAAGCATGAATGGAACTCACATAATTTAGTGGTGATAGTCACTGACAGAATTTATAAATATAAAATAGTTTCCTCCTACGTTCAGTGGTAAAAGTGATTTGTATATGTACTGAGAATGCACTGGTTTAACTAGTACACATTAACCAACATATATTTAAAAGAAATCTTCATTATAAATTAATACCTATGTATTTTTAGACACAACACAAATTCAACATCAGAAAATGGTACAGTAAGTACATTTCATATTATTACATGTACAATGTACCGGATTGCCTTTTGTCACGGAAAGCGCATCGGTGGCGGAATTGTTAGCGCTCTCGCCTCGAGTGCGGTAGATCGTAGGTTCACGGTCGGGTCAAACCAAAGTCTATAACATTGTTATTTGTTGCTTCTCCGCTAAGCACGCAGTATAAATAAGAAAGAGCAAAGACTGGTCGGCCCGGAATCAAAATAATGTGTTCGAGTGGAGCGACATGTCTACTCGTGGACTGTTGTCTAAGTGAGCTAGCACAAAACAAATACAACTCAGCGTGTTGGTCTAGAACAAAGCGGATCTCATCATCATCTCATTGAAAATTAACTTGATCTCGCCATGATATAGCTGAAAAATTGCTGAGTTGTCGTTAACCAACAATCACTCACTCACCTCCGTTGGTCACGGAATCATTTAAGGCCGATAGACAACAAGTCATTACAATAGATTTTCTTTAATATTTGCTTCAAGCTATCTTTTTTATATGAACATTACTAATTTGAACTCTGAAATACATCTTACGTGTTTTTTTCAAAACATAATGCAGGATGAAAATGTGAAAAATTAAAGTGAACAAAGATATTGATATCAAAAATTGAATTTCTAAGATTGCATGACAAAACATAGACGAGGGTAGTATGTTGAAAAAATGCTTACCCGATCTTTTTTGTTTGTTTGAATAGATTGTTTATTGTTAAATATAATGAATATTTGAAGTAAAGGGACCCGTGTTACAAATCATGGTAAATTTGTTGTGTATAGCAAACTTTAATTTATTTGGTCAATAGTTAGTATAAGAAACAATTTGGCAGCCATAGAAGTAAAGGAGGATTGGACACTGCATATATCGAAATATTGATTTTAATTCCTGATGTACAGAAGACAGACTATACAGAATATGACTGTAAATGGAGTAATCTGGTTAAAATCATGTATTAAATATTACAAGTCCTATTAACATTTGGCACAATTCGATTTAAACTTTCAAAGTTTGTTTATGTGAACTTGAGTAATTATTGGCTTTTCATTATGTAGCCGACACTCAGTTGTTCACTGGCTCAATTAGTTAGGTAGTTGTAGGGCCCGGGTGGCTCAATGAGTTAGGTAGTTGTAGGGCCTGGGTGGCTCAATGAGTTAGGTAGTTGTATTACCTAGCAACTCATACAAGCCTATCACCATTACGGCGTGGGTTAGCGCCCGGCTTTGTAAATTACAAAAAAGGTGCATTAGACTCGCAACCGCATGTGATAAAGTTTACCAGTTGCTTGCCCATGGTCGGTGGTTCTCTCCGGCTTCTTCCACCACTAAAACTGGTCGCCATGATATAGCTGAAATATTGCTGAAAGTGGCGTCAAACACCAAGAAATCAAATCTCACTTGTAATATTTTGACAGCAGCGTTTTCATTGGCTAATATTAAGTTCACCATGGAGCGAGGCAGTATGCATAGCGTATTTAATAAAACTGTGGAGACTTGATTTAGTGCGCGCGACGCGTTTCCGGAATAACTTTCATCGGGTAAGCTCATAGTCAAAAGATTGGATAGCCAAATAATTCAAGAAAGCGGGAGCAAGAAAACCAATATCGTGTGGGATATGTTTGTTTGTTTGTTTGATGGTGCACGTGTTTAACGCTGCTTTCAACAATATTTCAGTTATATCGTGGTGCTCACTTTTATTGGTGGAGGAAACCGGAGGACCCGGAGAAAACCACCGATCTGTCGCAAGTCACTGACAAACTTTATCACATAATGTTGTACACCTCGCCCTGATCGAGATTCGAACTCACAACATCAGTAGTGATAGGCATTGATTGCATAGGTAGTTGTAAATCCAACTACCATACGTTCATGGCCACGACGGCCCCTTGAGGGATATGAGACCTCTATCGTATCTAATGTATATAACTTCGTCTTTAGTGTTACAGAGATTTAGAGGCTCACCGATGTGCTCCTTATATGAATGGATCTAAACACCCACATCATGGTGTACCACACAATGCTAATCCTAGTTCACTTTTGCTACCACAACGAGCAGCGAACGCTATTGATCTAGATCCAGAACCGCCAGGAGATCTGGGTAATTATATTAATAAAATAAACATAACATATACTTATATTACACTTTACGTTTTTATTTTCCCTATTTGTCTTTGTTAGCGTAGCCGGTCACTATTTTCGTATATGGACCGGTAGTATATGGACCGGCCAGGTACCTGCATTATTTTAGATAAAAAGTATAATATAACAAATAGTTCATGTCACTTGGGTCATATGGCAGTATATGGACCGGTTCGTCACCAAAAAATATTATATGGACCTCAGAAGCTTCGGTCCATATAATATTTTTTTGGTGACGGACCGGTCCATATACTGCCATATGTCCCTCAGTGCCATGAACTATTTGCTATATATTCGAAATGCGAAACTGATATATTGTAGGTTGTAGTTGTTATATAATGCAGGTAACTCATGGTAAATAATCTGTATATGTAAACAACAGATACAGGTAGTATAAACTGCATATGCCGGAAGTATAGATTGCATATACGGTAGTATATATTACATTGTATATATTATAGGGATTAGCTGACACCAGTAGTTACTTGATCCATATATAATCATACCACATATACACTGTAAAGTGAAATAACGTCCACCAGACTGTAGTCATTTATATTAATGATCTCAGAAGTTATCTATGATGTAAACAGTGCATTCGACTTATCACAAACTCCATTTCTACTAAGCATAGAACACAACATTATTGTTTATATTTGTTCTAATTTTGAAGGAATGCTATTAATGCTAAATAAGACTTGAATGTGACCTTCAATGTATATTAACTATTAATTCTTACCTGTTTTTCAGCTTTGTATATAATTTTCTACTTACTTGTGACAGCCATGTTTGCGACAATCAATGTACCCTACAACGCCTTAATAGCTGACAAATCAAATCCATCTCAGAGAGGTTTGTTTAATTTGAACATTGTTGTAGGTTTTGCTAATACTTCCACTTTATTACTAGGACAGCAATATATTTTCATACGCCACATTCAACGCGAGACAAATAGAATAAGGTTTGCTTGAAATTTGTACAACAAGCCATGACAAAGTCAGCTATATTCATAGGATGAAAAGTTTTGGTTATGGTGCTCAATACCACTTTCAACAATATTTCAATTATATCGTGGCGGTGAGCTTTATTGGTTGAGGAAACCAGAGAAAACCACAGACTTGTCGCAAGTCACCGACAATCTTTATCACATAATGTTGTATCGAGTACACCTCGCCATGAGCCATGAACGGTATTCAAACTCGCATTTTAGTGGTGATGGGCACTGATTGCACAGGCAGTTGTTAATCCAAATACCATACGATCACGATCACGAAGGTCCCTATGCAATGAAATGAGGAATTAACATAACATATATATTTAAGAGGAAGTTACTCCATACATTGCTGTGCTTTTCCTATCCACACTTCTATCTGATGGGTTTTAGGTATTGTCATAGGATTGGTCCGTATTGTTGTGGCCGGTCATTTGTTGGACAATTACAACTTACCTTTTGAATTTTAATTTTTACAGAAGCAAGATACAATATAAGGGACCTAAAGTTAAAGTCCAAAGACAGCTGTGTTTTTGTAGTCAAACATTCCGCGTTAAGCAAGTTCAAACATGTTTAATAAAGTATGTTAGAGTTTGCCGAAACAACAAGATAAAAGTTCACTGATGTGAAATATTTAAAACAGGGTATATTTACGTATTGCAGTTTTCTCGACCAACTTTTAACAACAATATGCAGCCTGATAGATTTTAATATTTGTATTTTCTAGGTTTTAACTCTGGAGTAATGGGTGCTATGATCCTACTTGGTAATGTCAGTGGAGCCGCGGTAGGCACTTGTTTTACTGTAAGTTCTTTAATAGACCAGGTGACTATGGATTATCTTCTCATGCTCCACTAATGACACCCGTCAAGTATAATCGCCACATGGAACTTCGTATTTTTGCATTGAATCCACTTACATTTCATTTGTACTACCATGACGTTTGACTTTTTAAGCATACGAAAACAAATCAAATAAAACAACACACCAGGAATGGATGTGAGAAACCCATATATCTTTTTTCACAATCTAATAATTAAATCAGGAATATCTGAAGACCACCGTATTTTTATATTACGATGTATCATAATGAATAACTATGAATACGAACGAACGTTACAAATAAACGTTAGATAACAACAAAGGTAATCAAGAATGGAAATCCATAGAAACTAGCAACATTTGGTATACAAGACACAGGACAAAGACAAACAAGGCAAAGTCACTATATAATATGTGTTGGACCCCACTATGCGCAATTCATGTAAAATGTGTCAGAGTGTATAGTTTCATATTTAAGTAATGTTCCTAATTCAATAGGGTTTTCAGTTCGACTTCTGATGAATATACAGAAATCATCAATAACAATGTTTACTTTATTTAATTTATTGCGGTTTTTAAATACGTCTCAGTGTGTTATGTGCTGTATACTCTTTGTTTCTTCCAGGAAATCGGTGTGATAGGTGCCTATGCTACAGCTATCTCTGTAGTACTAATCAGTGTATGTATAACTGTATTTACCACAAAAGAAAAGCCAGGAAAAGAAGTTAAGGAACCTGTTGGTAAGGATGTACTTGTAATGTGCATGAACATACTTCATACATAGAGTTTTACTTGGTTATTGTAACGTTTACTATGAGGTGTATATCTTCCAAGGTAAAAATAAACCATGGAAGACAATTGCCTTCAATTGTAAGAACGATGTGTGGAAAGATAAAGAAACATGCACCAAGTAATCCGTTTTAACACTTGAACTAGAATATAAAGGTAAATGTAATGAACCAGCCATTCCTTCCATTTTTTACATGAAAAATTGTTTGTTTATTTTTTCTTTTTATTATTCAAAAACTTCTATATATTTCATATCTTGTGTATCCTCCTGAATTACATTATGTGCAATTGAATAAACCTTGGAATATGTATCTATGGTCATTATATGATGGTAAAAACAATGTTCTTTATAGAAATTCCTTCTGTTGTGTTCTAGTAGGATTAAGGTTGGGTATTGTTTACTGGTCTCTTTTAATCCAAATGAATGATGATATGCAGATTATCAAAAATGTAAAAGTAAGCTATATAAAAACCATTACCTAGTAAATATTTAGATTTTCAAAATCATATTTTATACAATGAAGAGATGATAAAACAATGAATAAAAAAAACTGATTATATTATGAACAGAGCACTTAATATTATCTTCCTCCTTTTAGGTTGTTTTGCAATATTTTGTGGTTTTTGGCAACCACTAAAAGGTAAGTTGATTATTTAAAAAAAAACAAAAAAATAAAAAAAAACAGCAAGCGATAATAATGAATAAAATACAAACCAATGAATAATCAATCAATCATAGCTATGCTATGACCGCTTATATTGAAGAGAAGAGCAGAGCAAATTTAAGAAAATGTAGCATAATGATGAAAACTAATCAAGGGAGATAACGCGCGAATATATTTTGATCTAGATCATGACCGAAAGATTAACGTAAATGTACCAATGATTTTTCATGTTCTCAATACTCTATTCGAGAACTAATATGTCATTAACAGTGCTATATTCTGTAAGGTATAGAAGACCAAAAACCTACAAGGACACTAAGCAGAAATAAAACATCCAAGTCATTTGCCATTGTGTTGGTGCTGTTAGATTTGTGTCTGTTCTTTATCAGGAAATATCTGGTCATTGGTCACTATGTTTCTCTTAATTTTACAAATATGAAAAAAACCCTCACATTTCATGATTCTTGAAGTTGTTTTTGCAAAAGATTCAGAAACTTAGAATATTCATTTCTTTAGATAAACATACCATATATTTGATACATATTACATAAATGTAAAAACACATACATTTGTATATTACAGAACATGATTTTCGATGGGTTTTTATAACACGTTTCCTTATGCAGCAGGGAGTTTCGACAGTAACTGGGTAAGTAATAACTAAAGTCGCCTCATCTCAAATACGGATAAGTCGTTTTCTTGAATAATTCGATGTAAACATTGGTCCGCTTTATGTAGCTTTAGTTCAGTTTATCCAAGGTAATTCGCACATTCGGATATATTTAGGTAAAAATCATCGATTGTTTCTTCTTTGACTCAAATTCTTTTCGATGGAATTAGGCAATCCCATACCATATGTAGTTTTGATACTGGGGTAATTATTCTCATATTAAACGAGTGTTCTAAAGTTAACTTTGAGGTTGCATTGCTATCTTTTATAGGTTCATTGTTGTAATATTGTCACATGATATAAGACGTCATAGAAACACGTGGTGTGCACTAACTTGAATATGTACGTTTTTATTGTTTTAAACGTCAACGTTAAAAACCAGGGGTAGTCTAGGTTAGCGATTATTTATTGTCACTTTAATCGAGTTTTCATCATGTTGTGATTACCAGACTTATCAGAAGGGGAAATGCATTATGAATGTACTCGTCAAAACGCCGACCAACTTTGGGTAGGGGGTCTTGAATCCTTAAAATGTCAGATGGTCATTGGAGCGGGAACCAATGTCAGTGGTGTGATACATGTGGTCGGAAGTGGGCGATTCCGGGTGTGAATGTATTTAGATAAATAAAGTCTTGATTTGAATGAAAATGTATTTACGGCATTTTATACGTCACCAAATAAAAGAAACTGTGTATTTATCAAGATTTGATACTGGAAACAACAGTTAAATAGAGTCAGAATAAAAATTATTTGAAAATGAATGTTTCAATAATATTTATGATTGGTGAGAAATGTCGTCTTACATTGCTTATATTAAATGTATTACTTTGTATTACTAGTAACAACAATAACATAATGATTGTTGCATCACATGCCTTATTTGAATGCCTAATTATTAATTATTTTTGCAGATTTTTGGAGTACTGGGTATCAGACATGATACAATTGCCTTTTTGTTGGAATGCTGCTCGTACAGTAGCATTCATTTTATTGCCTTTGTTATTTTCTGCCGCTATTGGGTATGTATACTATAGATATCTATTGTTGTAATTGGTAGAAAACAATCCAACTGTCACAGCATCAATGCCCTTCTTTCTATTAGAAATTCAATATTTGGAGATAAATATGCATTGAATTACAAATGGTGGAATACATAGATTGTAAAGATAATTTGATATTTACTTATACTATGTGTGCATGTGGAATACATAGATTGTAAAGATAATTTGATATTTACTTATACTATGTGTGCATGTGGAATACATAGATTGTAAAGATAATTTGATATTTACTTATACTATGTGTGCATGTGGAATACATAGATTGTAAAGATAATTTTATATTTACTTATACTATGTGTGCATGTGGAATACATAGATTGTAAAGATAATTTTATATTTACTTATACTATGTGTGTATTATATATAATCTATTGTACAAATGTCTAAAGCACATAAATGCTCAAAATATTTGACATCACAAAATCCATAACTACCACAAATTTGAGATACCTAAATAAAAAAAACGGACAATACAAAACAATGATAAAAAAATATTCTAAGTCAAATTAGCCTGATAATAAACTTATGAAAATAGTATCTGTTAGTTTTGCTTTATGTTTGATTCCTTGACCCGATCCTACTTGTGATTGTTATTCCCTATATGTCTGTATTACATACAGTATGCTGGAGTATATGTTTATGTAAATTTCTGACAATGGTACAAATCAAAGAACTGAATGCAAAGTGGATCGATTCGATGGATTAGTGGCGTTTAAGTTATGCACACACAACGAAGTTTAATCTATATTGTGGCTTTCAGCTTTATTGGTACACAAACATGATCACATAATTTTTCGTGTAGTACATTTCGGCATGGACGTGACTCGAACCTTCAGACTTGTAAAAGGCACCGAATGCATATATAAATGCCAATTTAACAACCAAATGGTTGATATTTGCCGCATTCAGAAAACAAATGTCATGTTTCGACCAAATAAAAATGCACTTGAATATTAAATTTTGAGAGGTAAAGTTAATAATATATGGTATACATTTCACTTTCTCTTTCAGTTCTATAATAATGGGAATTGTTTCAGACAGAATAGGAAAACGAAAAATTATAGTAATAATTGCAGGTAAATTTATGAGATTTCAAAGGAAATGATTTTGAGAATAAGAAGTCTGAATATAATTATGTGGAAAAAACACATTACAATATACATACATTTATACAACTCGAAATAATCACCAATAGCATAACAATTATAGTAGAACCTCACCAGATAATTAAACAATACATAGCAAAATTGCACACAAATAAGTAAAAATACACCTGGATTTGTCATTTGAACAAACGCAACATCTGAATGCTACTAACATAATACCTGTGATTTATTATTCTGTGAGCTAGTGCTTGAAAAGTCTAGCCCAGCATAATGCTACGGTATAACACAAACAACATTATAATCCTGTCACGAAACTTGTTCTTGCAATGAAGAATCTATAAAATTGATTGCTTTGCGTCAAGCAACACTCGACCACACTCTGATCAAAGATACATGTATGTCGAGAAGAAACAACACTATTTATATAATTAAATAATGTATGATAGATAAGCTATAACGTTTGTCAGACTCCATTGTGATAACCTTTACTTATTTTTACAGCTGTTACCATGAGTATTAGTTGTTCAGCACTAACATGTATAAATGGACAAGATGCATTCTGGTTAGCCTTTCTCATAGCATTTTTCTTTGGTAAGTATAAATTTAATCATCTGCGCTATAAAATATATAGGTTGACACATGTGATCAAGGGGTTAAAATTGTTAATGTTTAAATATAAGTCTAGCAATACCGACAACCCACTATCGTATAAAGATATTGTATTCGGCCACAGTTCAAGTGACCAATCGACGAAGAGCTCTGAAATTATTATGTATTATGCTTTTGGAAAAGACTAGAGAGCTTCCGAATGTAGATATAAGGTTACCCGACGTGACCCCATAACGAATGTTGGTAGAGTAGATGTTAGTGAATTGCACAAAAAAGTACAAATATATTGACTTAATATGCGAGCGTAAGCGAGCTCTTTATGGTATAGAATGTGTACTTAGGATTTGTTGACAAACATGGCTGCACGATACTGTTGAATAAAAAAATATTCGACGCTTTGTAAACACGTTCCGTGTAGCACACTAACACACTCCACTAATGAAGATCTTCTTAGCATAAAGCGCAAATGTGATCCTGAAGTCTCGTACCCTCTCTCGTACGTACGATACCACTGAAACCCGGAACCCGTGTGTAATAAAAGTCATTGTGTTAGCTTGCTTTACTTATATTGATATTTTTTAATTTATTAAATCTCTTCTGACATACTGACAAGAATTTTTATTTCTACGCGGAAGTTATCGTTTGAGATTTTGTATCCAGCGGATGAACCATGTTCGATAGCGGATACGAAAACTGCCCGGAGTTTGCGATTGAATGAGACTAGATTCGGCCCTAAAAAAGTCGTCCCCGATATATCTCGGCCCAAAAAATCTTGACACTTTTTGATTCACTGGATGAGCGTGAAATTACCAGATAATTTTCAGATTTGCGAGCATTCACGGCCGTGCCTGTTTCATATTACGACAGTTCGGAGTTAGGGGAAGAGTTATGTCCCGTGTCTAGCTCTTTGCCGTTAAGAGGACATAAGGTGTACATCCGGGTCTCATTTTCGGACACTTTTTTAAGATGGCTGCCGCTCTTTGATACAAATAGCTGTTATTATCAGCAGAGAAAAAACTTTCCCTTTTATACCTTACTGGGTAGAGGTTGCGTGTTAATTTCATATTCTATGTTATCACTGATCATTGCCTGGCTAGGTTAGAATTATTCATCAGAAGCTGAAACTGCAGATAAAGAAACTTTGCTACATTATGCAGTATCGCCGCATCGGATGTAATGACAATGTTCAATTTAGTTACCGTAGATGACACTGAACATTTCAGGTGTAAGATTACCTACTTTATGAAAAAAAAATTGAGCAGACTATATTTAATGAAAATAATTGACATTTTATTATTTTAGTTGTCGCATTAAAAGAAACATACTTCTTTTTTTTACGAAGGTATTTTCCCTGTATCAATGTTAGATTTACAGTAGCATAATATACAGACAAACCAATTATTATTTGTCATATTAGAAAGAATACATAAATAGATGTGGGTATTATTATTTTTAATATTTTCCTGCATCAATGTTCAATTCAAAGGAACATAATACAGAGTAAAACCCGCCATTTTGAATAAACGTCCAACGGCGGGAAATATAATGGTACTATTTTACCTCCTTCACAAAAGACTTTCTAACTCCGAACTCCCGTATTGTCTTTGATTTTACTCTAATTGTATGCGTCATATTGAATATTGTTGGATATTTGCTATGTTATGCGATGTGTTGTTTTTTTCTAATATGTATATATTCTATTTCAAGAGTCATGGCTTACATATTTTATCGCTATTTTATCGTATGTTTTTCAAGGATTTGGTAATGTGACGTCATTATAACGTCATATTAGAAAACAGCGATATTACTACACGTCCTTGACAATGCTTAGCGATTAGCGATAATTTGAATCGTCTCAGCGCTAACGTAATATGAAACATGTTGGTTTTAAACATCAAAGGGAGAATAAACAAATTAGCGATTTACATTATTATTATACATGTATCAAAGGTTGAGAATTGCTTATTTTGTTTTCTAATCTTGAGTATTTCAGAAATTGTAATATTTCAGGTGTTGGTTTAGGGACGTTTCAGTCAATAGATTTTGCACTGGTAATGGATGTTCTACCAGACGAAAAAGATAAAGCAAAAGATATAGCAGTATGGCATCAGGCCTTAGTGTTGCCAAATGCAATAGCGACACCTATCGGAGGAATGATATTGGATTATTTTGAAAGTGTCGATTGCCAATTAGGTTTAGGTTATATTATTTTATTTGCAGTGACGTCATTTTACTTTTTGTTGAGTGGTATTTTTGTCACAAAAATAAGGCGGGCTAAATAATGATTTCCGGTTGTTATCATTATATCTACTTATAAAGAGCTAAATAGTTTATTTACATTTTTCTCTCATTCTTGGAAGACACAAAAATGTTTAAAGACAATCATTGCTTTCATTAAAACTAGAATAGATTTCGATCATGGGAATAACCATACATACTGAAGGTTAATATATCATAGCACATGACAGAAACAGTCACGTGGTATCAGTCAATGGCTGGTATCTGTTTACGTCATATATCACGTCTCATGGACAAATACTGGAATTTAGGGGATGTATTTTGACACAGAAAAATATACAGAACTCTAATTGGGTAAATTAAGTTTCAAGTTTCCCTCATGTTCTGTTAGTTAGAATGTTATGTTTTGTTTTGAGGTAATTATATATTTGCCTTGTCAAAATAATTTTAAACAATTTTAATCAATGTTTAGGCAAGGTCTGTCTGAGTACCTCTCGTGCATTTCATGTTTGTCCGAGTAACGCTCATGCAGGCTAGGTATGTTTAAGTACAAGTTATATTCATGATTCATAATCAAGTTGTCTGTGAAATAAAGAGCAGAATAAAAGGATTGTTCTGTATTGCAAGATCACTTAAATAGAGAATGTTTAGTTTTTAAGATATGACCATTTATTTTAGATTACAAATAATAATATCTAATTGAAATGGGAAATCGTATCCCTAATATTTGGGTTTGGTTATATAGTAACTCAACTACTATAGAATTACGTCTACGATGTAATATGTTTTAGGTTTACTATATTAAGTATTAAGTGTTTTCTTGTTCAGTTATTTGTTATGCCAAGCACAAATTATGGTGAAGAAAATTATTTTGAAGGCACAAAATTGTGATATATAATTTGTTGTTGTGATGTAAAAATTAATATATTTTTTATATATGTAAAAAGTCACAATGTACATATGGATTACACAGTTATATAAGTATTAAATAAGTCTAAATATGTGTGTACTTTACTCAGGACTGTATGTTTGTAATCTTATTTATCACACTATCCTTTATAAGGATAACGTCGGGTGGAGTTGTTCGTGCGTCTTCTTAAATTCCTCATATTATGTTTCACTTAAAATGTAAAGTCGTCTATTGGATGTATTGTATCTGAATCTGATTTCCATTAAAACCTGACAAAATAGTTCAAACGTTTATTGGTTAAGTTGATGAGATAAATATTTATGATCAACAAGACACCGCTATTTGTAAAAATGGATTTACCCAGACTCCTATAAATTTGCAAATTCTCTTGTGGTAAAATTTAGTTAAAATGATGAATATTTAATCTACTAAAAACACTTTTTGTCCACTCTTTTCCTGTCTTGAAACTTAGCTTTTTTCCATTTTAAAAATCCAATTTATCAAAAGGACTCAGAAGTAGACACTCTGTGGTCTATGCATATTTTTTTCTATTTTCCCAGCAATTTTCACCAAAAAGGACTTTTGCCAGTTTGTAGAAATCTATATATGTTTTCGCCGACCATTTATATAATTGAGGAATGTTTTCCGCAGAACAATAACATGTGTTTTTGTTTGGCAAAACAGAAATCATATTTTTATTTATTATTTATTTTTCAAAGCTTACCACAATTTCTCGCCGAAAACTTCCGGATCAGTTTATTTATTTTTGCATCCCTCGGGTGAAGTTTGCTTTATATATATAAAAACAATAACCCCCTAAGTTAAATGGTCGTCCCCCTTTTAGCATCCTATGACACATTTTTCTCTTTTGTTCTGTTCTGTTGTGATATTTACTATTCTTTCTGTTTTATTTTGTGTACCATGTCGAGCAATAGTTGGCCCTTTCATCGAACAAAAATAGCAGTCGTTTTACATGCAGCATGGTACAAGTTGATTAAACAGTGAAATAATTCCGAAATGAGTGTTTCTGATTGTTCAAAGCAAAGCTCATGCACTGTGCTGCTGAGCTTGTGGAAAACAATGCAATTTTCAAGAAAAAAGTTAATTTATTGAATTTTGAATCATGATATATATTGTTAATTAATTAGATATTGTTGACATTTGTTATCCATATTCATTTATTTTGTTAACTAGTGTACACAATAAATCATTTAAACATAAACACTTGTATTCCTTGTTTTCTTTATGTCAGATAATGGGTGAAGTTTTTTAAGCGTCATTTAAAAAAGAAATACCTATAGTTGTAACATAAATACCTATAGTTGTAACATAAATACCTATAGTTGTAACATAAATACTATAGTTGTAACATAAATACCTATAGTTGTAACATAAATACCTATAGTTGTAACATAAATACCTATAGTTGTAACATAAATACCTATAGTTGTAACATAAATACCTATAGTTGTAACATAAATACCTATAGTTGTAACATAAATACCTATAGTTGTAACATAAATACATTCTTTTCCTTAGTTTTTTAAGCTTTATACACGGGCATGTAAACAACAGCTAAGAACTTTGAAATACTACAAGGATATACGACATATTGCACAGTTTAAATATGGGCTGTCGTTTTATTACTCTCGTAGAGCCGTGCAATAATCAATTATCTAGATGTGATATTGTTTCTTGATGCATTTATACCACAGTTTTCAGAGTTAAACAGCTCAACTCAGAAAAAGGTGGTATAAATATTACTTATACCACACTGCTGACGTTATCATTATACTCGGCTAAGACAAATATTACTTATACCACACTGCTGACGTTATCATTATACTCGGCTAAGACAAATATTACTTATACCACACTGCTGACGTCATCATTATACTCGGCTAAGACAAATATTACTTATACCACACTGCTGACGTCATCATTATACTCGGCTAAGACAAATATTACTTATACCACACTGCTGACGTCATCATTATACTCGGCTAAGACAAATATTACTTATACCACACTGCTGACGTTATCATTATACTCGGCTAAGACAAATATTACTTATACCACACTGCTGACGTTATCATTATACTCGGCTAAGACAAATATTACTTATACCACACTGCTGACGTTATCCTTATACTCGGCTAAGACAAATATTACTTATACCACACTGCTGACGTCATCATTATACTCGGCTAAGACAAATATTACTTATACCACACTGCTGACGTCATCATTATACTCGGCTAAGACAAATATTACTTATACCACACTGCTGACGTTATCATTATACTCGGCTAAGACAAATATCACTTATACCACACTGCTGACGTTATCATTATACTCGGCTAAGACAAATATTACTTATACCACACGGCTGACGTCATCATTATACTCGGCTAAGACAAATATTACTTATACCACACTGCTGACGTTACCATTATACTCGGCTAAGACAAAATATTACTTATACCACACTGCTGACGTTACCATTATACTCGGCTAAGACAAATATTACTTATACCACACTGCTGACGTCATCATTATACTCGGCTAAGACAAAATATTACTTATACCACACTGCTGACGTCATCATTATACTCGGCTAAGACAAATATTACTTATACCACACTGCTGACGTTATCATTATACTCGGCTAAGACAAATATTACTTATACCACACTGCTGACGTCATCATTATACTCGGCTAAGACAAATATTACTTATACCACACTGCTGACGTCATCATTATACTCGGCTAAGACAAATATTACTTATACCACACTGCTGACGTCATCATTATACTCGGCTAAGACAAATATTACTTATACCACACTGCTGACGTTATCATTATACTCGGCTAAGACAAATATTACTTATACCACACTGCTGACGTTATCATTATACTCGGCTAAGACAAATATTACTTATACCACACTGCTGACGTTATCATTATACTCGGCTAAGACAAAATATTACTTATACCACACTGCTGACGTTATCATTATACTCGGCTAAGACAAAACAAATATCTAAGACATCGAAAGTTGAATATTCATAATAGATTTGTAGTACGATGTCATGACTGTATCCGATGATCTTTTATAATAGATTTGTAGTACGATGTCATGACTGTATCCGATGATCTTTTATAATAGATTTGTAGTACGATGTCATGACTGTATCCGATGCTCTTTTATAATAGATTTGTAGTACGATGTCATGACTGTATCCGATGATCTTTTATAATAGATTTGTAGTACGATGTCATGACTGTATCCGATGCTCTTTTATAATAGATTTGTAGTACGATGTCATGACTGTATCCGATGATCTTTTATAATAGATTTGTAGTACGATGTCATGACTGTATCCGATGATCTTTTTAAAGTCAAATGGTCTACGTTTTTTACATTGCTTAATATGATAAGTAAAATATATGAAATGCAGGAATACATTATTTGACGGGGTTGAGTTTATCACACTGTTTTGCTTATACATGTATCCATAGCCTGAATACGAACGAAAATTTAGACACAGTTATATTATATACCTGTATAACAGAAATAATAATGAAATTCAAACGATTCCGGCTAGAATTACAAAAAAACATGCAAGATGCAATAATTGTATATTAAAAAATAACTTTTCAACATGTCCGACATTAATAGTACAACATGCATTACGCTATAATTTCGACAACCAAATATTAGGAGACATTACAGTAAATAGACAAAACCACAAAAGAGTTAGTAAGTTAAACCAAATACTTGTGATGTCCGCAACAACTTCTGTATAAAAACGATGTTCGACTAGTCTCTACCCCCATTGTTTGAAGGAGAGCCCATGTTTTATTTATATTATTTCTGTTTGACTCGTCTCTACCCCCATTGTTTGAAGGAGAGCCCATGTTTTATTTATATTATTTCTCTACCCCCATTGTTTGAAGGAGAGCCCATGTTTTATTTATATTATTTCTGTTTGACTCGTCTCTACCCCCATTGTTTGAAGAAGAGCCCATGTTTTATTTATATTATTTGTGTTTGACTCGTCTCTACCCCCATTGTTTGAAGGAGAGCCCATGCTTTATTTATATTATTTGTGTTTGACTCGTCTCTACCCCCATTGTTTGAAGGAGAGCCCATGTTTTATTTATATTATTTGTGTTTGACTCGTCTCTACCACCAGTGTTTGAAAGAGAGCCCATGTTTTATTTATATTATTTCTCTACCACCATTGTTTGAAGGAGAGCTCATGTTTTATTTATATTATTTGTGTTTGACTCGTCTCTACCACCATTGTTTGAAGGAGAGCCCATGTTTTATTTATATTATTTCTGTTTGACTCGTCTCTACCACCATTGTTTGAAGGAGAGCCCATGTTTTATTTATATTATTTGTGTTTGACTCGTCTCTACCACCATTGTTTGAAGGAGAGCCCATGTTTTATTTATATTATTTGTGTTTGACTCGTCTCTACCCCCATTGTTTGAAGAAGAGCCCATGTTTTATTTATATTATTTGTGTTTGACTCGTCTCTACCCCCATTGTTTGAAGGAGAGCCCATGCTTTATTTATATTATTTGTGTTTGACTCGTCTCTACCCCCATTGTTTGAAGGAGAGCCCATGCTTTATTTATATTATTTGTGTTTGACTCGTCTCTACCACCATTGTTTGAAAGAGAGCCCATGTTTTATTTATATTATTTCTCTACCCCCATTGTTTGAAGAAGAGCCCATGCTTTATATATATTATTTCTCTACCCCCATTGTTTGAAGGAGAGCCCATGTTTTATTTGTATTATTTGTCTACCCCCATTGTTTGAAGGAGAGCCCATGTTTTATTTATATTATTTGTGCTTGACTCGTCTCTACCCCCATTGTTTGAAGGAGAGCCCATGCTTTATTTATATTATTTGTGTTTGACTCGTCTCTACCACCATTGTTTGAAGGAGAGCCCATGTTTTATTTATATTATATCTCTACCCCCATTGTTTGAAGGAGAGCCCATGTTTTATTTATATTATTTCTCTACCCCCATTGTTTGAAGGAGAGCCCATGTTTTATTTATATTATTTCTCTACCCCCATTGTTTGAAGGAGAGCCCATGTTTTATTTATATTATTTCTCTACCCCCATTGTTTGAAGGAGAGCCCATGTTTTATTTATATTATTTCTCTACCCCCATTGTTTGAAGGAGAGCCCATGTTTTATTTATATTATTTCTCTACCCCCATTGTTTGAAGGAGAATCCATGTTTTATTTATATTATTTCTCTACCCCCATTGTTTGAAGGAGAGCCCATGTTTTATTTATATTATTTCTCTACCCCCATTGTTTGAAGGAGAGCCCATGTTTTATTTATATTATTTCTCTACCCCCATTGTTTGAAGGAGAGCCCATGTTTTATTTATATTATTTCCCTACCCCCATTGTTTGAAGGAGAGCCCATGTTTTATTTATATTATTTGTGTTTGACTCGTCTCTACCACCATTGTTTGAAGGAGAGCCCATGTTTTATTTATATTATTTGTGTTTGACTCGTCTCTACCACCATTGTTTGAAGGAGAGCTCATGTTTTATTTATATTATTTGTATTTGACTCGTCTCTACCCCCATTGTTTGAAGGAGAGCCCATGCTTTATTTATATTATTTGTGTTTGACTCGTCTCTACCATCATTGTTTGAAAGAGAGCCCATGTTTTATTTATATTATTTCTCTACCCCCATTGTTTGAAGGAGAGCCCATGTTTTATTTATATTATTTCTCTACCCCCATTGTTTGAAGGAGAGCCCATGTTTTATTTATATTATTTCTCTACCCCCATTGTTTGAAGGAGAATCCATGTTTTATTTATATTATTTCTCTACCACCATTGTTTGAAGGAGAGCCCATGTTTTATTTATATTATTTCTCTACCCCCATTGTTTGAAGGAGAGCCCATGTTTTATTTATATTATTTCTCTACCCCCATTGTTTGAAGGAGAGCCCATGTTTTATTTATATTATTTGTGTTTGACTCGTCTCTACCACCATTGTTTGAAGGAGAGCCCATGCTTTATTTATATTATTTGTGTTTGACTCGTCTCTACCACCATTGTTTGAAGGAGAGCTCATGTTTTATTTATATTATTTGTATTTGACTCGTCTCTACCCCCATTGTTTGAAGGAGAGCCCATGTTTTATTTATATTATTTGTGTTTGACTCGTCTCTACCACCATTGTTTGAAGGAGAGCCCATGTTTTATTTATATTATTTGTGTTTGACTCGTCTCTACCACCATTGTTTGAAGGAGAGCTCATGTTTTATTTATATTATTTGTATTTGACTCGTCTCTACCCCCATTGTTTGAAGGAGAGTCTATGTTTTATTTATATTATTTCTCTACCCCCATTGTTTGAAGGAGAGCCCATGTTTTATTTATATTATTTGTGTTTGACTCGTCTCTACCACCATTGTTTGAAGGAGAGCCCATGTTTTATTTATATTATTTGTGTTTGACTCGTCTCTACCACCATTGTTTGAAGGAGAGCCCATGTTTTATTTATATTATTTGTATTTGACTCGTCTCTACCCCCATTGTTTGAAGGAGAGCCCATGTTTTATTTATATTATTTGTGTTTGACTCGTCTCTACCACCATTGTTTGAAGGAGAGCCCATGTTTTATTTATATTATTTGTGTTTGACTCGTCTCTACCTCCATTGTTTGAAGGAGAGCCCATGTTTTATTTATATTATTTGTGTTTGACTCGTCTCTACCACCATTGTTTGAAGGAGAGCTCATGTTTTATTTATATTATTTGTATTTGACTCGTCTCTACCCCCATTGTTTGAAGGAGAGTCTATGTTTTATTTATATTATTTCTCTACCCCCATTGTTTGAAGGAGAGCCCATGTTTTATTTATATTATTTGTGTTTGACTCGTCTCTACCACCATTGTTTGAAGGAGAGCCCATGTTTTATTTATATTATTTGTGTTTGACTCGTCTCTACCACCATTGTTTGAAGGAGAGCCCATGTTTTATTTATATTATTTGTATTTGACTCGTCTCTACCCCCATTGTTTGAAGGAGAGCCCATGTTTTATTTATATTATTTGTGTTTGACTCGTCTCTACCACCATTGTTTGAAGGAGAGCCCATGTTTTATTTATATTATTTGTGTTTGACTCGTCTCTACCTCCATTGTTTGAAGGAGAGCTCATGTTTTATTTATATTATTTGTGTTTGTTTACTTATATAATGGTGTCCATCACATCTTGACTGTATGACTGTATGAGTTACATGACGGATGTCTTATCAGAAGAAAGGACTACTTACCCTTCGTGAGTACCTGGGTTAACGCTTGGTTTTTGGTCTGTGTTGCTCATCGTTTTAGTTTTCTGTGTTTTGTTTGTCTTCGTCCTTTGTCTTGTGTGTCCAGTGTTGCCAGTGTTTCTGGATTGTCAATTCTTGATTGCCCCTTCGGTTTTCTCTAACGTTTACTCATGTTGCCAGGTTCTCTTAATTGTCCATTCTTGATTGCCCCTTCGGTTTTCTCTAACGTTTACTCATGTGGCCAGGTTCTCTTAATTATCCATTCTTGATTGCCCCTTCGATTTTCTCTAACGTTTACCCATTTTGCCAGGTTCTCTTAATTGTCCATTCTTGATTGCCCCTTCGGTTTTCTCTAACGTTTACTCATGTTGCCAGGTTCTCTTAATTGTCCATTCTTGATTGCCTCTTCGGTTTTCTCTAACGTTTACTCATGTTGCCAGTGTTTCTGGATTGTCAATTCTTGATTGTCCCTTCTGGTTTCTCTAACGTTTACTCATGTTGCCAGGTTCTCTTAATTGTTCAATCTTGATTGCCCCTTCGGTTTTCTCTAACGTTTACCAATGTTGTTAGGTTCTCTTAATTGTCAATTCTTGATTGCCCCTTCGGTTTTCTCTAACGTTTACCTCATGTTGCCAGGTTCTCTTAATTGTCCATTCTTGATTGCCCTTCGGTTTTCTCTAGCGTTTACTCATGTTGCCAGGTTCTCTTAATTGTCCATTCTTGATCGTCCCTTCGGTTTTCTCTAACGTTTATTATCTACCACTTCTCCATGCATAGAACTAATTGTTTAGCTTTCAAAGAAATAAAATGAACAACCAAAACAACCATATTGTTGGAACATTTCTAAAATCGTCACTGTTAACATACATATAGATAACTACACATATACCTGGCTTCGTACAGGCACTCTAATAACAAATAGTGGGGCTAAACTAGTTTTGTTTAGCCTAACGACAATGCTCAAAACAGTTCGTTTTACCAGTATTTTAATATCTAATGAATTTTATTCTTGCCTACTACCAATTCTATTCCATGTTCGAAATTTCATTTTTTTCCAAATTTTTTGTCATGATGGGTGTATGATCTCCATACAACTGCATACAATTGTCTCTCGGGAAATAGCAAGAAAGTGTCTGATGCACTCCCAAAGACGGTACTGTATATCAAATGAAAGCAGATCACATAGTAATACTTACAAGATGCACATGCCCATTCCATTATTATGTCAAAGTTTACAAACAAGGAAAATATATCTGATTCTTTTTACTTTATAACGAAACTAACGATCATTGTTGAATTAAGATTTTGACATTTTATTTTAGTTTTTTTTATTATCAAGATGCCAACCGAAGATTAACAGTTAAGGCTTGTTGTCGTATCCAGTGTATGTATTGTGTGAGGTCGGTATATATACCAGGCCATTTAGGAGCTCCACATAGTATTCCCCAACTTGTAACACCTAAAAATAGATAAAGTGATAGCAATTTATACACTGGGAAGTATATTCCGGAGCACTTGATGCATTACCACACTATAAATATGTGTGCCACATGTATCTACAAGGCCATTTTGGAGCACCACTCGTGATCAGTATATCTTAATAAATTGTCAAACATATCTAAACATATAACACATCAGATGAGTTTGAAGATACCAAAGGGGTAATCAAAATCTGTATATCGAAGAAGAACAGACAACATAATGGCTAAAAGAAAAAGGACAAACAACGATCTACAAAAGATACATATAAAATAGAGAAGTGAGATAACTATATTCTAGGAATTATAATTCTCTGTATTGTATTTCTTGGTCGTCAATTGTGTGGAAGGTGAATTTGCATCTGCTTGTGTGCTAAGCAATATGTGTGATACATGCCCATCGATTTGGACAATGTGACAATGGTTAGTTTATAAAGGTTACCCGATGAAAACAGGAACAATTAACGGGAAACTGTGTGATATATAGTAAATAGTCATCACTACTGGTCTGGCAGGAATCGAACTCTCAATTTTAGTAGAGAGAGGCAATAATTTAATAAGGTAGATGTAAATAAAACTACTATAAGATCGCGGCCACGATAACTCTCACTTAGTATACAATCGGTGCATATATTACCCAAGATATAACCATTGCAGTTTATAGCGTTGTCTTATCGATACATCCGTAAGTGATAAAATTTGCGACTTACTTGAAGCTGATTGATATCTTTCCCGGCCTACTCATGATCACGAACACTGAAGTTCAAATATATACATGATAAAGACACTGTCAGCATTTCGATCGCGTGATACCCATCAAACTTAAGCATGTTCGAACATTCTTATATGAAATATTTAATTGTTTTAGTTGTAAATTTCACAAAGACTATAGACAGGAATGACATTATGGAGTGAAATAGATCATATTCTTGAAATGTTTAATCATGTGTAATACTTTTTCTCAAAATCACCCTTTATTCGTATTATATAACTTACCCATCTGAACCCACTTTCGACCAAACTGACATGTAAAAGGACCACCGCTATCACCCTAGAAAACAAACATAAATTATAAATCAAATACCCACACACCTATGCATATGCATATATATAATCATATAACAAACAATAAAATCTGAAAGACCATATTTGTTGCAGCATTAATATAAAAACCCCTGATACATTTGTAGCTTCATTTAGAAATACATGTAAATCACAAGACTGTCTGCATAAAACATATGATTCAGGTCCTACAAACGTAAAACAATTAAAATTGGTACTTAAATTATTATTTCAAGATGAAAAATACACAACAATCATATGCAAATTTTCGTTGTCAAACATTTTCTTGTATTAAGTAAATATAATGGACTTACACCACAGCTGTCCTTGCCACCTTGTGTATATCCTGCACAAAAAGTAGTGGCGGGAAGAAAATCACTTCCGTACCAGTCTCGTCTAACACAGTAGCTATCAGGAATTATGGGTAATTCTACTTGATTTAATACGTCATAATTAACAGTTCCTGCAAAACAATAAACCTTTCTATTAACATGTTTCTAACTGTAGCATTTATGTTGTCCCAGAAAATCAAGCAACATGCCAACTAAAATTGTTAGGGTTCATGGACACAAGTAGTCACAGACATCCCTGCTGACAACTGATGCAGATGTAGATAACACTGATATTAAATCACTGTGTTTATCTGTTATGCAAAAGTGACAATCCTTTCTTTACACGTAAACCTTATTCTCTCTCGCTAAGAAGATAATTGAGATCTGAGGCACATGTATGCAAACGATCAAATTGATATTTCCAACATTTTCTTTGTTGTCCGTTGTCTTTTGGGGCAGACGAAAGAGCCAGGTGGTGGAGCAGACAAAACAATCCGGCAACTCGGGTATAGTGTACCGACTGAATTCACAGTGCAATGTTTAATGTAGTCTATTTGAATATGATAGATCATGGGTTTGATACCTCGATTCAATGTTTATCATTTCCCACTCATCCCCCCCACCCCCCACCCCCCATCCACCCACACACACACACACACACACACACACACACTGTGTATATTCCCAGTCAGTAGCGATATAGTGTGTCCTATGTGATAGTATATGTGCATACGCTACTGTTTTCATGGTGCATGCAGTGTATATCTCAAACCAGCGAAAAAACAGTGGTACGATGGGTAATAGTTCTTGTCCAAGGGTATGCACAGTACATAACCTGTGTATTTCTATTAAAGCCATACACTGATTCCATGTGTGGCAGACATAATGATCTTATACACTACATACTTTGTGTGTCTCCCCAACCTGCCGTTATGCAGTGTTGTCCGATGTGATAGTTCTCTCCCGTTGGTAGGCATACTGGCTTTATATAGTCGGAGTATATAATTTTGCTCTCCAGTACTAGGATGGCCAGATCATTAGCTACTGTATCACTATCATACGAGGGGTGAATAAATATCTTTTGCACAGAAAGTTTCTGTTCTTGTGAGTCAGTTTTTTCTATATTATGTTTTCCAACAATCGCCTTCCATCTTCCAACTGATTTACTAGCTGGGCTAAAAACATGAAAAGTACCATTTTGGAAAATTGTTCTGTCATGTTTTGTCAGAAACATTCTTGTTAATGAATCATTATATTGCATGTAATCATTAACATTTTGCAATTTTATTTCGGACAATAGTTTGTCTTCTTGGATTGTCTGGAAAATAGTTTTTAATATTCAATATGTGTTTCCCTTTCAAAAGGTTTTGAATTTTTTCCCTACATCAGTTTTATATTCAGATATGAAATATCAGATTTAAATAATGATTAAATATGTCTTAATTGTTCACATTTGAGAGTTGTCGAGTTGCACAAAGTACATTCATACAGATGTACGAGTTGTCTGAATTTGTTTTATAAAAAAATCCATTATTTAGTTATGTTATATGTATTGACACCATTTATATGTACTTAGTATTGGGTTGCAAATATATAGACCCTATAAACTCTCTAAACGTCGTTTACATTAATCGAAAGGTTTTGTTTAAGTTGATAATTTGATCGGTATATATGTCAATAAAGTTTATTTTCCATTAAATTCTAAAACAATTTTTGCACACAACAAAATGGTAGAAAAATATACTTACTTACTCTTCAAAACAGTGAGCTGCTGTCAATATCAATCTGTCCCCTATAATACTCCCTCCACACACCTGGTCTCCTAGTTCTGTTAACATCACCTGTTATCAAGCAGAAATGTTATAAAGGTGATCTAATACAGTGGGGACACCCAAATATACCCACAGTTCTTTATTTGTAGTCTGAAGATTCAAATTTTACCCAGGTATATCTATAGTACCTATATCTCTGTTTTATTTAACATATGGTGGTTACTGTCTACATGTGCAATGAATGAACATTTGCATAAAATGAGCTGTAAATACAACTGTTGAATTTCAGATTCTAAATCCGTCATATAATTTTTAAATAGTGTCTGATATAAACAGTTATTGGAGTTCATTTGTGAAGCAGATTCATCATTATTATGTAAAGGGGGTTGCAGTGACACCTGAAAACGTTTCTGATCTAAATGGTGTAACTTTTGTGGGATAATTGATGTCTAATCTCTTGGAGAGATATGGTTCTCTCACATTGTACCGGGAAACATTTAAAGTTTTTAACATATTGGCAAGCACCACCTATGTTAGCGGCATTTACTATAGAATATTACCTGGAGAACTCATTGTGCATTTTCTTAAATTACTCTGTTTCTTATTCCGATCAACCGGATCGGTGGTGTAATGGTAAGCGTGCTCGCCTCGAATGTGATGGAGCGTGGGTGTGATCCACAGACAAACTAAAGACTATAAAATTGGTCATTACACCCATGTCTACGAAATGACTAGGTCCACTTTTTACCGGTGACAAAATTGTTAAAGATCAATCACTTACTCATTCACTCAAAACTAGTTCTCTTAAAATTTAATGTCATATCAATTTTTTATTTTCAATTTAAGCACATCGTTTCCTAGTGAAGTGTATCAATCATGATGGCCGCTTTAATGATGATTTTAAAAGCAATAGACAAATCTGAAGCATAAATAAGCATTTTCATGATGTGAAAATGCCATGTCACAACAATGTGATAAAAAAAAAGAAGCCACCCAATGAAATTTCCGTATAAGAATGGTACGTACCATCCATGGTATAGCTCCAGGTGACGATTCCTGCCCTCCGACAATTCTATTGCGACTTATATGTAATCGTGGTGACTGACCACAAATACCAGCTACTAAATCTGAAAAGAACCAAATACAATTACCATGACAACATGCATTGATATTTAGGCGATGCTTAGCGTTTCATGCTCACAGTGTGATGACTGTGAAATACAGAGCAACAATAAAGGCACTACTCCTTAACTTTTGATTTGTACAATCAGTTTTAGATACACACGTATGAACTCAAAAAACAATATCTGGATGTATTGCCTTCAGACAAAGGATATACATCTAATTGTAACATTTATACTATAAATAAAGCAGTATCTGTTTCATCCAACAATTACCCTTTATACCGACCCAGTTGTAATCAATTAGTCCAATAAAGTAATTAATGAAATGCTAGCTGTCCAACTCGTCAAATCTGTACATAATTATATAGTCACAAATGTTCTATATTTGTCTTGGTCATGGAACTGTGAGATATTTTATAAAAGTAAATTCAAATTTTCAGTCAAGTAAACCTTGAAGATAACAAAGGGGTAATCAGAAGCCGTAAGTCAAACGTGACCAAATAAACAAAATTGTTGACAAATTTTGCAACTTGGAAATTCCATATCAACACCAATTTTACATATGGACCTTTCCTAATTCTTGACTTATCAACAGGTTTATAACAATAGTAACATGACAGATGTGACTATTAGAACAGGACGGAACTATTAGAACAGGACGGAACTGCCTATCCGTCCGGAGCACCCGAGTTCACCCTCGTTTTTTCACTTGTCGTCGTGGTTGTCAAAGTGATACATTTTATGTCTATAATTATTATTCTTGGATACAAGTTCATTAGTTCAAATTTAACATAAGTCAGCTGCAGCAGACATTTAATGGACTATGCAAGATTTACAATTACACAGCAGTGTGAAATTTATCACCGTTATCTAAAGACTGCAGAGTTTATTTAGACACTTGTTGACCTCAATGTTTATTACCGTATAATGTCTCTCATTCACTTGAAATCGAAATATTAATTAGTCTAAGGTTTGGCTCCGAGGTATCAGTTCAGAAAGTTTAATAGTAAATGAATGAAAATAGTACCATCTTATTTTTAATGAAATTTAGCCTTACAACAATGGTGGCAGCGGTGGGCTGCGGTAGAAACCTAACTTGGTAACAGTGGTGTTCGTGTTAAGTTTCTTTACGTTTTTAATTCCGTGTTGTGCTGTCCCCTATGATTTTCGCGTGCAATCGATGTTCGATTCATCTTAATTCCCATTGGCCTTGTAGAGGGTTCGTTGTTTTATTTATGTTAAATGTATTTATTTACGTATACTGGTATCCAACACGACTTCCATATCAGATGATGTTTCTGTCGTTTAACCGTAACACCACCACGGGTACCACTAATGGAACAGGAACTACTTACCCTCCCAATGTACTTGAGTTCACCCCTAGTTTTTAGTGGAGTTCGTGCTGCTCAATCTTTAGTTTTCTGTGTAGTGTATTGTAGATCATTACTTGTCATTTTGTTCGTTATCTTGTGGCCATTGTTTTGTCTGTTCTTCTATTTTGCGGCTTTTTATCACGTCTTTGTTATCTTCAAACTTTTCTTGTACATACAATTACATTTTAACTAATAATTGTCAAGAGTTACATATAAATCGGCTCAATTTCAAAATTAAAAGATAGTTTTATCAACTAAGTATAATATCACAAAGCAGATTTTGTATGGGTGAGGATACATCCGTTTTACCAATCTCTATCTAGAGTTGTCGTTCCTGCTACGCTACACAACATCTCTGTCAACGCTCATTTTACAAGATTTTTGTAAAAGTTAGAAACAGTAAATAAATTGTACTTAAAATTGTTCAATATCAATAAAGATGAAAATAAATCACTCATTTCAAATCAATTCCCTCTTAAAAATGATTTTTCAACCCACTTCTTGGAGAACTATTTTGCGGAGGTAAAAATTAAAAAAAAATCATTTTTAAGAGAGAATTGATTTGAAATGAGTGATTTATTTTCATCTTTAATGATATTTACGATAATTAAAACAATTTTAAGTAAAATTTATTACTGTTTCTAAATTTTACAAATATCTTGTAAAATGAGCGTTGAAAGAGATGGAATGTAGCGTAGCAGGAACGACAACTCTGGATAGAGAATGATGTTTTACATGAACAGTACAATTTATATTTATCATTACGACATTGTCCACAGAATATCAATAAAATGTTTCAATAATTTGATGTCAAAAAATTAAAATCTTACCGGGCTCCACTAAGACGACTACATATAAACAGAAAGTCCCATATAAAACCGACATGCTATATCGGAAATACTGATAAGATGTACTGTGGGAATATCTCACATGTTGACACGGAAGATTAAAATAGATTATGTCATTCCCTTTGATTTGGTTTTCATAAATCATAGATGTACGAAAACAATTCTCAGAAAGGTGAAATAATTGCCAGTTAACATGTAAAGTATTTTGTTTTGTTAAATGCAATCTGATTATTTAAACGTTAGAGAAAACCGAAGGGGCAATCAATAATGAACAATCCAGAAACATTGGCAACACTGGACACACAATACACAGGACAAACAAAAGAATACAATACAAGAAATTAAAAACACGGGCAAAACCGCCACTACCAAAACACAAGGGGTGACCCCATGTGCAGGTTCTGCTCCTTATAATACACCCGCCATGTTACTCATATATTCGAGACGTGTTAGGCACCACCAAACGCAAACAACCACAAATAACACAAATAATGCATGAGCCCTTCTCCAAGCAACTGAGGGTAAAGACGACTCGAGCATTGTTTTTATGTGGAAATCGTAGCGGACAACATGGAACCAAGAACGTGAAGAAATAATAGGTCAAAATGAGCAAAACGAACCCCACAAATTAAAATCGGTGGTGAATTCAAAAGACACAAGACAACATTGGGCACAGAAAAAAACACAACAGTAAAAAAGAGAATAAAAGCACAACACAGAAAACTAAGATAAAAAGATGAGCAACAAGGACCCAGAGCAACACGGACCCAGCAACACGGACCCACCGACCACTGGATGTTTGTTGGATCCTTCTCATTTTTATTCTTCGTCGATTAACAAACATACCGCTATCTGACGACGATCAAATAACCATGTTGTATCCTTTTTGTTGTATTGAAATCATTCCTTTATTATTTCCATTCTAATTTTGTGATTGATTGATTGATTGATTGATTGATCTCTATAAGTAACGTCAAATGACGAATTTTTCAGCTATATCAAATGACAAGAATTTGCTTACAAACATTAAATCATGTATGTGAAGATGTGGCACTGTGATGGGCAAAAGGGCGTAATTAGATTGTCACAGGAAATAAACAATATAATGGTTAGGGTAGGACATTTCGCATAGCAACGGCCCATAACCGACCCCTCTTAACAAACGCTTGTTACTTACTAGGCGTTGCTATAAATTGTACATGGGGTGTAACATTCTCCATACACGATCATCTACGTCCATCTTAAGGGTAGTTGTGCATTAGATTCGTCAACATAACTAATGGTCGATTCTTTCAGAGGGGTCTGCCACGGGGATTCTAATAGTGTATCAATGAGGTTTCAATAAATAAACTTAACAAATGCAATATATGACACGATATCGTGAGGTTATTGCATACAAAATGCATGATGACGTCAATATATAGATCGGGATGAGAGCAGAGCTAGTCATAGGCTATCGAGAAGTTCGTCATATTCATAAGTTTGTTATTTTTGTGAGATCGAATGGAGGTGTAAAACTCAATATGTTAATTTTAAGAAACTGAACAAAGTTATTGATAAATTGCATAGAATAAGCTTTTATAATTAATTTTCTCTGCCTTTAATTAGTAATTCATAATGATGTACATATATACAATGTATGTAGACAATAGTAACTATAATTTGTTTTCTTATTTTGAGGGCTAGGGCTACGGTGTTTAACGCCACTTTCAACACTATTTCAGTTATATCGTGGCGGTCGGATTAATAGATGGTGGAAATCGGAGTACCTGGAGAAACCCACCGACCTGTCGCAAATCACTGACAAACTTTATCACATAATGTTGTACGAGTACACCTCGCCATGAACAGGATTCAACTTTAGTGGTGATAGGCGCTGATTGCACATGTCTAACAACCATACGATCACGGACACTACGTCCCGTTTCTTGTTTTGAACCAATTCGACGCAACAAATACATTCAGAAAGCGTATAAAAATCAACATTATTTTTCACACAAAGATCATATCCGTGATGTGTGTTCACCTTAAGTAGAGAAGATAGTTGGGTAGTCCATAGGGACTTTCTCCGGGTCAATAAAAGGCTACATGTATCATTGCTAAATTGTTTTATTGACCCGGTGTAGTCCCTGTCCCTGCACGTGGTGGGATCCTCGATCGCTCACACCAAAGGCAATACAATTGACAATTACTGCTAAAGTGACAGAATTAAAACATCAATTAGAAGGAACAGTACAAACCATCACAATCATATAAACAAAACAACATCGCATGGAAAAACACGAACTCCAACAACACATCGGTAGAAAGAGTATCACTGCCAGGTACTATAATTATCATGTTTATCAAGGTTTAATTAGAGTTATCTCCCCTATATGTCGAAATTAATTTGGTCGTAGTACAACAAAGTGTATTAATATAAATTACCCACTGTTGTTTTCATTATGGTGAATTTTTATAATAAATGACAGATTCCAAGGAAAGAAAATGTCAATTTATATTTGAAATTGTATTTCACATCATGGATAACAAACTACTATGCTTTGAGTTTCTGAGTAACTTTTAATTGACTACTTTTGCTAGGATCTTTTTAGCGTCTTGTTTAATTGAAGAGTCAGTCTGTCTTATTATTAGGACCGTTACACTACATGAGAAATAAGTGAACCCTTAGATGGATGCTTCTTTGAAAACTTGACACGATAACTTGAAACATGGCAATGATACACCAAAGTATATCATTGACATGTTTCAAATGTCATTTGAAGCAATAATAATTTGTATAAGCATATTTTATTAATTAATTCAATATTACACATTATGATAATACACATATACATTATATATACATTTAAATTAATCAATAGGATTCGGAAACAAGTGGATAAACTTATATTAATCCGTATCCCTGATAATAATAATTGATTGATTACGTCTAGCGAGCAGTATTTCAGCTATATTCGGGACGAGAACAAGTTCAATGATATATATTAAAAATTATAAAGCTATGTATATATTATATTTATTTATTGTGATGTTATATTTTCTGTACTTCTGTATTTGGTGATGAGAAATACAGATACTATGTGGTATGTGGTCAACCAGGTTTTCACTGCAACTGGAAAAGTATAGAGATTGGGTAGTGACGAACATTTTGATTTTCTGTAGCATCTACAATGAGCCTATCCTTTTCCGAAATCACCAAAGGAGGTTTTAAACGTGCAAGGGGCATGGCCTTTCCCAAACGTGTTTTACCAATTATGGTCCACAGATACTCTTTTCGTATTATAACTTGACAAACCCCACACAAGCCCCAACCCTACCCCCACCCCACCCCAATCCACCTCATGGGGACGCGCTGAGCAGCTATGTGGGTTTGAGCCATGAGAACATTCACCAGTATCTCTAAGCCATAATATTGCCCTGTGAAAATGTGTCCGATTGTATCTTTTTCAAATGAAAAATTCACAACAGACCAAACGAAGTCACCTCTGCGCTTTATTTCGTCCTCGGACTTTATCATAGAAAACAATTGTTACATATGACACTATTTAATCCTATCCAGTAACAATAATAAAACATGTATGGTTTTGTTATTTGTAATTAAAGACGTGTGACGAGATCGATGTGAAAACTTTTAACTTTGAAGAAGATCACATTTTGACATTTTGCAATATATTTAAGTCATTAAATTAAAACGTGATTTTCCCCCCCTCAAAATATACCTTTAATTCTTACCTAAGGACCAGTTTAAATACATGTAATACATAATTTGAATCATTAAACACAAATAGTACAATAATTTCAAACAATTTCCGATTTATTTGCTTAATATACGAGATTTTTCTGGATTTGTCTTAATGCATGTTATTATTTATATTATAGAATAGAATAGAATAGAATAGATTATTATCTAAATAGCCCGAAGAAATCCATTATTTAAACACAATTTACACTTTGAGACGCCCTCTTGAACGACAACAATAGCGGTACGAATTATGACGGGATAGACTTTTAATACGGGTATTGTGTGTTAAAACTCGTCACAGAGAAATCATGGAAAGTTGAAAGTGGGTGTAACTACCCTTTCGTGAGTTTTTCGGACACCCCAACACAATTCCGTTGAAAAATTGACAGTAAATTAACGGGAGTTGTTTTGATATGTTTAAATATTGGATATAGACCACACCTGGAATATTCTTAGTTTTTTTAATTGGACACAGAACTCTAACAACATGGCACCTGTAACGTTGTCTACATGTGTATTGATCTTGCTGACTTTTACAGTACACGGTAAGTCATGGGTAAATAAATTTATCTAAAAATATAAATATTCTAATATACTGCATGTTACCTCTAAAAGGTGGAGGCAGCCCACCCTAATTACAAAAATACACTTTATGTATAATTGATAAGTACAGCCGATCATATTTGTACTATAATTGATTTTTTGTGTAGATTTGAGACATGATCACTCACTTACTCCTATACATATAGTTGAGCAATATTACAAGTAATTAATAATGTATCTGCCACTCCAAGTCCATTATCATCTAGAGATTCATGATTTACCTAAGGGGGTGGAGTGGACTCCAGGCTAGTTTTGACATATATTTTCTTTTGTCTTGAAAAGAACCCCACTGCCGAGCTTTAACTCGGGAGGGAGGTATATTTGTTGAGGGCTGATAAACGATGACACGGTGATATGAAACAATCATATTGTATTAGTATATTTTTACTCAGCGTGTTGGTCTAGTACAAAGCGGACCTCATCTTCATATCTCAATGAAAATCAACTTGTTCTCGCCATGATATAGCTGAAAATTTGTTGGAGGTGAAACGGTAATCGGAAGAAATGTCCTATTGTACAAGTATATGACGATACACTTTTGAAATGTATTATTTGTTATAGGCTTTATATATGATATTAGAACATTAATACTGTCATGGCAATTTGCGACAGCAAAGTATTAACAATTATGGAACAAATTTATATTAATTTCTATGAAATTGATAATAATTAAAATGTGCCAACAATATTATCACCTGTATATGTTGTGCAGTATTCAAGTCCCTTCATTAAAATGGTCCATTCTGAAAAAAATCAGAGCATTTACCTGCTTCCCTTTACTGATTGTCAACCGCTTCAGTCGTAGATCGTTGGTTCGAGCATCGGTCGGGTCAAAGTAAAGACAAAGTAAAGACAAAGTAAAGACCAACATTGGTATTTGTTGCTTCTCCTCTTAGCACGCATCACTAAACAAGTAAGATCAAAGACTGTATGGCTCGGAACGTGAATAATGTGTCCTAGTGGAGTGACATGTCTACCCGCGGATTGTTGTTTCGGTGAGCTAGCACTATACAAATTCAACTAAACGTGTTAGTCTAGTACAAAGCGGATATCATTATCATATCACCGAATGTTACTTGTTCCTGATAACACAATTGGACTTTTGGATTTTGAAGTTCTTTTACTTGGAGTTGGGCTCTAGCCAACGGACAACATTACGACTCCTTAAGTCTGGAGCCTTAAGTCTGGAGCAAGGCACTGAAAAGTATGATGAAAACTTCGATATAAGTTTAAGATCTTTATTGTCCGAAAGCTCATATAGAATGACCTTCCAAGATTTAGTAACAATATTTATATTCATACTTTTCAGGTTTCAAATTCAACAATTCTTGGTAAGAGCGGAATGATTTACTAAAATGTTTTAAATTCTGTGTTTTGTCGCGTAACAAGGCGTATGTAGCGTATGATTTAACTTTTACTTCATATCAATTGGTGTCTTGTATAATTTTTATGGTTTTATAATGTGAAGCGCTTAGAGTAATTGTTATATAATGCGCTATATAAATATTGTATAATAATATGTAAATAGTTGCTCATTTGGCGTTAAACAACAATCACTCACTCATTCCAATCTGATTAAAATCAGATTCATTCACTTTTTTCCCTTTACTGATATGTGGCTGCGTTTGCAAACAATAAATCACGTAGGTAAACGGTGGCGGTGAGATGAATCGACCCGTACGGGTACAAATGTGGAATTTAAAAATATCCCAACTAAACACAAAGAATCAGATTTGAATAAGAATGTGTACAAGGTACAAAAGGAATGAAGATGACACAAAATAATTATTAATGAGCAAACTGGTTTTATTAAAATTGTTTTTAAAAATGAACTCATTATTGTTTATATCCAACTCCGCTTGTTGGTCTAGAACAATGTGGACGCCATCATCATTTCATCAAAATTGTAATTTGTTCTCGCCATGGTATAGCTGATAAATTGTTCATTTGGCGTTAAACAATAATCACTCACTCCTTCAGTTTTATTGCTGGAAGAACTCGAGAATACCCAGAGAGAGGCTATGACAAGACAAGAATCTTTATTCTCAAATAAACCATCAATTACAATGGTATAGAGAAGTTACAACAGTTACTTGCCGCAAATCATTGGCAAACTGTTTAGCATAAAGTTGTATCGAGTACACCTTGTCGCAAGGGGAATCGAACTCGCTACCTTTGCGTTGATAGACATTGAATAAATACGTAGATGTAAATCTAACTACAATTCTAGCATAACCTCCTTCTTTCGCTTTCCTAACAAATGAGCGAGTTATCCATTCGGTATAATCTCATTAGCACATGCGCCGGTAAATGTGACTGACTTTTCCATTGGCAGCATAAATTGTGTGCGACATTTTCCGCAAACGTAAATATAAATTACTGTCTTCCAATCAAAGTATACTACCGTATTTGTACTCTTAGACATAACAGAATCGAAATAAATCATGGAAACCAGAATGTGTTGAGTTTTAACATGGATTGGCGGATATTATTAAATTTTATCCCTCGCTTCTGGCTCGGGATAAAATACTAATATCCGCCAATCCATGTTAAAACTCCCAACACATTCTGGCTTCCATGATTTATTTCTTAAATGTACCATGTGTTCTTGTCCACAACAGACGCTGCATCAATTGATAATTTACATAAAAAGGGGGATACGATATATACACGACACGATTTGACCTCACAATAACGCAAACTTTATATGTATATGTGTTGGCGAGTTATAGTTCATCACTTCTTGTGCAGGTGAGAGTGTAACGTATAGCAAGACAGGGAGTATGGGTGGTTGTGTGATGAAGTTAGTTAACTACTGTCCGTAAGTCCAAACTCAGTGACGTGGTTCCCGTCTCGATATCCATGGCGTATTATTTTTAATACACGTGTTTGGTCTATGATGATTTTTCTCTGATGAACATATATTCTACACGAGTTGTATTCCCCAAATATCGGGGGCTGTCGTAGTCGTGAGTGTATGGTAGTTGGATTTAGAACTACCCATGCAATCAATGCCCATCACCACTTACGTTGCGAGTTCGAATCCCATTCGGGCGATGTGTACTCGATACAACATTATGTGATAAAGTTTGTCAGTGACTTGCGACAGGTCGGTTGTTTTCTCTGGATACTCCGGTTTCCTCCACCAATAAATCTGACCACCACGATATAACTGAAATATTGTTGAAAGTGACGTTAAACACCATAACCCTAACTCTAACCTTTATGAGCATAAATTCTACACGACTGGTATTCACCAAATAGCCACCTAGGGATCAGTAAAAAAATATATTACAAGCAAAATTCACATTTCATAACCCAAATTAAACACGCTTTTAAAAGCTTAGCTTCAATTATTTGTTTTTGTACACAGTTAAAGGTATGACGTAATGATTATTTTAGTGCATATAATGTGCATTCAAATTTGATTAAATTCCAAATACTTCTTGAATTGAACTTAAATGTTAAGCAAATTGCGGTATGAATACATAATTGGATAATTGATTATAATATAAGGTTTCCAAAGTATATAATGTGTTTAATTGTTCTCTGCTTTTTGTCATTGTGTTACATGTGTATATATCTGTTTGATTGCTATAGCATGTACCGTATTTCTTCTAATAGACGCCCCGGGGGCGAATGCATTTTTAAAATAGGGGGCGTCTATTAGAGAAACGAATTTCCGAGTTTTATAGCCGTTAGATGAGGTTAATTTGATGAAACAGACTATAGAAATATACACGTGCAATGTCAATATACATTACCTAATGAAATGTCTCTGATATCGGTTAATCGGTGCGTGTTGGGTTGGTCTGATCTTAATTTATAAATTCCATCTAGAAACGTGCATGGAGCAGCAAATGGAGTTTAATTTTGAAAGTTCTATTCGAGGTTATCTCGTATATAAATCAATCTGGACATACGAGATCGGCGAGAAACTTCGTTGTGACAGAGAAGAAAATAATTCAAATGAAAAATCTGCTGTGAAACTCGTTCGAAATGATGGAAATAAAGAACAATGTGTAGGACATGTGCCCATCGAACACAGCAAAGTATTTAATTTTTTTCTTAAAAGAGGTGGCAAACTATTTGCAACTGTAACCGGCAACAAGTTTTTCAATATAGGATTATAATTACCGTGTACGTACACATTTTCGGGACAAGCTGCTGATGTTGTAAAATTAAGAACTTTACTAAAACCCACTGCTATTTAAAATGGAATCTAAGAATAAAGCTAGACAAAAATATAATTTGTCTTTTAAGTTGAGAGTAATTAAATTTGCCGAAGAAAAGGGAAAATATGCGGCAGCCAAGTTCTTTAAAGTTGACAGAAAACGTGTTTGTTTACCTGGACAATTATTGCTGATTAGTGATGCGTAAAACTCTTCAAACGCTGTAACTATTTTGGGAACTCTTACACGCTGTGTTGTTGATTAGGTACCGATAAGAGGAGTTTATATTTTATGAAATGGGGGCGTTAATTAGAAGTCAAAATGTTCTATAGGCCTGAATAAGGGAGGGGGGCGTTAATTAGAAGGGGGGCTTTAATTAGAAGAAATACGGTATATGCTTTTTGCAAATAAAGAATTCATTCATTCATTCAAGAAGACAATATAAAATATAGACTTTAATATACATTGATTGATCGATTGTCGTTTAACGTCAAGTAAATAGTATTTCAGCTATTGAACAGAAGAAGCTTACAAATAATTAAATTTAGATAAAAAAAACATGGCACTGTTAATAGTCCTATGGTAGGAAGTTTAGATATAATGGCCACCGACGACCACTCCCAACGACCACTCCCAACACACCACTGCTCACTCAAGAGTGGTTGTACACTTGGTCCTTTTTTAATACACGAGTAATCCTGCTTGTTTTTTCTCCCCCTTTTTTCTTTTGCTCAATCAATCGAAACGTCGTTTTTACCGAGTTATAGATGCACCTTTTCGTGTATAATGAATTATATAAATTAGCGGATCTAGAGAATGTACTTTATTTTAAACTAATAGGACACAATTACAGAGGTGATAGACCTCGTCTAGCACAAAATACCTCAATTAACTATGTCATCTTGTCATTGTCATTTAGTTTAACAAACGAAAAATTGACCTGCCGTGTGACCTGTTAAACATGTTCAAAAGGAATACTTCCCCCAGCAAAATATAACCTCCTTTCTTTTAGATATGATTTTCATTGTATTTACTTTGAATATTACAGGGATTGTGTTATAACTGTATTTCTAGTAAAAGTATCTACATACGTGGTGGTTGTAAGAATGAACACAACTCATGAACTCTTTAGTACGTTCATGTATTTAGATGTTTGGCTACAGCAATATATCGTAAAATACGTGAAGGTGGTGCTAAGGATTAAAATTTTAACATTTCAGTTTTAAGCATCGATTTTCAGTGTACTGTACACCTTTTCGTCTATACAATTATAGTATTTAACGGTTTAAAAAATACTTCGAACGGATACTTCTTCTCAACTTACCGGAATTAAATATATCACCTTACCATTACTTGGAAAACGAAAAACCCATATCTGTTGACCTTGTAAAAAGAATATTTTCCCGTTAAAATGTTAACATTTGATCACCTTCATTTTGAATGGGAATTTTATGTATTAATTTCTGAAGTCATGTGGTCAGTGTTTGAAGTTTTACTGCTGTATGTCTAGCTATATAGTAATTTTAAGAGTGGACATCCTTCAGACCTTAATACATATCAAGCTATCTGTATACATGTACTTTTTTGTTATGTAGATATTATACAGTGTACGGTATTCGTGATTCATTACCCGGCTTTCATGAATGTCATTGATAGCTTACAGTTATACAAAATCTACTGCAATCTGAATAGATCTTTGAACCGACGATCCATTGAACCCTACAAACATTTGTATAACGGGTCATTTTATACTTTTACATTTCTTAAACCATTAACTGACGAGCCTACATGATATTTAGGTATGTTAGGGCATAGCGCTTTTGTGAAGGTGTAGAGAGATGCCGAATGATTGCTTGTTGCATGGTGCCCAAAGCAAACCGCCATGCATATTCAGCAACAGAACCGAAAAAGTTCAACACTATAAATTAAACAGAAAAGAGGGAAGACTTGGATTCAACACTATAAATTAAACAGAAAAGAGGGAAGACTTGGACCTCATGGGCAGTGACTTTGACTGCCACTGAACAAGTATATGAACAAATGTGTAGGGACTAATTAAAAACCATTTTAGCGGTATCAATGCGATTATATACATTTACTCTTTTTAGAAATCCACAAAATCTTTAAAGAGCTATAAGCGTAGCATTCCAAACTCGGCGCACAATTTGGTCCACGATCAGAATTTCCTTATTATAACATGACAACCCACTGACTCCCAAGTAAAGAGACCACCCCCTGTCCACCATCTGCGCACGTTCTTAGTAGCTCTCTCTGTTTGGCCATGGGAACCACCACCAATAAGCAGACGCTTGTGAATGAGAGATTTCATGAAGTGACTTGAACCAGGAAGTTGATAGATATAGTGGATCACCAGATTAAAAACTCCTACTTAACTTTAATTATACTGTAGTCTATGGTTTTGTTAAATGCTATATGTATACATTATACACAACTACCTGTAATAATGTAGTTGTGCTGGACTAATTACGTAGGCAACTCGCTCTATGGGATATTACTATGAGCCTCATGTATATTGAGAATGTCACACTCTTTGCACACTAAAGACAACGTGCAGCAGCTCATTATAAGAATGTCACACTCTTTGCACACTAAAGACAACGTGCAGCAGCTCATTATAAGAATGTCACACTCTTTACACACTAAAGACAACTTGCAGCAGCTCATTATAAGAATGTCACACTCTTTGCAAACTAAAGACAACTTGCAGCAGCTCATTATAAGAATGTCACACTCTTTACACACTAAAGACAACTTGCAGCAGCTCATTATAAGAATGTCACACTCTTTGCACACTAAAGACAACGTGCAGCAGCTCATTATAAGAATGTCACACTCTTTACACACTAAAGACAACGTGCAGCAGCTCATTATAAGAATGTCACACTCTTTACACACTAAAGACAGCTTGCAGCAGCTCATTATAAGAATGTCACACTCTTTACACACTAAAGACAACTTGCAGCAGCTCATTATAAGAATGTCACACTCTTTGCACACTAAAGACAACGTGCAGCAGCTCATTATAAGAATGTCACACTCTTTACACACTAAAGACAACGTGCAGCAGCTCATTATAAGAATGTCACACTCTTTACACACTAAAGACAGCTTGCAGCAGCTCATTATAAGAATGTCACACTCTTTACACACTAAAGACAACGTGCAGCAGCTCATTATAAGAATGTCACACTCTTTACACACTAAAGACAACGTGCAGCAGCTCATTATAAGAATGTCACACTCTTTGCACACTAAAGACAACGTGCAGCAGCTCATTATAAGAATGTCACACTCTTTACACACTAAAGACAACGTGCAGCAGCTCATTATAAGAATGTCACACTCTTTGCACACTAAAGACAACGTGCAGCAGCTCATTATAAGAATGTCACACCTTTTACACACTAAAGACAACGTGCAGCAGCTCATTATAAGAATGTCACACTCTTTACACACTAAAGACAACGTGCAGCAGCTCATTATAAGAATGTCACACTCTTTACACACTAAAGACAACGTGCAGCAGCTCATTATAAGCAATATTTTGTTTTGTGTTGTCGTGGGTGCCCGTTCTGTTTTTCCTGTGGCAAACTAAATATTCGTCCATAGGCGCAGTCCGGTTTAACCTTTTTACTTACAATACACATGTATTTGTAAACTTCTTCTCATTCAGTATAATGCTGAAATACTGCTTAATTGACGTTAAGCAACAATTAATAAATTAATTTGGTCTCACAAAAAAGTGTATTTTTTACATTGGACGGATCATTCAAGACAGATTTCATAACAATATCTATCGAGTACATAATATATAGTTGACAAAAATAAAATTGTGTGCATTGAATGTGAATATGTGTTAGTTCTATAGATCATATATATTTTACATTCTGAAAAGCGTAATTTTACAAAATAAAATATATAATATATGCAGCGTCTAAGTATATATTTAGAAAAAAAATGAAAATAGAGTAAACTTCAAACGGAGAATCAAAAATGGTAAATTAAGTATTAAGGTTTAAGGTCGCCACCTTAAATGGCCTGGAATCACAAAATTAAGATTTCTCCTATAAACATCTGAATATTTGCCAGTTTTACTAGTTTTAAATTTCATTGACATTTGGCTTTAATATTTAATTGTGCGTGACGACAAATGTAAATTGATTCAGACGTTCACCCTGAACTAACATACCCCGAGGTTATCCCTTTGTCAGGGAAATACAATGTAAGTATCATTTGACACATCAACAGCTATTTGAAGACTGAAAAATAACGTTTTTTGAAATAAATAGGCCTACGTCTAAAATTACAATTTTTAATGTTTAAATAGAATTTATACATGGTTACATATTTGGAAGAGTCCGAAATATATGGCTACGGTCATGTGTCATTTCTAAAGTCCAATACCGATCATTGATACCTGACCAAGTATTTTACGCGTTATATCTGAGTCATATATGTAGCAAATTTTACTAAATACAATTCTGGACAGAGGAATTATACACGTATTTTCCCCTCGATTCTACTCTTTACCCCGTCATAACCATTGGTTTACAAACATGCTTATAATTTATTCACGGTAACTACTGTGTATAATCATGAACAAAAGGGAATCAGGCAATTGTCCTTTGCGAATCAAATGCAGAATTCTGCCTAATGGTGTGAGCGTTATATATGATAGGCTAGTGTCCCGCACCTAAAATAAAGTGCAGCATCTACATTGAAGAGTAATTTGTTAGTTGTGGCCATTGGTGGCTCGTTGAGAAAGACGAATTATTTCCACAACCCCTGTCCATTATTCCACCTTTGATTTGGGGTGATAAGACAAGTCAGTACCACTTTGTCTGCCTATACATGCTTATTTACTGTTTGGCAAGCTTGTTCCGATCAAGAATTTAGAGTGAATTATTATTTATTTGATGTTAAAGAACAATCAATCAAGCACATTATTAAATGACCATTTCGAAGATTGGTCTGTTTAGAAGCCGACGTCACACAAGCATTTAAGAGAAGAAAAAAAAACCAAGAGAAACGAAAATGCCAGAAAAATAATATTCAAATGTTGTCTATAATGAATTGTTTAAAAATGTGGGGTTAAGGTTGATTTGACGGTATAACACTTCAGATACACGTAACTGGAATGGACAATATTTCATTGATTTTGAAGTCATCAATCTTTCATTGACTGCGAGATGATTTTTTTAAACGGCATGCAAGAGCTGATATAGTCTGTTTGGTGACTCTGAAAATAGGGGAAAAAATTATTTAAAAATCAGGGATTTGCTTTCTATTGCTCTTTTTAACATTTTAGGTACACATTATTCAATACATATCTGAGTAAAAGTTGTCAAAGAAAAAATTCAAATAATAAAAAAAATCTCCATAGGGCCCAATACTAATTTTATCAGATTGTAAGTAAAGGAGGCTGCCATTATAATGAACAGCCTTACCTGTTCTTTCCTGTCTGTTGTTATGCTAATTTCAGTCACATGGGAATGCCATATTAGGCTAAAGATTCAAGATGTTTTGAATAATTGATAAACAGTTTGACCATTTAAAACTAATGATGTAAAGGACTTAATAATAAAAGGATTTAAAACCATAACCCCAGAAAAGTGGACTAACTTTTGCATTCATGTTGAAAACAAAATAGAACCACAATATTGGAAATCTGACCACATTATAGAGGAAATTCCAAAAATTATTATAAATCTAGACAGTGATAGTGACACTGATTCAGATGGGGATCATGACAGTGAGGGTGAAACTACTGATATGTACTGGTCAGAATAGACAACGTTTTCAGGTAATTTTGTTCTCTATTATTAACCTCTATGCACATAAAGGGAATGGATAGTTTGCATGTACTTTAAATGCTCCACAATCAGTTATGTAATAATGTATCATCATTATTGATTTTTACCTGAACAGGTGTAAATCTAATTTGAATATTGTCCATATTTGGTATGGCCAGTAGTAAACATCTGATGTAACATGCTAATGATGAAATCAGCTGACTTGCTGTTTGTCAATACTGACCACATGTTGCTGTTCATTTCAGTAGTATTTACTCCCATGTTTGTTACATGACAAAATGACATAATTTTACAATTAAGTCCTATGGCAAACTTTTTTATTCTTTAATGAATTTTTTTGATAAATTCACCTATAATATGTAATAATAAGTCCTTAATATAAATATAATTAAAAAGAAAATTTGACAACCCGTTGATTTTTTAGGAATTTTTTTCCCTATTTTCAGAGTCACCAAACAGACTATACCAGGAAATGAAATATATTATGCATATATTTGTAAAAATTAGTTAAATTGTTCTAGTGTATGTTCTTGTTTATTTCTAAATTTTATTGTATACATTAAGGTTTTAATCACTCCTCTTAAAAACAGTTGTATTTAAATAAATATGAGTAATTTGGGAGTAATACACTTTTAAAAACCCATAGGATTGCACATTAAAATTAGGTTTGAGATTCTCCCTGCTAAAATCATGCTATACTATTGGAGTTGTTCCAGTTGAATGATGCCTATGTATTGGGCGTAAACTAACATTCATTTAAAAAGAAACTAACCGGTTTTCAATGAACAAGGTGAATCAGAATATGTGTGTTTGACCCTCATATTCTTCTAAATGTGTAAATAAATATTGAAATTTTAGAAAAATATACATCCCACGAAATAAATTAAAAATAAAAATTTTATAGATTTATACAGTACCCAGATTTATTGATCAAATCATTGTTTTTTCACTCGACAGGATGATGTAATTTATTACAAAAACTATCAGATATAACTACATTAGATTATATTGTTATGCAATATTTCTTGAATACGTAAAGTGTGCATATAAAGCCACGAAAAAGGTGAGATAAATAAAATTCTAAAGTGTTCCTTTTGACTAAGTAAACGAAGTTTAATATATTACACAGTTTACTTTAAATGTTTTCATTACTATACCATTAATTTCATGTGTTTCCAAGAATGACACAGGCTTTACTTTACTTTATTCATATACCATCCAAAGCCTTTCATATAATATTATGCGATTTATGAAAAATATGAAAATGTCCTTTCAATTTGAACTGCATCGGCGGTGTAATGGTTAGTGTGCTGGCTTCTAGTGCGGTAGACCGTGGGTTTGAGCCCCGGTCGGGTCAAACCAAAGATTATTAAATTGATATATTGTTGCTTCTCCGCTAAGCAAGCAGCATTAAGGAGAAAGAGCAAAGACTGATTGGTTCGGGATCAAGATAATGTGTCCGAGTGGGGTGACATGTCTACCCGCGAATTATTGTTTCAGTGAACTAGCTCTATAAAAATCCAACCAAGCGAGTTGGTCTAGTTCAAAGCGGACCTCTTCATCATCTCATTGACAATTAACTTGTTCTCGCCATGATATAAATTGCTGAGTTGGCGTTAAGCAACAATCACTCCACCCATTTCAGTTTGCTACAATCAATCAATCAATCAATCTTGAAATCATGCTTATTTTATTTTTGTTATTAACAAGAAAGATAATACGCACTAAAATATTTATTTTTTTATAATTTTTTTTTTCTTGTTTTACAGGTGTATCAGCTGAATCAGGTCCTGACCCCGTCGTTGGTTTAGTTGTAGCTGCAGTCTTAGCACTTTTTATACTAATAGGCGCCATTGTTGTCTGTATGATAGGAATTGTATGGTATGTGGTTAATTTCACGACATAAACGTATGCTAATTATGCAACGATTGGTTTAGTTTTAACGCCACATTCAACAATATGTCAGTTATATCGTGGCGGTCAGTTTTATTGGTGGAGCAACCGGAGTATCTTGAGAAAACCACCGACCTGCCGCAAATCACTGACAAACTTATCACATAATGTTGTACACCTCACACTGAGCGGGATTCGAACTCACAACATCAGTGGTGATAGCCACCGATTGCATAAATCCAACTACCATACGATTACGGCCACGACAAAACTATGTAAAATATAACGAAATAGGAAACAGTTACAACAATTTGATCTTGTTTATCTTTCTACCAAGCACTTATACCGATATATTGTATATACAGTGTAGTGAGTGCAAAATGGGGATATTTCAGGTATATCATGGCGAGAACAAGTTATATTCGATGAAATGATGATGATATCAACTTTATACAAGACCAACACACTTAGTTGGATTTTTAAATATCTCACTGAAACAACAGTCCGTGGGTATACATGTCACCCCATTCACCGAAACAACAGTCCGTGGGTATACATGTCACCCCATTCACTGAAACAACAGTCCGTGGGTATACATGTCACCACATTCACTGAAATAACAGTCCGTGGGTATACATGTCACCCCATTCACTGAAATAACAGTCCGTGGGTATACATGTCACCCCATTCACTGAAATAACAGTCCGTGGGTATACATGTCACCCCATTCACTGAAACAACAGTCCGTGTGTATACATGTCACCCCATTCACTGAAATAACAGTCCGTGGGTATACATGTCACCCCATTCACTGAAATAACAGTCCGTGGGTATACATGTCACCCCATTCACTGAAATAACAGTCCGTGGGTATACATGTCACCCCATTCACTGAAACAACAGTCCGTGGGTATACATGTCACCCCATTCACTGAAATAACAGTCCGTGGGTATTCTCTCTAAAAACCGGTTCTATCAGTTGCGATGACCGCAACATTCTTGTAGAGACAGCCACAATGTCAATGAATGACATAGAGTTATTCCCCATTTTACGTTGACGAAGTAACATTTTGTAATTCACAAGATGTATCGGGATACTAATTGGTTTTTAAAAAATATTTTATTGATAATTAGTATTCCATATTTCATCAAATCTTATTATGTCTGTACGAAAAGTTTGAAGATACCAAAGGGGACAGCAGAAACCGTAAATCTAGAAACAATACAATGACCAATCAGAAGCCGTAAATCTAGAAACAATACAATGACCAATCAGAAACCGTAAATCTAGAAACAATACAATGACGAAAAGAAAGGACAAAAGGTCAAACCATAATCTACAAAACATTATACAGAAAACTAAAGATTGAATATCTTAAATCAACGATTTACATAGATGAGTCACGACCAGTATTTAATTTTGTTTAGTTGTATAATCATGCTTACCTTTAATCTAAATCAATTTGTCTACTTATGTTTACGTATAGGGAAAGATTCAATTTCCTTATTTGTCATAGGTCGATTACTGGCGACAGATCGATTGATTCAATCAACTGTGCTGATTAATTAATACTCCTAAGTGGCGAATAGGGGTTATCTTCTCGGTGGGGTTGTCAGGTTTTAAATACGGAAATCCTGACCCTGGAGCATTGTGGGTAATCTGCCTGGAGAGGACCACGCTCCCTGTACGTTATTTAAAAATACCTCTTTAGTAGATTTTGTGAAAGAAGATTGTAGTAGCTATAATGGGCTAAAATGTTCACCCGCTACCAACTCTCCATATCTTTCCAGTTCCCGTCAAAAATCGTATCCCCTGTTGTGCAATTCTTCCCTCATATCTGTATAATTTTCTATATATTGTTGAACAGTTGAACTTGCTATATAGTCCTGAATGTGTATGAAATATTTGTCGCTTGACGTATTTATAAGCAAACAACAATCAATCGTATTTGTTCCAGGAATGACTGGTACCCTAGGCGTCAATGGTTACGTGGTAAACAAAAAGTCGCGAGAGTTAAGTTTGAACATCAACCATTAGAAAATGACGCTGTGTCGGTTGTATCAAAAGCAGCATCATCATTACGCAATCATCAGCCAAAGATACTATCAGAGTCCATTCACCTAACAGGTAATATAATATGGTATTTTTTATGGGGCTGTGGGAGGGTAGTTTTAGCTATTGTGGAAAATGTACTGGGGATCAACATATAATGCTATGGTTTCAAAAATTTCGAGAGGAATATTGTATTCTGGTCGATTAGTAGCATGTTTAGCTCCCCTGGACGAAATATCATCATGTGTTGTCCATTGTCAGTCGTCTGTAAGCTCTTCATATGTAAACCTTTTCCTCCCACAACCATTTATCCAATGGAACCAAATTTAGTAGAAGTATGGCTTAGTTGCTCTTCGAGATTTTGTAGGATTTTCTTTCATTTGGAAAATCAATATAGCCACTATGGCTTATTATGGTTTCTGATAGGCTGAAATTTCCAATATCATTTTCTCTGAAACTATATGTGTGATGGAAATACTACACGGTAGGGATGTTCCCTACAGGTACATTTGTAAAGTTTGTTTTTATCTGTCTATTGGAAATCCAAGATGGCCATCACCAAAGAATAAAACAAACAAAAAATCAAAAAGATATTTGTATCAAATACAATATATTGGTTATGTTTTAAATGTATGTAAATTAATTTATATCCCTTATGCAAACTTTGGAGTCTATGTATATTAAAAAAATAATAATGCAAACAACTTATATGTGGTTTTTATAGTATATTGGCATCCGTCGTCCGTCGTCTGTCGTCCGTTGTCCGTCGTCCGTCGTCCGATAACTTTTCACATTTTAATCTTCTCCTCTGAAACCCCTCAGCCAAATGAACTGAAACTTGGTAGGAAGCATCTATAGAAGGTCCTCTTTAAGATTGCACATTTGTCACGATCCATTAACAAACATGGCCGCCACAGGCAATTCTTGTTTCTGATTGGCCGATTTTGAAAAATCTTCTCCTCTGAAACCGCTAAGCCAAATGAGCCGAAACATGGTATGAAGCATCTATGGATGATCCTCTATAAAGATTGCTCATTTTGTCCTGATCGGTTAACAAACATGGCCGCCACAGGCAATTCTTGTTTCCGATTGGTTGATTTCTAAAAAATCTTCTCCTCTGTTAAAAGAAAGATAACTCTTGCCTAAACTGTTAAAAGAAAGATAACTCTTGCCATTATCTCCCTTATAAATTAACTAATGCTGATATAGTGTAACATGTTTATTCTATACATTACAAGTAGGTATTCCCATTTTAATATTCTTTTCAGCAAACCTTGCCAAAAGTAATATGAGCTTTTGCCATCACTTGGTGTCCGTCATCTGTCGTCTGTCATTTGTTTACTTTTCACATTTTAAGCTTCTCCTCTGAAAACCCTCAGCCAAATGAACTGAAACTTGGTAGGAAGCATCTATGGAAGGTCCTCTCTAAAGAATGTACATTTTGTTATGATCCATTTCCAAAAATGGCCGCCATAGGCAATTCTTGTTTCTGATTGGTCGATTTAAAAAAATCTTCTCCTCTGAAACCGCTTGGCCGAATGAACCGAAACTTGGTAGGAAGCATATATGGAATGCCCTCTATGAAGATTGCTCATTTCGTCCCGATCGGTTAACAAACATGGCTACCACCGAAACTTGGTAGGAATCATCTATGGAATGTCCTCTATGAAGATTGCTCATTTCGTCCCGATCAGTTAACAAACATGACTACCACCGAAACTTGGTAGGAATCATCTATGGAATGTCCTCTATGAAGATTGCTCATTTCGTCCCGATCAGTTAACAAACATGGCTACCACCGAAACTTGGTAGGAATCATCTATGGAATGTCCTCTATGAAGATTGCTCATTTCGTCCCGATCAGTTAACAAACATGACTACCACCGAAACTTGGTAGGAATCATCTATGGAATGTCCTCTATGAAGATTGCTCATTTCGTCCCGATCGGTTAGCAAACATGGCCACCACATGCAATTCTTGTTTCTGATTGGTCGATTTCTAAAACATCTTCTCCTTTGAAACTGCTTAACCATGTGAACCGAAACTTGGTAGGAAGCATTTACATGTATGGAAGGTTCTGTATTAAGTTTCCTCAAAGCAACATGAAAGGTGAGCGACACAGGCTGAGACCACTGAGCCTCTAGTTTCTCTTGGCCATTGTGTTGTCTATTCTTCTTCGATATACGAATTCTGATTACCCCTTTGGTATCTTCAAACTATTCTTACTTTCAAAATTGTACAGGATGATTCTGTCAATCAACCAACTGTTACTATGAAAAGAACATAGGGAGTAAAACACCTAAAATAGTCGAAACGTTTTATTTTCAGTTTATAATGGTAGAGTTTTAAGTGGCTGGTACACCATAAACATTTCAAAAGCATATATTCTGGGTTTATTTTGTGAAATTGATAGTTTTCCCAAATTTTTCTGAATATTTAGATATTTTTAAGCAATGTTTTTTACACAACACAAAGCCAAAGGTTTGTTTCAAATCTTAGCTATTATAGTATTTACTATATTAGACAGAAGCGGGTAGATCTTATAGACACATTCTTCTTTTATTGTTTTATAGGTCAAAATATTAATGACCTTATAAATTTAATATAACAAACAGCAACATAAAGTGTTAATTGTTGGCAGGCGTTGCCATTCACAAACATCTGCAGAAAAGTGCAAGAGGTAATTTTGTTTTAAACAACAAATCATATAATCCTGAAATCTACGCACCTTGTTTTCCAATTTCTGAGGTAATTTTCTCAGAGGTAAACTTCTGAATATAACATGTAATTAACAAGAGGAATATTGTTTTGTAGAATATTTACACATGCATCAAGCATATTTAAATTAATATTTAATTGATGTGACTTACATAACCTTTTTTGTTGTTTTGTATTTTTTTTCATTGGGGGTTGTGGTATGATCAAATAATAGAGTTACCTTATACCATTCAGTGTTATAATATCCAAATCCAGTTAAGGCTCTTCTTTGTGATTTTTTCATAATCTACCCTTCCCAAAATTGTGATCAAATATTTGAAGTGATATCGTTTTTATAAATAGATATATGAAAAACACTTATATATCTAGAATATAGTACAATGTATATATTTTTTTTTCAGAATTAAATGATGTAAGGTACGTATATAACAATTCTTGTAACCCATTATGACACTGCTTTATCCCACCTGGGAAGAGACCAAGTAAGCTTTTAATATCAATTTGCGTCTGTCGTCGGTCTTCCTTAACATCTGTCACTGTCAACTTCTAGCTGAAGGTCACGTATGAAGCAGGCTTAGCTGTATCTGTGGTATCCTTTATTTAAAGTTCAATTGCGATAGATACCACCAACATAATCACCAAGCATGAAATTATTTATTGAAAGGACATCATTTATATTGCAGAACATGAAATTAAAGGTTCGGGCTAGCTTCTTTTCGTTTGTCCTAAGAAGTCCCTGTGTGAAACAAGTCGGCGAGAAAAGGAGCACAATTGGTATCCATAGGAATGCCGACTGTCTGTTGAAATACACATATCTACACATGCATGCACACACCTTTATATGCTATAGTAATGAAATGCAAGTGTGCTTGCGATGGAAATCAGGTTGAATTCAAATGACCCTTACCGTATGTGAAGGAGTTGAAAAGTAAACTAAGAATGTTATAATAAAAATGATGTAATCCTCCAGAACAACTTTCAAAATTGAAAAAGGGGTTAGTTTGAACGACATCTTGCATGTTGTATTTACATATAAAACACTTTGAACATTTTTAATTTGATTTGATTTTTGGTGTTTAACGCCATTTTCAGCAATATTTCAGCTATATCATGGCAACCAGTTTTAGTGGTGGAAGAAGCCGGAGTACCCGGAGAAGACCACCGACCATGGGCAAGCAACTGGTAAACGTTATCACTTGTGTCTGCGAATCGAATGCACTCTCTTTATAATTTACAATGCCGGGCGCGAACCCACGCCGTATTGGTGATAGGCTTGTATGAGTTGTTAAGTAATCCAACTACCTAACTCATTGAACCGCCCTCAATCGTGCTAGCTTCTTGGGCCCTCGAACTTTTTTGAAAAAGAGGAAAATAATGAGTGGTCTTTCTAGGTAAAGAATCAAATTCAAAGTTTGACATCAATATTGTTCTGATAACCAAATTATTCACATCAAATGTATTTTATACTATACATTAAATTCACAGACACTAACAACATAATATAACAAAAATATTTCCTTGATTTTGGGATCGGCCGAATCTAATTAAATTAGATGTTCATTCTATCTGCTATGAAAATAAAATCCAACAAACCTGTAATTGTAATTAGGTTTGGGATCGTCCTTGACCTCAGTCAGTTAACTAAGCATATTTTGGGTCGGATTTAGTTTTGTGCTCTAAATCATATCAAACATTCGTTCATGATCTTCAGCATGCTCTCTACTTGACCATGATATACATTATTGCCCCTCTAATCAGTGATATATTCTTCAGCATGCTCTCTACTTGACCATGATATACATTATTGCCCCTCTAATCAATGATATATTCTTCAGCATGCTCTCTACTTGACCATGATATACATTATTGCCCCTCTAATCAGTGATATATTCTTCAGCATGCTCTCTACTTGACCATGATATACATTATTGCCCCTCTAATCAATGATATATTCTTCAGCATGCTCTCTACTTGACCATGACATACATTATTGCCCCTCTAATCAGTGATATATTCTTCAGCATGCTCTCTACTTGACCATGATATACATTATTGCCCCTCTAATCAATGGTATATTCTTCAGCATGCTCTCTACTTGACCATGACATACATTATTGCCCCTCTAATCAGTGATATATTCTTCAGCATGCTCTCTACTTGACCATGATATACATTATTGCCCCTCTAATCAGTGATATATTCTTCAGCATGCTCTCTACTTGACCATGATATACATTATTGCCCCTCTAATCAGTGATATATTCTTCAGCATGCTCTCTACTTGACCATGATATACATTATTGCCCCTCTAATCAATGATATATTCTTCAGCATGCTCTCTACTTGACCATGACATACATTATTGCCCCTCTAATCAGTGATATATTCTTCAGCATGCTCTCTACTTGACCATGATATACATTATTGCCCCTCTAATCAGTGATATATTCTTCAGCATGCTCTCTACTTGACCATGATATACATTATTGCCCCTCTAATCAGTGATATATTCTTCAGCATGCTCTCTACTTGACCATGATATACATTATTGCCCCTCTAATCAATGATATATTCTTCAGCATGCTCTCTACTTGACCATGATATACATTATTGCCCCTCTAATCAGTGATATATTCTTCAGCATGCTCTCTACTTGACCATGATATACATTATTGCCCCTCTAATCAATGATATATTCTTCAGCATGCTCTCTACTTGACCATGATATACATTATTGCCCCTCTAATCAATGATATATTCTTCAGCATGCTCTCTACTTGACCATGATATACATTATTGCCCCTCTAATCAGTGATATATTCTTCAGCATGCTCTCTACTTGACCATGATATACATTATTGCCCCTCTAATCAATGATATATTCTTCAGCATGCTCTCTACTTGACCATGATATACATTATTGCCCCTCTAATCAGTGATATATTCTTCAGCATGCTCTCTACTTGACCATGATATACATTATTGCCCCTCTAATCAGTGATATATTCTTCAGCATGCTCTCTACTTGACCATGATATACATTATTGCCCCTCTAATCAATGATATATTCTTCAGCATGCTCTCTACTTGACCATGACATACATTATTGCCCCTCTAATCAGTGATATATTCTTCAGCATGCTCTCTACTTGACCATGATATACATTATTGCCCCTCTAATCAGTGATATATTCTTCAGCATGCTCTCTACTTGACCATGATATACATTATTGCTCCTCTAATCAATGATATATTCTTCAGCATGCTCTCTACTTGACCATGATATACATTATTGCCCCTCTAATCAGTGATATATTCTTCAGCATGCTCTCTACTTGACCATGATATACATTATTGCCCCTCTAATCAGTGATATATTCTTCAGCATGCTCTCTACTTGACCATGATATACATTATTGCCCCTCTAATCAGTGATATATTCTTCAGCATGCTCTCTACTTGACCATGATATACATTATTGCCCCTCTAATCAGTGATATATTCTTCAGCATGCTCTCTACTTGACCATGATATACATTATTGCCCCTCTAATCAATGATAATGAACGTATTGTATGTATTACAGGCCGATGATGAACGGTATGGTAGTCAATGATTCACCACGATATGAAGAGAAGGTACGTCTATGTTGTATATCTCTCATATTATTAGTTACACAGTGTGTTAGTGACCTAATACGTTATATACGGGGTCAGTAAATTCCATACGGGGCGAGACGAATCGAGCCCCATATGGAATTTACTGACCCCGTATATAACATATTAGGTCACTAACCCTCTGTGTAACGAATATATCTTGCCGACCACCATTTGGATTTGAAGTTCTGATTTTTTTCTTACTTTTATGAGTCTATGAAATATTTACCAACCCTGTATGAAATTTACTAACCCTGTATGAAATTTACTAACCCTGTATGAAAAGCATACAAGAGGCTCAGACGCCCTGTATGAGTTATACAGGGCGTCCACGTGTTCACGCTAAACCAATCATTTTCTTACATTTATGTAGGAGGTAAGACATATAATCTTATGTAAGCAGTAAAAAGCATAACAACTGATTTAAAACTACATCGGTGGTGTAATGGTTAGCATGGTGTAATGGTTAGCATGGTGTAATGGTTAGCATGCTCGCATTAAGTTCGGTCGATCGTGGGTTTGAACCCAATCGGGTCAAACCAAAGACTATCAAATTGGTATTTGTTGCTTCTCCGCTAAGCACGCAGCGCCAAGGAGAAAGATGAAAGACTGCTTGGCTTGGAATCAGGATAACGTGTCCTAGTGAGGCTACATGTCTATCAGCGGACTGTTGTTTTAGTGGGCTACCACTATAAGATCTAACTAAGTGTGGTGGCCTGATACAAAGCGGACCTCTTCATCATCTCATTGAAAATTATTTTGTTCTCACCATCATATAGCTGAAAAATTGCTGAGTTGGTGTTAAACAACAATCAATCACTCACAAACTATTTAAAAGAATGAGACATACATACTCTATACTGAAAGAAAACCACACAATACCAGTAAGGGACATACCATTAAATGTGTATTGGGTCAAGATATTGCCATGATGAGAAATGTCAGGATGCAAGAACACTTCATAATATAACCAGGACCTGTCATAAGTCAAAAATAAGACATCCAAGAATAAAAATATAGGGTACCATAATCCAAGAAACAAAAAGTTAGTCTTACAGATTCCATGAAAACAAATATTCAGGATCTAGAAGGATATATTTCTATTATAAGCTTTAGGTGAACGTTGTTTTGTGTCAGTGATATAACTGAAATACTACTTAAGCTGTAAGAAAAGTTTGAAGATACCAAAGGGGTAATTAAAAGCCGTAAATCTAAGGGGTAATCAGAAGCCGTAAATCTAAGGGGTAATCAGAAGTCGTAAGTCTAAGGGGTAATCAGAAGTCGTAAGTCTAAGGGGTAATCAGAAGCTGTAAATCTAAGGGGTAATCAGAAGTGTAAATCTAAGGGGTAATTAGAAGTCGTAAATCTAAGGGGTAATCAGAAGCTGTAAATCTAAGGGGTAATCAGAAGTGTAAATCTAAGGGGTAATCAGAAGCTGTAAATCTAAGGGGTAATCAGAAGCTGTAAATCTAAGGGGTAATCAGAAGCTGTAAATCTAAGGGGTAATCAGAAGCTGTAAATCTAAGGGGTAATCAGAAGCTGTAAATCTAAGGGGTAATCAGAAGCTGTAAATCTAAGGGGTAATCAGAAGCTGTAAATCTAAGGGGTAATCAGAAGTCGTAAATCTAAGGGGTAATCAAAAGTCGTAAATCTAAGGGGTAATCAGAAGTCGTAAATCTAAGGGGTAATCAGAAGTCGTAAATCTAAGGGGTAATCAGAAGTCGTAAATCTAAGGGGTAATCAGAAGTCGTAAATCTAAGGGGTAAGCAGAAGTCGTAAATCTAAGATACCAAAGAGGTAATCAGAAGCCGTAAATCTAAGGGGTAATCAGAAGTCGTAAATCTAAGATACCAAAGAGGTAATCAGATGCCGTAAATCTAAGATACCAAAGAGGTAATCAGAAGCCGTATATCTAAGATACCAAAGAGGTAATCAGAAGCCGTAAATCTAAGATACCAAAGGGGTAATCAGAAGCCGTAAATCTAAGACCCCAAATTGGTAATCAGAAGCTGTAAATCTAAGATACCAAAGGGGTAATCAGAAGCCGTAAATCTTAAGATACCAAAGGGGTGATCAGAAGCCGTAAATCTAAGATACCAAAGGGGTAATCAGAAGCCGTAAATCAAAGGGGTGTCCAGAAGCAGTATATCGTAGAAAGACAGACGACATAATGGCAAAAAGAAAAAGAACAAAAGGACAAACAACGATGTACAAAACATTACACAGAAAACTAAAATAAAACAAACAGGTCTATCTGAATTGTCTTGTCATAATTTGCATCTATGTACATGGTTTATTTATTATTAATAACTGATGGATTTCATGGTGACAAACCCGTCTGTTCTGATTTCCGGCTCAAACATCATAGTATTTATCAGACTGCTTGATCACCACACATCTCTTTCTAATTTTCCATTCCATATTTTCCAATATGACTACACCTTTCAGTACAAAATATATGATTACATGAGCAAGATCAAGCTGAATATTAGCAATCAAGGAACATATATGTATCTTCAAGCCTTTCACTCTTTTTAATGCCTTCTTCTGAAAAGCAATAAAACGAATCGCCAATAAACCATATCAGAGTTCTGGTATTTTGTATACCATCCTGCTTTCGAATTTTAATCAGCCGAAATTATGTAGGGATCTTCGTGGTCGTGATCGTATGGTAGTTGGATTTGCAACTACCTATGCAATCAGTGGATATCACCACTGAAGTTCGAATGCCGCTCATGACAAGGTGTACTGGATACAACATTATGTGATAAACTTTGCCAGCGACTTGGGACAGGTCGTTGTTTTTCTACGGTAACTCCAGTTTTCTCCACCAATAAACCTGACCGCCACGATGTAACTGAAATATTGTTGAAAGTGGCGTTAAGCACCATATACCTAAATCAAAGCATCTATTACATATGAGTTCTTATCATACCAAAAATGAGAGGAATCATGGGCTGGGGAATTCTGGATGACTACAGTTTCTATGCAATTTCAGAAATCGTGTTTGATTTAATATTTATTGTTCTGTCTTTTCCATTTTTTATCAATATTAAAAATGTGTTCCGGTGTCCGCGTTCATATTACATTTGTCCATGTAATTGGTGCTTGTATCCGCTATCGCTGTGAGCTCAAGTGCCGACCATGTAATGAAATGTGTAAGTGGCATGCGTCAGCCAGGTGGTTTAAAACATGTATACCGGTACTCTGAGGTCACACTCCAATAAAACTCATCACCACGAAATAACTGAAATAAATGTATTGAATGTGGTGTTAAACACACATATCTTTGAATATGTAAATTTGGATAATCTTTATGAAAATATACATGATTTTTAAAGCCAGATAAAACACTGTTATCTATGTAATTATAAATAGTTTAATGGTAATCATATTACCCATCACACATATGCTATAGCTGCATGATAACATATATGTGAAAACCGGTTGTACTACTTCCCACAGTAAATACAACTCCAACTTAGATGTTGGTAATTTTGTTGTGTTATTAAGCTATATTTAAATTTCATCTATTGTAGGGTCAAATGTTAAATTTTGGAGACGAAGATGGTGACACAAAATACCAAGTAACATCTCCAAGTGAGATAGAATACAACGAACGGCAAATAGTTCCAATCATGTCTCAACAACCACCAACACCCAGACAAATGCAGTTGGTTCAACAGCCACAACAGCAAATTATACAGAGAGAACTGATTCCAGTCGTTCAGCATATTCAACACGATGAACCAATTATAACACAAGTCGAAAAACAACCAGTTATAGTAAAAGTAGTCCACAGATATCCCACCGCCACACAAGTTATTGAAGAACCTGTCATTGCTGAAGTCACTCATACAGAACAAGTAATAACAAAAAGAGTGGATGTACCTTTGGTAAAGGAAATAGAGCATGACCAACCGATAGTTACAGAATATCAAGAACGGCCTTATGTGGCGAAGGAACTTCACAAATATCCTACATCCATGAAAGTAATTGAAAAACCGATGGTTAAAACCATAGAACATGACGAACCGGTAGTTACCAAAGTTCAGGAAAAGGAAGTTGTGACAAGGGAGCTTCATCAGTATCCAACTGCTACACGAATTGTTGAAAAACCAGTTGTAAAAAGAATAGAACATTCTGAACCTCTTATAACAGACGTGAAAGAAAAACCGCTTGTAACAAAAGAAATTCACCAGTACCCAACAGCAACCAGAGTTGTAGAAAAACCCGTAGTAAAAACAATTGAGCATGCTGAAAAAATTGTCACAGATGTGAGGGAGCAACCAGTCGTTACAAGGCAACTACATAAATATCCTACTTCAACTAAGGTCATACAAAAACCACTCATAAGAAATGTCGAGCATGGTAAACCATTAGTTACGAATGTCATTGAAAAACCATATGTAGCTACAGAAAGGCATTCATACCCAACGGTCACTCGAGTTGTCGAGCGGCCTATATCGAATGAAGTCGTTCACGGCAGATCAGTTGCTACTGGATCAAAAATAGTGCGGAGCTCTGTACGTGATGGACAAAATATAGTTGAACGAGTTTTACAAATGCCCTCCCATGGCCCGCCATCATATGAATATAGTAAACAAGTGCTCGACACCAAAACAGGAAAACGAAGAAATGGTAAGAAAAAAACAAAAGAAGAAGGCCAAAAAGATCCTGAATATGAAACCGTTACAGGTGTGATGAATTTTGGTATGGAGAGGCAAAGCGATACCAGTAGCTATACCACGGATTCTGATTCTGATTCGGGTTCACTTTCTTCCGGTTCCGGTTATATCCAGCCGACTCTAGAAGATCCGGGTAGAGAACTATCAGATGTAAATCAACAATGGGCAATGTATTAACTCTCTAGTCCAATATCATGACATGTCATCAATAAGATATTTGATAGATTTTATATAATTTTTATGTCCAGTATTCACAAACTATGCACACAAAGAAAGTTGTGGAAATATCCATAACCATAATATAATTTAGCATTAACAATGGCGAATATTTTGTGGGTTGTTGCATGTATGAAACGTAAATGAGCATATATATATAATTCTAAATGTGCTTCTACAGGGGAAGCTCGAAGGATCTAATATTTTTTACGGTCCGATTAGTTTTCTGTTATGCAATATTAAAATATAATATGCAATGAATATTTCTGTATGGCAATGTTCAATCATCAAGAGCCATGATCACTTCCATACATTATCATTGTTCCTGGCATGATCAAACTATTGTTCTATATCAGCAAGCATGGTTAAATTTCAAAATCTTTCACACAATTTGCAGTAGTTCCAAAGAATTAGTAAATTAGTAATTGTATAAATCGTGGGCCAATATATCTGCCAAATAAAAGTACAATAATTTAAAATAACCAGGAAAAATCAGTCTTCAGCACACCTCATGAACAAAAGAACTTTTCACATACATATTTTTTCTACATTTACTTATATCCCATCACCTGCAATCAAAAATATATGATCCTAAAATCAAAAATATATAATCTAATAGATTGTTTTTTCGTTTTAAATTATATGAATTTAACGAAGTTACGAATACCGATAATATAGTATATATTTTTCAATATATTGAATATAACATGAGTTTCTATAGATACGGAAATGGATTTATATGGATATTCATCTTTATTGAATAATTTTAATTATGAGTAGACTGAGTATGCGCATTACTAGACCGGAAGAGAAAATTCTTCATTGTATTTAGAAAGTCTGATCTCTAGTTATTGAATTAAATATAAAATATCCAACACATGTCCATCATTGCCAAAGATAAAAAAAAAAGCAACACTTAATGTTCACATTCTATGTATATTACAATTGTACTAAATGATATATACTGACCGACTTTAAACATAAGTAATATGCATGCAGTATACTTTTGAAATGGTCTTTACGACCCCCATTTAAACCCCCAAAAAATCAAATAACTGTGGGTTGATGTTGTTCAACCTTTAGTTATGTAGTGTTTTATAGATAGTTGTTTGACCTTTTGACCCCTTTTCTTTTGGCAATTGTATTGTTTCTTCTTCCTTGATGTACGCCCTCTGATTAACCGTTCTTTGAAGTTTATCTAATTTTGATACAATTGTACTAGAATGCATTGGTTTTTAAACTCGGTCAGTATAAAAATAATATGCAATAATTATAAATACTGCTTACATGTAATTATTATAATTATATATATATATATATTAATTAAAATATTAAATAATTAATGTACATATGTGTGCGATTTATTACAATAATTGTAAAATAAATATAGCAATACTTGACACATTTGTTGTAAACAAACTCGTTTCAGTTTCCTGTTGAATTTAACGTTTGGTTTACTGCTGACGATACAAATTAGAAATTTGTACCAGATTTAAACTGAAAAAATGATGTCATAGAACGAATATATTTCTAGAACAGTTTAATACGGCGGTGGAATGGTTAGCTTGCTTGTCTCGAGTGTGGTAGACAGAGGGATCGAGCCCCGGTCGCATCACCCTAACCCTAACACTATAAAATTGGTATTTGCTGTTTTTATTGTAAGCAGGCAGCATTAATTAGTAATTGCAAAGACTGGTTTGCTCGGCTTCAGGATAAAGTGTCCGAGTGAAGCGACATATCTACCCTCGGACTGTTGTTTCAGTGAATTAGCACTATAACATCCAACTAAGCGTGTTGGTCTAGTATAAATCGGACATCACTGTGTTCTCAAAATATTACCTTGTTCTCTCCATGATAGTGCTGGTATTGCTCATTTGGGGCTGAGCAACAATCACTAGTTGTAAGGCTGTCGGAGTTCTGGCTTAGCCAGATAACATGTTTTTGACTTTCAGTGATGTTGCTTACCAAGGTAACGGGATTTGTGCAAATGATATAATTCGGATGTACCTACTTATGCATACTCAGATGTGATTAGTCATATGTACATGTACCACCAGATCATGTTAATTGAAGACAATTTCTTCCTGGTATCTGTAAACAAAATACTGATAATGATACTGCACACCACACGCTTGTCTTACAGCAACATTTGGAGAAGAAATTCCACAACAAATGTTAAATCTGTATTGTGTATGTATCCTGGGGCTATCTCTATTTCAATAGAGATATTTTCATAGTATAAAATAAACCTGTGATATATAATTTGAGAAAATCAGAATATAGATTTGATTTAGTGTCGACACGGACCAGAGGTGGAACTAGATACAACATTATGTATGTGATAATGTTTGCCAGTGATTTGCGAAGAGGTCGGTGGTTTTCTCAGGGTATTCCGGTTTCCTCCACCAATAAAATCGACCTCCACGATATAATTGAAATATTGTTGAAAGTGGCGTTAACCACCATAAGCCATAAACCCGAGGTTGAACATACCAATTATGTTAATAGATCATGTAGAATTTACAGGACTATATTTGTTTTCATCTCCAAACATGTTCTTCATATCACAAATGCTAATTATATATTGGTCAATTACATAATGTGTTGTCACTCCATTTTTTTTATGAATATATTACTATATATACATTAGTTTTTTTTTCAATATAATTTTGAGTCTCTCCTTTTCTCTGTTTTAAAAATGGTTTCTGTTCCTTAGCAATGCGATCTAAGTATAAATAAAACCTTCTTCTGATCTATTTATAAGAGCTAAATTTGTATTGACGTAGGCAAGTCAGGTGATTTTGTGTGTCATTAATTAGAACGTTACGTGTACTGTGTTGACGATTGAATATTTACCTCACTAATCGATATATTTATCACCTCTGTTAATATCAACCTGTTGTTGATTGAAAGGTTGGACATGGAACTGATATCAAGGAATAACATATAATATAATCATGGGAATTTCGAACAGTTCGTGTAGCGAAGAAAAAAAGAAAGGTATATTATTTTTTGTATTTATTTATTATTCATCTTGTGTACATATCTATATATAGATATGAAACAATATAATATTTTAACGACTCCGGTCTTAATTATTACATATGTTTTAGACACCCCTTAAACATTATACAGATGAATTCCGAATATATTGTCAAGAAGAGGGCGACACGGGTATAAACAGCACATAAATTTCAGGATTAACTGTCCACCGCAAAAACGAAAGTGACTGCAAAAAAAAAAAAAGAAAGAAAAAGGCGGGGGGTGGTTAAATTTGTTTGTTTGTTTGTTTGATGGTGTTTAACGCCACTTTCAACAGATAATGTTTTGTTTGTTTGTTTGTTTGATGGTGTTTAACGCCACTTTCAACAGATAATGTTTTGTTTGTTTGTTTGTTTGATGGTGTTTAACGCCACTTTCAACAGATAATGTTTTGTTTGTTTGTTTGTTTGATGGTGTTTAACGCCACTTTCAACAATATTTCAGTTATATCGTGGCGCTCAGTTTTATTGGTGGAAGAAACCGGAGTACGGAGAAAACCACCGATCTGTCACAAGTCACTGACAAACTTTATCACATGATGTTGTACACCTCGCCCTGATCGAGATTCGAACACACAACATCAGTAGTAACAATTGATGTGGAGATGTAGGTTGTGTTTGAAGAATACCCTTCTTCATCTATGTTACTTCAGCACGAATACCCTACCCATTTATATTATATATGTAATAATCATTTATCAGTTATTGTGCATTCATTCATATCATGGATAGAAAACAGACATAATAACAGGTTTAATATTATTGTACTTTGCACATTATCCGATTAGATTATAAAATAAACTCTCCCTGGTGATTATAGAGTAATCTGTCTAAGTATTAATAATAAAAACAGCTGGGGCTTGTAACAATATGACCCATTGATATATCATAGCTTAAATACAATGTACCCCCACCCAATGCAATGGTATATTGAAGGAATTTACGACCCAGCTATATATTTGAAAGCTGAGTTAACTCATTGCCACGACCTCCTTCCCCCGTGAAGTGAGATCATGTATGGATATCAGTTCTCACTATGGGCATCGATCCTCCTGCTCAAAACCAGTAATACTTTGTTGAACCATTAAATTTGTCAGTTTTTATTTAGATATATAAATATATAATAAATTCAAGAATTTGACTCTGACCAGTAAATTCAAATTTTCATTTCGATGACTGCGATATCTCGGAAGAAACTTGATTTAAAATTAGTATGTAAGTCTGACTAAATCTGTAACATTAGCCTATTATGAGTAGCACAGTACCCCCATATAGCCCAAAAATCCCCATGTTAAATTCCCCATAGGGAGGAGGAGGAAAATTGTGCAATTAGTGCAGATGGTTTTAATTAATACCGTGTGTTGTGGTTCATGCTAATTATTGTTGATGCATTATTTACTTCAGTCATTTTTGCAGCGAAATTATTTTTTGGGTGACATATGTGCATTGGTTATTACATGTAAGTATAAAAATAACACCTGGTTAAACAATATCCCTAATCTCCGTATTTAAATATTTTAAGAAAACAAATATCATTGCCGTCCTGATTTAAATGGTCCGATGTGATTAAACGAAATCGTGTTGAACAGTTGTATGGAAGAACACAAAAAGGTGATGCATATTAGATGCATGTTTTATTTGTTGTTTGTAAAGGGTGTGTTTTTGTTAATTGTCATTGTTCATTTTTGTTGTAAAATAGGGAAATGCATATGATAATTGTTTCTCTTGTTGTGGCTAGTAGTATTCGTTTGTTAGAATGCAAACCTACATATGGGTATTTGCTGCATAGTGTAGCACATTCTATATGATATCGCATAAATGATGTAATTATATAATGTAATATTTTGTAGTAGCCTTAAAATCTATTAAAATTTAAACGGTGATGGTCAGTTCAATAACAGGGGGTCGAACCTATTTGGTTGGAGAAGGGGTTATTTTGGTTGAAGACCAACAAGATGGCGTAAAAAAACGTCAAATTTCCACACCGATAAGTGCATTTTCGTGCATTTTCTGCTATTGTCGGTGTTTCAATGAAATGTGTGCTTTAATATTCGACCCCCTGAATAAAGATGATTAGTGTATACAAATGTGGTATGCATCACATGCTTAAGATGCTATGATGACCTCGTATTAAACTGATACAGATACCCCAAGGCCATCTTAAATTTGTCACTTTTGAATTGAATTGGTGAAAGGATGCTTACTCTATCAGAACAACCTATGATACTCAAAGGTTTTTTAAAAGGGTTATGTTTAAATCAAACTGTGTTTATTATCCTTTTCTCTCACTGTCTATAGATTAGTGATAGTCTTTAAACTCTTCTCAATACAGACATTGCATACTTTCGTTATTTACAAATAAATGTTAATTTGATCAATTGTAATGATTGTACACTAGAGTCGGAATAACAAGATTGTTAATGCAAAGTGTTGATTAGAATATATATATATATATATGTATATATATATATATATATATATATATATATATATATATAAATACATAAACTACATTGCATATGGTACAGACAATAAGTCATTTTGGATTACTCTTTTGTCAAAAACTATTTTATAGTCTTTTGCTTCGGTCTTTGTGATAATTTTTATGGTTTGTGAATCCTGAGCGATCCTGTTTTGGTCAACAACAGTTAAATGTCCATCTCTATTGTGCATCACCATGTTAAGTATAGTGTAAAAGTTGATATCCAGAGAATTATTGTGGTTAAGGGTTATGCCTCTGACTTTAGCAAAAGTTTGTATTCCATCTTCATTAGGCTTTCTTAGTTTATAAACGTAATTGTTTGGTCCACCAGTAACGAAAGTGTCTATGTCGTTATCTGGTATCTCATTTGTCACATCGCCTAGGTAATCATCTAATTCAGGTTCCCATTCTCCTGGTGCGACTGTAAATATAATGGAGTCTGTATCTGCATATAAGGCTCTTCTGTCTAAGCGTTCAAGGTATTGGTAGAGCTTTAATCTTGCCTCTGCTGTTGTATAAGCCGCGATCACTACATTTGTTATTCCAGAAGTGTCAATAAAATCTTCCTTGTGAACCCAATCCATTTGTACTATTTCCTCGTTTACAAATCTAACATTTTTGATTTCCTGATTGTCACTGGTCATCATATCAAAGAAAACTATACATAGATTTTCTGGGTTTAAGTTTGTTCTCTTGTCAAAATTTCTCCCAGAAACTATTCAACATTAATTTGGCTAATTGTCGCAGTCCCGGGTTCTTCTTTATGTTGTTGGCATTTAGCCATATCCCTTTTCTATCATAGTAGTCTTGAATATACTTCCTCTTGTCATCATCAGTTTTGCACCATTTCGGCAATCCATTGGCTTCTTGTTTTATCTTTAAAAACTTATTAATGTAATCTGTAAACATTCCTCCTGACTTTGTAATAGGGTCATATTGCGCTACTTCTTGAAAGTGCCATACCTCGTAAATTTGTAATATTTGATATCCCTTTTCTATAGCCCTTTTCACTTCGTCGGTGACCCACATTCCAGTGATCGCACGCTGCTCATCTGATTGGTTGTAAGGCATCTGTTGCTTGAATTCAGTGCAAGCGCGACACAAACCAAGCATAAGTTTTCCGTTTGACTTGTAAAGCAGAACGGGAATATATGTTTCTTTTTTGGGAAGAATTTTACACTTAATTAGGCCTTCATAATTTTCTATATCTGTAAATGCATCCGTTATTATCTCAGGGTGACCTAAGGGGACTTTTCCCGTTTTATTTATAAATGGATATAAAGATGTCACGTCATAATAATTGATTTTCCTTTCTCTGTCGGCTTTACTAAACAGTGTAAATGCCTCGGTTCTGCCACCGAAAAATGCATCTCTTGGTTCCAAGGGGGAAACTATTTCCGATGTCACAATTATAGATTTTAAGTCTTCGTTAACTTTACACTGATCAAATTGACATTCCCATATGCTTTCATATGAAAATCCTTTATCTTGGATGAATCGCATTTTGTCCAAAGTCTTCATATGTAAGTCACCCATTGTTGTATCATTAACAGGATTTACAGTGCTTCTTGAGAAACATTTCGGACAACCATGCCAAAAACAACCATGGAATTCCTATGCGATTTTCTCACTCGATGTTGTCTCCCTGTAACCATCTACCTTAAACAGTCCTATCTGTTTTTCTCCTCCATTAAAAGCGTGTTGAATGTTGACGTCATAACGTTTGGAAATATACTTAAGCCAATGCAATGCTTTTATAGACTGTGTTTGTTCTGGTCGGTAACCATGCGGTGGGATTATACCGATTCGTTCAGATTCCAAATAAAGTGTCATGTATACTAAATTACATACAGAAGCTATCGTTATACATTTTTCAAAAGAATCGATCCCTTTTATTTCGTCTCGAGTTGTAATTTCCATAAACATCATTCTGAATTTCAGACAACATTTCCGCAGTATATCAACGTCAGACTTGCAGTATCTAAGCAGTTCTTTATTAAAATCAAAGAGGTCATCTTTATGTTGGGAGTACCAATTCATAAATTCTGTTCTCCATTCCGGTTTCATGGAATCAGGATTGTAAAATTTAATATCAGGGAGGTTATCAAAAACTTTGTTGTGATTTTCCTTTCGATTAAACAAATGCGGAAAATATCCTTTGCTTATCTCCTCTTCACCAAACGTTCTCGGGAGTTCAGACAGTGACATCGGTAGAAAATTGATAGAATCTATCATTCGCAATTTGCATTGAGGTACATCAATAGACATGAATTTCGACCCTGTCGAAATAACCTCAGGTAAAATGGCGTTTTGATGTAGGTACTCCAAAATAGGATAGCTATCGTATGCCTTAAAATTGTGACATATCGCCGTACAACCTGTGTTTACTTCAGAGAAAAGCCAACGACAGAAGTCATCTGTCGTACTTGGACCTGTAAATATTCTTTCGTTTTCACCGCAGAGATCACAAACGCTTGTGTCTGTTATATCTTTGTCCAGACAAAGTTCACATACTTTGTGGGCAACACATAAATTTGGCCTGTGCTCGTATACTCCACAATTACTTTTTCGACAATTCATAAATTTTATTCCATTTTCATCAGACTTTTTATATCCCTCTTCACATTGCACCATGTCCTCTTGTGTACATTCGAAGTCGAAAAATATAAATGACATTTTCCTTTTCCTACTATCTGACTGTCTGGTGGATGAATGATGGTCTACAGGATTAATATAACATTGGTGACATTCATCGAAAAAATCCTTGCAAATTTTACAGTATTTCTCTCCACATGTATGAGGTTTTCTGTGCCTTTCATTGTTGATGTTTTGTGAGCATGCAATGCAACGATAGTGCATTTTACAGGTAGATTTTCCCGACGCTTTTTGTTTCTTATGAAGGGTATAGCAGATGTCATTTTTGAAATACCGGTTACAGTCTTGACAATGTTTCCTATTAGTCAAACCATCTTCATGAATATGTAGACAGCAATTACAAGGATTGTTGCACTTGTGCTTTTCTTTCTTATCATATCCTCTTTTACACTGAAGACAGAAGTACTCTTTGTTCAAAAATCCCTACATTGTGGTTATCACGTCATAATACTCGTCATGTAAGTAAAGATAAATCTTGTTGCCAGCGTCGGGACCTTCATAATTAATGGCGTTGAAATGATCCTTTGAAATCACATGGATCTGATATTCTTTCATGACTGCTTGAAAGCGTTTTATTTCTTCTACTCCACATTTCGCTAAGGGCACACCGGCCTCTTGATGTAGAGATATAGCAAGATCTGTTTGGATTTTTCTCCCTTGTCTGATGCTACTCCACTTTTTATGACCATCAATACGAGCCTTCGCTGTAGCCAATGCTCTCGCACAACACATGTCATCATTATTTTGGATTCTTATTAAACTTCTTTTTTCTTTTATGTCTTTCCAAATCAACAAAATTACCAGATCGTCCAACCCCTCCATCGGGTAAACTTACATGCACCAATTCAATCTCAAGTGTTTCGTCTAAAACAAATTCTTCGTAGGACTGTAATACTCTCTCGATTTCAGTGAGGAGTCGTTCAGCTGTAAGATCTTTTGACTTGACAAATGGGAGAGCTATGGGAAAATCTAGCTCTGGACACTGAACTGATATGCGAACGAGATCATTTGGTTGCATGCATTCTGTAATATTACTTATTATAGATTGGAAAAGCAAATGTCTTGACAATGTCTGGTAGGTCTCTCACATCTAGGTTTTTGACATCGACTTTGTAATGCAAAGCAGTTGTATTAAATGTTGGAATGCGTTGTTCTTTGGTTACTCTGAGGGTATAATAATTCTCAGGATTATTTTCTGCTGTAAGTCTTTTCTTACGGATAGGTTCTTCGTTTTCGTCACTGCTTGCAGGTCTTTTTCCTCCACTTCCATATTGATTGTGGTGTTGTTCCACGTGTCTTTGTAAATTATCTTTTCTTCCAAATAATTTTCCACAATCATTACAATGGAACAGAGAACCATCTTGATGTTTCAATTCGTGTCTAGTTAGACTGTCCTTTCTGTTAAAGGTTTTCAGACATACATTACAGGTGAAAACGTCATGATGGTTCAGAAGTCGTTGATGATGTTATAAAAGAGACTGCTTGAAGTACTCAGCTCCACATTGCTGACACGAATATGTCTTGCCTCTTTGATAGTCCATCTTAAAATGAACCTGGAGCAAAAAAATCAGAAGATTAATATAATAAATTTACACGTCATAAAGATACATTCTATGGCAAAATTTTCATTTATCGTCTGAACGTCAAACTATGCGGATGGATTCTACGACTTGTCCAGAATGTCTTGTAAAATTTTCAAGAAAAGATGTCATGTTGAGACATAATAGAAACAAACATGGAATCACCCATCCATATCCGCAGAGCACTCATGTGTATCCGCCACCGCCGCCACAGGAGGGGAATATACCACCGCCGCCTCCGCCGCAGGAGGGAATATACCACCACCACCGCCGCCGCCGCGGAAGGGTGTAGATACCAAACAGTCGCCATATAATATCAAGAGGAAAGAAACTTTGTTTTACGGCATCCATTCACAGCGATCCTGAGTGGTCCGTCATCTTGTGGCAAGACGTACCTTGTCAAAAATATATTACAAAACGTCAAGAATTTATGTGAACCCGTTCCCGAGAGGATAATATGGTTGTATAAAAGATGGCAACCAATGTATGACGAAATAAAAACAATCATATGGCCTAATGTTGAGTTTGTACAAGGAATACCACTTGATTTAGAAAAAGATTCATATCTCGATCCTACAGTTAGAAATATGATAGTGCTAGACGACTTAATAACGACAACGTCAAAGGATCCGCGGATAACTGATCTCTTTACAGAAGGAAGTCACCACAGAAATGTATCAGTCGTGGTTTTAAATCAGAATATGTATTTCAGTAAAGATCCCACACAAAGAAGAAATTGTCACTATCTGTTTTTGTTCAACAATCCTGTGGATAAGCAAAGCATAATGACCTTAGCCAAACAGATGTATCCAGGGAAAACACAATACTTTTTAGAACAATTCGAACAGGCAACTAGAAAGCCTTTCCAGTTTTTACTGGTCGATCTCAAAACGGTAACTCCTAAGCATTTAAGACTACGTCATGATATTTTAAATACACGTGGAATCCCCATTAGCAATAACAATATTATACCCCCTACCAGTGAAAATATTATAAATGATAAAATAATCAACGAAGATCATTTTGAAGAATACACTTCAAGTCATCAGACGTGTCAAGAAGAACTTACCAGCATGATTTCTTGTGACGATTGTGGAATATTATTTGAAAACTTACACGACTTGCAAAGACATATCAAAACATGGTGTCCAGAACAAAATCAACTAAAAAGAAAACAACCCGAAGCTCTTAGTGTAGAAATCGAACCAAGCAAAAAACCAAAGTTAGAACAACCACACATTATAATGAGCGCTTCCGCGGAAACTCTCATCATGATGAAGATGAAAGTACCTTTGTCGAAATGGCCCGAGAGGGTAATTACGAAGAACGGCAAGCAAAAATTGAAAAAATACATGATGACAGGGTTGACTGAAGAAGAAGCCATGGCTAAAGCTGAAGACAAATTACGAGCCGATGACTGGAAAATATTCATGAATAAATATGCTACTTTAATAGGTTATATAATGAAGTTGCAAGGTGGGAAAATACACACCAAAATTATGGACACTGTAAGCTTGTACAACCAAGTAGGATATGATGAACCAATCTCTGTACGCATGGCTTTGAAAAAATATCGATATCAGCTGGAAGAGTATTTAGAACATTATGATTACCCCGATTCTGATAGTGAAAGCGATGATGATGATGATAATGAAAGTAATGCCGATAATGAAGAAGAAAATTAACTGTTAAAATAACAGCTATATATTACTGGCAGTTATTTCAGTTAAAGCTGTTGCCGTGTTAACATGTCTTGGGAAGATTATCTTAAGAAAATATATTATGACCCGGCCAGTCCTGCTAGCTTTTCGGGGCCCGATAAATTGTATATTTATATTAAAAAAGATGGCAACTACAACATTAGCAAATACAAAATTAAGAAATGGCTTCAACGACAAGAGTCTTACAGTATGCAACGACCATTAAGGAAACCTAGTAATAGGACGCATATCGTTGTAGCAGGAATTGACGATCAATGGTCTTATGATAAATAAAGGTAATAACAAAATTACCGAACTCCGAACAATCTTATAAAGGGAAAGTCAAAACTCATAATTATATAAACAGACAAAATCAGTCAACAACCGGAAAACTGTGAAAACCGTAATGACCTTGACTTGGTACAGGCATTTCTAAAGAAATGGTGGGTTGAATCAGATTTTAAGGCGCCAAACCTCCCCCTCTCATTACGGTTCAAAGGTTCCGGCTGTCACTGTAACAGTATTTAAATACAGGAACAAAATAGGTAAAATAGTTGTCAAAGCAGTACCATATTCGGTGACGTAAATGTCAAAAATACTTTTACGTCACACATTGACAAAAAAATTCTTGACATTTTGGACTTCTTTATCTTTATACATTTTCACTATATGAAAATGCATCGCTTATAATTGTTTCTGCAGAGACGGAATATATTTCGACAAGATATTGGTATCGGAATATAAACTTTTTAAGAGATCGAATAAGGCGAATCTTTTTATAGCCCTGGTCCAGTAGCCTGTTTCTCAGATGAAGATGACGTTTCAGGAAATCAGAATAATTGCTACTGGCCCTTGCATAGCGAATCAATTGCGAGATGTAAACACCATATGCAGGAGAAGCTGGTATATTGCTGCACATGTTTGGAAAATTTATGATTTTAAAATTGAAGTCGTCCCGCTTATCATAAATTTTAGTACTGAGTTGACCACTGTCGTCAAATTCGAGGTATAAGTCCAAAAATGATGCGGACGAAGCTGTATCGGTGGTCTCTTTAACTTCCAGCTCTGGAGGATATATCAATGGAAGAAATTCTGCAAATCTAGAATTATTGATAGATAAAACGTCATCAATATACCTGTATGTGAAATTAAAGGCTCTAGCCTCATGAATCTTCTTATCTTTTACAAGCTTTTGAAGAAACTCCGACTCATATGAGTATAAAAATAAATCGGCTAGAAGAGGGGCACAATTCGTACCCATTGGTATGCCGACGACCTGCTGAAACAGTGTCCCTCCAAAGGAGACAAATATGTTATCGATGAGGAACTCCAGCATACTGATCACTTGTTCCTCGGAGTAGCATGTTTTACCTTTATGAATTTTGTTTGATATGGTTAAATTTTCAAAGTACAATGACGAATTCGCATATGTCTTGGTAGTCATAGATGTATTCTCGAAATATTTATGGCTACGAAAGTTAAAAGACAAAAAAGGAGATTCGGTAGCTCGCGCCTTTGAGGATATCTTTACAGATGGCCGCCGACCGATCAGAATTCTTACGGACATGGGGCAGGAGTTCAAATCCCTATTGGTGCAGAGAATATTCAAAAGTGCAGGAATTCAACATGTTTTATGCTTATAACGATGTCAAGGCGTCTGTTTCTGAAAGAACGATTAAAACGATTAAAACAAAAATATACCGGTACTTTACCTATAAACAATCCTACCGCTACATAGATAGTTTCAGGATTTCGCAGAGGGATATAATCAAACAGTTCATAGCACCATAGATATGCCTCCAGAAGATGTAACACAAAATAACGAAGAGACTGTACGTATATCAACGTTTTTGACAGATCAAAAAGGGGACCCTGTTAAAATAAAACACCTTCGTTATAGATTTAAAATTGGCGATAGGGTGCGTCTTACACACCCGAGGAATATATTTACTCGTCAATACGACGAAAGATGGACTGGAGAAATATTCACTATTGCACAATGATTTTGGAGACAAAGTATAAAGAATCAAGGATTATAATGGAGAGGATATTAAGGGAACATTTTATCAATCTGAATTACAGAAAATTACAGTGACAGATACAGATTGATGGAAAGTGGAGAATGTGCTAAGGACAACAGGAAAAGGAAATAATCAACAGTACTTTGCTAAATGGCTACATTGGCCTTCAAAATTTGATTCTTGGGTGAAAGCTACTGATGTACATGATATATAGATGTGTAATAAAGTATATATTCATAATATTATTTGTTATTTTTAAAGCCTCATTTGGTATGAGCCCCAACGTACACTTACCTTGAGAGAGATTTAAATTTCTTCAAAGGTGTTATTCATATCTTCAGATCGGCGTATCTACAACAACAATGATAATACCACTAAAACTCTATTTCCGTTGTAGATGATTTTAATGCCAGTTTTAAGCAAGCCTGCCTATAATTCCCATTCACAGTACATTATATATACCCAAAACAAAACTATTCATGCAACTTTGCATGTATATTTTTTCGTTTCAAATCAATAAGCAAATATAAATTCAGAACTGATATCAAGCCTAAAAATACATGTACATATATTGTGTTCTGTGTGGATTAAGTAATTATAATTTTTACATTCAATTCTCCAACATTAACCTGAGCTTTTTCAAATATTCCATACAACATAAGATTTTTTCGTACTCTTTAGTAATCACAATGTCACATCGGGAATGTTTTATATTTAATAATTCAAAGATAATATTGAAATTAAACTTCAAATAATGTGCTTACCTTTATATTCTGTATTTAATTCACTATTAAGTAACTTCTCAGTTGATTTCAGTTGATACGGGTGTGGACAATGGTGTCTCTCCGACAGCAATGTACGATTTTAAACCTGGCGCGCAGATTTTAATCTTTTTAACCGTCCCGTTACTATGTGTCACTAATCTGTCAAAAGGATGTGTCCCCTGAGCGATACCCAGATTTAAGTCAATAAGCTCTCACCTATCCACTTTATCTATTTTACAGAAATGTTACAACTATAGAGATTTAGATATCATCGGTAGCCTACCACTGTGGGAATTGTATTTTCCAACTAGCAAAGACAGAGGATTAATACAAACGATGTGATAACATATCTGTATATATTTATTTATAAAGTCTGGCGTGTACTGGTCAACTGTTCAAAAGTAACAAAATTAAATTAACCTCGAGATCTGATCATGAAATTTAAATAGAAAGTTAATTTTATCAGTTTAATACGAGGTCATCATAACATCTTAAGAATGTGATTCATACCACATTTGTATACACTAATCATCTTTATTGAACTGACCATCACCGTTTAACTTTTAATAGATTTTAAGGCTACTACAAATTATTACATTATATAATTACATCATTTATGCGATATCATATAGAATGTGCTACACTATGCAGCAAATACCCATATGTAGTTTTGCATTCTAACAAACGAATACTACTAGCCACAACAAGAGAAACAATTATCATATGCATTTCCCTATTTTACAACAAAAATGAACAATGACAATTATCAAAAACACACCCTTTGCAAACAACAATTAAAACGTGCATCTAATTAATATGCATCACCTTTTTTGTGTTCTTCCATACAACTGTTCAACACAATTTCGTTTAATCACATCGGACCATTTAAATCTTGACGGCAACGGTATTTGTTATTTTAAAATATTTAAATACGGAGATTGGGGATATTGTTTAACCAGGTGTTATTTTTATACTTACATGTAATAACCAATGCACATATGTCACCCAAAAAATAATTTCGCTGCAAAAATGACTGAAGTAAATAATGCATCAACAATAATTAGCATAAACCACAACACACTGCATTAATTAAAACCAACTGCACTAATTGCACTTTTGTCCTCCTCCTCCCTATGGGGAATTTAACATGGGGAATTTAACATGGGGATTGTTGGGCTATATCCTGTACTACTATTATGTATGAATCTCTTGTCATCATTTATTGTACCCATTGTGAGTCTATATTTCCTGAATACTAGATTATTATAGCTACTAGTATGTGTTTACTTGAAATAAAGGTAGAGTTATGGTGAAGAAGAAACATATGGCATACTCAGAATTATGTTGTGTTCCATTCCCTTACTTGGAAACCCCTCTCCTAGGTTTTAGAAATTGATGAAAATAAAATGAAAGTTACATATCCATTACATATCCCATTACAACAAATAAAATTATGGGAGAGATATATTTTGGGATTGACAATATCGAGAGTACCCTCATCCCATAACTGATTTATTTGTTCTGTAGTTTTAGATGTATAATGCACTTCGTTGTGAATCAAATAATACATGATACTCTTTCAATTGCTACAAATAACAGCCCTACTCTCCATGAAGCACGAGCTAGTAGGGTGGATTTGACTAAATCCCTATTCAGTAGTAATAGTTTTATTTCACCCATAGTTATTTATTTTTATTATGCTTCCCTTCTGTGCATTTATATGATTTCCAATTTCTTGCGATATAGGAAGGACTATTTATTTTTTGTTTTATTGATGCAAATTTCAATAGTAGAATGTCATCAAGACATGCATCATATCTTTGACGAACATGGACCATTCTTTAATAAATTTGCATCCACGACCATGTTACCTGTAGGCGCCAGTTCCGAATTTTGTTATAGTTGTTATCTTCCCTTTTACAAAAATTAAAAGTAATAATAAAGTGAGCACAAAAGGGATACGTGAGTGTATCATGCATGATCTTCACACCAATCTAGGTGTTTATTTCGCGATGAGGAACACACGGCATATGCACGGAAACGGACCACGACAATGGCGGACATTTCATTCAATTCCAGTTAACAAATCGGTCTTTTCTACTATATGACGCATTACATTTATCAAGAGAGTATATACAAAATACTCCTGGTAACCTGATATAATCTCGGTAGTAAATGGTTATTCTAACGTTCAGCCGTTCCTTCAAACACCTACACAATGATAAAGGTTGTCAGTGACTTGCGGTGGGTCGGTGGTTTTCCCCGGATATTCCGGTTTCCTCCACCGATACAACTGACCGCCACGATATAACTGAAATATTGTTGAAAGTGGTGTTAAACACCAACACCTAACTCTAGCCCAGCACAATGTCAAAACCTTTCCGGTGTCCTGATCCAAGACTTGACATTTATGACGAAGTGTGTGAAGAAACGACATGATTTTTTCAAAGAGCATCAACTACCGCGGTTATTCCCCACCATGTAAATTATCATGTTGAAACACGTGAATGAATAATTATACAAAACGTTGTCCTTTAAATATGTTTTTATAACCTTAAGATAAAGGTTAATTTTCAAGTAAGGGAATGTTATCTCGTTCAAACAGCAAGAACTAGACTCTCTTATGTTCTGCAATTCGCAATATCAATTGGTTATGTACCAATATATGGCGATGCATCGGGTGAAATTTCGTATTGATGGCGACGTGAATTTATCAAAACAAGAACGTACGTAATATTGTAGGTGTCAAACCACTAATTCACCAATCAGAGCTTAGAACAGGTAGAGTAGGTGCTTTCCGTAGCATGGCATTTCACTGCAAGATTTTAAACATGCCCTGATATTTTGACAGAACCTAGAGGAATTCAGAAAATATATGGTCTTGGAAAGGTTAAACTTAAGATAAAATGGCCAGGTAGGCTCGAAAAAACACAAATTTAGTAGAAAACCTTAAAGAAATCAATTAGTGGTTTTACACCTTAAGACAAAAAACATAACAATTATCTTTTGTTGCTATCATGTTCAAATTAGCCTAAAAATGTCACAACAGACCAAGAGTGACATGTTTCATACAGAAATATTGTGGTGTCAGACTACATTGTCAAAATGCATGTTATGTAATATTTTGGAATATTGCTCCCAAACACTGGATATACATGGACACAGGGTATTGCAACTCATTTTATTATTGTTTTTGACTTTATAATTATTGGGAATATGTTATTGAATGTGTTTTTGCAGTAGAAGGGGATATCATATTGAAAATATGGTTGATATTAAGAATTTAAAAAATTTCATCATGCAGCAGTTTGTCGACTTCAAATATAGAATATGATAATATCATGATTGGATTTTTTTCAATCCTACAAATTTTTCCTGGTATAATTTGATAGTTTCAGTTAGAATACATGTACAATGTACTTATCAAATAATATAAGGCTAAATGAAATTTATGTAGTGAAAACCTGGTAATTTAAGTGATCCCAGAAAAATTATTTTGACTGCTTAGCATTTTCTGTTAATTTTTCAAATTGTCAATTTGGATTTCATGTTTTAGAGTATTATTTGGCTGTAACAGTATATTTGAACATCCAGCTTACTTAAACAGTGGCAAAATGATGTGGAAGCATATATTTATTGAGTGTTGGGGAAAATTATAGTTGTGCACCATCAGAAATTCCAAGACTTGAATATCAATAAATCATATTTTTGCAAATTTGATGGAATTAAAAGGAATTTCAACTAAAGATCTATATACAAAGACTTATTTGATGTCTTAAACTACATAATTTATGGGGTAAAAGCATGAATTAACAAAATTAAGAATGACATGCACTCATTTTATGGGGCGAAAAAAAGGGGGGGGGGGGGCTAAGTGCAAACATTTCATAGTATTTAGCTATTAAATATACAACTGAGGCATATATATGTGTTAAAATTGCTTATTATGTTAGAAATTAGCTTAATAACTGTAATATATAAGAGAATAGGTAAGTTTTGGTATATTACACAATCTGAACTCAACAGCTGTAAAAGGAGATATGTTCATCAAAAATATTCAAGGGGGTACCTTTGCATTTGAACACTTATACTTGCAATTATCAGACAGCCACATACTTTATGAGGTTTTTTTGGGTTGATATTGCCTAAGAAATAGAAATTAGGCTAACAAATGGTTAAAGAAACACGTTTTTTTGCTCTTTAGGTGTCAATCCACTAATTCACCTATCAGAGCTTGCAACATATATGAAAGTAGTCCTTTTTCAAAAAGAGATCCTTTCACTTTGTAGTATTGTGAAACCTACTGAATGGAGTGGATTAATTAAACTTGATAATTGAAGTTAAATATGTAGGGATTATTTTGAGCCCAAATTTGAGGGACTTAGTTGTATTTTAATACCTCTATGGAGGATTTAATGCATGACCTATAAATACGGAATTTCTTGAGGATGGCCGAGCTATTTTTAGAGTAGGTGTTTTCCGTAGCATGGCATTTCACTGCAAGACTTTAAACGTGCCCTGATATTTTGACAGAACGTAGAGGAATCATGTACGTTTCAGAAAATATATGGTCTTGGAAAGGTTAAACTTAAGATAAAATGGCCAGGTAGGCTCGAAAAAACACAAATTTAGTAGAAAACCTTAAATAAATTAATTAGTGGTCTCACACGTGTAAGAAAATATCTATAACATTTAGCATAAACTATAGAAAGTGTCAGTTGTACCACAGTTGTAACAAACACATACACATCGATACTGTATTGTAACCATGAAACTACATAACCATAGATACTGTATTGTAACCACGAAACAACATATCCATCAATACTGTATTGTAGCCAAAAACAACATAACCATGGATACTGTATTGTAACCAAGAAACAACATAAACATATATACTGTATTGTAACCAAGAAACTACATAACCATATATACTGTATTGTAACCAAGAAACTACATAACCATAGATACTGTATTGTAACCAAGAAACTACATAACCATAGATACTGTATTGTAACCAAGAAACTACATAACCATAGATACTGTATTGTAACCAAGAAACTATATAACCATAGATACCGTATTGTAACCAAGAAACAATACAAACATAGATACTGTATTGTAGCCAAGAAACAACATATCCATCAATACTGTATTGTAACAAAAAACAACAAAACCATAGATACTGTATTGTTACCAAGAAACTACATAACCATAGATACTGTATTGTAACCAAGAAACAACACAAACATAGATACTATATTGTAACCAAGAAACAATATAACCATAGATACTGTATTTATCAACAAGAAACAACATAACCATAGATACTGTATTATAACCAAGAAATAACAAAACCATAGACACTGTATTGTTACCAAGAAACTACATAACCATAGATACTGTATTGTAACCAAGAAACAACACAAACATAGATACTATATTGTAACCAAGAAACAATATAACCATAGATACTGTATTTATAAACAAGAAACAACATAACCATAAATACTGTATTATAACCAAGAAATTACATAACCATAGATACTGTATTGTAACCAAGAAGCAACACAACTATGGATACTGTATTGTAGCAAAGAAGCAACAAAACTATGGATACTGTATTGTAACAAAAACAACAAAACAATAGATACTGTTTTGTAACCAAGAAACAACACAAACATATATACTGTATTGTAACCAAGAAACAATATAACCATAGATACTGTATTGTAACCAAGAAACTACATAACCATAGATACTGTATTGTTACCAAGAAACTACATAACCATAGATACTGTATTGTTACCAAGAAACTACATAACCATAGATACTGTATTGTAACCAAGAAACTACATAACCATAGATACTGTATTGTAACCAAGAAACTACATAACCATAGATACTGTATTGTAACCAAGAAACTACATAACCATAGATACTGTATTGTTACCAAGAAACAACATAACCATGGATACTGCATTGTAACTAAGATACTGTGTTGTAACCAAGAAACAACATAACCATATATACTGTGTTGTAACAAAGAAACAATAAAACCATGGATACTCTATTGTAACCAATAAACAACACAAACATAGATACTGTATTGTAACCAAGAAACAACACAAACATAGATACTGTATTGTAACCAAGATACAAAATAAAGATAGATATTGTATTGTAACCAAGAAAATACATGACCATAGATGCTGTTTTGTAACCAAGAAACAACATAACCATATATACTGTGTTGTAACAAAGAAACAAAAAAACATGGGTACTGTATTGTAACCAATAAACTACATAACCACAGATACTGTATTGTAACCAAGAAACAACATAACCATGGATATTGTAATGTAACCAAGATACAAAATAAAGATAGATATTGTATTGTAACCAAGAAAATACATGACCATAGATGCTGTTTTGTAACCAAGAAACAACATAGCCATATATACTGTATTGTAACTAAGATACTGTATTGTAACAAAGAAACAACAACACCATATATACTGTATTGTAACCAAGAAGTTACATCGCCATATATACTGTAATGTAACTAAGAAACAACAAAACCATGGATCCTGTATTGTAACCAAGAAACTACATAGCCATAGATACTGTATTGTAACTAAGAAACTACATAGCTATGTATACTGTATTGTAACCAAGAAACTACATAGCCATATACACTGCATTGTACCTAAGATACTAATATAACCATAGATACTGTATTGTAACCCAGAAATTACAAAACCATAGATACTGTATTGTAACCAAGAAGCAACAAAACTATGGATACTGTATTGTAACCAAGAAGCAACAAAACTATGGATACTGTATTGTAACAAAAAACAACAAAACCATGTATACTCTATTGTAACCAAGAAACTGCATAACCATATATACTGTATTGTAACCAAAAAACTACATAGCCATATATACTGTATTGTAACCAAAAACAACAAAACCATGGACACTGTATTGTAACCAAGAAACAATATAACCATAGATACTGTATTGTAACCAAGAAACAATATAACCATAGATACTGTATTGTAACCAAGAAACAATATAACCTTAGATAGTGTATTTTAACCAAAAAACAACATAACCATATATACTGTATTGTAACCAAGAAACTACATAACCATAGATACTGTATTGTAACCAAGAAACTACATAGCCATATATACTGTATTGTAACCAAGAAACTACAAAACCATGGATACTGTATTGTAACCAAGAAAATATATAGCCATAGATACGGTATTGTAACCAAAAACAACATAATCATAGATACTGTATTGTAACCAAGAAACAACATAACCATAGATACTGCATTGTAACTAAGATACTGTGTTGTAACCAGGAAACAACATAGCCATAGATACTGTGTTGTAACAAAGAAACAATAAAACCATGGATACTCTATTGTAACCAAGAAACAACACAAACATAGATACTGTATTTTAACCAAAAACAAAAAACCATGGGTACTGTATTGTAACCAATAAACTACATAACCACAGATACTGTATTGTAACCAAGAAACAACATAACCATGGATATTGTATTGTAACCAAGATACAAAATAAAGATATATACTGTATTGTAACCAAGAAAATACATAACCATAGATGCTCTATTGTAACCAAGAAATAACAGCCATATATACTGTATTGTAACTAAGAAACTACATAACAATGGATACTGTATTGTAACCAAGAAACAACATAGCCATATATACTGTATTGTAACTAAGATACTGTATTGTAACAAAGAAACAACAAAACCATATATACTGTATTGTAACCAAGAAACTACATAGCCATATATACGGTATTGTAACCAAGAAACTACATAGCTATGGATACTGTATTGTAACCAAGAAACAACATAGCCATATACACTGCATTGTACCTAAGATACCGTGTTGTTAGCAAGAAACAATATAGCCATAGATACGGTATTGTAACAAAGAAACAACAAAACCATGGATACTGTATTGTAACCAAGAAACAACATAAACTTAGATACTGTATTGTAACCAAGAAACTACATAACCATGGATACTGTATTGTAACCAAGAAACTACATAACCATAGATACTGTATTGTAACCAAGAAACAACATAGCCATATATACTGTATTGTAACCAAGAAACTACAAAACCATATATACTGCATTTTAACTCAGAAACAACATAAACTTAGATACTGTATTGTAACCAAGAAACAACACAAACATAGATACTATATTGTAAGCAAAAACCATGGGTACTGTATTGTAACCAATAAACTACATAACCATAGATACTGTATTGTAACCAAGAAACAACATAACCATGGATATTGTATTGTAACCAAGATACAAAAAAGCGATAGATACTGTATTGTAATGAAGAAAATATATAACCATATATACTGTACTGTAACCAAAAACAGCAAAACCATGGATACTGTATTGTAACCAAGAAACAACATAAACATAGATACTGTATTGTCACCAAAACAACATAGCCATAGATACTGTATTATAACCAGGAAACAACAAAACGATGGATACTCTATTGTAACCAAGAAACAAGATAACCATAGATACTGTATTGCAACCAAGAAACTACATAACCATAGATACAGTATTTGTAACCAAGAAACTACATAGCCATATATACTGTATTGTAACCAAGAATCAACATAGCCATGTACACTGCATTGCACCTAAGATACTGTGTTGTTAGCAAGAAACAATATAGCCATAGATACTGTATTGTAACAAAGAAACAACAAAACCATGGATACTGTATTGTAACCAAGAAACAACATAAACTTAGATACTGTATTGTAACCAAGAAAATACATAACCATGGATACTGTATTGTAACCAAGAAACTACATAGCCATAGATACTGTATTGTAACCAAGAAAATACATAACCATAGATACTGTATTGTAACCAAGAAACAACATAAACTTAGATACTGTATTGTAACCAAGAAAATACATAACCATGGATACTGTATTGTAACCAAGAAACTACATAGCCATAGATACTGTATTGTAACCAAGAAAATACATAACCATAGCTACTGTATTGTAAGCAAGAAACAACATAAACATAGATACTGTATTGTCACCAAAACAACATAGCCATAGATACTGTATTATAACCAGGAAACAACAAAACGATTGATACTCTATTGTAACCAAGAAACAACATAAACATAGATACTGTATTGTCACCAAAACAACATAGTCATAGATACTGTATTATAACCAGGAAACAACAAAACGATGGATACTCTATTGTAACCAAGAAACAAGATAACCATAGATACTGTATTGCAACCAAGAAACTACATAACCATAGATACAGTATTTGTAACCAAGAAACTACATAGCCATATATACTGTATTGTAACCAAGAATCAACATAGCCATGTACACTGCATTGCACCTAAGATACTGTGTTGTTAGCAAGAAACAATATAGCCATAGATACTGTATTGTTACAAAGAAACAACAAAACCATGGATACTGTATTGTAACCAAGAAACAACATAAACTTAGATACTGTATTGTAACCAAGAAAATACATAACCATTGATACTGTATTGTAACCAAGAAACTACATAGCCATAGATACTGTATTGTAACCAAGAAAATACATAACCATAGATACTGTATTGTAAGCAAGAAACAACATAACCATATATACTGTATTGTAACCAAGAAACTACATAGCCATATATACTGTATTGTAACCAAGAAACTACAAAACCATATATACTGCATTTTAACTAATAAACAACATAAACTTAGATACTGTATTGTAACCAAGAAACAACACAAACATAGATACTATATTGTAAGCAAAAACCATGGATACTGTATTGTAACCAATAAATAAATAACCATAGATACTGTATTGTAACCAAAAAACAACATAACCATGGATATTGTATTGTAACCAAGATACAAAATTGCGATATATACTGTATTGTAATGAAGAAAATATATAGCCATAGATACTGTACTGTAACCAAAAACAACAAAACCATGGATACTGTATTGTATCCAAGAAACAATATAAACATAGATACTGTATTGTAAGCAATAAACTGCATAGCCATATATTCTGTATTGTAACCCAGAAACTACAAAGCCATGGATACTGTACTGTAACCAAGAAACAACAAAACGATGGATACTCTATTGTAACTAAGAAGCAACATAAACATATATACTGTATTGTAACCACGAAACTTCATAACCATAGATACAGTATTTGTAACCACGAAACTACATAACCATAGATACAGTATTTGTAACCAAGAAACTACATAGCCATAGATACTGTATTGTTACCAAGAAACTACATAGCCATATATACTGTATTGTAATCAAGAAACTACATAACCATGGATACTGTATTGTTACCAAGAAACTAAATAGCCATAGATACTGTATTATAACCAAGAAACTACATAACCATAGATACTGTATTGTAACCAAGAAACTACATAGCCATATATACTGTATTGTAACCAAGAAACTACATAGCCATAGATACTGTATTGTAATCAAGAAACTACATAACCATGGATACTGTATTGTTACCAAGAAACTAAATAGCCATAGATACTGTATTGTAATCAAGAAACTACATAACCATGGATACTGTATTGTTACCAAGAAACTACATAGCCATAGATACTGTATTGTAACCAAGAAACTACATAGCCATATATACTGTATTGTAACCAAGAAACTATATAACCATATATACTGTATTGTAACCAAGAAACTACATAGCCATAGATACTGTATTGTAACCAAGAAACTACATAGCCATAGATACTGTATTGTAACCAAGAAACTACATAGCCATAGATACTGTATTGTAACCAAGAAACTACATAGCCATATATACTGTATTGTAACCAAGAAACTACATAGCCATAGATACTGTATTGTAATCAAGAAACTACATAACCATGGATACTGTATTGTTACCAAGAAACTAAATAGCCATAGATACTGTATTATAACCAAGAAACTACATAACCATAGATACTGTATTATAACCAAGATACAACATAACCATATATACTGTATTATAACCAAGAAACTACATAACCATAGATACTGTATTTTAACCAAGATACAATATAACCATATATACTGTATTGTAACCAGGAAACTACATAGCCATAGATATTGTATTGTAACCAAGAAACTACATAGCCATATATACTGTATTGTAACCAAGAAACTACATAGCCATATATACTGTATTGTAACCAAGAAACTACATAGCCATATATACTGTATTGTAACCAAGAAACTACATAGCCATAGATACTGTATTGTAACCAAGAAACTACATAGCCACATATACTGTATTCTAACCAAGAAACTACATAGCCATAGATACTGTATTGTTACCAAGAAACTACATAGCCATAGATACTGTATTATAACCAAGAAACTACATAATCATAGATACTGTATTATAACCAAGAAACAACATAGCCATAGATACTGTATTATAACCAAGAAACAACAAAACGATGGATACTCTATTGTAACTAAGAAGCAACATAAACATATATACTGTATTGTAACCACGAAACTTCATAACCATAGATACAGTATTTGTAACCACGAAATTACATAACCATAGATACAGTATTTGTAACCAAGAAACTACATAGCCATAGATACTGTATTGTTACCAAGAAACTACATAGCCATAGATACTGTATTGTAACAAAGAAACTACATAGCCATAGATACTGTATTATAACCAAGAAACTACATAACCATAGATACTGTATTATAACCAAGAAACTACATAGCCATAGATACTGTATTGTAACCAGGAAACTACATAGCCATATATACTGTATTATAACCAAGAAACTACATAGCCATATATACTGTATTTTAACCAAGATACAATATAACCATATATACTGTATTGTAACCAGGAAACTACATAGCCATATATACTGTATTTTAACCAAGATACAATATAACCATATATACTGTATTGTAACCAGGAAACTACATAGCCATATGTACTGTATTTTAACCAAGATACAATATAACCATATATACTGTATTGTAACCAGGAAACTATATAACCATAGATACTGTATTTTAACCAAGATACAACATAACCATATATACTGTATTGTAACCAAGAAACTATATAACCATAGATACTGTATTTTAACCAAGATACAACATAACCATATATACTGTATTGTAACCAAGAAACTACATATCCATAGATACTGTATTGTAACCAAGAAACAACACAAACATAGATACTGTATTGTAACCAAGAAACAACATAGCCATATATACTGTATTGTAACCAAGAAACAACATAGCCATATATACTGTATTGTAACCAAGAAACAACAAATCCATGGATACTGTATTGGCAGGTTATATTACATAAAGACTGACCGTAGACCATAGTGCACATGGGTACCAATGGTTTCAAAAAAGTCATCACCTCGCTCGTTTTATGATCGATATTAGCTGGTGATGATAATCTGACTCCTAATTGAAACATGGACACTTTTTCTACTGTTTATTCATTTATTAGAAGCACTCAGTTTTAACTAATACAACTCACTCAAGTCAATGTTGTTTTTTGTTTTGTTTTATTTTATGTTTGAAAACTTCCATCTGCTTCCCTATTCCTTTGTTTTGAAGCTTTGAAAATTTTATTTTGCCTTATTTGTCTTGATAGTTTCTTTATTATTATCATATTGTAAAATTTATAATGTTAATTATCGCACTTTTATGTCATATCATTTTTTGTTAAAGGGAAAGGACTTCACTAATGTTGTAATAACCTGTGTCCATTCCTATTTACAACTTTTCATGCAAACATAATGTTTAAGCTAAATCTCATTTCAGAATGGATAAATATTAATAGAGTGTCGCGCCAAGAACAATATGATTGGTTCAAAACATTACGAGACGCAGACGAGGAGGACATTGTTCATATTATCAGAACCAGTCCACAGATGATAACAACAGTCATGTACTTTGGTAGGTCGTTTTAATCTAATACACACAATTAAAAAGAAACAAATTGAATAAATACAGAGAAGGATGTATATGAACATGATAGACGATTCAACATTACAAATATAGAAGGAAATAAATCTATAGGAAGAGCTTATAGTAAGAAAGGATATGGATGTAAATGAATATGATATACTATCCAGCATTATAAATAGAAGTAAACTAAACTAAAGGAACACGGTTTGTATTGCTGTACTACATTTCACAGTTACAGTATGAATATATCGACCATATAATCACCATCAAAGTTGTGCATGCATAAGAATTCTGATACGAATAGTATGCACATCTAGAGTAGAGCAACCAATACAGGAAGTACACATCGTAATACTGCCCATGGTCAGCTGTCAAAAGAACGACTATTTATTTACTGTATATATGTCATCCATATTGTTTTAAAGATCCAATTGTTCTGATAAACTATATTACCCGTATATATACCAAGTAAGGACATACATGGTCGTCATTTGTGCTCATTATGTCTCTTTATATTTTGGCTATTTTCGACCATTACTGTTACATGTCCTATTTACAGAGTCATTTTATTCACGACAATCAACGTAAGGCATAATGTATAGTTTCATGAGCACAAATATATAGAGTGGTATGACAAAGAAGTACAGTATGGCAATGAACTAGTTAAAAAACGAATCATTTAACACCCATGGATTCTAAATAAGATGTAATCTGTGGGTTAGACATGACTATAATTTTTCTAAGCTGATGGATAAAGACACAATCTACATTGACATTCTTTTGGTGAAGACACAATCTACATTGACATTCTTTTGGTGAAGACACATCTACATTGACATTATTTAGGTGAAGACACGATCTACATTGACATTATTTAGGTGAAGACACAATCTACATTTACATTATTTAGGTGAAGACACACTCTATATATACATTATTTAGGTGAAGGTACACTCTACATTGACATTAATTTGGTGAAGACACAATCTACATTGACATTATTTAGGTGAAGACACAGTCTACATTTACATTATTTTGGTGACGACACAATCTACATTTACATTATTTTGGTGAAGATATAATCTACATTTACATTATTTTGTGAAGACACAATCTACATTGACATTATTTTGGTGAAGATATAATCTACATTTACATTATTTTGTGAAGAAACAATCTACATTGACATTATTTTGGTGAAGACACAATCTACATTGACATTATTTTGGTGAAGACACAATCTACAATGACATTATTTAGGTGAAGACACAATCTACATTGACATTATTTTGGTGAAGACACAATCTACAATGACATTATTTAGGTGAAGACACAATCTACATTGACATTATTTTGGTGAAGACACAATCTACATTGACATTATTTAGGTGAAGACACAATCTACATTTACATTATTTAGGTGAAGACACAGTCTACATTTACATTATTGTGTGAAAACACAATCTACATTTACCTTATTTAGGGGAAGACACAATCTACATTGACATTATTTAGGTGAAGACACAATCTACATTGACATTATTTAGGGGAAGACACAGTCTACATTGACATTGATTTGGTGAAGACACAATCTACATTTACATTATTTTGGTGAAGACACAATCTACATATACATTATTTTAAGTATATATTTTATTTTTTTAGATACATACTACATCAATGACAAAGTTTGCAGCTGTTGTTCTGAGTTAGAACAATGTGTCCTACCTAATGAACCAAGAAAAGAAGCCATCCTTAAACGTTTAGAAAACTCAATAACGTTCGGTGTGTGTCCTCACGTATTGCTTCATCAACAAGGAAAAGTCCCGGATGCACTTGCTGCGTCAGAAGAAGAGTTAAATGAAGCGTTCACAAATGTTAACGTTGATGAAACGTCATTTGTTTGTAACGGATTGGGATGCGGATTTTATTGGATACACCTTACGATAATATTCAGGCGAAAACGAGTGATACAAGCAATGCTTCCTGTATTGAGGGAATTTGTATTTCCATCGTTCGTCTGGTACACAGTTCAGAACTGGTTTTCGCCTTTGTATCTAGCAATATTGTCAGAAGATCAGGAACTCAGTGAGTTGCTGTGCACATATTATCCAAACTTTCTTCAAGATAAGCTAAGGATCAAATCTTATGATCGAAATTTTATGCAGACTAATGCTGTCACAATGATTGAACGAATCGCATCTTTAGACAAAGTGGAATCTTTGAAAACTCTAATTAATATCTCCAGTTTGCGCAACAAAGCGCTCATGCAGATAACAATGAAAGGTGCGTTTTCTACTCGCGCTTTTTCTTGTATATTGTTCTTGATGGAAAAAGGGGTAAAACTTGATAAGTTTACTTTGAAAAATGAACTCGATAATTCGGTGTTCCGCGATGACGTAGAAATGATATATGCTTTACTGAAATATCACAATGTGAAAGTGAGTCCAGTGCTGTTGAAGTCGGCAGTGAAAAAAGGTAAGCTACTTATTACCAATATGTAAATATATAAAATATTTACTTTTTCCTCTTTTTCAGTAGCAATCTAAATGCCGCCTACAGGCCCATGCCAGCTCATACAGGCCCATTCAAATGCCTACATGCCCATTACAACACCTACAGGCGCATTCGAATGCCTACAGGCCCATCCGAGCGTCTACAGGCGCATCCCAGCACACACAGACCAGTCCGAGTTCATATATGCTCATCCCAGCGCATACAGGCCAATCCAAGTTCCTACAGATCCATCCCAGCTCCTACAGGCTCATTTCAGTGCCCACAGGCTCCTTGGCAGTTCCCATATGGCTCATCCGAATGCCTATATGCCCACTCCAGTGCCTATTGGCCTATCAGAGTGCCCACAGGCCCATTCCAGTGCCATCATTTTACACTTGTTCTCGCCATGAGTTCTAGTTTTACACTTGTTCTCGCCATGAATATAGCTCGAACACAGTTCACTTGATGTTAAACACCATTCAGTCAACAATATACAATTATGGCCTTCGGACCTCGGGAAAATAACCCATTCTCAATTTAATAATTATGGATATTAACTTCTCATGAAGGACATAAATGTATTATTATACTGAACTAATATGAGGGAAATAACTAGTTATTGGTTCGACGTGCAAAAGTGCGCCAATTTCAAACAGTTATTTTGTGCTACGTGCAGATTCCATCACAGTTATTTGACCTACGTGCAGTTTGCCGAGGGAATAATGAGTTATTTCTTGTTCCATGGAATAAAACATTAAAATATCTTAATTATTTCTTGCTTGGTTTCCATAGTAAAGTATAATAAATATAGTTATTAATCTTTAATGCGAAATATCGTGATCTTCAATCCATAAATTGGAAATACTTAGCATAGCTTTAAAACTCTTATGAATTTATCAAGGATTATGCCAGACACGACAAAACCTGTAAGACAGACATAGGAAAGGAATGATTTTCCACAGCTTTAATGAAACATATTATATTGCTCTAATATAAGCAATGGTATTGGACACAAGGTTATAACAACATGATAAACGCCCTCTCTCTACAATTTACAACATAGCATAATACATGGCAAACATCAATAAAAATAAATATTAGAACAATGTATAAGAGAAATTAACCTTTTACAAAAAGACGAAATAGATTTTACAAAGAAAAAGAAAAAAAAGAGAGAACTAGTGAAAGTAACACCTGCAACAACAATCAAACATATGACTATTACTATGAACGTTTGAACTGCTGTAAAAATATCAACATGTTGTGCCCAAGTTAAGTTTTCGTTTCCATGTACAATTATATCTATATCTATATCTATAGCTCCGTAAATTTGAAGTATCAAAAATAGAGTATTTCTGATCTGTTCATTAATTGGACATTCAAGAAAAAAATGACTCAAAACCACAAGCACAACCAGGAATATCCTTTAAATTAAATCTAAATAAGTCTTAGTTAGGAATACAATAATTATGAGTGCCGGATTTACCTATAGACTCGATAGGCTAAAGCATAGGGTCTCAAAATCTAGGAGGCCTCCAGCCAAGGTGTATGTTATTTTTGACACTATCATTGGACTTTCACACTTATGCTGTCATAGCGTACTGTACCTTCTAAACAACCCTTCAGTAATTTTCCTTACACAGTTGCACTCCATTTCAGAATATTGCAGAATTTTAAACATCCCTCACCATCTTTGCTTTTATTGAAATTGATTAAGCACACTTCCATCATCCTCCTGTCGTGAAGGTGGGGAATTAGGAGGGGTCTCACAAGTGGATTAGCCTAGGACCTCTCTTTATCTAACGCCCGCACTCATTATAAAGTAATTTAGTGTGAATAATGTTCCATTTTCGTACACCGGTAGAATACCAAACTAGTGATTAATGCTGTGAGGTCATCGATACAAAATAGAACTAAAATTGGTTAACTATGCACCCACACAACATCTATTTTTAAGGAATCAAATGTTACAGAACACCTGTCTTACCTTTATGACATGAATGTTGTCCCCGTAGTCAATGTCTTACCTTTATGACATGAATGTTGTCCCCGTAGTCAATGGCTTACCTTTATGACATGAATGTTGTCCCCGTAGTCAATGTCTTACCTTTATGACATGAATGTTGTCCCCGTAGTCAATGTCTTACCTTTATGACATGAATGTTGTCCCCGTAGTCAATGTCTTACCTTTATGACATGAATGTTGTCCCCGTAGTCAATGTCTTACCTTTATGACATGAATGTTGTCCTCGTAGTCAATGTCTTACCTTTATGACATGAATGTTGTCCCCGTAGTCAATGTCTTACCTTTATGACATGAATGTTGTCCCCGTAGTCAATGTCTTACCTTTATGACATGAATGTTGTCCCCGTAGTCAATGTCTTACCTTTATGACATGAATGTTGTCCCCGTAGTCAATGTCTTACCTTTATGACATGAATGTTGTCCCCGTAGTCAATGTCTTACCTTTATGACATGAATGTTGTCCCCGTAGTCAATGTCTTACCTTTATGACATGAATGTTGTCCCCGTAGTCAATGTCTTACCTTTATGACATGAATGTTGTCCCCGTAGCCAATGTCTTACCTTTATGACATGAATGTTGTCCCCGTAGTCAATGTCTTACCTTTATGACATGAATGTTGTCCCCGTAGTCAATGTCTTACCTTTATGACATGAATGTTGTCCCCGTAGTCAATGTCTTACCTTTATGACATGAATGTTGTCCCCGTAGTCAATGTCTTACCTTTATGACATGAATGTTGTCCCCGTAGTCAATGTCTTACCTTTATGACATGAATGTTGTCCCCGTAGTCAATGTCTTACCTTTATGACATGAATGTTGTCCCCGTAGTCAATGTCTTACCTTTATGACATGAATGTTGTCCCCGTAGCCAATGTCTTACCTTTATGACATGAATGTTGTCCCCGTAGTCAATGTCTTACCTTTATGACATGAATGTTGTCCCCGTAGTCAATGTCTTACCTTTATGACATGAATGTTGTCCCCGTAGTCAATGTCTTACCTTTATGACATGAATGTTGTCCCCGTAGTCAATGTCTTACCTTTATGACATGAATGTTGTCCCCGTAGCCAATGTCTTACCTTTATGACATGAATGTTGTCCACGTAGTCAATGTCTTACCTTTATGACATGAATGTTGTCCCCGTAGTCAATGTCTTACCTTTATGACATGAATGTTGTCCCCGTAGTCAATGTCTTACCTTTATGACATGAATGTTGTCCCCGTAGTCAATGTCTTACCTTTATGACATGAATGTTGTCCCCGTAGTCAATGTCTTACCTTTATGACATGAATGTTGTCCCCGTAGTCAATGTCTTACCTTTATGACATGAATGTTGTCCCCGTAGTCAATGTCTTACCTTTATGACATGAATGTTGTCCCCGTAGTCAATGTCTTACCTTTATGACATGAATGTTGTCCCCGTAGCCAATGTCTTACCTTTATGACATGAATGTTGTCCCCGTAGCCAATGTCTTACCTTTATGACATGAATGTTGTCCCCGTAGTCAATGTCTTACCTTTATGACATGAATGTTGTCCCCGTAGTCAATGTCTTACCTTTATGACATGAATGTTGTCCCCGTAGTCAATGTCTTACCTTTATGACATGAATGTTGTCCCCGTAGTCAATGTCTTACCTTTATGACATGAATGTTGTCCCCGTAGTCAATGTCTTACCTTTATGACATGAATGTTGTCCCCGTAGTCAATGTCTTACCTTTATGACATGAATGTTGTCCCCGTAGTCAATGTCTTACCTTTATGACATGAATGTTGTCCCCGTAGTCAATGTCTTACCTTTATGACATGAATGTTGTCCCCGTAGTCAATGTCTTACCTTTATGACATGAATGTTGTCCCCGTAGTCAATGTCTTACCTTTATGACATGAATGTTGTCCCCGTAGTCAATGTCTTACCTTTATGACATGAATGTTGTCCCCGTAGTCAATGTCTTACCTTTATGACATGAATGTTGTCCCCGTAGTCAATGTCTTACCTTTATGACATGAATGTTGTCCCCGTAGTCAATGTCTTACCTTTATGACATGAATGTTGTCCCCGTAGTCAATGTCTTACCTTTATGACATGAATGTTGTCCCCGTAGTCAATGTCTTACCTTTATGACATGAATGTTGTCCCCGTAGTCAATGTCTTACCTTTATGACATGAATGTTGTCCCCGTAGTCAATGTCTTACCTTTATGACATGAATGTTGTCCCCGTAGTCAATGTCTTACCTTTATGACATGAATGTTGTCCCCGTAGTCAATGTCTTACCTTTATGACATGAATGTTGTCCCCGTAGTCAATGTCTTACCTTTATGACATGAATGTTGTCCCCGTAGTCAATGTCTTACCTTTATGACATGAATGTTGTCCCCGTAGTCAATGTCTTACCTTTATGACATGAATGTTGTCCCCGTAGTCAATGTCTTACCTTTATGACATGAATGTTGTCCCCGTAGTCAATGTCTTACCTTTATGACATGAATGTTGTCCCCGTAGTCAATGTCTTACCTTTATGACATGAATGTTGTCCCCGTAGTCAATGTCTTACCTTTATGACATGAATGTTGTCCCCGTAGTCAATGTCTTACCTTTATGACATGAATGTTGTCCCCGTAGTCAATGTCTTACCTTTATGACATGAATGTTGTCCCCGTAGTCAATGTCTTACCTTTATGACATGAATGTTGTCCCCGTAGTCAATGTCTTACCTTTATGACATGAATGTTGTCCCCGTAGTCAATGTCTTACCTTTATGACATGAATGTTGTCCCCGTAGTCAATGTCTTACCTTTATGACATGAATGTTGTCCCCGTAGTCAATGTCTTACCTTTATGACATGAATGTTGTCCCCGTAGTCAATGTCTTACCTTTATGACATGAATGTTGTCCCCGTAGTCAATGTCTTACCTTTATGACATGAATGTTGTCCCCGTAGTCAATGTCTTACCTTTATGACATGAATGTTGTCCCCGTAGTCAATGTCTTACCTTTATGACATGAATGTTGTCCCCGTAGTCAATGTCTTACCTTTATGACATGAATGTTGTCCCCGTAGTCAATGTCTTACCTTTATGACATGAATGTTGTCCCCGTAGTCAATGTCTTACCTTTATGACATGAATGTTGTCCCCGTAGTCAATGTCTTACCTTTATGACATGAATGTTGTCCCCGTAGTCAATGTCTTACCTTTATGACATGAATGTTGTCCCCGTAGTCAATGTCTTACCTTTATGACATGAATGTTGTCCCCGTAGTCAATGTCTTACCTTTATGACATGAATGTTGTCCCCGTAGTCAATGTCTTACCTTTATGACATGAATGTTGTCACCGTAGTCAATGTCTTACCTTTATGACATGAATGTTGTCCCCGTAGTCAATGTCTTACCTTTATGACATGAATGTTGTCCCCGTAGTCAATGTCTTACCTTTATGACATGAATGTTGTCCCCGTAGTCAATGTCTTACCTTTATGACATGAATGTTGTCCCCGTAGTCAATGTCTTACCTTTATGACATGAATGTTGTCCCCGTAGTCAATGTCTTACCTTTATGACATGAATGTTGTCCCCGTAGTCAATGTCTTACCTTTATGACATGAATGTTGTCCCCGTAGTCAATGTCTTACCTTTATGACATGAATGTTGTCCCCGTAGTCAATGTCTTACCTTTATGACATGAATGTTGTCCCCGTAGTCAATGTCTTACCTTTATGACATGAATGTTGTCCCCGTAGTCAATGTCTTACCTTTATGACATGAATGTTGTCCCCGTAGTCAATGTCTTACCTTTATGACATGAATGTTGTCCCCGTAGTCAATGTCTTACCTTTATGACATGAATGTTGTCCCCGTAGTCAATGTCTTACCTTTATGACATGAATGTTGTCCCCGTAGTCAATGTCTTACCTTTATGACATGAATGTTGTCCCCGTAGTCAATGTCTTACCTTTATGACATGAATGTTGTCCCCGTAGTCAATGTCTTACCTTTATGACATGAATGTTGTCCCCGTAGTCAATGTCTTACCTTTATGACATGAATGTTGTCCCCGTAGTCAATGTCTTACCTTTATGACATGAATGTTGTCCCCGTAGTCAATGTCTTACCTTTATGACATGAATGTTGTCCACGTAGTCAATGTCTTACCTTTATGACATGAATGTTGTCCCCGTAGTCAATGTCTTACCTTTATGACATGAATGTTGTCCACGTAGTCAATGTCTTACCTTTATGACATGAATGTTGTCCCCGTAGTCAATGTCTTACCTTTATGACATGAATGTTGTCCCCGTAGTCAATGTCTTACCTTTATGACATGAATGTTGTCCCCGTAGTCAATGTCTTACCTTTATGACATGAATGTTGTCCCCGTAGTCAATGTCTTACCTTTATGACATGAATGTTGTCCCCGTAGTCAATGTCTTACCTTTATGACATGAATGTTGTCCCCGTAGTCAATGTCTTACCTTTATGACATGAATGTTGTCCCCGTAGTCAATGTCTTACCTTTATGACATGAATGTTGTCCCCGTAGTCAATGTCTTACCTTTATGACATGAATGTTGTCCCCGTAGTCAATGTCTTACCTTTATGACATGAATGTTGTCCCCGTAGTCAATGTCTTACCTTTATGACATGAATGTTGTCCCCGTAGTCAATGTCTTACCTTTATGACATGAATGTTGTCCCCGTAGTCAATGTCTTACCTTTATGACATGAATGTTGTCCACGTAGTCAATGTCTTACCTTTATGACATGAATGTTGTCCCCGTAGTCAATGTCTTACCTTTATGACATGAATGTTGTCCCCGTAGTCAATGTCTTACCTTTATGACATGAATGTTGTCCCCGTAGTCAATGTCTTACCTTTATGACATGAATGTTGTCCCCGTAGTCAATGTCTTACCTTTATGACATGAATGTTGTCCCCGTAGTCAATGTCTTACCTTTATGACATGAATGTTGTCCCCGTAGTCAATGTCTTACCTTTATGACATGAATGTTGTCCCCGTAGTCAATGTCTTACCTTTATGACATGAATGTTGTCCCCGTAGTCAATGTCTTACCTTTATGACATGAATGTTGTCCCCGTAGTCAATGTCTTACCTTTATGACATGAATGTTGTCCACGTAGTCAATGTCTTACCTTTATGACATGAATGTTGTCCCCGTAGTCAATGTCTTACCTTTATGACATGAATGTTGTCCACGTAGTCAATGTCTTACCTTTATGACATGAATGTTGTCCACGTAGTCAATGTCTTACCTTTATGACATGAATGTTGTCCCCGTAGTCAATGTCTTACCTTTATGACATGAATGTTGTCCACGTAGTCAATGTCTTACCTTTATGACATGAATGTTGTCCCCGTAGTCAATGTCTTACCTTTATGACATGAATGTTGTCCACGTAGTCAATGTCTTACCTTTATGACATGAATGTTGTCCACGTAGTCAATGTCTTACCTTTATGACATGAATGTTGTCCACGTAGTCAATGTCTTACCTTTATGACATGAATGTTGTCCCCGTAGTCAATGTCTTACCTTTATGACATGAATGTTGTCCCCGTAGTCAATGTCTTACCTTTATGACATGAATGTTGTCCCCGTAGTCAATGTCTTACCTTTATGACATGAATGTTGTCCACGTAGTCAACACACATAATATCGTTTTTGTATGTTTTGTGAATCATCGTTGACATTTTCCTCTTTTTTTCCTTTCGTAAATTATATTTTCTCCCCTTCTTCGATTTACGATCTTGAAACTTTTATTATTGGCAATTGAATAAAACAGAAATTGGGCAATATCACAATTTATGTAAAGTTCTCTCCTTATTAAAGATTTCACACATTGAGGTAATGACATCAAGTAATTACAATATATATATATATATATGTAAGGAACAGTCTGTGTATTTTAAAATTTATACCTTCAGGAAAGTAAGATTTACACCCCTTAGACAGCATTAGAAGAATTATTGAACATATATTTCTTATTCACATGAATTGAGCAGATATTACTGATTTTTATCATTAAAAGCGATTATTTTGTGTAATAAGCGAGCGAACATTTTCATTTGTTTCGTAAATATATGTGGTATAAATAAACGCTAGAGAAAACCGAAGGGCCAATCAAGAGAAACTGGCAACATGCTGGTACTCTTTCATAGTGCTCCTTTCTGACCTGGTCGTTGTTTTCCTTTTATGTAAAGTAGCTTGGGGAAGTTGTATTTTACATATATTATCTGTACGTAATGTTGTTAAGATTCACGTCCATATTAATTTTCTCAATACAATCTTTTCTGCATGATTCATTAAAGATTTAAGCCGATTTTAATGTTTGCTCACTATTGTTGTAAGTTGTGATTTTCCTGATTGTCGACCAACACTGATTTACTTTTATTTTAATCCTAGAACTTTGAGAACCAAACCGCATTGTATGTGTAATGGTTAGTTAGCGTGCTCGCCTCCAGTGCGGGTAATTGTGGGTTCGAGCCCCATTCGGGTCAAACGAAAGGCTATAAAATTGGTATGTGTTGCTTCTCCGCTAAGCATGCAACATCAAGGATAAAAAAAATGGAAAAAAAAATACCACACAGTGGAAAAATCGTTGAAAGACAAAAACAATACCCCTAAAACAGACATACATTACCCCTAAAACAGAAATACATTACCCCTAAAACAGAAATACATTACCCCTAAAACAGACATACATTACCGATTACTTTCGTGGCTTTGTACAGACACTTCTGTAAAAAGTGGGAGGGTTTAACTAGTATGTCGAAAGCTAAAACTATAAATTAATTAAATCTGCTTTGTTTTAGGTAATGTTAAAATGGTGGAATGTCTTTTGCAGCATATTCCAATATTACGTAAGAAAACAAAATATTATGCAGAATATTCAGCATGTCTAACGGAGGCAGTCTTGCTTAATTCCAAGACAATAGTAGAGCTCCTTATCCAGAAAAATTTTGTTGTCAATGTATGCTTCAAAAATTTAAGTGCCCTAAGATGGGCAACAATATTTCAGTTCAATGAAATCAAACAGTTACTTCAGGAATCTGGTGCAAGCAGTTTTCTGGAAGATGAAACTATTAATATGTGCGTCTTCAACTCGGTTTTAAATATAAACCAACGAAACGATCATTTAATTCGTCGATTGTTGCAGTTAGGACAGGACGTCAACGACTCCAGTGACGGCACGCCCCCTTTCTACACAACAATGCGATTACGCCGTTATGACGTCATGCAGGCTCTTCTTCTAAGAGGCGCTGATCCGTATATACAACCAGACACATGGAAATACTTCCTCATCAGACAAACTGTTGAAAATTGGAGGTTACTAATACATGTGTTCGTCAGTGCAAATGTCAATTTAAGTTGTGACGTCAAATTCTCTTTGCTGGAATACATATGTACAAGCAATTCGACGTTTTTTAAGAATGGAGAAATGGCCCGTCTTATTGTATTGAGCGCTCATACAATCACAGAAAAGGACAAACTGATCCTTAAGGATAACCTGGACACATGGCAATGTCCTGTCTTAAAATCCGACATTAATGACCACCTGTATAAACCTAAACCTTTATCAATTATTTGTCGTAATTCAATCAGGCGACAATACGGACAAAACCTTCACAAATTTATAGATATGATGGGAGAGGATCTACCAACAAAGTTCGTCAATCTTTTACAATGTACAGATGTGTTAGAACAATTCTATACACCGTATGATCGACGGAAATTCACCACGGAATTTGTGAATGGTCTATTCCACCATCAATCTACCACAGATACAATAAATGACAACTGATATATACGCTGTACTGACAGAGTAATCAAATGGTTAAAGATCAGAATACATGTACATTCAGTTGGTTGTAAGGTTTTGGTTTCTGTTCCCCCCTCATACAACGATGGTCTGTTCGGTTTATTTCTTTTTCTTTACTTCTACCACGTTTTTGTGTGGACAATTGTGTGTCATTGTCCAATTTATTTACGTTACTGTAGGTGGGGGCATGGAGGTTGGTTATTACTTACGTGTTTTTCTGTCTGTATTCCGTCCTAATTATGTGAATGCATTACTTATACGTCATATATGCTGAGAATGTGTCTTCATGTGCAACATCATTTTCAAAATGGTTGCTTCTTTGTGGGCACGAACGGAAATTGTAAACCTATTATTTATCCAAATATGGGCAGATTTGACGTTCCGGATTCATCTTATATGCATAGTTTACGTTGAAACGAGTATGGAAAACTCGTTCCATTGCCGAGTTTGGGCATAGCTTCACGATTGCCGTTAAGGAACCATTTAGAAATCGAGGTAGTAAACTGAAGCATATATTGATATCATCCATTTAATCAACCTGATCGGAAATAATTGAATAATGATATACATTTGTTGAATATTACGGAGCAAGGGAAATACGGAATAGAACATTTTTAGCTGGGCACTCGTGAATTCGGGGTTTACCGTCATCGCTATACAATTTGTATGCGAATCGCTTCGTCTGAAATGTAATTTTTTTTTGTCTCTGTGACAATATAAAAAAACCAACGAAAAGCACACGCTTACGAAAGATAACGAAAATAAAAATAACTAGTTATTCTATGCCATAAAGAGGCAGAAGCATTCTGTCTACTATTCACTTGATATTTAAACACGTATTGTGATTGACGGTCCATCGTTTATCATTGTCTATTTATGGACCTTACTGAATGAGTTCATGTAGAGTTCATGTAGCAACTGCTACATCAACTCATTCAGTAAGGTCCATGTAATACAGAATATAACAATGATAGGTAACTGTAGCAGCTGCTACATCAACTCATTCAGTAAGGTTCATGTAATACAGAACATAACAATGATAAGAAACTGTAGCAGCTGCTACATGAACTCATTCAGTAAGTTTCATGTAATACAGAATATAACAATGATAAGAAACTGTAGCAGCTGCTACATCAACTCATTCAGTAAGGTCCATGTAATACAGAATATAACAATGATAAGAAACTGTAGCAGCTGCTACATCAACTCATTCAGTAAGGTCCATGTAATACAGAATATAACAATGATAAGAAACTGTAGCAGCTGCTACATGAACTCATTCAGTAAGGTCCATGTAATACAGAATAAAACAATGATAAGAAACTGTAGCAGCTGCTACATCAACTCATTCAGTAAGGTTCATGTGATACAGAATAAAACAATGATAAGAAACTGTAGCAGCTGCTACAGGAACTCATTCAGTAAGGTTCATGTAATACAGAATATAACAATGATAAGAAACTGTAGCAGCTGCTACATGAACTCATTCAGTAAGGTTCATGTGATACAGAATAAAACAATGATAAGAAACTGTAGCAGCTGCTACAGGAACTCATTCAGTAAGGTTCATGTAATTCAGAATATAACAATGATAAGAAACTGTAGCAGCTGCTACATGAACTCATTCAGTAAGGTTCATGTAATACAGAATATAACAATGATAAGAAACTGTAGCAGCTGCTACAGGAACTCATTCAGTAAGGTTCATGTAATACAGAATATAACAATGATAAGAAACTGTAGCATCTGCTACATGAACTCATTCAGTAAGGTTCATGTAATACAGAATATAACAATGATAAGAAACTGTAGCAGCTGCTACATGAACTCATTCAGTAAGGTCCATTAATACAGAATATAACAATGATAAGAAACTGTAGCAGCTGCTACATGAACTCATTCAGTAAGGTCCATGTAATACAGAATATAACAATGATAAGAAACTGTAGCAGCTGCTACCTGAACTCATTCAGTAAGGTCCATGTAATACAGAATATAACAATGATAAGAAACTGTAGCAGCTGCTACATGAACTCATTCAGTAAGGTCCATGTAATACAGAATATAACAATGATAAGAAACTGTAGCAGCTGCTACATGAACTCATTCAGTAAGGTTCATGTGATACAGAATAAAACAATGATAAGAAACTGTAGCAGCTGCTACATGAACTCATTCAGTAAGGTTCATGTAATACAGAATATAACAATGATAAGAAACTGTAGCAGCTGCGACATGAACTCATTCAGTAAGGTCCATGTAATACAGAATATAACAATGATAAGAAACCGTAGCAGCTGCGACATGAACTCATTTAGTAAGGTCCATGTAATATAGAATATAACAATGATAAGAAACTGTAGCAGCTACATCAACTCATTCAGTAAGGTCGATGTAATACAGAATATAACAATGATAAGAAATTCTAGCAGCTGCTACATGAACTCATTCAGTAAGGTTCATGTAATACAGAATATAACAATGATAAGTAACTGTAGCAGCTGCTACATGAACTCATTCAGTAAGGTCCATGTAATACAGAATATAACAATTATAAGAAACTGTAGCAGCTGCTACATGAACTCATTCAGTAAGGTCCATGTAATACAGAATATAACAATGATAAGAAACTGTAGCAACTGCTACATGAAGTCATTCAATAAGGTCCATGTAATACAGAATATAACAATGATAAGAACCTGTAGCAGCTGCTACATGAAATCATTCAGTAAGGTCCATGTAATACAGAATATAACAATGATAAGAAACTGTAGCAGCTGCTACATCAACTCATTCAGTAAGGTCCATGTAATACAGAATATAACAATGATAAGAATATAACAATGATATGAAACTGTAGCAGCTGCTACATGAACTCATTCAGTAAGGTCCATGTAACACAGAATATAACAATGATAAGAAACTGTAGCAGCTGCTACATGAACTCATTCAGTAAGGTCCATGTAATAAAGAATATAACAATGATAAGAAACTGTAGCAGCTGCTACATGAACTCATTCAGTAAGGTTCATGTAATACAGAATATAACAATGATAAGAAACTGTAGCAACTGCTACATGAACTCATTCAGTAAGTTTCATGTAATACAGAATATAACAATGATAAGAAACTGTAGCAGCTGCTACATGAACTCATTCAGTAAGGTCCATGTAATACAGAATATAACAATGATAAGAAACTGTAGCAGCTGCTACATGAACTCATTCAGTAAGGTTCATGTAATACAGAACATAACAATGATAAGAAACTGTAGCAGCTGCTACATGAACTCATTCAGTAAGTTTCATGTAATACAGAATATAACAATGATAAGAAACTGTAGCAGCTGCTACATGAAATCATTCAGTAAGGTTCATGTAATATAGAATATAACAATGATAAGAAACTGTAGCAGCTGCTACATGAACTCATTCAGTAAGGTTCATGTAATACAGAATATAACAATGATAAGAAACTGTAGCAGCTGCTACATGCACTCATTCAGTAAGGTCCATGTAACACAGAATATAACAATGATAACAAACTGTAGCAGCTGCTACATGAACTCATTCAATAAGGTCCATGCAATACAGAATATAACAATGATAAGAAACTGTAGCAGCTTCTACATCAACTCATTCAGTAAGGTTCATGTAATACAGAATATAACAATGATAAGAAACTGTAGCAGCTGCTACATCAACTCATTCAGTAAGGTCGATGTAATACAGAATATAACAATGATAAGAAATTCTAGCAGCTGCTACATGAACTCATTCAGTAAGGTTCATGTAATACAGAATATAACAATGATAAGTAACTGTAGCAGCTGCTACATGAACTCATTCAGTAAGGTCCATGTAATACAGAATATAACAATGATAAGAAACTGTAGCAGCTGCTACATGAACTCATTCAGTAAGGTCCATGTAATACAGAATATAACAATGATAAGAAACTGTAGCAGCTGCTACATGAAGTCATTCAATAAGGTCCATGTAATACAGAATATAACAATGATAAGAACCTGTAGCAGCTGCTACATCAACTCATTCAGTAAGGTCGATGTAATACAGAATATAACAATGATAAGAAATTCTAGCAGCTGCTACATGAACTCATTCAGTAAGGTTCATGTAATACAGAATATAACAATGATAAGTAACTGTAGCAGCTGCTACATGAACTCATTCAGTAAGGTCCATGTAATACAGAATATAACAATGATAAGAAACTGTAGCAGCTGCTACATGAACTCATTTAGTAAGGTCCATGTAATACAGAATATAACAATGATAAGAAACTGTAGCAACTGCTACATGAAGTCATTCAATAAGGTCCATGTAATACAGAATATAACAATGATAAGAACCTGTAGCAGCTGCTACATGAAATCATTCAGTAAGGTCCATGTAATACAGAATATAACAATGATAAGAAACTGTAGCAGCTGCTACATCAACTCATTCAGTAAGGTCCATGTAATACAGAATATAACAATGATAAGAATATAACAATGATATGAAACTGTAGCAGCTGCTACATGAACTCATTCAGTAAGGTCCATGTAACACAGAATATAACAATGATAAGAAACTGTAGCAGCTGCTACATGAACTCATTCAGTAAGGTCCATGTAATACAGAATATAACAATGATAAGAAACTGTAGCAGCTGCTACATGAACTCATTCAGTAAGGTTCATGTAATACAGAATATAACAATGATAAGAAACTGTAGCAGCTGCTACATGAACTCATTTAGTAAGTTTCATGTAATACAGAATATAACAATGATAAGAAACTGTAGCAGCTGCTACATGAACTCATTCAGTAAGGTCCATGTAATACAGAATATAACAATGATAAGAAACTGTAGCAGCTGCTACATGAACTCATTCAGTAAGGTTCATGTAATACAGAACATAACAATGATAAGAAACTGTAGCAGCTGCTACATGAACTCATTCAGTAAGTTTCATGTAATACAGAATATAACAATGATAAGAAACTGTAGCAGCTGCTACATGAAATCATTCAGTAAGGTTCATGTAATATAGAATATAACAATGATAAGAAACTGTAGCAGCTGCTACATGAACTCATTCAGTACGGTTCATGTAATACAGAATATAACAATGATAAGAAACTGTAGCAGGTGCTACATGAACTCATTCAGTAAGGTTCATGTAATACAGAATATAACAATGATAAGAAACTGTAGCAGCTGCTACATGCACTCATTCAGTAAGGTCCATGTAACACAGAATATAACAATGATAACAAACTGTAGCAGCTGCTACATGAACTCATTCAATAAGGTCCATGCAATACAGAATATAACAATGATAAGAAACTGTAGCAGCTTCTACATCAACTCATTCAGTAAGGTTCATGTAATACAGAATATAACAATGATAAGAAACTGTAGCAGCTGCTACATCAACTCATTCAGTAAGGTCGATGTAATACAGAATATAACAATGATAAGAAATTCTAGCAGCTGCTACATGAACTCATTCAGTAAGGTTCATGTAATACAGAATATAACAATGATAAGTAACTGTAGCAGCTGCTACATGAACTCATTCAGTAAGGTCCATGTAATACAGAATATAACAATGATAAGAAACTGTAGCAGCTGCTACATGAACTCATTCAGTAAGGTCCATGTAATACAGAATATAACAATGATAAGAAATGTAGCAGCTGCTACATGAAGTCATTCAATAAGGTCCATGTAATACAGAATATAACAATGATAAGAACCTGTAGCAGCTGCTACATGAACTCATTCAGTAAGGTCCATGTAATACAGAATATAACAATGATAAGAAACTGTAGCAGCTGCTACATCAACTCATTCAGTAAGGTCCATGTAATACAGAATATAACAATGATAAGAAACTGTAGCAGCTGCTACATGAACTCATTCAGTAAGGTTCATGTAATACAGAATATAACAATGATATGAAACTGTAGCAGCTGCTACATGAACTCATTCAGTAAGGTCCATGTAACACAGAATATAACAATGATAAGAAACTGTAGCAGCTGCTACATGAACTCATTCAGTAAGGACCATGTAATACAGAATATAACAATGATAAGAAACTGTAGCAGCTGCTACATGAACTCATTCAGTAAGGTTCATGTAATACAGAATATAACAATGATAAGAAACTGTAGCAGCTGCTACATGAACTCATTCAGTAAGTTTCATGTAATACAGAATATAACAATGATAAGAAACTGTAGCAGCTGCTACATGAACTCATTCAGTAAGGTCCATGTAATACATAATATAACAATGATAAGAAACTGTAGCAGCTGCTACATGAACTCATTCAGTAAGGTTCATGTAATACAGAACATAACAATGATAAGAAACTGTAGCAGCTGCTACATGAACTCATTCAGTAAGTTTCATGTAATACAGAATATAACAATGATAAGAAACTGTAGCAGCTGCTACATGAACTCATTCAGTAAGGTTCATGTAATACAGAATAAAACAATGATAAGAAACTGTAGCAGCTGCTACATGAACTCATTCAGTAAGGTCCATGTAATACAGAATATAACAATGATAAGTAACTGTAGCAGCTGCTACATGAACTCATTCAGTAAGGTTCATGTAATACAGAATATAACAATGATAAGAAACTGTAGCAGCTGCTACATGAACTCATTCAGTAAGTTTCATGTGATACAGAACATAACAATGATAAGAAACTATAGCAGCTGCTACATGAACTCATTCAGTAAGGTTCATGTGATACAGAACATAACAATGATAAGAAACTGTAGCAGCTGCTACATGAACTCATTCAGTAAGGTTCATGTAATACAGAATATAACAATGATAAGAAACAGTAGCAGCTGCTACATGAACTCATTCAGTAAGGTCGATGTAATACAGAATATAACAATGATAAGAAACTGTAGCAGCTGCTACATGAACTCATTCAGTAAGGTTCATGTAATACAGAATATAACAATGATAAGTAACTGTAGCAGCTGCTACATGAACTCATTCAGTAAGGTCAATGTAATACAGAATATAACAATGATAAGAAACTGTAGCAGCTGCTACATGAACTCATTCAGTAAGGTCCATGTAATACAGAATATAACAATGATAAGAAACTGTAGCAGCTGCTACATGAAGTCATTCAATAAGGTCCATGTAATACAGAATATAACAATGATAAGAACCTGTAGCAGCTGCTACATGAACTCATTCAGTAAGGTCGATGTAATACAGAATATAACAATGATAAGAAACTGTAGCAGCTGCTACATCAACTCATTCAGTAAGGTCCATGTAATACAGAATATAACAATGATAAGAAACTGTAGCAGCTGCTACATCAACTCATTCAGTAAGGTTCATGTAATACAGAATATAACAATGATAAGAAACTGTAGCAGCTGCTACATGAACTCATTCAGTAAGGTCCATGTAACACAGAATATAACAATGATAAGAAACTGTAGCAGCTGCTACATGAACCCATTCAGTAAGGTCAATGTAATACAGAATATAACAATGATAAGAAACTGTAGCAGCTGCTACATGAACTCATTCAGTAAGGTTCAAGAAACTGTAGCAACTGCTACATGAACTCATTCAGTAAGTTTCATGTAATACAGAATATAACAATGATAAGAAACTGTAGCAGCTGCTACATGAACTCATTCAGTAAGGTCCATGTAATACAGAATATAACAATGATAAGAAACTGTAGCAGCTGCTACATGAACTCATTCAGTAAAGTCCATGTATTACAGAATATAACAATGATAAGAAACTGTAGCAGCTGCTACATGAACTCATTCAGTAAGGTTCATGTAATACAGAATATAACAATGATAAGAAACTGTAGCCGCTGCTACATGAACTCATTCAGTAAGGTCCATGTAATACAGAATATAACAATGATAAGAAACTATCAGCTGCTACATGAACTCAATCAGTAAGGTCCATGTAATACAGAATATAACAATGATAAGAAATTGTACCAGCTGCTACATAAATTCATTCAGTAAGGTCCATGTATTACAGAATATAACAATGATAAGAAACTGTAGCAGCTGCTACATGAACTAATTCAGTAAGGTCCAGGAAATAGAGAATATAACAATGATAAGAAACTGTAACAGCTGCTACATGAACTCATTCAGTAAGGTCCATGTAATACAGAATATAACAATGATAAGAAACTGTAGCAGCTGCTACATGAAGTCATTCAATAAGGTTCATGTAATACAGAATATAACAATGATAAGAACCTGTGGCAGCTGCTACATGAACTCATTCAGTAAGGTCCATGTAATACAGAATATAACAATGATAAGAAACTGAAGCAGCTGCTACATGGACTAATTCAGTAAGGTCCAGGAAATACAGAATATAACAATGATAAGAAACTGTAGCAACTGCTACATGAACTCATTCAGTAAGGTCCATGTAATACGGAATATAACAATGATAAGAAACTGTAGCAGCTGCTACATGAAGTCATTCAATAAGGTCCATGTAATACAGAATATAACAATGATAAGAACCTGTAGCAGCTGCTACATGAACTCATTCAGTAAGGTCCATGTAATACAGAATATAACAATGATAAGAAACTGTAGCAGCTGCTACATCAACTCATTCAGTAAGGTCGATGTAATACAGAATATAACAATGATAAGAAACTGTAGCAGCTGCTACATGAACTCATTCAGTAAGGTCCATGTAATACAGAATATAACAATGATAAGAAACTGTAGCGGCTGCTACATGAACTCATTCAGTAAGGTTCATGTAATACAGAATATAACAATGATAAGAAACTGTAGCAGCTGCTACATGAACTCCTTCAGTAAGGTCCATGTAATACATAATATAACAATGATAAGAAACTGTAGCAGCTGCTACATGAACTCATTCAGTAATGTCCATGTAATACAGAATATAACAATGATAAGAAACTGCAGCAGCTGCTACATGAACTCATTCAGTAAGGTTCATGTAATACAGAATATAACAATGATAAGAAACTGTAGCAGCTACTACATGAACTCATTCAGTAAGGTCTATGTAATACAGAATATAACAATGATAAGAAACTGTAGCAGCTGCTACATGAAATCATTCAGTAAAGTCCATGTAATACAGAATATAACAATGATAAGAAACTGTAGCAGCTGCCACATCAACTCATTCAGTAAGGTCCATGTAATACAGAATATAACAATGATAAGTAACTGTAGCAGCTGCTACATAAACTCATTCAGTAAGGTCCATGTAATACAGAATATAACACTGATAAGAAACTATCAGCTGCTACATGAGCTCAATCAATAAGGTTCATGTAATACAGAATATAACAATGATAAGAAATTGTACCAGCTGCTACATGAACTCATTCAGTAAGGTCCATGTAATACAGAATATAACAATGATAAGAAACTGAAGCAGCTGCTACATGGACTCATTCAGTAAGGTCCATGTAATACAGAATATAACAATGATAAGAAACTGTAGCAGCTGCTACATCAACTCATTCAGTAAGGTTCATGTGATACAGAATAAAACAATAATAAGAAACCGTAGCAGCTGCTACATGAACTCATTCAATAAGGTCGATGTAATACAGAATATAACAATGATAAGAAACTGTAGCAGCTGCTACATGAACTCATTCAGTAAGGTTCATGTAATACAGAATATAACAATGATAAGAAACTGTAGCAGCTGCTACATGAACTCATTCAGTAAGGTCCATTAATACAGAATATAACAATGATAAGAAACTGTAGCAGCTGCTACATGAACTCATTCAGTAAGGTCCATGTAATACAGAATATAACAATGATAAGAAACTGTAGCAGCTGCTACATGAACTCATTCAGTAAGGTCCATGTAATACAGAATATAACAATGATAAGAAACTGTAGCAGCTGCTACATGAATTCATTCAGTAAGGTCCATGTAATACAGAATAAAACAATGATAAGAAACTGTAGCAGCTACTACAGCAACTCATTCAGTAAGGTTCATGTGATACAGAATAAAACAATGATAAGAAACTGTAGCAGCTGCTACATGAACTCATTCAGTAAGGTTCATGTAATACAGAATATAACAATGATAAGAAACTGTAGCAGCTGCGACATGAACTCATTCAGTAAGGTCCATGTAATACAGAATATAACAATGATAATAAACTGTAGCAGTTGCGACATGAACTCATTTAGTAAGGTCCATGTAATACAGAATATAACAATGATATGAAACCGTAGCAGCTGCTACATCAACTCATTCAGTAAGGTTCATGTGATACGGAATAAAACAATAATAAGAAACTGTAGCAGCTGCTACATGAACTCATTCAGTAAGGTCGATGTAATACAGAATATAAAAATGATAAGTAACTGTAGCAGCTGCTACATGAACTCATTCAGTAAGATTCATGTAATACAGAACATAACAATGATAAGAATATGTAGCAGCTGCTACATGAAGTCATTCAGTAAGGTTCATGTGATACAGAACATAACAATGATAAGAAACTGAAGCAGCTGCTACATGAACTCATTCAGTAAGGTTCATGTAATACAGAATATAACAATGATAAGAATCTGTAGCAGCTGCTACATGAACTCCTTCAGTAAGGTCGATGTAATACAGAATATAACAATGATAAGAAACTGTAGCGGCTGCTACATGAACTCATTCAGTAAGGTTCATGTAATACAGAATATAACAATGATAAGAAACTGTAGCAGCTGCTACATGAACTCATTCAGTAAGGTCCATGTAATACATAATATAACAATGATAAGAAACTGTAGCAGCTGCTACATGAACTCATTCAGTAATGTCCATGTAATACAGAATATAACAATGATAAGAAACTGTAGCAGCTGCTACATGAACTCATTCAGTAAGGTTCATGTAATACAGAATATAACAATGATAAGAAACTGTAGCAGCTGCTACATGAACTCATTCAGTAAGGTCCATGTAATACAGAATATAACAATGATAAGAAACTGTAGCAGCTGCTACATGAAATCATTCAGCAAAGTCCATGTAATACAGAATATAACAATGATAAGAAACTGTAGCAGCTGCCACATCAACTCATTCAGTAAGGTCCATGTAATACAGAATATAACAATGATAAATAACTGTAGCAGCTGCTACATAAACTCATTCAGTAAGGTCCATGTAATACAGAATATAACACTGATAAGAAACTATCAGCTGCTACATGAGCTCAATCAATAAGGTCCATGTAATACAGAATATAACAATGATAAGAAATTGTACCAGCTGCTACATAAACTCATTCAGTAAGGTCCATGTAATACAGAATATAACAATGATAAGAAACTGAAGCAGCTGCTACATGGACTCATTCAGTAAGGTCCATGTAATACAGAATATAACAATGATAAGAAACTGTAGCAGCTGCTACATCAACTCATTCAGTAAGGTTCATGTGATACAGAATAAAACAATAATAAGAAACCGTAGCAGCTGCTACATGAACTCATTCAATAAGGTTGATGTAATACAGAATATAACAATGATAAGAAACTGTAGCAGCTGCTACATGAACTCATTCAGTAAGGTTCATGTAATACAGAATATAACAATGATAAGAAACTGTAGCAGCTGCTACATGAACTCATTCAGTAAGGTCCATTAATACAGAATATAACAATGATAAGAAACTGTAGCAGCTGCTACATGAACTCATTCAGTAATGTCCATGTAATACAGAATATAACAATGATAAGAAACTGTAGCAGCTGCTACATGAACTCATTCAGTAAGGTCCATGTAATACAGAATATAACAATGATAAGAAACTGTAGCAGCTGCTACATGAATTCATTCAGTAAGGTCCATGTAATACAGAATAAAACAATGATAAGAAACTGTAGCAGCTACTACAGCAACTCATTCAGTAAGGTTCATGTGATACAGAATAAAACAATGATAAGAAACTGTAGCAGCTGCTACATGAACTCATTCAGTAAGGTTCATGTAATACAGAATATAACAATGATAAGAAACTGTAGCAGCTGCGACATGAACTCATTCAGTAAGGTCCATGTAATACAGAATATAACAATGATAAGAAACTGTAGCAGTTGCGACATGAACTCATTTAGTAAGGTCCATGTAATACAGAATATAACAATGATATGAAACTGTAGCAGCTGCTACATCAACTCATTCAGTAAGGTTCATGTGATACGGAATAAAACAATAATAATAAACTGTAGCAGCTGCTACATGAACTCATTCAGTAAGGTCGATGTAATACAGAATATAAAAATGATAAGTAACTGTAGCAGCTGCTACATGAACTCATTCAGTAAGATTCATGTAATACAGAACATAACAATGATAAGAAACTGTAGCAGCTGCTACATGAAGTCATTCAGTAAGGTTCATGTGATACAGAACATAACAATGATAAGAAACTGTAGCAGCTGCTACATGAACTCATTCAGTAAGGTTCATGTAATACAGAATATAACAATGATAAGAATCTGTAGCAGCTGCTACATGAACTCCTTCCGTAAGGTCGATGTAATACAGAATATAACAATGATAAGAAACTGTAGCAGCTGCTACATGAACTCATTCAGTAAGGTTCATGTAATACAGAATATAACAATGATAAGAAACTGTAGCAGCTGCTACATGAACTCATTCAGTAAGGTCCATGTAATACAGAATATAACAATGATAAGAAACTGTAGCAGCTGCTACATGAACTCATTCAGTAAGGTCCATGTAATACAGAATATAACAATGATAAGAAACTAGCAGCTGCTACATGAACTCATTCAGTAAGGTCGATTTAATACAGAATATAACAATGATAAGTAACTCTAGCAGCTGCTACATGAACTTATTCAGTAAGGTTCATGTAATACAGAATATAACAATGATAAGAAACTGTAGCAGCTGCTAAATGAACTCATTCAGTAAGGTTCATGTAATGCAGAACATAACAATGATAAGAAACTGTAGCAGCTGCTACATGAACTCATTCAGTAAGTTTCATGTAATACAGAATATAACAATGATAAGAAACTGTAGCAGCTGCTACATGAACTCATTCAGTAAGATCCATGTAATACAGAATATAACAATGATAATAAACTGTAGCAGCTGCTACATGAACTCATTCAGTAAGGTCCATGTAATACAGAATATAACAATGATAAGAAACTGTAGCAGCTGCTACATGAACTCATTCAGTAAGGTTCATGTAATACAGAATATAACAATGATAAGAAACTGTAGCAGCTGCTACATGAACTCATTCAGTAAGGTCCATGTAATACAGAATATAACAATGATAAGAAACTGTAGCAGCTGCTACATGAACTCATTCAGTAAGGTTCATGTAATACAGAATATAACAATGATAAGAAACTGTAGCAGCTGCTACATGAACTCATTCAGTAAGGTTCATGTATTACAGAATATAACAATGATAAGAAACTGTAGCAGCTGCTACATGAACTCATTCAGTAAGGTTCATGTATTACAGAATATAACAATGATAAGAAATTGTAGCAGCTGCTACATGAATTCATTCAGTAAGGTCCATGTAATACAGAATATAACAATGATAAGAAACTGTAGCAGCTGCTACATGAACTCATTCAGTAAGGTCCATGTAATACAGAATATAACAATGATAAGTAACTGTAGCAGCTGCTACATAAACTCATTCAGTAAGGTCTATGTAATACAGAATATAACAATGATAAGAAACTGTAGCAGCTGCTACATGAACTCATTCAGTAAGGTCCATGTAATACAGAATATAACAATGATAAGAAACTGTAGCAGCTTCTACATCAACTCATTCAGTAAGGTCCATGTAATACAGAATATAACAATGATAAGAAACTGTAGTAGCTGCTACATGAACTCATTCAGTAAGGTTCATGTAATACAGAATATAACAATGATAAGAAACTGTAGCAACTGCTACATGAACTCATTCAGTAAGGTCCATGTAATACAGAATATAACAATGATAAGAAACTGTAGCAGCTGCTACATGAACTCATTCAGTAAGGTCCATGTAATACAGAATTTAACAATGATAAGAAACTGTAGCAGCTGCTACATGAACTCATTCAGTAAAGTCCATGTAATACAGAATATAACAATGATAAGAAACTGTAGCAGCTGCTACATGAACTCATTCAGTAAGGTTCATGTAATACAGAATATAACAATGATAAGAAACTGTAGCAGCTGCTACATGAAATCATTCAGTAAGTTTCATGTAATACAGAATATAACAATGATAAGAAACTGTAGCAGCTGCTACATGAACTCATTCAGTAAATTCCATGTAATACAGAATATAACACTGATAAGAAACTATCAGCTTCTACATGAACTCATTAAGTAAGGTTCATGTAATACAGAATATAACAATGATAAGAAACTGTAGAAGCTGCTACATGAACTCATTCAGTAAGGTTCATGTAATACAGAATATAACAATGATAACAAACTGTAGCAGCTGCTACATGAACTCATTCAGTAAGGTCCATGCAATACAGAATATAACAATGATAAGAAGCTGTAGCAGCTACTACATGAACTCATTCAGTAAGGTCCATGTAATACAGAATATAACAATGATAAGAAACTGTAGCAGCTGCTACATGAACTCATTCAGTAAAGTCCATGTAATACAGATTATTACAATGATAAGAAACTGTAGCAGCTGCTACATGAACTCATTCACTAAGGTGTATGTAATACAGAATATAACAATGATAAGAAACTGTAGCAGCTGCCACATCAACTCATTCAGTAAGGTCCATGTAATACAGAATATAACAATGATAAGAAACTGTAGCAGCTGCTACATGAACTCATTCAGTAAGGTTCATGTAATACAGAATATAACAATGATAAGAAACTGTAGAAGCTGCTACATGAACTCATTCAGTAAGGTCCATGTAATACAGAATATAACAATGATAAGAAATTGTAGCAGCTGCTACATAAACTCATTCAGTAAGGTCCATGTAATACAGAATATAACAATGATAAGAAACTGAAGCAGCTGCTACATGGACTCATTCAGTAAGGTCCATGTAATACAGAATATAACAATGATAAGAAACTGTAGCAGCTGCTACATCAACTCATTCACTAAGGTTCATGTGATACAGAATAAAACAATAATAAGAAACCGTAGCAGCTGCTACATGAACTCATTCAATAAGGTTGATGTAATACAGAATATAACAATGATAAGAAACTGTAGCAGCTGCTACATGAACTCATTCAGTAAGGTTCATGTAATACAGAATATAACAATGATAAGAAACTGTAGCAGCTGCTACATGAACTCATTCAGTAAGGTCCATTAATACAGAATATAACAATGATAAGAAACTGTAGCAGCTGCTACATGAACTCATTCAGTAATGTCCATGTAATACAGAATATAACAATGATAAGAAACTGTAGCAGCTGCTACATGAACTCATTCAGTAAGGTCCATGTAATACAGAATATAACAATGATAAGAAACTGTAGCAGCTGCTACATGAATTCATTCAGTAAGGTCCATGTAATACAGAATAAAACAATGATAAGAAACTGTAGCAGCTACTACAGCAACTCATTCAGTAAGGTTCATGTGATACAGAATAAAACAATGATAAGAAACTGTAGCAGCTGCTACATGAACTCATTCAGTAAGGTTCATGTAATACAGAATATAACAATGATAAGAAACTGTAGCAGCTGCGACATGAACTCATTCAGTAAGGTCCATGTAATACAGAATATAACAATGATAAGAAACTGTAGCAGTTGCGACATGAACTCATTTAGTAAGGTCCATGTAATACAGAATATAACAATGATATGAAACTGTAGCAGCTGCTACATCAACTCATTCAGTAAGGTTCATGTGATACGGAATAAAACAATAATAATAAACTGTAGCAGCTGCTACATGAACTCATTCAGTAAGGTCGATGTTATACAGAATATAAAAATGATAAGTAACTGTAGCAGCTGCTACATGAACTCATTCAGTAAGATTCATGTAATACAGAACATAACAATGATAAGAAACTGTAGCAGCTGCTACATGAAGTCATTCAGTAAGGTTCATGTGATACAGAACATAACAATGATAAGAAACTGTAGCAGCTGCTACATGAACTCATTCAGTAAGGTTCATGTAATACAGAATATAACAATGATAAGAATCTGTAGCAGCTGCTACATGAACTCCTTCCGTAAGGTCGATGTAATACAGAATATAACAATGATAAGAACCTGTAGCAGCTGCTACATGAACTCATTCAGTAAGGTTCATGTAATACAGAATATAACAATGATAAGAAACTGTAGCAGCTGCTACATGAACTCATTCAGTAAGGTCCATGTAATACAGAATATAACAATGATAAGAAACTGTAGCAGCTGCTACATGAACTCATTCAGTAAGGTCCATGTAATACAGAATATAACAATGATAAGAAACTAGCAGCTGCTACATGAACTCATGCAGTAAGGTCGATTTAATACAGAAAATAACAATGATAAGTAACTGTAGCAGCTGCTACATGAACTTATTCAGTAAGGTTCATGTAATACAGAATATAACAATGATAAGAAACTGTAGCAGCTGCTAAATGAACTCATTCAGTAAGGTTCATGTAATGCAGAACATAACAATGATAAGAAACTGTAGCAGCTGCTACATGAACTCATTCAGTAAGTTTCATGTAATACAGAATATAACAATGATAAGAAACTGTAGCAGCTGCTACATGAACTCATTCAGTAAGATCCATGTAATACAGAATATAACAATGATAATAAACTGTAGCAGCTGCTACATGAACTCATTCAGTAAGGTCCATGTAATACAGAATATAACAATGATAAGAAACTGTAGCAGCTGCTACATGAACTCATTCAGTAAGGTTCATGTAATACAGAATATAACAATGATAAGAAACTGTAGCAGCTGCTACATGAACTCATTCAGTAAGGTCCATGTAATACATAATATAACAATGATAAGAAACTGTAGCAGCTGCTACATGAACTCATTCAGTAAGGTTCATGTAATACAGAATATAACAATGATAAGCAACTGTAGCAGCTGCTACATGAACTCATTCAGTAAGGTTCATGTAATAAAGAATATAACAATGATAAGAAACTGTAGCAGCTGCTACATGAACTCATTCAGTAAGGTTCATGTATTACAGAATATAACAATGATAAGAAACTGTAGCAGCTGCTACATGAACTCATTCAGTAAGGTTCATGTATTACAGAATATAACAATGATAAGAAATTGTAGCAGCTGCTACATGAATTCATTCAGTAAGGTCCATGTAATACAGAATATAACAATGATAAGAAACTGTAGCAGCTGCTACATGATCTCATTCAGTAAGGTCCATGTAATACAGAATATAACAATGATAAGTAACTGTAGCAGCTGCTACATAAACTCATTCAGTAAGGTCTATGTAATACAGAATATAACAATGATAAGAAACTGTAGCAGCTGCTACATGAACTCATTCAGTAAGGTCCATGTAATACAGAATATAACAATGATAAGAAACTGTAGCAGCTTCTACATCAACTCATTCAGTAAGGTCCATGTAATACAGAATATAACAATGATAAGAAACTGTAGTAGCTGCTACATGAACTCATTCAGTAAGGTTCATGTAATACAGAATATAACAATGATAAGAAACTGTAGCAACTGCTACATGAACTCATTCAGTAAGGTCCATGTAATACAGAATATAACAATGATAAGAAACTGTAGCAGCTGCTACATGAACTCATTCAGTAAGGTCCATGTAATACAGAATTTAACAATGATAAGAAACTGTAGCAGCTGCTACATGAACTCATTCAGTAAAGTCCATGTAATACAGAATATAACAATGATAAGAAACTGTAGCAGCTGCTACATGAACTCATTCAGTAAGGTTCATGTAATACAGAATATAACAATGATAAGAAACTGTAGCAGCTGCTACATGAACTCATTCAGTAAGTTTCATGTAATACAGAATATAACAATGATAAGAAACTGTAGCAGCTGCTACATGAACTCATTCAGTAAATTCCATGTAATACAGAATATAACACTGATAAGAAACTATCAGCTTCTACATGAACTCATTCAGTAAGGTTCATGTAATACAGAATATAACAATGATAAGAAACTGTAGAAGCTGCTACATGAACTCATTCAGTAAGGTTCATGTAATACAGAATATAACAATGATAACAAACTGTAGCAGCTGCTACATGAACTCATTCAGTAAGGTCCATGCAATACAGAATATAACAATGATAAGAAGCTGTAGTAGCTACTACATGAACTCATTCAGTAAGGTCCATGTAATACAGAATATAACAATGATAAGAAACTGTAGCAGCTGCTACATGAACTCATTCAGTAAAGTCCATGTAATACAGATTATAACAATGATAAGAAACTGTAGCAGCTGCTACATGAACTCATTCACTAAGGTGTATGTAATACAGAATATAACAATGATAAGAAACTGTAGCAGCTGCCACATGAACTCATTCAGTAAGGTCCATGTAATACAGAATATAACAATGATAAGAAACTGTAGCAGCTGCTACATGAACTCATTCAGTAAGGTTCATGTAATACAGAATATAACAATGATAAGAAACTGTAGAAGCTGCTACATGAACTCATTCAGTAAGGTTCATGTAATACAGAATATAACAATGATAAGAAACTGTAGCAGCTGCTAAATGAACTCATTCAGTAAGGTTCATGTAATGCAGAACATAACAATGATAAGAAACTGTAGCAGCTGCTACATGAACTCATTCAGTAAGTTTCATGTAATACAGAATATAACAATGATAAGAAACTGTAGCAGCTGCTACATGAACTCATTCAGTAAGATCCATGTAATACAGAATATAACAATGATAAGAAACTGTAGCAGCTGCTACATGAACTCATTCAGTAAGGTCCATGTAATACAGAATATAACAATGATAAGAAACTGTAGCAGCTGCTACATGAACTCATTCAGTAAGGTTCATGTAATACAGAATATAACAATGATAAGAAACTGTAGCAGCTGCTACATGAACTCATTCAGTAAGGTCCATGTAATACAGAATATAACAATGATAAGAAACTGTAGCAGCTGCTACATGAACTCATTCAGTAAGGTTCATGTAATACAGAATATAACAATGATAAGCAACTGTAGCAGCTGCTACATGAACTCATTCAGTAAGGTTCATGTAATAAAGAATATAACAATGATAAGAAACTGTAGCAGCTGCTACATGAACTCATTCAGTAAGGTTCATGTATTACAGAATATAACAATGATAAGAAACTGTAGCAGCTGCTACATGAACTCATTCAGTAAGGTTCATGTATTACAGAATATAACAATGATAAGAAATTGTAGCAGCTGCTACATGAATTCATTCAGTAAGGTCCATGTAATACAGAATATAACAATGATAAGAAACTGTAGCAGCTGCTACATGAACTCATTCAGTAAGGACCATGTAATACAGAATATAACAATGATAAGTAACTGTAGCAGCTGCTACATAAACTCATTCAGTAAGGTCTATGTAATACAGAATATAACAATGATAAGAAACTGTAGCAGCTGCTACATGAACTCATTCAGTAAGGTCCATGTAATACAGAATATAACAATGATAAGAAACTGTAGCAGCTTCTACATCAACTCATTCAGTAAGGTCCATGTAATACAGAATATAACAATGATAAGAAACTGTAGTAGCTGCTACATGAACTCATTCAGTAAGGTTCATGTAATACAGAATATAACAATGATAAGAAACTGTAGCAACTGCTACATGAACTCATTCAGTAAGGTCCATGTAATACAGAATATAACAATGATAAGAAACTGTAGCAGCTGCTACATGAACTCATTCAGTAAGGTCCATGTAATACAGAATTTAACAATGATAAGAAACTGTAGCAGCTGCTACATGAACTCATTCAGTAAAGTCCATGTAATACAGAATATAACAATGATAAGAAACTGTAGCAGCTGCTACATGAACTCATTCAGTAAGGTTCATGTAATACAGAATATAACAATGATAAGAAACTGTAGCAGCTGCTACATGAACTCATTCAGTAAGTTTCATGTAATACAGAATATAACAATGATAAGAAACTGTAGCAGCTGCTACATGAACTCATTCAGTAAATTCCATGTAATACAGAATATAACACTGATAAGAAACTATCAGCTTCTACATGAACTCATTCAGTAAGGTTCATGTAATACAGAATATAACAATGATAAGAAACTGTAGAAGCTGCTACATGAACTCATTCAGTAAGGTTCATGTAATACAGAATATAACAATGATAACAAACTGTAGCAGCTGCTACATGAACTCATTCAGTAAGGTCCATGCAATACAGAATATAACAATGATAAGAAGCTGTAGTAGCTACTACATGAACTCATTCAGTAAGATCCATGTAATACAGAATATAACAATGATAAGAAACTGTAGCAGCTGCTACATGAACTCATTCAGTAAAGTCCATGTAATACAGATTATAACAATGATAAGAAACTGTAGCAGCTGCTACATGAACTCATTCACTAAGGTGTATGTAATACAGAATATAACAATGATAAGAAACTGTAGCAGCTGCCACATGAACTCATTCAGTAAGGTCCATGTAATACAGAATATAACAATGATAAGAAACTGTAGCAGCTGCTACATGAACTCATTCAGTAAGGTTCATGTAATACAGAATATAACAATGATAAGAAACTGTAGAAGCTGCTACATGAACTCATTCAGTAAGGTTCATGTAATACAGAATATAACAATGATAAGAAACTGTAGCAGCTGCTAAATGAACTCATTCAGTAAGGTTCATGTAATGCAGAACATAACAATGATAAGAAACTGTAGCAGCTGCTACATGAACTCATTCAGTAAGTTTCATGTAATACAGAATATAACAATGATAAGAAACTGTAGCAGCTGCTACATGAACTCATTCAGTAAGATCCATGTAATACAGAATATAACAATGATAATAAACTGTAGCAGCTGCTACATGAACTCATTCAGTAAGGTCCATGTAATACAGAATATAACAATGATAAGAAACTGTAGCAGCTGCTACATGAACTCATTCAGTAAGGTTCATGTAATACAGAATATAACAATGATAAGAAACTGTAGCAGCTGCTACATGAACTCATTCAGTAAGGTCCATGTAATACAGAATATAACAATGATAAGAAACTGTAGCAGCTGCTACATGAACTCATTCAGTAAGGTTCATGTAATACAGAATATAACAATGATAAGCAACTGTAGCAGCTGCTACATGAACTCATTCAGTAAGGTTCATGTAATAAAGAATATAACAATGATAAGAAACTGTAGCAGCTGCTACATGAACTCATTCAGTAAGGTTCATGTATTACAGAATATAACAATGATAAGAAACTGTAGCAGCTGCTACATGAACTCATTCAGTAAGGTTCATGTATTACAGAATATAACAATGATAAGAAATTGTAGCAGCTGCTACATGAATTCATTCAGTAAGGTCCATGTAATACAGAATATAACAATGATAAGAAACTGTAGCAGCTGCTACATGAACTCATTCAGTAAGGTCCATGTAATACAGAATATAACAATGATAAGTAACTGTAGCAGCTGCTACATAAACTCATTCAGTAAGGTCTATGTAATACAGAATATAACAATGATAAGAAACTGTAGCAGCTGCTACATGAACTCATTCAGTAAGGTCCATGTAATACAGAATATAACAATGATAAGAAACTGTAGCAGCTTCTACATCAACTCATTCAGTAAGGTCCATGTAATACAGAATATAACAATGATAAGAAACTGTAGTAGCTGCTACATGAACTCATTCAGTAAGGTTCATGTAATACAGAATATAACAATGATAAGAAACTGTAGCAACTGCTACATGAACTCATTCAGTAAGGTCCATGTAATACAGAATATAACAATGATAAGAAACTGTAGCAGCTGCTACATGAACTCATTCAGTAAGGTCCATGTAATACAGAATTTAACAATGATAAGAAACTGTAGCAGCTGCTACATGAACTCATTCAGTAAAGTCCATGTAATACAGAATATAACAATGATAAGAAACTGTAGCAGCTGCTACATGAACTCATTCAGTAAGGTTCATGTAATACAGAATATAACAATGATAAGAAACTGTAGCAGCTGCTACATGAACTCATTCAGTAAGTTTCATGTAATACAGAATATAACAATGATAAGAAACTGTAGCAGCTGCTACATGAACTCATTCAGTAAATTCCATGTAATACAGAATATAACACTGATAAGAAACTATCAGCTTCTACATGAACTCATTCAGTAAGGTTCATGTAATACAGAATATAACAATGATAAGAAACTGTAGAAGCTGCTACATGAACTCATTCAGTAAGGTTCATGTAATACAGAATATAACAATGATAACAAACTGTAGCAGCTGCTACATGAACTCATTCAGTAAGGTCCATGCAATACAGAATATAACAATGATAAGAAGCTGTAGCAGCTACTACATGAACTCATTCAGTAAGGTCCATGTAATACAGAATATAACAATGATAAGAAACTGTAGCAGCTGCTACATCAACTCATTCAGTAAAGTCCATGTAATACAGATTATAACAATGATAAGAAACTGTAGCAGCTGCTACATGAACTCATTCACTAAGGTGTATGTAATACAGAATATAACAATGATAAGAAACTGTAGCAGCTGCCACATGAACTCATTCAGTAAGGTCCATGTAATACAGAATATAACAATGATAAGAAACTGTAGCAGCTGCTACATGAACTCATTCAGTAAGGTTCATGTAATACAGAATATAACAATGATAAGAAACTGTAGAAGCTGCTACATGAACTCATTCAGTAAGGTTCATGTAATACAGAATATAACAATGATAAGAAACTGTAGCAGCTGCTACATGAACTCATTCAGTAATGTCCATGTAATACAGAATATAACAATGATAAGAAACTGTAGCAGCTGCTACATGAACTCATTCAGTAAGGTCCATGTAATACAGAATATAACAATGATAAGAAACTGTAGCAGCTGCTACATGAACTCATTCAGTAATGTCCATGTAATACAGAATATAACAATGATAAGAAACTGTAGCAGCTGCTACATGAACTCATTCAGTAAGGTCCATGTAATACAGAATATAACAATGATAAGAAGATGTAGCAGCTACTACATGAACTCATTCAGTAAGGTCCATGTAATACAGAATATAACAATGATAAGAAACTGTAGCAGCTGCTACATCAACTCATTCAGTAAGGTCCATGTAATACAGAATATAACAATGATAAGAAACTGTAGCAGCTGCTACATGAACTCATTCAGTAAGGTCCATATAATACAGAATATAACAATGATAAGAAACTGTAGCAGCTGCTACATGAACTCATTCAGTAAGGTTCATGTAATACAGAATATAACAATGATAGGAAACTATCAGCTGCTACATGAACTCATTCAGTAAGGTCCATGTAATACAGAATATACCAATTATAAGAAATTGTAGCAGCTGCTACATAAACTCATTCAGTAAGGTCCATGTAATACAGAATATAACAATGATAAGAAATTGTAGCACCTACTACATGAACTCATTCAGTAAGGTCCAGGAAATACAGAATATACCAATGATAAGAAACTGTAGCAGCTGCTACATGAACTCATTCAGTAAGGTCCATGTAATACAGAATATAACAATGATAAGAAACTGTAGCAGCTGCTACATGAACTCATTCAGTAAGGTTCATGTAATACAGAATATAACAATGATAAGAAACTATAGCAGCTGCTACATGAACTCATTCAGTAAGGTCCATGTAATACAGAATATAACAATGATAAGAAACTGTAGCAGCTGCTACATGAACTCATTCAGTAAGGTTCATGTAATACAGAATATACCAATGATAAGAAACTGTAGAAGCTGCTACATGAACTCATTCAGTAAGGTTCATGTAATACAGAATATAACAATGATAAGAAACTGTAGCAGCTGCTACATGAACTCATTCTGTAAGGTCCATGTAATACAGAATATAACAATGATAAGAAACTGTAGCAGCTGCTACATGAACTCATTCAGTAAGGTCCATGTAATACAGAATATAACAATGATAAGAAGCTGTAGCAGCTACTACATGAACTCATTCAGTAAGGTCCATGTAATACAGAATATAACAATGATAAGAAACTGTAGCAGCTGCTACATCAACTCATTCAGTAACGTCCATGTAATACAGAATATAACAATGATAAGAAACTGTAGCAGCTGCTACATAAACTCATTCAGTAAGTTCCATATAATACAGAATATAACAATGATAAGTAACTGTAGCAGGTGCTACATGAACTCATTCAGTAAGGTCCATGTAATACAGAATATAACAATGATAAGAAACTGTAGCAGCTGCTACATGAACTCATTCAGTAAGGTCCATGTAATACAGAATATAACAATGATAAGAAACTGTAGCAGCTGCTACATGAACTCATTCAGTAAGGTTCATATACTACAGAATATAACAATGATCAGAAACTGTAGCAGCTGCTACATGAACTCATTCAGTAAGGTCCATGTAATACAGAATATAACAATGATAGGAAACTGTAGCAGCTGCTACATGAACTCATTCAGTAAGGTTCATGTAATACAGAATATAACAATGATAAGAAACTGTAGCAGCTGCTACATGAACTCATTCAGTAAGGTCCATGTAATACAGAATATAACAATGATAAGAAACTGTAGCAGCTGCTACATGAACTCATTCAGTAAGGTCCAAGCAATACAGAATATAACAATGATAGGAAACTGTAGCAGCTGCTACATCAACTAATTCAGTAAGGTTCATGTAATACAGAATATAACAATGATAAGAAACTGTAGCAGCTGCTACATGAACTCATTCAGTAAGGTCCATGTAATACAGATTATAACAATGATAAGAAACTGTAGCAGATGCTACATGAACTCATTCAGTAAGGTTTATGTAATACAGAATATAACAATGATAAGAAACTGTAGCAGCTACTACATGAACTCATTCAGTAAGGTCCATGTAATACAGAATATAATAATGATAAGAAACTGTAGCAGCTGCTACATGAACTAATTCAGTAAGGTCCATGTAATACAGAATATAACAATGATAAGAAACTGTAGCAGCTGCTACATGAACTCATTCAGTAAGGTTCATGTAATACAGAATATAACAATGATAAGAAACTGTAGTAGCTGCTACATGAACTCAATCAGTAAGGTTCATGTAATACAGAATATAACAATGATAAGAAACTGTAGCAGTTGCTACATGAACTCATTCAGTAAGGTCCATGTAATACAGAATATAACAATGATAAGAAACTGTAGCAGCTGCTACATGAACTCATTCAGTAAGGTCCAAGCAATACAGAATATAACAATGATAGGAAACTGTAGCAGCTGCTACATCAACTAATTCAGTAAGGTTCATGTAATACAGAATATAACAATGATAAGAAACTGTAGCAGCTGCTACATGAACTCATTCAGTAAGGTCCATGTAATACAGATTATAACAATGATAAGAAACTGTGGCAGATGCTACATGAACTCATTCAGTAAGGTTTATGTAATACAGAATATAACAATGATAAGAAACTGTAGCAGCTACTACATGAACTCATTCAGTAAGGTCCATGTAATACAGAATATAATAATGATAAGAAACTGTAGCAGCTGCTACATGAACTAATTCAGTAAGGTCCATGTAATACAGAATATAACAATGATAAGAAACTGTAGCAGCTGCTACATGAACTCATTCAGTAAGGTTCATGTAATACAGAATATAACAATGATAAGAAACTGTAGTAGCTGCTACATGAACTCAATCAGTAAGGTTCATGTAATACAGAATATAACAATGATAAGAAACTGTAGCAGTTGCTACATGAACTCATTCAGTAAGGTCCATGTAATACAGAATATAACAATGATAAGAAACTGTAGCAGCTGCTACATGAACTCATTCAGTAATGTCCATGTAATACAGAATATATTAATGATAAGAAACTGTAGCAGCTGCTACATGAACTCATTCAGTAAGGTCCATGTAATACAGAATATAACAATGATAAGAAACTGTAGCAGCTGCTACATTAACTCATTCAGTAAGGTTCATGTAATACAGAATATAACAATGATAAGAAACTGTAGCAGCTGCTACATGAACTCATTCAGTAAGGTCCATGTAATACAGAATATAACAATGATAAGAAACTGTAGCAGCTGCTACATGAACTCATTCAGTAAGTTTCATGTAATACAGAATATAACAATGATAAGAAACTGTAGCAGCTGCTACATGAACTCATTCAGTAAGGTCCATGTAACACAGAATATAACAATGATAAGAAACTGTAGCAGCTGCTACATGAACTCATTCAGTAAGGTAAATGTAATACAGAATATAACAATGATAAGAAACTGAAGCAGCTGCTACATGAACTCATACAGTAAGTTTCATGTAATACAGAATATAACAATGTTAAGAAACTGTAGCAGCTGCTACATGAACTCATTCAGTAAGTTTCATGTAATACAGAATATAACAATGATAAGAAACTGTAGCAGCTGCTACATGAACTCATTCAGTAAGGTCCATGTAATACAGAATATAACAATGATAAGAAACTGTAGCAGCTGCTACATGAACTCATTCAGTAAAGTCCATGTAATACAGAATATAATAATGATAAGAAACTGTAGCAGCTGCTACATGAACTCATTCAGTAAGGTTCATGTAATACAGAATATAACAATGATAAGAAACTGTAGCAGCTGCTACATGAACTCATTCAGTAAGGTTCATGTAATACAGAATATAACAATGATAAGAAACTGTAGCAGTTGCTACATGAACTCATTCAGTAAGGTCCATGTAATACAGAATATAACAATGATAAGAAACTGTAGCAGCTGCTACATGAACTCATTCAGTAAGGTCCATGTAATACAGAATATATTAATGATAAGAAACTGTAGCAGCTGCTACATGAACTCATTCAGTAAGGTTCATGTAATACAGAATATAACAATGATAAGAAGCTGTAGCAGCTACTACATGAACTCATTCAGTAAGGTCCATGTAATACAGAATATAACAATGATAAGAAACTGTAGCAGCTGCTACATGAAGTCATTCAATAAGGTCCATGTAATACAGAATATAACAATGATAAGAACCTGTAGCAGTTGCTACATGAACTCATTCAGTAAGGTTCATGTAATACAGAATATAACAATGATAAGAAACTGTAGCAGCTGCTACATCAACTCATTCAGTAAGGTCCATGTAATACAGAATATAACAATGATAAGAAACTGTAGCAGCTGCTACATGAACTCATTCAGTAAGGTTCATGTAATACAGAATATAACAATGATAAGAAACTGAAGCAGCTGCTACATCAACTCATTCAGTAAGGTCCATGTAACACAGAATATAACAATGATAAGAAACTGTAGCAGCTGCTACATGAACTCATACAGTAAGGTTCATGTAATACAGAATATAACAATGATAAGAAACTGTAGCAGCTGCTACATGAACTCATTCAGTAAGTTTCATGTAATACAGAATATAACAATGATAAGAAACTGTAGCAGCTGCTACATGAACTCATTCAGTAAGGTCCATGTAATACAGAATATAACAATGATAAGAAACTGTAGCAGCTGCTACATGAACTCATTCAGTAAGGTCCATGTAATACAGAATATAACAATGATAGGAAACTGTAGCAGCTGCTACATGAACTCATTCAGTAAGGTTCATGTAATACAGAATATAACAATGATAAGAAACTGTAGCAGCTGCTACATGAACTCATTCAGTAAGGTCCATGTAATACAGAATATAACAATGATAAGAAACTGTAGCAGCTGCTACATGAACTCATTCAGTAAGGTCCAAGCAATACAGAATATAACAATGATAGGAAACTGTAGCAGCTGCTACATCAACTAATTCAGTAAGGTTCATGTAATACAGAATATAACAATGATAAGAAACTGTAGCAGCTGCTACATGAACTCATTCAGTAAGGTCCATGTAATACAGATTATAACAATGATAAGAAACTGTAGCAGATGCTACATGAACTCATTCAGTAAGGTTTATGTAATACAGAATATAACAATGATAAGAAACTGTAGCAGCTACTACATGAACTCATTCAGTAAGGTCCATGTAATACAGAATATAATAATGATAAGAAACTGTAGCAGCTGCTACATGAACTAATTCAGTAAGGTCCATGTAATACAGAATATAACAATGATAAGAAACTGTAGCAGCTGCTACATGAACTCATTCAGTAAGGTTCATGTAATACAGAATATAACAATGATAAGAAACTGTAGTAGCTGCTACATGAACTCAATCAGTAAGGTTCATGTAATACAGAATATAACAATGATAAGAAACTGTAGCAGTTGCTACATGAACTCATTCAGTAAGGTCCATGTAATACAGAATATAACAATGATAAGAAACTGTAGCAGCTGCTACATGAACTCATTCAGTAAGGTCCAAGCAATACAGAATATAACAATGATAGGAAACTGTAGCAGCTGCTACATCAACTAATTCAGTAAGGTTCATGTAATACAGAATATAACAATGATAAGAAACTGTAGCAGCTGCTACATGAACTCATTCAGTAAGGTCCATGTAATACAGATTATAACAATGATAAGAAACTGTGGCAGATGCTACATGAACTCATTCAGTAAGGTTTATGTAATACAGAATATAACAATGATAAGAAACTGTAGCAGCTACTACATGAACTCATTCAGTAAGGTCCATGTAATACAGAATATAATAATGATAAGAAACTGTAGCAGCTGCTACATGAACTAATTCAGTAAGGTCCATGTAATACAGAATATAACAATGATAAGAAACTGTAGCAGCTGCTACATGAACTCATTCAGTAAGGTTCATGTAATACAGAATATAACAATGATAAGAAACTGTAGTAGCTGCTACATGAACTCAATCAGTAAGGTTCATGTAATACAGAATATAACAATGATAAGAAACTGTAGCAGTTGCTACATGAACTCATTCAGTAAGGTCCATGTAATACAGAATATAACAATGATAAGAAACTGTAGCAGCTGCTACATGAACTCATTCAGTAATGTCCATGTAATACAGAATATATTAATGATAAGAAACTGTAGCAGCTGCTACATGAACTCATTCAGTAAGGTCCATGTAATACAGAATATAACAATGATAAGAAACTGTAGCAGCTGCTACATTAACTCATTCAGTAAGGTTCATGTAATACAGAATATAACAATGATAAGAAACTGTAGCAGCTGCTACATGAACTCATTCAGTAAGGTCCATGTAATACAGAATATAACAATGATAAGAAACTGTAGCAGCTGCTACATGAACTCATTCAGTAAGTTTCATGTAATACAGAATATAACAATGATAAGAAACTGTAGCAGCTGCTACATGAACTCATTCAGTAAGGTCCATGTAACACAGAATATAACAATGATAAGAAACTGTAGCAGCTGCTACATGAACTCATTCAGTAAGGTAAATGTAATACAGAATATAACAATGATAAGAAACTGAAGCAGCTGCTACATGAACTCATACAGTAAGTTTCATGTAATACAGAATATAACAATGTTAAGAAACTGTAGCAGCTGCTACATGAACTCATTCAGTAAGTTTCATGTAATACAGAATATAACAATGATAAGAAACTGTAGCAGCTGCTACATGAACTCATTCAGTAAGGTCCATGTAATACAGAATATAACAATGATAAGAAACTGTAGCAGCTGCTACATGAACTCATTCAGTAAAGTCCATGTAATACAGAATATAATAATGATAAGAAACTGTAGCAGCTGCTACATGAACTCATTCAGTAAGGTTCATGTAATACAGAATATAACAATGATAAGAAACTGTAGCAGCTGCTACATGAACTCATTCAGTAAGGTTCATGTAATACAGAATATAACAATGATAAGAAACTGTAGCAGTTGCTACATGAACTCATTCAGTAAGGTCCATGTAATACAGAATATAACAATGATAAGAAACTGTAGCAGCTGCTACATGAACTCATTCAGTAAGGTCCATGTAATACAGAATATATTAATGATAAGAAACTGTAGCAGCTGCTACATGAACTCATTCAGTAAGGTTCATGTAATACAGAATATAACAATGATAAGAAGCTGTAGCAGCTACTACATGAACTCATTCAGTAAGGTCCATGTAATACAGAATATAACAATGATAAGAAACTGTAGCAGCTGCTACATGAAGTCATTCAATAAGGTCCATGTAATACAGAATATAACAATGATAAGAACCTGTAGCAGTTGCTACATGAACTCATTCAGTAAGGTTCATGTAATACAGAATATAACAATGATAAGAAACTGTAGCAGCTGCTACATCAACTCATTCAGTAAGGTCCATGTAATACAGAATATAACAATGATAAGAAACTGTAGCAGCTGCTACATGAACTCATTCAGTAAGGTTCATGTAATACAGAATATAACAATGATAAGAAACTGAAGCAGCTGCTACATCAACTCATTCAGTAAGGTCCATGTAACACAGAATATAACAATGATAAGAAACTGTAGCAGCTGCTACATGAACTCATACAGTAAGGTTCATGTAATACAGAATATAACAATGATAAGAAACTGTAGCAGCTGCTACATGAACTCATTCAGTAAGTTTCATGTAATACAGAATATAACAATGATAAGAAACTGTAGCAGCTGCTACATGAACTCATTCAGTAAGGTCCATGTAATACAGAATATAACAATGATAAGAAACTGTAGCAGCTGCTACATGAACTCATTCAGTAAAGTCCATGTAATACAGAATATAACAATGATAAGAAACTGTAGCAGCTGCTACATGAACTCATTCAGTAAGGTTCATGTAATACAGAATATAACAATGATAAGAAACTGTAGCAGCTGCTACATGAACTCATTCAGTAAGGTCCATGTAATACAGAATATAACAATGATAAGTAACTATCAGCTGCTACATGAACTCAATCAGTAAGGTCCATGTAATACAGAATATAACAATGATAAGAAATTTTACCAGCTGCTACATAAACTCATTCAGTAAGGTCCATGTAATACAGAATATAACAATGATAAGAAACTGAAGCAGCTGCTACATGGACTCATTCAATAAGGTCCAGGAAATACAGAATATAACAATGATAAGAAACTGTAGCAGCTGCTACATGAACTCATTCAGTAAGCTCCATGTAATACAGAATATAACAATGATAAGAAACTGTAGCAGCTGCTACATGAACTCATTCAGTAAAGTCCATGTAATACAGAATATAACAATGATAAGAAACTGTAGCAGCTGCTACATGAACTCATTCAGTAAGGTTCATGTAATACAGAATATAACAATGATAAGAAACTGTAGCAGCTGCTACATGAACTCATTCAGTAAGGTCCATGTAATACAGAATATAACAATGATAAGTAACTATCAGCTGCTACATGAACTCAATCAGTAAGGTCCATGTAATACAGAATATAACAATGATAAGAAATTGTACCAGCTGCTACATAAACTCATTCAGTAAGGCCCATGTAATACAGAATATAACAATGATAAGAAACTGTAGCAGCTGCTACATGAACTCATTCAGTAAGGTAAATGTAATACAGAATATAACAATGATAAGAAACTGAAGCAGCTGCTACATGAACTCATACAGTAAGGTTCATGTAATACAGAATATAACAATGATAAGAAACTGTAGCAGCTGCTACATGAACTCATTCAGTAAGTTTCATGTAATACAGAATATAACAATGATAAGAAACTGTAGCAGCTGCTACATGAACTCATTCAGTAAGGTCCATGTAATACAGAATTTAACAATGATAAGAAACTGTAGCAGCTGCTACATGAACTCATTCAGTAAAGTCCATGTAATACAGAATATAACAATGATAAGAAACTGTAGCAGCTGCTACATGAACTCATTCAGTAAGGTTCATGTAATACAGAATATAACAATGATAAGAAACTGTAGCAGCTGCTACATGAACTCATTCAGTAAGGTCCATGTAATACAGAATATAACAATGATAAGTAACTATCAGCTGCTACATGAACTCAATCAGTAAGGTCCATGTAATACAGAATATAACAATGATAAGAAATTGTACCAGCTGCTACATAAACTCATTCAGTAAGGTCCATGTAATACAGAATATAACAATGATAAGAAACTGAAGCAGCTGCTACATGGACTCATTCAATAAGGTCCAGGAAATACAGAATATAACAATGATAAGAAACTGTAGCAGCTGCTACATGAACTCATTCAGTAAGCTCCATGTAATACAGAATATAACAATGATAAGAAACTGTAGCAGCTGCTACATGAACTCATTCAGTAAAGTCCATGTAATACAGAATATAACAATGATAAGAAACTGTAGCAGCTGCAACATGAACTCATTCAGTAAGGTTCATGTAATACAGAATATAACAATGATAAGAAACTGTAGCAGCTGCTACATGAACTCATTCAGTAAGGTCCATGTAATACAGAATATAACAATGATAAGTAACTATCAGCTGCTACATGAACTCAATCAGTAAGGTCCATGTAATACAGAATATAACAATGATAAGAAATTGTACCAGCTGCTACATAAACTCATTCAGTAAGGTCTATGTAATACAGAATATAACAATGATAAGAAACTGTAGCAGCTGCCACATGAACTCATTCAGTAAGGTCCATGTAATACAGAATATAACAATAATACGAAACTGTAGCAGCTGCTACATAAACTCATTCGGTACGGTCCATGTAATACAGAATATAACACTGATAAGAAACTATCAGCTTCCACATGAACTCATTCAGTAAGGTCCATGTAATACAGAATATAACAATGATAAGAAATTGTAGCAGCTGCTACATAATCTCATTCAGTAAGGTCCATGTAATACAGAATATAACAATGATAAGAAACTGTAGCAGCTGCTACATAGACTCATTCAGTAAGGTCCAGGAAATACAGAATATAACAATGATAAGAAACTGTAGCAGCTGCTACATGAACTCATTCAGTAAGGTCCATGTAATACAGAATATAGCAATGATAAGAAACTGTAGCAGCTGCTACATAAACTCATTCAGTAAGGTCCATGTAATACAGAATATAACAATGATAAGCAACTGTGTGTGGCAGCTGCTACATGAACTCATTCAGTAAGGTTCATGTAATACAGAATATAACAATGATAAGAAATTGTAGCAGCTGCTACATGAACTCATTCAGTAAGGTCCATGTAATACAGAATATAACAATGATAAGAAATTGTACCAGCTGCTACATGAACTCATTCAGTAAGGTCCATGTAATACTGAATATAACAATGATAAGAAAATGAAGCAGCTGCTACATGGACTCATTCAGTAAGGTCCAGGAAATACAGAATATAACAATGATAAGAAACTGTAGCAGCTGCTACATGAACTCATTCAGTAAGGTCCATGTAATACAGAATATAACAATGATAAGAAACTGTAGCAGCTGCTACATGAACTCATTCAGTAAGGTCCATGTAATACAGAATATAACAATGATAAGAAACTGTAGCAGCTGCTACATGAACTCATTCAGTAAGGTTCATGTAATACAGAATATAACAATGATACGAAACTGTAGCAGCTGCTACATGAACTCATTCAGTAAGTTTCATGTAATACAGAATGTAACAATGATAAGAAACTGTAGCAGCTGCTACATCAACTCATTCAGTAAAGTCCATGTAATACAGAATATAACAATGATAAGAAACTGTAGCAGCTGCCACATGAACTCATTCAGTAAGGTCCATGTAATACAGAATATAACAATGATAAGAAACTGTAGCAGCTGCTACATGAACTCATTCAGTAAGGTTCATATACTAAAGAATATAACAATGATAAGAAACTGTAGCAGCTGCTACATGAACTCATTCAGTAAGGTCCATGTAATACAGAATATAACAATGATAGGAAATTGTAGCAGCTGCTGCATGAACTCATTCAGTAAGGTTCATGTAATACAGAATATAACAATGATAAGAAACTGTAGCAGCTGCTACATGAACTCATTCAGTAAGGTTCATGTAATACAGAATATAACAATGATAAGAAACTGTAGCAGCTACTACATGAACTCATTCAGTAAGGTCCATGTAATACAGAATATAACAATGATAAGAAACTGTAGCAGCTGCTACATGAACTCATTCAGTAAGGTCCATGTAATACAGAATATAACAATGATAAGAAACTGTAGCAGCTGCTACATGAACTCATTCAGTAAGGTCCATGTAATACAGAATATAACAATGATAGGAAACTGTAGAAGCTGCTACATCAACTAATTCAGTAAGGTTCATGTAATACAGAATATAACAATGATAAGAAACTGTAGCAGCTGCTACATGAACTCATTCAGTAAGATCCATGTAATACAGAATATAACAGTGATAAGAAACTGTAGCAGCTGCTACATGAACTCATTCAGTAAGGTTCATGTAATACAGAATATAACAATGAAAAGAAACTGTAGCAGCTGCTACATGAACTCATTCAGTAAGGTCCATGTAATACAGAATATAACAATGATAGGAAACTGTAGCAGCTGCTACATCAACTAATTCAGTAAGGTTCATGTAATACAGAATATAACAATGATAAGAAACTGTAGCAGCTACTACATGAACTCATTCAGTAAGATCCATGTAATACAGAATATAACAGTGATAAGAAACTGTAGCAGCTGCTACATGAACTCATTCAGTAAGGTTCATGTAATACAGAATTTAACAATGATAAGAAACTGTAGCAGCTACTACATGAACTCATTCAGTAAGGTCCATGTAATACAGAACATAACAATGATAAGAAACTGTAGCAGCTGCTACATGAACTCATTCAGTAAGGTTCATGTGATACAGAACATAACAATGATAAGAAACTGTAGCAGCTGCTACATGAACTCATTCAGTAAGGTCCATGTAATACATAATATAACAATGATAAGAAACTGTAGCAGCTGCTACATGAACTCATTCAGTAAGGTCCATGTAATACAGAATATAACAATGATAAGAAACTGTAGCAGCTGCTACATGAACTCATTCAGTAAGGTCCAGGTAATACAGAATATAACAATGATAAGAAGCTGTAGCAGCTACTACATGAACTCATTCAGTAAGTTCCATGTAATACAGAATATAACAATGATAAGAAACTGTAGCAGCTGCTACATCAACTCATTCAGTAAGGTCCATGTAATACAGAATATAACAATGATAAGAAACTGAAGCCGCTGCTACATAAACTCATTCAGTAAGTTCCATGTAATACAGAATATAACAATGGTAAGTAACTGTGGCAGGTGCTACATGAACTCATTCAGTAAGGTCCATGTAATACAGAATATAACAATGATAAGAAACTGTAGCAGCTGCTACATGAACTCATTCAGTAAGGTCCATGTAATACAGAATATAACAATGATAAGAAACTGTAGCAGCTGCTACATGAACTCATTCAGTAAGGTCTATGTAATACAGAATATAACAATGATAAGAAACTGTAGCAGCTGCTACATGAACTCATTCAGTAAGGTCCATGTAATACAGAATATAACAATGATAGGAAATTGTAGCAGCTGCTGCATGAACTCATTCAGTAAGGTTCATGTAATACAGAATATAACAATGATAAGAAACTGTAGCAGCTGCTACATGAACTCATTCAGTAAGGTTCATGTAATACAGAATATAACAATGATAAGAAACTGTAGCAGCTGCTACATGAACTCATTCAGTAAGGTTCATGTAATACAGAATATAACAATGATAGGAAACTGTAGCAGCTGCTACATCAACTAATTCAGTAAGGTTCATGTAATACAGAATATAACAATGATAAGAAACTGTAGCAGCTGCTACATGAACTCATTCAGTAAGATCCATGTAATACAGAATATAACAGTGATAAGAAACTGTAGCAGGTGCTACATGAACTCATTCAGTAAGGTTCATGTAATACAGAATTTAACAATGATAAGAAACTGTATCAGCTACTACATGAACTCATTCAGTAAGGTCCATGTAATACAGAACATAACAATGATAAGAAACTGTAGCAGCTGCTACATGAACTCATTCAGTAAGGTTCATGTGATACAGAACATAACAATGATAAGAAACTGTAGCAGCTGCTCTATGAACTCATTCAGTAAGGTCCAGGAAATACAGAATATAACAATGATAAGAAACTGTAGCAGCTGCTACATGAACTCATTCAGTAAGGTCCATGTAATACAGAATACAACAATGATAAGAAACTGTAGCAGCTGCTACATGAACTCATTCAGTAAGGTCCATGTAATACAGAATATAACAATGATAAGAAACTGTAGCAGCTGCTGCATGAACTCATTCAGTAAGGTCCATGTAATACAGAATATAACAGTGATAAGAAACTGTAGCAGCTGCTACATGAACTCATTCAGTAAGATTCATGTAATACAGAATATAACAATGATAAGAAACTGTAGCAGCTGCTACATGAACTCATTCAGTAAGGTCCATGTAATACATAATATAACAATGATAGGAAATTGTAGCAGCTGCTACATGAACTCATTCAGTAAGGTCCATGTAATACAGAATATAACAATGATAAGAAACTGTAGCAGCTGCTACATGAACTCATTCAGTAAGGTCCATGTAATACAGAATATAACAATGATAAGAAGCTGTAGCAGCTACTACATGAACTCATTCAGTAAGGTCCATGTAATACAGAATATAACAATGATAAGAAACTGTAGCAGCTGCTACATCAACTCATTCAGTAAGGTCCATGTAATACAGAATATAACAATGATAAGAAACTGAAGCAGCTGCTACATAAACTCATTCAGTAAGTTCCATGTAATACAGAATATAACAATGATAAGTAACTGTGGCAGGTGCTACATGAACTCATTCAGTAAGGTCCATGTAATACAGAATATAACAATGATAAGAAACTGTAGCAGCTGCTACATGAACTCATTCAGTAAGGTCCATGTAATACAGAATATAACAATGATAAGAAACTGTAGCAGCTGCTACATGAACTCATTCAGTAAGGTCCATGTAATACAGAATATAACAATGATAAGAAACTGTAGCAGCTGCTACATGAACTCATTCAGTAAGGGTAATATACTAAAGAATATAACAATGATAAGAAACTGTAGCAGCTGCTACATGAACTCATTCAGTAAGGTCCATGTAATACAGAATATAACAATGATAGGAAATTGTAGCAGCTGCTGCATGAACTCATTCAGTAAGGTTCATGTAATACAGAATATAACAATGATAAGAAACTGTAGCAGCTGCTACATGAACTCATTCAGTAAGGTTCATGTAATACAGAATATAACAATGATAAGAAACTGTAGCAGCTGCTACATGAACTCATTCAGTAAGGTCCATGTAATACAGAATATAACAATGATAAGAAACTGTAGCAGCTGCTACATGAACTCATTCAGTAAGGTCCATGTAATACAGAATATAACAATGATAAGAAACTGTAGCAGCTGCTACATAAAGTCATTCAGTAAGTTCCATGTAATACAGAATATAACAATGATAAGAAACTGTAGCAGCTGCTACATAAAGTCATTCAGTAAGGTCCATGTAATACAGAATATAACAATGATAAGAAACTGTAGCAGCTGCTACATCAACTCATTCAGTAAGGTCCATGTAATACAGAATATAACAATGATAAGAAACTGTAGCAGCTGCTACATAAAGTCATTCAGTAAGTTCCATGTAATACAGAATATAACAATGATAAGTAACTGTGGCAGGTGCTACATGAACTCATTCAGTAAGGTCCATGTAATACAGAATATAACAATGATAAGAAACTGTAGCAGCTACTACATGAACTCATTCAGTAAGATTCATGTAATACAGAATATAACAATGATAAGAAACTGTAGCAGCTGCTACATCAACTCATTCAGTAAGGTCCATGTAATACAGAATATAACAATGATAAGAAACTGTAGCAGCTGCTACATAAAGTCATTCAGTAAGTTCCATGTAATACAGAATATAACAATGATAAGTAACTGTGGCAGGTGCTACATGAACTCATTCAGTAAGGTCCATGTAATACAGAATATAACAATGATAAGAAACTGTAGCAGCTGCTACATGAACTCATTCAGTAAGATTCATGTAATACAGAATATAACAATGATAAGAAACTGTAGCAGCTGCTACATGAACTCATTCAGTAAGGTCCATGTAATACAGAATATAACAATGATAAGAAACTGTAGCAGCTGCTACATGAACTCATTCAGTAAGGTCCATGTAATACAGAATATAACAATGATAGGAAACTGTAGCAGCTGCTACATCAACTAATTCAGTAAGGTTCATGTAATACAGAATATAACAATGATAAGAAACTGTAGCAGCTGCTACATGAACTCATTCAGTAAGGTTCATATACTAAAGAATATAACAATGATAAAAAACTGTAGCAGCTGCTACATGAACTCATTCAGTAAGGTCCATGTAATACAGAATATAACAATGATAGGAAATTATAGCAGCTGCTGCATGAACTCATTCAGTAAGGTTCATGTAATACAGAATATAACAATGATAAGAAACTGTAGCAGCTGCTACATGAACTCATTCAGTAAGATTCATGTAATACAGAATATAACAATGATAAGAAACTGTAGCAGCTACTACATGAACTCATTCAGTAAGGTGCATGTAATACAGAATATAACAATGATAAGAAACTGTAGCAGCTACTACATGAACTCATTCAGTAAGGTCCATGCAATACAGAATATAACAATGATAAGAAACTGTAGCAGCTGCTACATGAACTCATTCAGTAAGGTCCATGTAATACAGAATATAACAATGATAGGAAACTGTAGCAGCTGCTACATCAACTAATTCAGTAAGGTTCATGTAATACAGAATATAACAATGATAAGAAACTGTAGCAGCTGCTACATGAACTCATTCAGTAAGATCCATGTAATACAGAATATAACAGTGATAAGAAACTGTAGCAGCTGCTACATGAACTCATTCAGTAAGGTTCATGTAATACAGAATATAACAATGATAAGAAACTGTAGCAGCTGCTACATGAACTCATTCAGTAAGGTCCATGTAATACAGAATATAACAATGATAAGAAACTGTAGCAGCTGCTACATCAACTAATTCAGTGAGGTTCATGTAATACAGAATATAACAATGATAAGAAACTGTAGCAGCTGCTACATGAACTCATTCAGTAAGATCCATGTAATACAGAATATAACAGTGATAAGAAACTGTAGCAGCTGCTACATGAACTCATTCAGTAAGGTTCATGTAATACAGAATTTAACAATGATAACAAACTGTAGCAGCTACTACATGAACTCATTCAGTAAGGTCCATGTAATACAGAACATAACAATGATAAGAAACTGTAGCAGCTGCTACATGAACTCATTCAGTAAGGTTCATGTGATACAGAACATAACAATGATAAGAAACTGTAGCAGCTGCTACATGAACTCATTCAGTAAGGTCCATGTAATACATATTATAACAATGATAAGAAACTGTAGCAGCTGCTACATGAACTCATTCAGTAAGGTCCATGTAATACAGAATATAACAATGATAAGAAACTGTAGCAGCTGCTACATGAACTCATTCAGTAAGGTCCATGTAATACAGAATATAACAATGATAAGAAGCTGTAGCAGCTACTACATGAACTCATTCAGTAAGGTCCATGTAATACAGAATATAACAATGATAAGAAACTGTAGCAGCTGCTACATCAACTCATTCAGTAAGGTCCATGTAATACAGAATATAACAATTATAAGAAACTGAAGCAGCTGCTACATAAACTCATTCAGTAAGTTCCATGTAATACAGAATATAACAATGATAAGTAACTGTGGCAGGTGCTACATGAACTCATTCAGTAAGGTCCATGTAATACAGAATATAACAATGATAAGAAACTGTAGCAGCTGCTACATGAACTCATTCAGTAAGGTTCATGTAATACAGAATATAACAATGATAAGAAACTGTAGCAGCTGCTACATGAACTCATTCAGTAAGGTCCATGTAATACAGAATATAACAATGATAAGAAACTGTAGCAGCTGCTACATGAACTCATTCAGTAAGGTTCATATACTAAAGAATATAACAATGATAAGAAACTGTAGCAGCTACTACATGAACTCATTCAGTAAGGTCCATGTAATACAGAACATAACAATGATAAGAAACTGTAGCAGCTGCTACATGAACTCATTCAGTAAGGTTTATGTGATACAGAACATAACAATGATAAGAAACTGTAGCAGCTGCTCTATGAACTCATTCAGTAAGGTCCAGGAAATACAGAATATAACAATGATAAGAAACTGTAGCAGCTGCTACATGAACTCATTCAGTAAGGTCCATGTAATACAGAATATAACAATGATAAGAAACTGTAGCAGCTGCTACATGAACTCATTCAGTAAGGTCGATGTAATACAGAATATAACAATGATAAGAAACTGTAGCAGCTGCTGCATGAACTCATTCAGTAAGGTCCATGTAATACAGAATATAACAGTGATAAGAAACTGTAGCAGCTGCTACATGAACTCATTCAGTAAGATTCATGTAATACAGAATATAACAATGATAAGAAACTGTAGCAGCTGCTACATGAACTCATTCAGTAAGGTCCATGTAATACATAATATAACAATGATAGGAAACTGTAGCAGCTGCTACATGAACTCATTCAGTAAGGTCCATGTAATACAGAATATAACAATGATAAGAAACTGTAGCAGCTGCTACATGAACTCATTCAGTAAGGTCCATGTAATACAGAATATAACAATGATAAGAAGCTGTAGCAGCTACTACATGAACTCATTCAGTAAGGTCCATGTAATACAGAATATAACAATGATAAGAAACTGTAGCAGCTGCTACATCAACTCATTCAGTAAGGTCCATGTAATACAGAATATAACAATGATAAGAAACTGAAGCAGCTGCTACATAAACTCATTCAGTAAGTTCCATGTAATACAGAATATAACAATGATAAGTAACTGTGGCAGGTGCTACATGAACTCATTCAGTAAGGTCCATGTAATACAGAATATAACAATGATAAGAAACTGTAGCAGCTGCTACATGAACTCATTCAGTAAGGTCCATGTAATACAGAATATAACAATGATAAGAAACTGTAGCAGCTGCTACATGAACTCATTCAGTAAGGTCCATGTAATACAGAATATAACAATGATAAGAAACTGTAGCAGCTGCTACATGAACTCATTCAGTAAGGGTCATATACTAAAGAATATAACAATGATAAGAAACTGTAGCAGCTGCTACATGAACTCTTTCAGTAAGGTCCATGTAATACAGAATATAACAATGATAGGAAATTGTAGCAGCTGCTGCATGAACTCATTCAGTAAGGTTCATGTAATACAGAATATAACAATGATAAGAAACTGTAGCAGCTGCTACATGAACTCATTCAGTAAGGTTCATGTAATACAGAATATAACAATGATAAGAAACTGTAGCAGCTGCTACATGAACTCATTCAGTAAGGTCCATGTAATACAGAATATAACAATGATAAGAAACTGTAGCAGCTGCTACATCAACTCATTCAGTAAGGTCCATGTAATACAGAATATAACAATCATAAGAAACTGTAGCAGCTGCTACATAAAGTCATTCAGTAAGTTCCATGTAATACAGAATATAACAATGATAAGTAACTGTGGCAGGTGCTACATGAACTCATTCAGTAAGGTCCATGTAATACAGAATATAACAATGATAAGAAACTGTAGCAGCTGCTACATGAACTCATTCAGTAAGGTCCATGTAATACAGAATATAACAATGATAAGAAACTGTAGCAGCTGCTACATGAACTCATTCAGTAAGGTCCATGTAATACAGAATATAACAATGATAGGAAACTGTAGCAGCTGCTACATCAACTAATTCAGTAAGGTTCATGTAATACAGAATATAACAATGATAAGAAACTGTAGCAGCTGCTACATGAACTCATTCAGTAAGGTTAATATACTAAAGAATATAACAATGATAAGAAACTGTAGCAGCTGCTACATGAACTCATTCAGTAAGGTCCATGTAATACAGAATATAACAATGATAGGAAATTATAGCAGCTGCTGCATGAACTCATTCAGTAAGGTTCATGTAATACAGAATATAACAATGATAAGAAACTGTAGCAGCTGCTACATGAACTCATTCAGTAAGATTCATGTAATACAGAATATAACAATGATAAGAAACTGTAGCAGCTACTACATGAACTCATTCAGTAAGGTGCATGTAATACAGAATATAACAATGATAAGAAACTGTAGCAGCTGCTACATGAACTCATTCAGTAACGTCCATGTAATACAGAATATAACAATGATAAGAAACTGTAGCAGCTGCTACATGAACTCATTCAGTAAGGTCCATGTAATACAGAATATAACAATGATAGGAAACTGTAGCAGCTGCTACATCAACTAATTCAGTAAGGTTCATGTAATACAGAATATAACAATGATAAGAAACTGTAGCAGCTGCTACATGAACTCATTCAGTAAGATCCATGTAATACAGAATATAACAGTGATAAGAAACTGTAGCAGCTGCTACATGAACTCATTCAGTAAGGTTCATGTAATACAGAATATAACAATGATAAGAAACTGTAGCAGCTGCTACATGAACTCATTCAGTAAGGTCCATGTAATACAGAATATAACAATGATAGGAAACTGTAGCAGCTGCTACATCAACTAATTCAGTAAGGTTCATGTAATACAGAATATAACAATGATAAGAAACTGTAGCAGCTGCTACATGAACTCATTCAGTAAGATCCATGTAATACAGAATATAACAGTGATAAGAAACTGTAGCAGCTGCTACATGAACTCATTCAGTAAGGTTCATGTAATACAGAATTTAACAATGATAACAAACTGTAGCAGCTACTACATGAACTCATTCAGTAAGATCCATGTAATACAGAACATAACAATGATAAGAAACTGTAGCAGCTGCTACATGAACTCATTCAGTAAGGTTCATGTGATACAGAACATAACAATGATAAGAAACTGTAGCAGCTGCTACATGAACTCATTCAGTAAGGTCCATGTAATACATATTATAACAATGATAAGAAACTGTAGCAGCTGCTACATGAACTCATTCAGTAAGGTCCATGTAATACAGAATATAACAATGATAAGAAACTGTAGCAGCTGCTACATGAACTCATTCAGTAAGGTCCATGTAATACAGAATATAACAATGATAAGAAGCTGTAGCAGCTACTACATGAACTCATTCAGTAAGGTCCATGTAATACAGAATATAACAATGATAAGAAACTGTAGCAGCTGCTACATCAACTCATTCAGTAAGGTCCATGTAATACAGAATATAACAATGATAAGAAGCTGTAGCAGCTACTACATGAACTCATTCAGTAAGGTCCATGTAATACAGAATATAACAATGATAAGAAACTGTAGCAGCTGCTACATGAACTCATTCAGTAAGGTCCATGTAATACAGAATATAACAATTATAAGAAACTGAAGCAGCTGCTACATAAACTCATTCAGTAAGTTCCATGTAATACAGAATATAACAATGATAAGTAACTGTGGCAGGTGCTACATGAACTCATTCAGTAAGGTCCATGTAATACAGAATATAACAATGATAAGAAACTGTAGCAGCTGCTACATGAACTCATTCAGTAAGGTTCATGTAATACAGAATATAACAATGATAAGAAACTGTAGCAGCTGCTACATGAACTCATTCAGTAAGGTCCATGTAATACAGAATATAACAATGATAAGAAACTGTAGCAGCTGCTACATGAACTCATTCAGTAAGGTTCATATACTAAAGAATATAACAATGATAAGAAACTGTAGCAGCTGCTACATGAACTCATTCAGTAAGGTCCATGTAATACAGAATATAACAATGATAGGAAATTGTAGCAGCTGCTGCATGAACTCATTCAGTAAGGTTCATGTAATACAGAATATAACAATGATAAGAAACTGTAGCAGCTGCTACATGAACTCATTCAGTAAGGTTCATGTAATACAGAATATAACAATGATAACAAACTGTAGCAGCTGCTACATGAACTCATTCAGTAAGGTCCATGTAATACAGAATATAACAATGATAAGAAACTGTAGCAGCTGCTACATCAACTCATTCAGTAAGGTCCATGTAATACAGAATATAACAATGATAAGAAACTGTAGCAGCTGCTACATAAACTCATTCAGTAAGTTCCATGTAATACAGAATATAACAATGATAAGTAACTGTGGCAGGTGCTACATGAACTCATTCAGTAAGGTCCATGTAATACAGAATATAACAATGATAAGAAACTGTAGCAGCTGCTACATGAACTCATTCAGTAAGGTCCATGTAATACAGAATATAACAATGATAAGAAACTGTAGCAGCAGCTACATGAACTCATTCAGTAAGGTCCATGTAATACAGAATATAACAATGATAGGAAACTGTAGCAGCTGCTACATCAACTAATTCAGTAAGGTTCATGTAATACAGAATATAACAATGATAAGAAACTGTAGCAGCTGCTACATGAACTCATTCAGTAAGGTTCATATATTAAAGAATATAACAATGATAAGAAACTGTAGCAGCTGCTACATGAACTCATTCAGTAAGGTCCATGTAATACAGAATATAACAATGATAGGAAATTGTAGCAGCTGCTGCATGAACTCATTCAGTAAGGTTCATGTAATACAGAATATAACAATGATAAGAAACTGTAGCAGCTGCTACATGAACTCATTCAGTAAGGTTCATGTAATACAGAATATAACAATGATAAGAAACTGTAGCAGCTGCTACATCAACTCATTCAGTAAGGTCAATGTAATACAGAATATAACAATGATAAGAAACTGTAGCAGCTGCTTCATGAACTCATTCAGTAAGGTCCATGTAATACAGAATATAACAATGATAAGAAACTGTAGCAGCTGCTACATCAACTCATTCAGTAAGGTCCATGTAATACAGAATATAACAATGATAAGAAACTGTAGCAGCTGCTACATAAACTCATTCAGTAAGTTCCATGTAATACAGAATATAACAATGATAAGTAACTGTGGCAGGTGCTACATGAACTCATTCAGTAAGGTCCATGTAATACAGAATATAACAATGATAAGAAACTGTAGCAGCTGCTACATGAACTCATTCAGTAAGGTCCATGTAATACAGAATATAACAATGATAAGAAACTGTAGCATCTGCTACATGAACTCATTCAGTAAGGTCCATGTAATACAGAATATAACAATGATAAGAAGCTGTAGCAGCTACTACATGAACTCATTCAGTAAGGTCCATGTAATACAGAATATAACAATGATAAGAAACTGTAGCAGCTGCTACATGAACTCATTCAGTAAGGTCCATGTAATACAGAATATAACAATGATAAGAAACTGAAGCAGCTGCTACATAAACTCATTCAGTAAGGTCCATGTAATACAGAATATAACAATGATAAGAAGCTGTAGCAGCTACTACATGAACTCATTCAGTAAGGTCCATGTAATACAGAATATAACAATGATAAGAAACTGAAGCAGCTGCTACATAAACTCATTCAGTAAGTTCCATGTAATACAGAATATAACAATGATAAGTAACTGTGGCAGGTGCTACATGAACTCATTCAGTAAGGTCCATGTAATACAGAATATAACAATGATCAGAAACTGTAGCAGCTGCTACATGAACTCATTCAGTAAGGTCCATGTAATACAGAATATAACAATGATAAGAAACTGTAGCAGCTGCTACATGAACTCATTCAGTAAGGTCCATGTAATACAGAATATAACAATGATCAGAAACTGTAGCAGCTGCTACATAAACTCATTCAGTAAGGTCCATGTAATACAGAATATAACAATGATAAGAAGCTGTAGCAGCTACTACATGAACTCATTCAGTAAGGTCCATGTAATACAGAATATAACAATGATAAGAAACTGTAGCAGCTGCTACATCAACTCATTCAGTAAGGTCCATGTAATACAGAATATAACAATGATAAGAAACTGAAGCAGCTGCTACATAAACTCATTCAGTAAGTTCCATGTAATACAGAATATAACAATGATAAGTAACTGTGGCAGGTGCTACATGAACTCATTCAGTAAGGTCCATGTAATACAGAATATAACAATGATAAGAAACTGTACCAGCTGCTACATGAACTCATTCAGTAAGGTCCATGTAATACAGAATATAACAATGATAAGAAACTGTAGCAGCTGCTACATGAACTCATTCAGTAAGGTCCATGTAATACAGAATATAACAATGATAAGAAACTGTAGCAGCTGCTACATGAACTCATTCAGTAAGGTTCATGTGATACAGAACATAACAATGATAAGAAACTGTAGCAGCTGCTACATGAACTCATTCAGTAAGGTCCATGTAATACATAATATAACAATGATAAGAAACTGTAGCAGCTGCTACATGAACTCATTCAGTAAGGTCCATGTAATACAGAATATAACAATGATAAGAAACTGTAGCAGCTGCTACATGAACTCATTCAGTAAGGTCCATGTAATACAGAATATAACAATGATAAGAAGCTGTAGCAGCTACTACATGAACTCATTCAGTAAGGTCCATGTAATACAGAATATAACAATGATAAGAAACTGAAGCAGCTGCTACATCAACTCATTCAGTAAGTTCCATGTAATACAGAATATAACAATGATAAGTAACTGTGGCAGGTGCTACATGAACTCATTCAGTAAGGTCCATGTAATACAGAATATAACAATGATAAGAAACTGTAGCAGCTGCTACATGAACTCATTCAGTAAGGTCCATGTAATACAGAATATAACAATGATAACAAACTGTAGCAGCTGCTACATGAACTCATTCAGTAAGGTCCATGTAATACAGAATATAACAATGATAAGAAACTGTAGCAGCTGCTACATGAACTCATTCAGTAAGGTTCATGTAATACAGAATATAACAATGATAAGAAACTGTAGCAGCTGCTACATGAACTCATTCAGTAAGGTTCATGTAATACAGAATATAACAATGATAAGAAACTGTAGCAGCTGCTACATGAACTCATTCAGTAAGGTCCATGTAATACAGAATATAACAATGATAAGAAACTGTAGCAGCTGCTACATGAACTCATTCAGTAAGGTCCATATAATACAGAATATAACAATGATAAGAAACTGTAGCAGCTGCTACATCAACTCATTCAGTAAGGTCCATGTAATACAGAATATAACAATGATAAGAAACTGTAGCAGCTGCTACATAAACTCATTCAGTAAGTTCCATGTAATACAGAATATAACAATGATAAGTAACTGTGGCAGGTGCTACATGAACTCATTCAGTAAGGTCCATGTAATACAGAATATAACAATGATAAGAAACTGTAGCAGCTGCTACATGAACTCATTCAGTAAGGTCCATGTAATACAGAATATAACAATGATAAGAAACTGTAGCAGCTGCTACATGAACTCATTCAGTAAGGTCCATGTAATACAGAATATAACAATGATAAGAAGCTGTAGCAGCTACTACATGAACTCATTCAGTAAGGTCCATGTAATACAGAATATAACAATGATAAGAAACTGTAGCAGCTGCTACATCAACTCATTCAGTAAGGTCCATGTAATACAGAATATAACAATGATAAGAAACTGAAGCAGCTGCTACATAAACTCATTCAGTAAGTTCCATGTAATACAGAATATAACAATGATAAGTAACTGTGGCAGGTGCTACATGAACTCATTCAGTAAGGTCCATGTAATACAGAATATAACAATGATAAGAAGCTGTAGCAGCTACTACATGAACTCATTCAGTAAGGTCCATGTAATACAGAATATAACAATGATAAGAAACTGTAGCAGCTGCTACATCAACTCATTCAGTAAGGTCCATGTAATACAGAATATAACAATGATAAGAAACTGAAGCAGCTGCTACATAAACTCATTCAGTAAGTTCCATGTAATACAGAATATAACAATGATAAGTAACTGTGGCAGGTGCTACATGAACTCATTCAGTAAGGTCCATGTAATACAGAATATAACAATGATAAGAAACTGTACCAGCTGCTACATGAACTCATTCAGTAAGGTCCATGTAATACAGAATATAACAATGATAAGAAACTGTAGCAGCTGCTACATGAACTCATTCAGTAAGGTCCATGTAATACAGAATATAACAATGATAAGAAACTGTAGCAGCTGCTACATGAACTCATTCAGTAAGGTTCATGTGATACAGAACATAACAATGATAAGAAACTGTAGCAGCTGCTACATGAACTCATTCAGTAAGGTCCATGTAATACATAATATAACAATGATAAGAAACTGTAGCAGCTGCTACATGAACTCATTCAGTAAGGTTCATGTAATACAGAATATAACAATGATAAGAAACTGTAGCAGCTGCTACATGAACTCATTCAGTAAGGTTCATGTAATACAGAATATAACAATGATAAGAAACTGTAGCAGCTGCTACATCAACTCATTCAGTAAGGTCAATGTAATACAGAATATAACAATGATAAGAAACTGTAGCAGCTGCTTCATGAACTCATTCAGTAAGGTCCATGTAATACAGAATATAACAATGATAAGAAACTGTAGCAGCTGCTACATCAACTCATTCAGTAAGGTCCATGTAATACAGAATATAACAATGATAAGAAACTGTAGCAGCTGCTACATAAACTCATTCAGTAAGTTCCATGTAATACAGAATATAACAATGATAAGTAACTGTGGCAGGTGCTACATGAACTCATTCAGTAAGGTCCATGTAATACAGAATATAACAATGATAAGAAACTGTAGCAGCTGCTACATGAACTCATTCAGTAAGGTCCATGTAATACAGAATATAACAATGATAAGAAACTGTAGCATCTGCTACATGAACTCATTCAGTAAGGTCCATGTAATACAGAATATAACAATGATAAGAAGCTGTAGCAGCTACTACATGAACTCATTCAGTAAGGTCCATGTAATACAGAATATAACAATGATAAGAAACTGTAGCAGCTGCTACGTGAACTCATTCAGTAAGGTCCATGTAATACAGAATATAACAATGATAAGAAACTGAAGCAGCTGCTACATAAACTCATTCAGTAAGTTCCATGTAATACAGAATATAACAATGATAAGTAACTGTGGCAGGTGCTACATGAACTCATTCAGTAAGGTCCATGTAATACAGAATATAACAATGATCAGAAACTGTAGCAGCTGCTACATGAACTCATTCAGTAAGGTCCATGTAATACAGAATATAACAATGATAAGAAACTGTAGCAGCTGCTACATGAACTCATTCAGTAAGGTCCATGTAATACAGAATATAACAATGATCAGAAACTGTAGCAGCTGCTACATAAACTCATTCAGTAAGGTCCATGTAATACAGAATATAACAATGATAAGAAGCTGTAGCAGCTACTACATGAACTCATTCAGTAAGGTCCATGTAATACAGAATATAACAATGATAAGAAACTGTAGCAGCTGCTACATCAACTCATTCAGTAAGGTCCATGTAATACAGAATATAACAATGATAAGAAACTGAAGCAGCTGCTACATAAACTCATTCAGTAAGTTCCATGTAATACAGAATATAACAATGATAAGTAACTGTGGCAGGTGCTACATGAACTCATTCAGTAAGGTCCATGTAATACAGAATATAACAATGATAAGAAACTGTACCAGCTGCTACATGAACTCATTCAGTAAGGTCCATGTAATACAGAATATAACAATGATAAGAAACTGTAGCAGCTGCTACATGAACTCATTCAGTAAGGTCCATGTAATACAGAATATAACAATGATAAGAAACTGTAGCAGCTGCTACATGAACTCATTCAGTAAGGTTCATGTGATACAGAACATAACAATGATAAGAAACTGTAGCAGCTGCTACATGAACTCATTCAGTAAGGTCCATGTAATACATAATATAACAATGATAAGAAACTGTAGCAGCTGCTACATGAACTCATTCAGTAAGGTCCATGTAATACAGAATATAACAATGATAAGAAACTGTAGCAGCTGCTACATGAACTCATTCAGTAAGGTCCATGTAATACAGAATATAACAATGATAAGAAGCTGTAGCAGCTACTACATGAACTCATTCAGTAAGGTCCATGTAATACAGAATATAACAATGATAAGAAACTGAAGCAGCTGCTACATCAACTCATTCAGTAAGTTCCATGTAATACAGAAAATAACAATGATAAGTAACTGTGGCAGGTGCTACATGAACTCATTCAGTAAGGTCCATGTAATACAGAATATAACAATGATAAGAAACTGTAGCAGCTGCTACATGAACTCATTCAGTAAGGTCCATGTAATACAGAATATAACAATGATAACAAACTGTAGCAGCTGCTACATGAACTCATTCAGTAAGGTCCATGTAATACAGAATATAACAATGATAAGAAACTGTAGCAGCTGCTACATGAACTCATTCAGTAAGGTTCATGTAATACAGAATATAACAATGATAAGAAACTGTAGCAGCTGCTACATGAACTCATTCAGTAAGGTTCATGTAATACAGAATATAACAATGATAAGAAACTGTAGCAGCTGCTACATGAACTCATTCAGTAAGGTCCATGTAATACAGAATATAACAATGATAAGAAACTGTAGCAGCTGCTACATGAACTCATTCAGTAAGGTCCATATAATACAGAATATAACAATGATAAGAAACTGTAGCAGCTGCTACATCAACTCATTCAGTAAGGTCCATGTAATACAGAATATAACAATGATAAGAAACTGTAGCAGCTGCTACATAAACTCATTCAGTAAGTTCCATGTAATACAGAATATAACAATGATAAGTAACTGTGGCAGGTGCTACATGAACTCATTCAGTAAGGTCCATGTAATACAGAATATAACAATGATAAGAAACTGTAGCAGCTGCTACATGAACTCATTCAGTAAGGTCCATGTAATACAGAATATAACAATGATAAGAAACTGTAGCAGCTGCTACATGAACTCATTCAGTAAGGTCCATGTAATACAGAATATAACAATGATAAGAAGCTGTAGCAGCTACTACATGAACTCATTCAGTAAGGTCCATGTAATACAGAATATAACAATGATAAGAAACTGTAGCAGCTGCTACATCAACTCATTCAGTAAGGTCCATGTAATACAGAATATAACAATGATAAGAAACTGAAGCAGCTGCTACATAAACTCATTCAGTAAGTTCCATGTAATACAGAATATAACAATGATAAGTAACTGTGGCAGGTGCTACATGAACTCATTCAGTAAGGTCCATGTAATACAGAATATAACAATGATAAGAAGCTGTAGCAGCTACTACATGAACTCATTCAGTAAGGTCCATGTAATACAGAATATAACAATGATAAGAAACTGTAGCAGCTGCTACATCAACTCATTCAGTAAGGTCCATGTAATACAGAATATAACAATGATAAGAAACTGAAGCAGCTGCTACATAAACTCATTCAGTAAGTTCCATGTAATACAGAATATAACAATGATAAGTAACTGTGGCAGGTGCTACATGAACTCATTCAGTAAGGTCCATGTAATACAGAATATAACAATGATAAGAAACTGTACCAGCTGCTACATGAACTCATTCAGTAAGGTCCATGTAATACAGAATATAACAATGATAAGAAACTGTAGCAGCTGCTACATGAACTCATTCAGTAAGGTCCATGTAATACAGAATATAACAATGATAAGAAACTGTAGCAGCTGCTACATGAACTCATTCAGTAAGGTTCATGTGATACAGAACATAACAATGATAAGAAACTGTAGCAGCTGCTACATGAACTCATTCAGTAAGGTCCATGTAATACATAATATAACAATGATAAGAAACTGTAGCAGCTGCTACATGAACTCATTCAGTAAGGTCCATGTAATACAGAATATAACAATGATAAGAAACTGTAGCAGCTGCTACATGAACTCATTCAGTAAGGTCCATGTAATACAGAATATAACAATGATAAGAAGCTGTAGCAGCTACTACATGAACTCATTCAGTAAGGTCCATGTAATACAGAATATAACAATGATAAGAAACTGAAGCAGCTGCTATATAAACTCATTCAGTAAGTTCCATGTAATACAGAATATAACAATGATAAGTAACTGTGGCAGGTGCTACATGAACTCATTCAGTAAGGTCCATGTAATACAGAATATAACAATGATAAGAAACTGTAGCAGCTGCTACATGAACTCATTCAGTAAGGTCCATGTAATACAGAATATAACAATGATAAGAAACTGTAGCAGCTGCTACATGAACTCATTCAGTAAGGTCCATGTAATACAGAATATAACAATGATAAGAAACTGTAGCAGCTGCTACATGAACTCATTCAGTAAGGTTCATGTAATACAGAATATAACAATGATAAGAAACTGTAGCAGCTGCTACATGAACTCATTCAGTAAGGTCCATGTAATACATAATATAACAATGATAAGAAACTGTAGCAGCTGCTACATGAACTCATTCAGTAAGGTCCATGTAATACAGAATATAACAATGATAAGAAACTGTAGCAGCTGCTACATGAACTCATTCAGTAAGGTCCATGTAATACAGAATATAACAATGATAAGAAGCTGTAGCAGCTACTACATGAACTCATTCAGTAAGGTCCATGTAATACAGAATATAACAATGATAAGAAACTGTAGCAGCTGCTACATCAACTCATTCAGTAAGGTCCATGTAATACAGAATATAACAATGATAAGAAACTGAAGCAGCTGCTACATAAACTCATTCAGTAAGTTCATGTAATACAGAATATAACAATGATAAGTAACTGTGGTAGGTGCTACATGAACTCATTCAGTAAGGTCCATGTAATACAGAATATAACAATGATAAGAAACTGTAGCAGCTGCTACATGAACTCATTCAGTAAGGTCCATGTAATACAGAATATATCAATGATAAGAAACTGTAGCAGCTGCTACATGAACTCATTCAGTAAGGTCCATGTAATACAGAATATAACAATGATAAGAAACTGTAGCAGCTGCTACATGAACTCATTCAGTAAGGTTCATATACTAAAGAATATAACAATGATAAGAAACTGTAGCAGCTGCTACATGAACTCATTCAGTAATGTCCATGTAATACAGAATATAACAATGATAGGAAATTGTAGCAGCTGCTGCATGAACTCATTCAGTAAGGTTCATGTAATACAGAATATAACAATGATAAGAAACTGTAGCAGCTACTACATGAACTCATTCAGTAAGGTCCATGTAATACAGAACATAACAATGATAAGAAACTGTAGCAGCTGCTACATGAACTCATTCAGTAAGGTTCATGTGATACAGAACATAACAATGATAAGAAACTGTAGCAGCTTCTACATGAACTCATTCAGTAAGGTCCATGTAATACATAATATAACAATGATAAGAAACTGTAGCAGCTGCTACATGAACTCATTCAGTAAGGTCCATGTAATACAGAATATAACAATGATAAGAAACTGTAGCAGCTGCTACATGAACTCATTCAGTAAGGTCCATGTAATACAGAATATAACAATGATAAGAAGCTGTAGCAGCTACTACATGAACTCATTCAGTAAGGTCCATGTAATACAGAATATAACAATGATAAGAAACTGTAGCAGCTGCTACATCAACTCATTCAGTAAGGTCCATGTAATACAGAATATAACAATGATAAGAAACTGAAGCAGCTGCTACATAAACTCATTCAGTAAGTTCCATGTAATACAGAATATAACAATGATAAGTAACTGTGGCAGGTGCTACATGAACTCATTCAGTAAGGTCCATGTAATACAGAATATAACAATGATAAGAAACTGTAGCAGCTGCTACATGAACTCATTCAGTAAGGTCCATGTAATACAGAATATAACAATGATAAGAAACTGTAGCAGCTGCTACATGAACTCATTCAGTAAGGTCCATGTAATACAGAATATAACAATGATAAGAAACTGTAGCAGCTGCTACATGAACTCATTCAGTAAGGTTCATATACTAAAGAATATAACAATGATAAGAAACTGTAGCAGCTGCTACATGAACTCATTCAGTAAGGTCCATGTAATACAGAATATAACAATGATAGGAAATTGTAGCAGCTGCTGCATGAACTCATTCAGTAAGGTTCATGTAATACAGAATATAACAATGATAAGAAACTGTAGCAGCTGCTACATGAACTCATTCAGTAAGGTTCATGTAATACAGAATATAACAATGATAAGAAACTGTAGCAGCTGCTACATGAACTCATTCAGTAAGGTCCATGTAATACAGAATATAACAATGATAAGAAGCTGTAGCAGCTACTACATGAACTCATTCAGTAAGGTCCATGTAATACAGAATATAACAATGATAAGAAACTGAAGCAGCTGCTATATAAACTCATTCAGTAAGTTCCATGTAATACAGAATATAACAATGATAAGTAACTGTGGCAGGTGCTACATGAACTCATTCAGTAAGGTCCATGTAATACAGAATATAACAATGATAAGAAACTGTAGCAGCTGCTACATGAACTCATTCAGTAAGGTCCATGTAATACAGAATATAACAATGATAAGAAACTGTAGCAGCTGCTACATGAACTCATTCAGTAAGGTCCATGTAATACAGAATATAACAATGATAAGAAACTGTAGCAGCTGCTACATGAACTCATTCAGTAAGGTTCATGTAATACAGAATATAACAATGATAAGAAACTGTAGCAGCTGCTACATGAACTCATTCAGTAAGGTCCATGTAATACATAATATAACAATGATAAGAAACTGTAGCAGCTGCTACATGAACTCATTCAGTAAGGTCCATGTAATACAGAATATAACAATGATAAGAAACTGTAGCAGCTGCTACATGAACTCATTCAGTAAGGTCCATGTAATACAGAATATAACAATGATAAGAAGCTGTAGCAGCTACTACATGAACTCATTCAGTAAGGTCCATGTAATACAGAATATAACAATGATAAGAAACTGTAGCAGCTGCTACATCAACTCATTCAGTAAGGTCCATGTAATACAGAATATAACAATGATAAGAAACTGAAGCAGCTGCTACATAAACTCATTCAGTAAGTTCATGTAATACAGAATATAACAATGATAAGTAACTGTGGTAGGTGCTACATGAACTCATTCAGTAAGGTCCATGTAATACAGAATATAACAATGATAAGAAACTGTAGCAGCTGCTACATGAACTCATTCAGTAAGGTCCATGTAATACAGAATATATCAATGATAAGAAACTGTAGCAGCTGCTACATGAACTCATTCAGTAAGGTCCATGTAATACAGAATATAACAATGATAAGAAACTGTAGCAGCTGCTACATGAACTCATTCAGTAAGGTTCATATACTAAAGAATATAACAATGATAAGAAACTGTAGCAGCTGCTACATGAACTCATTCAGTAATGTCCATGTAATACAGAATATAACAATGATAGGAAATTGTAGCAGCTGCTGCATCAACTCATTCAGTAAGGTTCATGTAATACAGAATATAACAATGATAAGAAACTGTAGCAGCTACTACATGAACTCATTCAGTAAGGTCCATGTAATACAGAACATAACAATGATAAGAAACTGTAGCAGCTGCTACATGAACTCATTCAGTAAGGTTCATGTGATACAGAACATAACAATGATAAGAAACTGTAGCAGCTTCTACATGAACTCATTCAGTAAGGTCCATGTAATACATAATATAACAATGATAAGAAACTGTAGCAGCTGCTACATGAACTCATTCAGTAAGGTCCATGTAATACAGAATATAACAATGATAAGAAACTGTAGCAGCTGCTACATGAACTCATTCAGTAAGGTCCATGTAATACAGAATATAACAATGATAAGAAGCTGTAGCAGCTACTACATGAACTCATTCAGTAAGGTCCATGTAATACAGAATATAACAATGATAAGAAACTGTAGCAGCTGCTACATCAACTCATTCAGTAAGGTCCATGTAATACAGAATATAACAATGATAAGAAACTGAAGCAGCTGCTACATAAACTCATTCAGTAAGTTCCATGTAATACAGAATATAACAATGATAAGTAACTGTGGCAGGTGCTACATGAACTCATTCAGTAAGGTCCATGTAATACAGAATATAACAATGATAAGAAACTGTAGCAGCTGCTACATGAACTCATTCAGTAAGGTCCATGTAATACAGAATATAACAATGATAAGAAACTGTAGCAGCTGCTACATGAACTCATTCAGTAAGGTCCATGTAATACAGAATATAACAATGATAAGAAACTGTAGCAGCTGCTACATGAACTCATTCAGTAAGGTTCATATACTAAAGAATATAACAATGATAAGAAACTGTAGCAGCTGCTACATGAACTCATTCAGTAAGGTCCATGTAATACAGAATATAACAATGATAGGAAATTGTAGCAGCTGCTGCATGAACTCATTCAGTAAGGTTCATGTAATACAGAATATAACAATGATAAGAAACTGTAGCAGCTGCTACATGAACTCATTCAGTAAGGTTCATGTAATACAGAATATAACAATGATAATAAACTGTAGCAGCTGCTACATGAACTCATTCAGTAAGGTCCATGTAATACAGAATATAACAATGATAAGAAACTGTAGCAGCTGCTACATCAACTCATTCAGTAAGGTCCATGTAATACAGAATATAACAATGATAAGAAACTGTAGCAGCTGCTACATAAACTCATTCAGTAAGTTCCATGTAATACAGAATATAACAATGATAAGTAACTGTGGCAGGTGCTACATGAACTCATTCAGTAAGGTCCATGTAATACAGAATATAACAATGATAAGAAACTGTAGCAGCTGCTACATGAACTCATTCAGTAAGGTCCATGTAATACAGAATATAACAATGATAAGAAACTGTAGCAGCTGCTACATGAACTCATTCAGTAAGGTCCATGTAATACAGAATATAACAATGATAGGAAACTGTAGCAGCTGCTACATCAACTAATTCAGTAAGGTTCATGTAATACAGAATATAACAATGATAAGAAACTGTAGCAGCTGCTACATGAACTCATTCAGTAAGGTTCATATACTTAAGAATATAACAATGATAAGAAACTGTAGCAGCTGCTACATGAACTCATTCAGTAAGGTCCATGTAATACAGAATATAACAATGATAGGAAATTGTAGCAGCTGCTGCATGAACTCATTCAGTAAGGTTCATGTAATACAGAATATAACAATGATAAGAAACTGTAGCAGCTGCTACATGAACTCATTCAGTAAGGTTCATGTAATACAGAATATAACAATGATAAGAAACTGTAGCAGCTGCTACATGAACTCATTCAGTAAGGTCCATGTAATACAGAATATAACAATGATAAGAAACTGTAGCAGCTGCTACATCAACTCATTCAGTAAGGTCCATGTAATACAGAATATAACAATGATAAGAAACTGTAGCAGCTGCTACATCAACTCATTCAGTAAGGTCCATGTAATACAGAATATAACAATGATAAGAAACTGTAGCAGCTGCTACATAAACACATTCAGTAAGTTCCATGTAATACAGAATATAACAATGATAAGTAACTGTGGCAGGTGCTACATGAACTCATTCAGTAAGGTCCATGTAATACAGAATATAACAATGATAAGAAACTGTAGCAGCTGCTACATCAACTCATTCAGTAAGGTTCATGTAATACAGAATATAACAATGATAAGAAACTGTAGCAGCTGCTACATGAACTCATTCAGTAAGGTCCATATACTAAAGAATATAACAATGATAAGTAACTGTGGCAGGCGCTACATGAACTCATTCAGTAAGGTCCATGTAATACAGAATATAACAATGATAAGAAACTGTAGCAGCTGCTACATCAACTCATTCAGTAAGGTCCATGTAATACAGAATATAACAATGATAAGAAACTGTAGCAGCTGCTACATAAACTCATTCAGTAAGTTCCATGTAATACAGAATACAACAATGATAAGTAACTGTGGCAGGTGCTACATGAACTCATTCAGTAAGGTCCATGTAATACAGAATATAACAATGATAAGAAACTGTAGCAGCTGCTACATGAACTCATTCAGTAAGGTCCATGTAATACAGAATATAACAATGATAAGAAACTGTAGCAGCTGCTACATGAACTCATTCAGTAAGGTCCATGTAATACAGAATATAACAATGATAGGAAACTGTAGCAGCTGCTACATCAACTAATTCAGTAAGGTTCATGTAATACAGAATATAACAATGATAAGAAACTGTAGCAGCTGCTACATGACCTCATTCAGTAAGGTTCATATACTAAAGAATATAACAATGATAAGAAACTGTAGCAGCTGCTACATGAACTCATTCAGTAAGGTCCATGTAATACAGAATATAACAATGATAGGAAATTGTAGCAGCTGCTGCATGAACTCATTCAGTAAGGTTCATGTAATACAGAATATAACAATGATAAGAAACTGTAGCAGCTGCTACATGAAATCATTCAGTAAGGTTCATGTAATACAGAATATAACAATGATAGGAAACTGTAGCAGCTGCTACATCAACTAATTCAGTAAGGTTCATGTAATACAGAATATAACAATGATAAGTAACTGTGGCAGGTGCTACATGAACTCATTCAGTAAGGTCCATGTAATACAGAATATAACAATGATAAGAAACTGTAGCAGCTGCTACATGAACTCATTCAGTAAGGTTCATATACTAAAGAATATAACAATGATAAGAAACTGTAGCAGCTGCTACATGATCTCATTCAGTAAGGTCCATGTAATACAGAATATAACAATGATAAGAAACTGTAGCAGCTGCTACATCAACTCATTCAGTAAGGTCCATGTAATACAGAATATAACAATGATAAGAAACTGAAGCAGCTGCTACATAAACTCATTCAGTAAGTTCCATGTAATACAGAATATAACAATGATAAGTAACTGTGGCAGGTGCTACATCAACTCATTCAGTAAGGTCCATGTAATACAGAATATAGCAATGATAAGAAACTGAAGCAGCTGCTACATAAACTCATTCAGTAAGTTCCATGTAATACAGAATATAACAATGATAAGTAACTGTGGCAGGTGCTACATGAACTCATTCAGTAAGGTCCATGTAATACAGAATATAACAATGATAAGAAACTGTAGCAGCTGCTACATGAACTCATTCAGTAAGGTTCATATACTTAAGAATATAACAATGATAAGAAACTGTAGCAGCTGCTACATGAACTCATTCAGTAAGGTCCATGTAATACAGAATATAACAATGATAGGAAATTGTAGCAGCTGCTGCATGAACTCATTCAGTAAGGTTCATGTAATACAGAATATAACAATGATAAGAAACTGTAGCAGCTGCTACATGAACTCATTCAGTAAGGTTCATGTAATACAGAATATAACAATGCTAAGAAACTGTAGCAGCTGCTACATGAACTCATTCAGTAAGGTCCATGTAATACAGAATATAACAATGATAAGAAACTGTAGCAGCTGCTACATCAACTCATTCAGTAAGGTCCATGTAATACAGAATATAACAATGATAAGAAACTGTAGCAGCTGCTACATCAACTCATTCAGTAAGGTCCATGTAATACAGAATATAACAATGATAAGAAACTGTAGCAGCTGCTACATAAACACATTCAGTAAGTTCCATGTAATACAGAATATAACAATGATAAGTAACTGTGGCAGGTGCTACATGAACTCATTCAGTAAGGTCCATGTAATACAGAATATAACAATGATAAGAAACTGTAGCAGCTGCTACATCAACTCATTCAGTAAGGTTCATGTAATACAGAATATAACAATAATAAGAAACTGTAGCAGCTGCTACATGAACTCATTCAGTAAGGTCCATATACTAAAGAATATAACAATGATAAGTAACTGTGGCAGGTGCTACATGAACTCATTCAGTAAGGTTCATGTAATACAGAATATAACAATGATAAGAAACTGTAGCAGCTGCTACATGAACTCATTCAGTAAGGTTCATGTAATACAGAATATAACAATGATAAGAAACTGTAGCAGCTGCTACATGAACTCATTCAGTAAGGTCCATGTAATACAGAATATAACAATGATAAGAAACTGTAGCAGCTGCTACATGAACTCATTCAGTAAGGTCCATGTAATACAAAATATAACAATGATAAGAAACTGTAGCAGCTGCTACATGAACTCATTCAGTAAGGTCCATGTAATACAGAATATAACAATGATAAGAAACTGTAGCAGCTGCTACATAAACTCATTCAGTAAGTTCCATGTAATACAGAATATAACAATGATAAGTAACTGTGGCAGGTGCTACATGAACTCATTCAGTAAGGTCCATGTAATACAGAATATAACAATGATAAGAAACTGTAGCAGCTGCTACATGAACTCATTCAGTAAGGTTCATATACTAAAGAATATAACAATGATAAGAAACTGTAGCAGCTGCTACATGATCTCATTCAGTAAGGTCCATGTAATACAGAATATAACAATGATAAGAAACTGTAGCAGCTGCTACATCAACTCATTCAGTAAGGTCCATGTAATACAGAATATAACAATGATAAGAAACTGAAGCAGCTGCTACATAAACTCATTCAGTAAGGTCCATGTAATACAGAATATAGCAATGATAAGAAACTGAAGCAGCTGCTACATAAACTCATTCAGTAAGTTCCATGTAATACAGAATATAACAATGATAAGTAACTGTGGCAGGTGCTACATGAACTCATTCAGTAAGGTCCATGTAATACAGAATATAACAATGATAAGAAACTGTAGCAGCTGCTACATGAACTCATTCAGTAATGTTCATATACTTAAGAATATAACAATGATAAGAAACTGTAGCAGCTGCTACATGAACTCATTCAGTAAGGTCCATGTAATACAGAATATAACAATGATAGGAAATTGTAGCAGCTGCTGCATGAACTCATTCAGTAAGGTTCATGTAATACAGAATATAACAATGATAAGAAACTGTAGCAGCTGCTACATGAACTCATTCAGTAAGGTTCATGTAATACAGAATATAACAATGCTAAGAAACTGTAGCAGCTGCTACATGAACTCATTCAGTAAGGTCCATGTAATACAGAATATAACAATGATAAGAAACTGTAGCAGCTGCTACATCAACTCATTCAGTAAGGTCCATGTAATACAGAATATAACAATGATAAGAAACTGTAGCAGCTGCTACATCAACTCATTCAGTAAGGTCCATGTAATACAGAATATAACAATGATAAGAAACTGTAGCAGCTGCTACATAAACACATTCAGTAAGTTCCATGTAATACAGAATATAACAATGATAAGTAACTGTGGCAGGTGCTACATGAACTCATTCAGTAAGGTCCATGTAATACAGAATATAACAATGATAAGAAACTGTAGCAGCTGCTACATCAACTCATTCAGTAAGGTTCATGTAATACAGAATATAACAATAATAAGAAACTGTAGCAGCTGCTACATGAACTCATTCAGTAAGGTCCATATACTAAAGAATATAACAATGATAAGTAACTGTGGCAGGTGCTACATGAACTCATTCAGTAAGGTTCATGTAATACAGAATATAACAATGATAAGAAACTGTAGCAGCTGCTACATGAACTCATTCAGTAAGGTTCATGTAATACAGAATATAACAATGATAAGAAACTGTAGCAGCTGCTACATGAACTCATTCAGTAAGGTCCATGTAATACAGAATATAACAATGATAAGAAACTGTAGCAGCTGCTACATGAACTCATTCAGTAAGGTCCATGTAATACAAAATATAACAATGATAAGAAACTGTAGCAGCTGCTACATGAACTCATTCAGTAAGGTCCATGTAATATAGAATATAACAATGATAAGAAACTGTAGCAGCCGCTACATAAACTCATTCAGTAAGTTCCATGTAATACAGAATATAACAATGATAAGTAACTGTGGCAGGTGCTACATGAACTCATTCAGTAAGGTCCATGTAATACAGAATATAACAATGATAAGAAACTGTAGCAGCTGCTACATGAACTCATTCAGTAAGGTCCATGTAATACAGAATATAACAATGATAAGAAACTGTAGCAGCTGCTACATGAACTCATTCAGTAAGGTCCATGTAATACAGAATATAACAATGATAGGAAACTGTAGCAGCTGCTACATCAACTAATTCAGTAAGGTTCATGTAATACAGAATATAACAATGATAAGAAACTGTAGCAGCTGCTACATGACCTCATTCAGTAAGGTTCATATACTAAAGAATATAACAATGATAAGAAACTGTAGCAGCTGCTACATGAACTCATTCAGTAAGGTCCATGTAATACAGAATATAACAATGATAGGAAATTGTAGCAGCTGCTGCATGAACTCATTCAGTAAGGTTCATGTAATACAGAATATAACAATGATAAGAAACTGTAGCAGCTGCTACATGAAATCATTCAGTAAGGTTCATGTAATACAGAATATAACAATGATAGGAAACTGTAGCAGCTGCTACATCAACTAATTCAGTAAGGTTCATGTAATACATAATATAACAATGATAAGTAACTGTGGCAGGTGCTACATGAACTCATTCAGTAAGGTCCATGTAATACAGAATATAACAATGATAAGAAACTGTAGCAGCTGCTACATGAACTCATTCAGTAAGGTTCATATACTAAAGAATATAATAATGATAAGAAACTGTAGCAGCTGCTACATGAACTCATTCAGTAAGGTCCATGTAATACAGAATATAACAATGATAAGAAACTGTAGCAGCTGCTACATCAACTCATTCAGTAAGGTCCATGTAATACAGAATATAACAATGATAAGAAACTGAAGCAGCTGCTACATAAACTCATTCAGTAAGTTCCATGTAATACAGAATATAATAATGATAAGTAACTGTGGCAGGTGCTACATCAACTCATTCAGTAAGGTCCATGTAATACAGAATATAGCAATGATAAGAAACTGAAGCAGCTGCTACATAAACTCATTCAGTAAGTTCCATGTAATACAGAATATAACAATGATAAGTAACTGTGGCAGGTGCTACATGAACTCATTCAGTAAGGTCCATGTAATACAGAATATAACAATGATAAGAAACTGTAGCAGCTGCTACATAAACTCATTCAGTAAGTTTCATGTAATACAGAATATAACAATGATAAGAAACTGTAGCAGCTGCTACATGAACTCATTCAGTAAGGTTCATGTAATACAGAATATAACAATGATAAGAAACTGTAGCAGCTGCTACATGAACTCATTCAGTAAGGTCCATGTAATACAGAATATAACAATGATAAGAAACTGTAGCAGCTGCTACATGAACTCATTCAGTAAAGTCCTTGTAATACAGAATATAACAATGATAAAAAACTGTAGCAGCTGCCACATCAACTCATTCAGTAAGGTCCATGTAATACAGAATATAACAATGATAAGTAACTGTAGCAGCTGCTACATAAACTCATTCAGTAAGGTCCATGTAATACAGAATATAACACTGATAAGAAACTATCAGCTGCTACATGAACTCATTCAGTAAGGTCCATGTAATACAAAATATAACAATCATAAGAAATTGTAGCAGCTGCTACATAAACTCATTCAGTAAGGTCCATGTAATACAGAATATAACAATGATAAGAAACTGTAGCAGCTGCTACATGAACTCATTCAGTAAGGTTAAGGAAACACAGAATATAACAATGATAAGAAACTGTAGCAGCTGCTACATGAACTCATTCAGTAAGGTCCATGTAATACAGAATATAACAATGATAAGAAACTGTAGCAGCTGCTACATGAACTCATTCAGTAAGGTTCATGTAATACAGAATATAACAATGATAAGAAACTGTAGCAGCTGCTACATAAACTCATTCAGTAAGGTTCATGTAATACAGAATATAACAATGATAAGTACCTGTAGCAGGTGCTACATGAACTCATTCAGTAAGGTCCATGTAATACAGAATATAACAATGATAAGAAACTGTAGCAGCTGCTACATGAACTCATTCAGTAAGGTCCATGTAATACAGAATATAACAATGATAAGAAACTGTAGCAGCTGCTACATGAACTCATTCAGTAAGGTTCATATACTACAGAATATAAAAATGATAAGAAACTGTAGCAGCTGCTACATGAACTCATTCAGTAAGGTCCATGTAATACAGAATATAACAATGATAGGAAACTGTAGCAGCTACTACATCAACTCATTCAGTAAGGTCCATGTAATACAGAATATAACAATGATAATAAATTGTAGCAGCTGCTAAATGAACTCATTCAGTAAGGTCCATGTAATACAGAATATAACAATGATAAGAAACTGTAGCAGCTGCTACATGAACTCATTCAGTAAGGTTCATGTAATACAGAATATAACAATGATAAGTAACTGTAGCAGGTGCTACATAAACTCATTCAGTAAGGTCCATGTAATACAGAATATAACAATGATAAGAAACTGTAGCAGCTGCTACATAAACTCATTCAGTAAGTTCATGTAATACAGAATATAACAATGATAAGTAACTGTAGCAGGTGCTACATGAACTCATTCAGTAAGGTCCATGTAATACAGAATATAACAATGATAAGAAACTGTAGCAGCTGCTACATGAACTCATTCAGTAAAGTCTATGTAATACAGAATATAACAATGATAAGAAACTAGCAGCTGCTACATGAACTCATTCAGTAAGGTCCATATATTACAGAATATAACAATGATGAGAAACTGTAGCAGCTGCTACATGAACTCATTCAGTAAGGTCCATGTAATACAGAATATAACAATGATAAGAAACTGTAGCATCTGCTACATGAACTCATTCAGTAAAGTCTATGTAATACAGAATATAACAATGATAAGAAACTAGCAGCTGCTGCATGAACTCATTCAGTAAGGTCCATATAATACAGAATATAACAATGATGAGAAACTGTAGCAGCTGCTACATGAACTCATTCAGTAAGGTCCATGCAATACAGAATATAACAATGATAAGTAACTGTAGCAGCTGCTACATAAACTCATTCAGTAAGGTCCATATAATACAGAATATAACAATGATGAGAAACTGTAGCAGCTGCTACATGAACTCATTCAGTAAGGTCCATGTATTACAGAATATAACAATGATAAGAAACTGTAGCAGCTGCTACATGAACTCATTCAGTAAAGTCTATGTAATACAGAATATAAGAATGATAAAAAACTGTAGCAGCTGCTACATGAACTCATTCAGTAAGGTCCAGGAAACACAGAATATAACAATGATAAGAAACGGTAGCAGCTGCTACATGAACTCATTCAGTAAGGTCCATGTAATACAGAATATAACAATGATAAGAAACTGTAGCAGCTGCCACATGAACTCATTCAGTAAGGTCCATGTAATACAGAATATAACAATGATAAGAAACTATAGAAGCTGCTACATGAACTCATTCAGTAAGGTTCATGTAATACAGAATATAAAAATGATAAGAAACTGTAGCAGCTGCTACATGAATCATTCAGTAAGGTCCTTGTAATACATAATATAACAATGATAAGAAACTGTAGCAGCTGCTACATGAACTCATTCAGTAAGGTCCATGTAATACAGAATATAACAATGATAAGAACCTTTAGCAGCTGCTACATCAACTCATTCAGTAAGTTCCATGTAATACAGAATATAAAAATGATAAGAAACTGTAGCAGCTGCTACATAAACTCATTCAGTAAGGTTCATGTAATACAGAATATAACAATGATAAGTAACTGTAGCAGGTGCTACATTAACTCATTCAGTAAGGTCCATGTAATACAGAATATAACAATGATAAGAAACTGTAGCAGCTGCTACATGAACTCATTCAGTAAGGTCCATGTAATACAGAATATAACAATGATAAGAAACTGTAGCAGCTGCTACATGAACTCATTCAGTAAGGTCCATGTAATACAGAATATAACAATGATAAGAAGCTGTAGCAGCTACTACATGAACTCATTCAGTAAGGTCCATGTAATACAGAATATACCAATGATAAGAAATTGCAGCAGCTGCTACATCAACTCATTCAGTAAGGTCCATGTAATACAGAATATAACAATGATAAGAAACTGTAGCAGCTGCTAAATAAACTCATTCAGTAAGGTTCATGTAATACAGAATATAACAATGATAAGTAACTGTAGCAGGTGCTACATGAACTCATTCAGTAAGGTCCATGTAATACAGAATATAACAATGATAAGAAACTGTAGCAGCTGCTACATGAACTCATTCAGTAAGGTCCATGTAATACAGAATATAACAATGATAAGAAACTGTAGCAGCTGCTACATGAACTCATTCAGTAAGGTCCATGTAATACAGAATATAACAATGATAAGAAACTGTAGCAGCTGCTACATGAACTCATTCAGTAAGGTTCATGTAATACAGAATATAACAATGATAAGAAACTGTAGCAGCTGCTACATGAACTCATTCAGTAAGGTCCATGTAATACAGAATATAACAATGATAAGAAACTGTAGCAGCTGCTACATGAACTCATTCAGTAAAGTCCATGTAATACAGAATATAACAATGATAAAAAACTGTAGCTGCTGCTACATAAACTCATTCAGTAAGGTCCACGTAATACAGAATATAACAATGATGAGAAACTGTAGCAGCTGCTACATGAACTCATTCAGTAAGGTCCATGTATTACAGAATATAACAATGATAAGAAATTGTAGCAGCTGCTACATGAACTCATTAAGTAAGGTCCATGTAATACAGAATATAACAATGATGAAAACTGTAGCAGCTGCTACATGAACTCATTCAGTAAGGTCCATGTAATACAGAATATAACAATGATAAGAAACTGTAGCAGCTGCTACATGAACTCATTCAGTAAGGTTCATGTAATACAGAATATGACAATGATAAGAAACTGTAGCAGCTGCTACATGAACTCATTCAGTAAGGTCCATGTAATACAGAATATAACAATGATAAGAAACTGTAGCAGCTGCTACATGAACTCATTCAGTAAGGTTCATGTAATACAAAATATAACAATGATAAGTAACTGTAGCAGGTGCTACATAAACTCATTCAGTAAGGTCCATGTAATACAGAATATAACAATGATAAGAAACTGTAGCAGCTGCTACATGAACTCATTCAGTAAGTTCATGTAATACAGAATATAACAATGATAAGTAACTGTAGCAGGTGCTACATGAACTCATTCAGTAAGGTCCATGTAATACAGAATATAACAATGATAAGAAACTGTAGCAGCTGCTACATGAACTCATTCAGTAAAGTCTATGTAATACAGAATATAACAATGATAAGAAACTAGCAGCTGCTACATGAACTCATTCAGTAAGGTCCATATAATACAGAATATAACAATGATGAGAAACTGTAGCAGCTGCTACATGAACTCATTCAGTAAGGTCCATGTAATACAGAATATAACAATGATAAGAAACTGTAGCATCTGCTACATGAACTCATTCAGTAAAGTCTATGTAATACAGAATATAACAATGATATGAAACTAGCAGCTGCTACATGAACTCATTCAGTAAGGTCCATATAATACAGAATATAACAATGATGAGAAACTGTAGCAGCTGCTACATGAACTCATTCAGTAAGGTCCATGCAATACAGAATATAACAATGATAAGTAACTGTAGCAGCTGCTACATAAACTCATTCAGTAAGGTCCATATAATACAGAATATAACAATGATGAGAAACTGTAGCAGCTGCTACATGAACTCATTCAGTAAGGTCCATGTAATACAGAATATAACAATGATAAGAAACTGTAGCAGCTGCTACATGAACTCATTCAGTAAAGTCTATGTAATACAGAATATAAGAATGATAAAAAACTGTAGCAGCTGCTACATGAACTCATTCAGTAAGGTCCAGGAAACACAGAATATAACAATGATAAGAAACGGTAGCAGCTGCTACATGAACTCATTCAGTAAGGTCCATGTAATACAGAATATAACAATGATAAGAAACTGTAGCAGCTGCCACATGAACTCATTCAGTAAGGTCCATGTAATACAGAATATAACAATGATAAGAAACTATAGAAGCTGCTACATGAACTCATTCAGTAAGGTTCATGTAATACAGAATATAAAAATGATAAGAAACTGTAGCAGCTGCTACATGAATCATTCAGTAAGGTCCTTGTAATACATAATATAACAATGATAAGAAACTGTAGCAGCTGCTACATGAACTCATTCAGTAAGGTCCATGTAATACAGAATATAACAATGATAAGAACCTTTAGCAGCTGCTACATCAACTCATTCAGTAAGTTCCATCTAATACAGAATATAAAAATGATAAGAAACTGTAGCAGCTGCTACATAAACTCATTCAGTAAGGTTCATGTAATACAGAATATAACAATGATAAGTAACTGTAGCAGGTGCTACATTAACTCATTCAGTAAGGTCCATGTAATACAGAATATAACAATGATAAGAAACTGTAGCAGCTGCTACATGAACTCATTCAGTAAGGTCCATGTAATACAGAATATAACAATGATAAGAAACTGTAGCAGCTGCTACATGAACTCATTCAGTAAGGTCCATGTAATACAGAATATAACAATGATAAGAAGCTGTAGCAGCTACTACATGAACTCATTCAGTAAGGTCCATGTAATACAGAATATACCAATGATAAGAAATTGTAGCAGCTGCTACATCAACTCATTCAGTAAGGTCCATGTAATACAGAATATAACAATGATAAGAAACTGTAGCAGCTGCTAAATAAACTCATTCAGTAAGGTTCATGTAATACATAATATAACAATGATAAGTAACTGTAGCAGGTGCTACATGAACTCATTCAGTAGGGTCCATGTAATACAGAATATAACAATGATAAGAAACTGTAGCAGCTGCTACATGAACTCATTCAGTAAGGTCCATGTAATACAGAATATAACAATGATAAGAAACTGTAGCAGCTGCTACATGAACTCATTCAGTAAGGTCCATGTAATACAGAATATAACAATGATAAGAAACTGTAGCAGCTGCTACATGAACTCATTCAGTAAGGTTCATGTAATACAGAATATAACAATGATAAGAAACTGTAGCAGCTGCTACATGAACTCATTCAGTAAGGTCCATGTAATACAGAATATAACAATGAAAAGAAACTGTAGCAGCTGCTACATGAACTCATTCAGTAAAGTCCATGTAATACAGAATATAACAATGATAAAAAACTGTAGCAGCTGCTACATAAACTCATTCAGTAAGGTCCACGTAATACAGAATATAACAATGATGAGAAACTGTAGCAGCTGCTACATGAACTCATTCAGTAAGGTCCATGTATTACAGAATATAACAATGATAAGAAATTGTAGCAGCTGCTACATGAACTCATTAAGTAAGGTCCATGTAATACAGAATATAACAATGATGAAAACTGTAGCAGCTGCTACATGAACTCATTCAGTAAGGTCCATGTAATACAGAATATAACAATGATAAGAAACTGTAGCAGCTGCTACATGAACTCATTCAGTAAGGTTCATGTAATACAGAATATGACAATGATAAGAAACTGTAGCAGCTGCTACATGAACTCATTCAGTAAGGTCCATGTAATACAGAATATAACAATGATAAGAAACTGTAGCAGCTGCTACATGAACTCATTCAGTAAGGTCCATGTAATACAGAATATAACAATGATAAGTAACTGTAGCAGCTGCTACATAAACTCATTCAGTAAGGTCCATGTAATACAGAATATAACACTGATAAGAAACTACCAGCTGCTACATGAACTCATTCAGTAAGATCCATGTAATACAGAATATAACAATTATAAGAAAGTGTAGCAGCTGCTACATAAACTCATTCAGTAAGGTCCATGTAATACAGAATATAACAATGATAAGAAACTGTAGCAGCTGCTACATGAACTCATTCAGTAAGGTCCAGGAAACACAGAATATAACAATGATAAGAAACTGTAGCAGCTGCTACATGAACTCATTCAGTAAGGTCCATGTAATACAGAATATAACAATGATAAGAAACTCTAGCAGCTGCCACATGAACTCATTCAGTAAGGTCCATGTAATACAGAATATAACAATGATAAGAAACTGTAGCAGCTGCTACATGAACTCATTCAGTAAGGTCCATGTAATACAGAATATAACAATGATAAGAAACTGTAGCAGCTGCTACATGAACTCATTCAGTAAGGTTCATGTAATACAGAATATAACAATGATAAGAAACTGTAGCAGCTGCTACATGAACTCATTCAGTAAGGTCCATGTAATACAGAATATAACAATGATAAGAAACTGTAGCAGCTGCTACATGAACTCATTCAGTAAGGTTCATGTAATACAGAATATGACAATGATAAGAAACGGTAGCAGCTGCTACATGAACTCATTCAGTAAGGTCCATGTAATACAGAATATAACAATGATAAGAAACTGTAGCAGCTGCCACATGAACTCATTCAGTAAGGTCCATGTAATACAGAATATAAAAATGATAAGAAACTGTAGCAGCTGCTACATGAATCATTCAGTAAGGTCCTTGTAATACATAATATAACAATGATAAGAAACTGTAGCAGCTGCTACATGAACTCATTCAGTAAGGTCCATGTAATACAGAATATAACAATGATAAGAACCTTTAGCAGCTGCTACATCAACTCATTCAGTAAGTTCCATGTAATACAGAATATAAAAATGATAAGAAACTGTAGCAGCTGCTACATAAACTCATTCAGTAAGGTTCATGTAATACAGAATATAACAATGATAAGTAACTGTAGCAGGTGCTACATTAACTCATTCAGTAAGGTCCATGTAATACAGAATATAACAATGATAAGAAACTGTAGCAGCTGCTACATGAACTCATTCAGTAAGGTCCATGTAATACAGAATATAACAATGATAAGAAACTGTAGCAGCTGCTACATGAACTCATTCAGTAAGGTCCATGTAATACAGAATATAACAATGATAAGAAGCTGTAGCAGCTACTACATGAACTCATTCAGTAAGGTCCATGTAATACAGAATATACCAATGATAAGAAATTGTAGCAGCTGCTACATCAACTCATTCAGTAAGGTCCATGTAATACAGAATATAACAATGATAAGAAACTGTAGCAGCTGCTAAATAAACTCATTCAGTAAGGTTCATGTAATACATAATATAACAATGATAAGTAACTGTAGCAGGTGCTACATGAACTCATTCAGTAAGGTCCATGTAATACAGAATATAACAATGATAAGAAACTGTAGCAGCTGCTACATGAACTCATTCAGTAAGGTCCATGTAATACAGAATATAACAATGATAAGAAACTGTAGCAGCTGCTACATGAACTCATTCAGTAAGGTCCATGTAATACAGAATATAACAATGATAAGAAACTGTAGCAGCTGCTACATGAACTCATTCAGTAAGGTTCATGTAATACAGAATATAACAATGATAAGAAACTGTAGCAGCTGCTACATGAACTCATTCAGTAAGGTCCATGTAATACAGAATATAACAATGAAAAGAAACTGTAGCAGCTGCTACATGAACTCATTCAGTAAAGTCCATGTAATACAGAATATAACAATGATAAAAAACTGTAGCAGCTGCTACATAAACTCATTCAGTAAGGTCCACGTAATACAGAATATAACAATGATGAGAAACTGTAGCAGCTGCTACATGAACTCATTCAGTAAGGTCCATGTATTACAGAATATAACAATGATAAGAAATTGTAGCAGCTGCTACATGAACTCATTAAGTAAGGTCCATGTAATACAGAATATAACAATGATGAAAACTGTAGCAGCTGCTACATGAACTCATTCAGTAAGGTCCATGTAATACAGAATATAACAATGATAAGAAACTGTAGCAGCTGCTACATGAACTCATTCAGTAAGGTTCATGTAATACAGAATATGACAATGATAAGAAACTGTAGCAGCTGCTACATGAACTCATTCAGTAAGGTCCATGTAATACAGAATATAACAATGATAAGAAACTGTAGCAGCTGCTACATGAACTCATTCAGTAAGGTCCATGTAATACAGAATATAACAATGATAAGTAACTGTAGCAGCTGCTACATAAACTCATTCAGTAAGGTCCATGTAATACAGAATATAACACTGATAAGAAACTATCAGCTGCTACATGAACTCATTCAGTAAGGTCCATGTAATACAGAATATAACAATTATAAGAAATTGTAGCAGCTGCTACATAAACTCATTCAGTAAGGTCCATGTAATACAGAATATAACAATGATAAGAAACTGTAGCAGCTGCTACATGAACTCATTCAGTAAGGTCCAGGAAACACAGAATATAACAATGATAAGAAACTGTAGCAGCTGCTACATGAACTCATTCAGTAAGGTCCATGTAATACAGAATATAACAATGATAAAAACTATAGAAGCTGCTACATGAACTCATTCAGTAAGGTTCATGTAATACAGAATATAACAATGATAAGAAACTGTAGCAGCTGCTACATGAACTCATTCAGTAAGGTCCATGTAATACAGAATATAACAATGATAAGAAACTGTAGCAGCTGCTACATCAACTCATTCAGTAAGGTCCATGTAATACAGAATATAACAATGATAAGAAATTGTAGCAGCTGCTACATCAACTCATTCAGTAAGGTCCATGTAATACAGAATATAACAATGATAAGAAACTGTAGCAGCTGCTACATAAACTCATTCAGTAAGGTTCATGTAATACAGAATATAACAATGATAAGTAACTGTAGCAGGTGCTACATGAACTCATTCAGTAAGGTCCATGTAATACAGAATATAACAATGATAAGAAACTGTAGCAGCTGCTACATGAACTCATTCAGTAAGGTCCATCTAATACAGAATATAACAATGATAAGAAGCTGTAGCAGCTACTACATGAACTCATTCAGTAAGGTCCATGTAATACAGAATATAGCAATGATAAGAAATTTTAGCAGCTGCTACATGAACTCATTCAGTAAGGTCCATGTAATACAAAATATAACAATGATAAGAAACTGTAGCAGCTGCTACATAAACTCATTCAGTAAGGTTCATGTAATACAGAATATAACAATGATAAGTAACTGTAGCAGGTGCTACATGAACTCATTCAGTAAGGTCCATGTAATACAGAATATAACAATGATAAGAAACTGTAGCAGCTGCTACATGAACTCATTCAGTAAGGTCAATGTAATACAGAATATAACAATGATAAGAAACTGTAGCAGCTGCTACATGAACTCATTCAGTAAGGTTCATGTAATACAGAATATAACAATGATAAGAAACTGTAGCAGCTGCTACATGAACTCATTCAGTAAGGTTCATATACTACAGAATATAAAAATGATAAGAAACTGTAGCAGCTGCTACATGAACTCATTCAGGAAGGTCCATGTAATACAGAATATAACAATGATAGGAAACTGTAGCAGCTGCTACATCAACTCATTCAGTAAGGTCCATGTAATACAGAATATAACAATGATAAGAAATTGTAGCAGCTGCTACATCAACTCATTCAGTAAGGTCCATGTAATACAGAATATAACAATGATAAGAAACTGTAGCAGCTGCTACATAAACTCATTCAGTAAGTTCATGTAATACAGAATATAACAATGATAAGAAACTGTAGCAGCTGCTACATGAACTCATTCAGTAAGGTCCATGTAATACAGAATATAACAATGATAGGAAACTGTAGCAACTGCTACATGAACTCATTCAGTAAGGTCCATGTAATACAGAATATAACAATGATAAGAAACTGTAGCAGCTGCTACATAAACTCATTCAGTAAGGTCCATGTAATACAAAATATAACAATGATAAGAAACTGTAACAGCTGCTACATGAACTCATTCAGTCAGGTTCAGGTAATACAGAATATAACAATAATAAGAAACTGTAGCAGCTGCTACATGAACTCATTCAGTAAGGTCCATGTAATGCAGAATATAACAATGATAAGAAACTGTAGCAGCTGCTACATGAACTCATTCAGTAAGGTTCATGTAATACAGAATATAACAATGATAGGAAACTGTAGCAGCTGCTACATGAACTCATTCAGTAAGGTTCATGTAATACTGAATATAACAATGATAAGAAACTGTAGCAGCTACTACATGAACTCATTCAGTAAGGTCCATGTAATACAGAATATAACAATGATAAGTAACTGTAGCAGCTGCTACATAAACTCATTCAGTAAGGTTCATGTAATACAGAATATAACAATGATAAGAAACTGTAGCAGCTGCTACATGAACTCATTCAGTAAAGTCCATGTAATACAGAATATAACAATGATAAAAAACTGTAGCAGCTGCCACATCAACTCATTCAGTAAGGTCCATGTAATACAGAATATAACAATGATAAGTAACTGTAGCAGCTGCTACATAAACTCATTCAGTAAGGTCCATGTAATACAGAATATAACACTGATAAGAAACTATCAGCTGCTACATGAACTCATTCAGTAAGGTCCATGTAATACAGAATATAACAATTATAAGAAATTGTAGCAGCTGCTACATAAACTCATTCAGTAAGGTCCATGTAATACAGAATATAACAATGATAAGAAACTGTAGCAGCTGCTACATGAACTCATTCAGTAAGGTCCAGGAAACACAGAATATAACAATGATAAGAAACTGTAGCAGCTGCTACATGAACTCATTCAGTAAGGTCCATGTAATACAGAATATAACAATTATAAGAAACTGTAGCAGCTGCCACATGAACTCATTCAGTAAGGTCCATGTAATACAGAATATAACAATGATAAGAAACTGTAGCAGCTGCTACATGAACTTATTCAGTAAGGTTCATGTAATACAGAATATAACAATGATAAGAAACTATAGAAGCTGCTACATGAACTCATTCAGTAAGGTTCATGTAATACAGAATATAACAATGATAAGAAACTGTAACAGCTGCTACATGAACTCATTCAGTAAGGTCCATGTAATACATAATATAACAATGATAAGAAACTGTAGCAGCTGCTACATGAACTCATTCAGTAAGGTCCATGTAATACAGAATATAACAATGATAAGAAACTGTAGCAGCTGCTACATGAACTCATTCAGTAAGGTCCATGTAATACAGAATATAACAATGATAAGAAATTGTAGCAGCTGCTACATCAACTCATTCAGTAAGGTCCATGTAATACAGAATATAACAATGATAAGAAACTGTAGCAGCTGCTACATAAACTCATTCAGTAAGGTTCATGTAATACAGAATATAACAATGATAAGTAACTGTAGCAGGTGCTACATGAACTCATTCAGTAAGGTCCATGTAATACAGAATATAACAATGATAAGAAACTGTAGCAGCTGCTACATGAACTCATTCAGTAAGGTCCATCTAATACAGAATATAACAATAATAAGAAGCTGTAGCAGCTACTACATGAACTCATTCAGTAAGGTCCATGTAATACAGAATATAGCAATGATAAGAAATTGTAGCAGCTGCTACATGAACTCATTCAGTAAGGTCCATGTAATACAAAATATAACAATGATAAGAAACTGTAGCAGCTGCTACATAAACTCTTTCAGTAAGGTTCATGTAATACAGAATATAACAATGATAAGTAACTGTAGCAGGTGCTACATGAACTCATTCAGTAAGGTCCATGTAATACAGAATATAACAATGATAAGAAACTGTAGCAGCTGCTACATGAACTCATTCAGTAAGGTCAATGTAATACAGAATATAACAATGATAAGAAACTGTAGCAGCTGCTACATGAACTCATTCAGTAAGGTTCATGTAATACAGAATATAACAATGATAAGAAACTGTAGCAGCTGCTACATGAACTCATTCAGTAAGGTTCATATACTACAGAATATAAAAATGATAAGAAACTGTAGCAGCTGCTACATGAACTCATTCAGTAAGGTCCATGTAATACAGAATATAACAATGATAGGAAACTGTAGCAGCTGCTACATCAACTCATTCAGTAAGGTCCATGTAATACAGAATATAACAATGATAAGAAATTGTAGCAGCTGCTACATCAACTCATTCAGTAAGGTCCATGTAATACAGAATATAACAATGATAAGAAACTGTAGCAGCTGCTACATAAACTCATTCAGTAAGTTCATGTAATACAGAATATAACAATGATAAGAAACTGTAGCAGCTGCTACATGAACTCATTCAGTAAGGTCCATGTAATACAGAATATAACAATGATAGGAAACTGTAGCAACTGCTACATGAACTCATTCAGTAAGGTCCATGTAATACAGAATATAACAATGATAAGAAACTGTAGCAGCTGCTACATAAACTCATTCAGTAAGGTCCATGTAATAAAGAATATAACAATGATAAGAAACTGTAACAGCTGCTACATGAACTCATTCAGTCAGGTTCAGGTAATACAGAATATAACAATGATAAGAAACTGTAGCAGCTACTACATGAACTCATTCAGTCAGGTCCATGTAATACAGAATATAACAATGATAAGTAACTGTAGCAGCTGCTACATAAACTCATTCAGTAAGGTTCATGTAATACAGAATATAACAATGATAAAAAACTGTAGCAGCTGCTACATGAACTCATTCAGTTAGGTCCATGTAATACAGAATATAACAGTGATAAGAAACTGTAGCAGCTGCTACATGAACTCATTCAGTAAGGTTCATGTAATACTGAATATAACAATGATAAGAAACTGTAGCAGCTACTACATGAACTCATTCAGTAAGGTCCATGTAATACAGAATATAACAGTGATAAGAAACTGTAGCAGCTGCTACATGAACTCATTCAGTAAACTCCATGTAATACAGAATATAACAATGATAAGAAACTGTAGCAGCTACTACATGAACTCATTCAGTAAGTTCCATGTAATACAGAATGTAACAATGATAAGAAACTGTAGCATCTGCTACATAAACTCATTCAGTAAGGTCCATGTAATACAGAATATAACAATGATAAGAAACTGTAGCAGCTGCTACATGAACTCATTCAGTAAGGTCCATGTAATACAGAATATAACAATGATAAGAAATTGTAGCAGCTGCTACATCAACTCATTCAGTAAGGTCCATGTAATACAGAATATAACAATGATAAGAAACTGTAGCAGCTGCTACATAAACTCATTCAGTAAGGTTCATGTAATACAGAATATAACAATGATAAGTAACTGTAGCAGGTGCTACATGAACTCATTCAGTAAGGTCCATGTAATACAGAATATAACAATGATAAGAAACTGTAGCAGCTGCTACATGAACTCATTCAGTAAGGTCCATCTAATACAGAATATAACAATGATAAGAAGCTGTAGCAGCTACTACATGAACTCATTCAGTAAGGTCCATGTAATACAGAATATAGCAATGATAAGAAATTGTAGCAGCTGCTACATGAACTCATTCAGTAAGGTCCATGTAATACAAAATATAACAATGATAAGAAACTGTAGCAGCTGCTACATAAACTCATTCAGTAAGGTTCATGTAATACAGAATATAACAATGATAAGTAACTGTAGCAGGTGCTACATGAACTCATTCAGTAAGGTCCATGTAATACAGAATATAACAATGATAAGAAACTGTAGCAGCTGCTACATGAACTCATTCAGTAAGGTCAATGTAATACAGAATATAACAATGATAAGAAACTGTAGCAGCTGCTACATGAACTCATTCAGTAAGGTTCATGTAATACAGAATATAACAATGATAAGAAACTGTAGCAGCTGCTACATGAACTCATTCAGTAAGGTTCATATACTACAGAATATAAAAATGATAAGAAACTGTAGCAGCTGCTACATGAACTCATTCAGTAAGGTCCATGTAATACAGAATATAACAATGATAGGAAACTGTAGCAGCTGCTACATCAACTCATTCAGTAAGGTCCATGTAATACAGAATATAACAATGATAAGAAATTGTAGCAGCTGCTACATCAACTCATTCAGTAAGGTCCATGTAATACAGAATATAACAATGATAAGAAACTGTAGCAGCTGCTACATAAACTCATTCAGTAAGTTCATGTAATACAGAATATAACAATGATAAGAAACTGTAGCAGCTGCTACATGAACTCATTCAGTAAGGTCCATGTAATACAGAATATAACAATGATAGGAAACTGTAGCAACTGCTACATGAACTCATTCAGTAAGGTCCATGTAATACAGAATATAACAATGATAAGAAACTGTAGCAGCTGCTACATAAACTCATTCAGTAAGGTCCATGTAATAAAGAATATAACAATGATAAGAAACTGTAACAGCTGCTACATGAACTCATTCAGTCAGGTTCAGGTAATACAGAATATAACAATGATAAGAAACTGTAGCAGCTACTACATGAACTCATTCAGTAAGGTCCATGTAATACAGAATATAACAATGATAAGTAACTGTAGCAGCTGCTACATAAACTCATTCAGTAAGGTTCATGTAATACAGAATATAACAATGATAAAAAACTGTAGCAGCTGCTACATGAACTCATTCAGTTAGGTCCATGTAATACAGAATATAACAGTGATAAGAAACTGTAGCAGCTGCTACATGAACTCATTCAGTAAGGTTCATGTAATACTGAATATAACAATGATAAGAAACTGTAGCAGCTACTACATGAACTCATTCAGTAAGGTCCATGTAATACAGAATATAACAGTGATAAGAAACTGTAGCAGCTGCTACATGAACTCATTCAGTAAACTCCATGTAATACAGAATATAACAATGATAAGAAACTGTAGCAGCTACTACATGAACTCATTCAGTAAGTTCCATGTAATACAGAATGTAACAATGATAAGAAACTGTAGCATCTGCTACATAAACTCATTCAGTAAGGTCCATGTAATACAGAATATAACAATGATAAGAAACTGTAGCAGCTGCTACATGAACTCATTCAGTAAGGTCCATGTAATACAGAATATAACAATGATAAGAAATTGTAGCAGCTGCTACATTAACTCATTCAGTAAGGTCCATGTAATACTGAATATAACAGTGATAAGAAACTGTAGCAGCTACTACATGAACTCATTCAGTAAGGTTCATGTAATACTGAATATAACAATGATAAGAAACTGTAGCAGCTACTACATGAACTCATTCAGTAAGGTCCATGTAATACAGAATATAACAATGATAAGAAACTGTAGCAGCTGCTACATGAACTCATTCAGTAAGGTCCATGTAATACAGAATATAACAATGATAAGAAACTGTAGCAGCTGCTACATGAACTCATTCAGTAAGATCCATGTAATACAGAATATAACAATGATAAGAAACTGTAGCAGCTGCTACATGAACTCATTCAGTAAGGTTCATGTAATACAGAATATAACAATGATAAGAAACTGTAGCAGCTGCTACATGAACTCATTCAGTAAGGTTCATGTAATACAGAATATAACAATGATAAGAAACTGTAGCAGCTGCTACATGAACTCATTCGGTAAGGTCCATGTAATACAGAATATAACAATGATAAGAAACTGTAGCAGCTGCTACATGAACTCATTCAGTAAGGTCCATGTAATTCAGAATATAACAATGATAAGAAACTGTAGGTGCTGCTACATCAACTCATTCAGTAAGCTCCATGTAATACAGAATATAACAATGATAAGAAACTGTAGCAGCTGCTACATGAACTCATTCAGTAAGGTTCATGTAATACAGAATATAACAATGATAAGTAACTGTAGCAGCTGCCACATGAACTCATTCAGTAAGGTCCATGTAATACAGAATATAACAATGATAAGAAACTGTAGCATCTGCTACATGAACTCATTCAGTAAGGTTCATGTAATACAGAATATAACAATGATAAGTAACTGTAGCAGCTGCCACATGAACTCATTCAGTAAGGTCCATGTAATACAGAATATAACAATGATGAGAAACTGTAGCAGCTGCTACATGAACTCATTCAGTAAGGTCCATGTAATACAGAATATAACAGTGATAAGAAACTGTAGCAGCTGCTACATGAACTCATTCAGTAAGGTCCATGTAATACTGAATATAACAATGATAAGAAACTGTAGCATCTGCTACATGAACTCATTCAGTAAGGTCCATGTAATACAGAATATAACAATGATAAGAAACTGTAGCAGCTGCTACATGAACTTATTCAGTAAGGTTCATGTAATACAGAATATAACAATGATAAGAAACTATAGAAGCTGCTACATGAACTCATTCAGTAAGGTTCATGTAATACAGAATATAACAATGATAAGAAACTGTAGCAGCTGCTACATGAACTCATTCAGTAAGGTCCATGTAATACATAATATAACAATGATAAGAAACTGTAGCAGCTGCTACATGAACTCATTCAGTAAGGTCCATGTAATACAGAATATAACAATGATAAGAAACTGTAGCAGCTGCTACATGAACTCATTCAGTAAGGTCCATGTAATACAGAATATAACAATGATAAGAAATTGTAGCAGCTGCTACATCAACTCATTCAGTAAGGTCCATGTAATACAGAATATAACAATGATAAGAAACTGTAGCAGCTGCTACATAAACTCATTCAGTAAGGTTCATGTAATACAGAATATAACAATGATAAGTAACTGTAGCAGGTGCTACATGAACTCATTCAGTAAGGTCCATGTAATACAGAATATAACAATGATAAGAAACTGTAGCAGCTGCTACATGAACTCATTCAGTAAGGTCCATGTAATACAGAATATAACAATGATAAGAAGCTGTAGCAGCTACTACATGAACTCATTCAGTAAGGTCCATGTAATACAGAATATAGCAATGATAAGAAATTGTAGCAGCTGCTACATCAACTCATTCAGTAAGGTCCATGTAATACAAAATATAACAATGATAAGAAACTGTAGCAGCTGCTACATAACCTCATTCAGTAAGGTTCATGTAATACAGAATATAACAATGATAAGTAACTGTAGCAGGTGCTACATGAACTCATTCAGTAAGGTCCATGTAATACAGAATATAACAATGATAAGAAACTGTAGCAGCTGCTACATGAACTCATTCAGTAAGGTCAATGTAATACAGAATATAACAATGATAAGAAACTGTAGCAGCTGCTACATGAACTCATTCAGTAAGGTTCATGTAATACAGAATATAACAATGATAAGAAACTGTAGCAGCTGCTACATGAACTCATTCAGTAAGGTCCATGTAATACAGAATATAACAATGATAGGAAACTGTAGCAGCTACTACATCAACTCATTCAGTAAGGTCCATGTATTACAGAATATAACAATGATAAGAAATTGTAGCAGCTGCTACATCAACTCATTCAGTAAGGTCCATGTAATACAGAATATAACAATGATAAGAAACTGTAGCAGCTGCTACATAAACTCATTCAGTAAGTTCATGTAATACAGAATATAACAATGATAAGAAACAGTAGCAGCTGCTACATGAACTCATTCAGTAAGGTCCATGTAATACAGAATATAACAATGATAGGAAACTGTAGCAACTGCTACATGAACTCATTCAGTAAGGTCCATGTAATACAGAATATAACAATGATAAGAAACTGTAGCAGCTGCTACATAAACTCATTCAGTAAGGTCCATGTAATACAGAATATAACAATGATAAGAAACTGTAACAGCTGCTACATGAACTCATTCAGTCAGGTTCAGGTAATACAGAATATAACAATAATAAGAAACTGTAGCAGCTGCTACATGAACTCATTCAGTAAGGTCCATGTAATACAGAATATAACAATGATAAGAAACTGTAGCAGCTGCTACATGAACTCATTCAGTAAGGTTCATATACTACAGAATATAAAAATGATAAGAAACTGTAGCAGCTGCTACATGAACTCATTCAGTAAGGTCCATGTAATACAGAATATAACAATGATAGGAAACTGTAGCAGCTGCTACATCAACTCATTCAGTAAGGTCCATGTAATACAGAATATAACAATGATAAGAAATTGTAGCAGCTGCTACATCAACTCATTCAGTAAGGTCCATGTAATACAGAATATAACAATGATAAGTAACTGTAGCAGCTGCTACATGAACTCATTCAGTAAGGTTCATGTAATACAGAATATAACAATGATAAGAAACTGTAGCAGCTGCTACATGAACTCATTCAGTAAGGTCCATGTAATACAGAATATAACAGTGATAAGAAACTGTAGCAGCTGCTACATCAACTCATTCAGTAAGGTTCATGTAATACTGAATATAACAATGATAAGAAACTGTAGCAGCTACTACATGAACTCATTCAGTAAGGTCCATGTAATACAGAATATAACAGTGATAAGAAACTGTAGCAGCTGCTACATGAACTCATTCAGTAAGCTCCATGTAATACAGAATGTAACAATGATAAGAAACTGTAGCATCTGCTACATAAACTCATTCAGTAAGGTCCATGTAATACAGAATATAACAATGATAAGAAACTGTAGCAGCTACTGCATGAACTCATTCAGTAAGGTTCATGTAATACTGAATATAACAATGATAAGAAACTGTAGCAACTACTACATGAACTCATTCAGTAAGGTTCATGTAATACAGAATATAACAATGATAAGAAACTGTAGCAGCTGCTACATGAACTCATTCAGTAAGGTTCATGTAATACAGAATATAACAATGATAAGAAACTGTAGCAGCTGCTACATGAACTCATTCAGTAAGGTCCATGTAATACAGAATATAAAAATGATAAGAAACTGTAGCAGCTGCTACATGAACTCATTCAGTAAGGTCCATGTAATACAGAATATAACAATGATAAGAAACTGTAGCAGCTGCTACATGAACTCATTCAGTAAGGTCCATGTAATTCAGAATATAACAATGATAAGAAACTGTAGGTGCTGCTACATCAACTCATTCAGTAAGGTTCATGTAATACAGAATATAACAATGATAAGAAACTGTAGCAGCTGCTACATGAACTCATTCAGTAAGGTCCATGCAATACAGAATATAACAATGATAAGAAACTGTAGCAGCTGCTACATGAACTCATTCAGTAAGGTCCATGTAATTCAGAATATAACAATGATAAGAAACTGTAGGTGCTGCTACATGAACTCATTCAGTAAGGTTCATGTAATACAGAATATAACAATGATAAGAAACTGTAGCATCTGCTACATGAACTCATTCAGTAAGGTTCATGTAATACAAAATATAACAATGATAAGTAACTGTAGCAGCTGCCACATGAACTCATTCAGTAAGGTCCATGTAATACAGAATACAACAATGATGAGAAACTGTAGCAGCTGCTACATGAACTCATTCAGTAAGGTCCATGTAATACAGAATATAACAGTGATAAGAAACTGTAGCAGCTGCTACATGAACTCATTCAGTAAGGTTCATGTAATACTGAATATAACAATGATAAGAAACTGTAGCAGCTGCTACATGAACTCATTCAGTAAGGTCCATGTAATACAGAATATAACAATGATAAGTAACTGTAGCAGCTGCTACATGAACTCATTCAGTAAGGTCCATGTAATTCAGAATATAACAATGATAAGAAACTGTAGGTCCTGCTACATCAACTCATTCAGTAAGGTTCATGTAATACAGAATATAACAGTGATAAGAAACTGTAGCAGCTGCTACATGAACTCATTCAGTAAGGTTCATGTAATACTGAATATAACAATCATAAGAAACTGTAGCAGCTACTACATGAACTCATTCAGTAAGGTCCATGTAATACAGAATATAACAATGATAAGAAACTGTAGCAGCTGCTACATGAACTCATTCAGTAAGGTCCATGTAATACAGAATATAACAATGATAAGAAACTGTAGCAGCTGCTACATGAACTCATTCAGTAAGGTTCATGTAATGCAGAATATAACAATGATAAGAAACTGTAGCAGCTGCTACATGAACTCATTTAGTAAGGTCCATGTAATACAGAATATAACAATGATAAGAAACTGTAGCAGCTGCTACATGAACTCATTCAGTAAGTCCATGTAATACAGAATATAACAATGATAAGAAACTGTAGCAGCTGCTACATGAACTCATTCAGTAAGGTCCATGTAATACAGAATATAACAATGATAAGAAACTGTAGCAGCTGCTACATGAACTCATTCAGTAAGGTTCATATACTATAGAATATAACAATGATAAGAAACTGTAGCAGCCGCTACATGACCTCATTCAGTAAGGTTCATGTAATACAGAATATAACAATGATAAGAAACTGTAGCAGCTGCTACATGAACTCATTCAGTAAGGTTCATGTAATACAGAATATAACAATGATAAGTAACTGTAGCAGCTGCCACATGAACTCATTCAGTAAGGTCCATGTAATACAGAATATAACAATGATGAGAAACTGTAGCAGCTGCTACATGAACTCATTCAGTAAGGTCCATGTAATACAGAATATAACAGTGATAAGAAACTGTAGCAGCTGCTACATGAACTCATTCAGTAAGGTTCATGTAATACTGAATATAACAATGATAAGAAACTGTAGGTGCTGCTACATGAACTCATTCAGTAAGGTCCATGTAATACAGAATATAACAATGATAAGAAACTGTAGCAGCTGCTACATGAACTCATTCAGTAAGGTCCATGTAATACAGAATATAACAATGATAAGAAACTGTAGGTGCTGCTACATCAACTCATTCAGTAAGGTTCATGTAATACAGAATATAACAATGATAAGAAACTGTAGCAGCTGCTACATGAACTCATTCAGTAAGGTCCATATAATACAGAATATAACAATGATAAGAAACTGTAGCAGCTGCTACATGAACTCATTCAGTAAGGTTCATGTAATACAGAATATAACAATGATAAGAAACTGTAGCAGCTGCTACATGAACTCATTCAGCAAGGTCCATGTAATACAGAATATAACAATGATAAGAAACTGTAGGTGCTGCTACATCAACTCATTCAGTATGGTTCATGTAATACAGAATATAACAATGATAAGAAACTGTAGCAGCTGCTACATGAACTCATTCAGTAAGGTCCATATAATACAGAATATAACAATGATAAGAAACTGTAGCAGCTGCTACATGAACTCATTCAGTAAGGTTCATGTAATACAGAATATAACAATGATAAGAAACTGTAGCAGCTGCTACATGACCTCATTCAGTAAGGTCCATGTAATACAGAATATAACAATGATAAGAAACTGTAGCAGCTGCTACATGAACTCATTCAGTAAGGTTCATGTAATACAGAATATAACAATGATAAGAAACTGTATCAGCTGCTGCATGAACTCATTCAGTAAGGTTCATGTAATGCAGAATATAACAATGATAAGAAACTGTAGCAGCTGCTACATGAACTCATTCAGTAAGGTCCATGTAATACAGAATATAACAATGATAAGAAACTGTAGCAGCTACTACATGAACTCATTCAGTAAGGTCCATGCAATACAGAATATAACAATGATAAGAAACTGTAGCAGCTGCTACATGACCTCATTCAGTAAGGTCCATGTAATACAGAATATAACAATGATAAGACATTGTAGCAGCTGCTACATGAACTCATTCAGTAAGGTCCATGTAATACAGAATATAACAATGATAAGAAACTGTAGCAGCTGCTACATGAACTCATTCAGTAAGGTCCATGTAATACAGAATATAACAATGATAAGAAACTGTAGCAGCTGCTACATGAACTCATTCAGTAAGGTTCATGTAATACAGAATATAACAATGATAAGAAATTGTAGCAGCTGCTACATGAACTCATTCAGTAAGGTTCATGTAATACAGAATATAACAATGATAAGAAACTGTAGCAGCTGCTACATGAACTCATTCAGTAAGGTCCATGTAATACAGAATATAACAATGATAAGAAACTGTAGCAGCTGCTACATGAACTCATTCAGTAAGGTTCATGTAATGCAGAATATAACAATGATAAGAAACTGTAGCAGCTGCTACATGAACTCATTTAGTAAGGTCCATGTAATACAGAATATAACAATAATAAGAAACTGTAGCAGCTGCTACATGAACTCATTCAGTAAGTCCATGTAATACAGAATATAACAATGATAAGAAACTGTAGCAGCTGCTACATGAACTCATTCAGTAAGGTCCATGTAATACAGAATATAACAATGATAAGAAACTGTAGCAGCTGCTACATGAACTCATTCAGTAAGGTTCATATACTACAGAATATAACAATGATAAGAAACTGTAGCAGCCGCTACATGACCTCATTCAGTAAGGTTCATGTAATACAGAATATAACAATGATAAGAAACTGTAGCAGCTGCTACATGAACTCATTCAGTAAGGTTCATGTAATACAGAATATAACAATGATAAGAAACTGTAGCAGCTGCTACATGAACTCATTCAGTAAGGTCGATGTAATACAGAATATAACAATGATAAGAAATTGTAGCAGCTGCTACATGAACTCATTCAGTAAGGTCCATGTAATACAGAATATAACAATGTTAAGAAACTGTAGCAGCTGCTACATGAACTCATTCAGTAAGGTTCATGTAATACAGAATATAACAATGATAAGAAACTGTAGCAGCTGCTAAATGAAGTCATTCAGTAAGGTTCATGTAATACAGAATATAACAATGATAAGAAACTGTAGCAGCTGCTACATGAACTCATTCAGTAAGGTTCATGTAATACAGAATATAACAATGATAAGAAACTGTAAATTAATATATATTTCTAACAATACTTCACTCCTACAAACAACATGTAATGTGATGTATTTATCATCATTTCTATCAAACAGGACAGGAAGTCAGCATTGATAGCTGTGATTTTACATAGTTATAATCCATCTTTGTCTTATAATCTACAGATTGTAGTGGGTGCTTGTGGGTCGTCCATTGCGAGACATATTTTTTTGAACCTATCCATTATATTCTCTGTTTTTCCTGTGACAAGACTTTCCTAATCCATGCAAATGTTACATATTTATATGAATGATACATTGTTTATAAAGTCGTCGTCATGACAATTGCTGGGATTCTACTGACGTTAAACAACTGTCAAACAATCATTTCATTGATGAAGTACATTATATCGTGTTTCATATCATACAGTTCAACATTGTAGTTTTATAGTGTATTTATTAATGAAATTTGTTTGAATCAATCAATCAATCAATCAATCAATCAATCAATCAATCAATCAATCAATCAATCAATCAATCAATCAATCAATCAATCAATCAATCAATCAATCAATCAATCAATCAATCAATCAATCAATCAATCAATCAATCAATCAATCAATCAATCAATCAATCAATCAATCAATCAATCAATCAATCAATCAATCAATCAATCAATCAATCAATCAATCAATCAATCAATCAATCAATCAATCAATCAATCAATCAATCAAAGATCAATCAATCAATTAATCATATATATATATATATGTGTCTCAATTGACTGGTTTGACATTTTTATTTCATATACTGTATGCATTGAGGCTAATAAATATGTTTTATAATTTACATTGAATATTCAAACAAAATTATTTGCCCTTCCGCAAAAATCATAGGAATTGCATGTTTGAAGAACGCTCTAGAACAAAACTTACCATCATGATCATTGATATTAATAGATAACATATATTGAAATAAATCTGGAGTGTTCAAATTCAATGACCTTTTAACTAGACTTTTCTTACAAACTCTTTCCGACTGTTGTTTGATTATGGTTCGGAAAGGATATTGTTTATTAGTATTTAACATTAATTTCTACAATATTTCAATTCTATTGTGGCGGTCAGTTGTGCTGGTTTAGAAAACCAGAGACAAAACGAACGAACAATTACCTTTCACCTTGACTTACTGAACTCAAGAAAGACCACAACATATGACTTTAGAAATCCAGGCCCAAGATTGAAACAGGCACACAAATGTGGAGGGGATAAAGCAGTTAATGGGATATCAACCTTCCCTCTTGTTTACTGGATCCCCAACGGACGGAGACTGAGCGTAAAACTACCATACAGTCTCGTACAGAACGACGCCGTATTAATTATGAAAGTGTTATGGTATGTGATAACAAAATCAGAAACATGTTGTGGACTCAATTGTCAGTCATATTTCCAGAGTAATCCTGTGTTGTATCTTGTCCGCATTCAAATTTGATTTTTTATGAATTCCGTGTCTTTATTTAATATTGGATACATTTTGTACAAAGTGGCACATGTCGACTCTACCAACCAACTAGATACTGATATTAACGAAGGTAATTTTTACTAAAAAAAAAGTTAAGCCAATTCACTAAACCGAGTTTTAAGCTTAATGTTAGGAATGGCAAGTGTAGAGAATAGGTTTTAATACTATTGCAAGGGAGAACTGGATTGAAATAAATAGAATTTATGAGGATTCACAACTGATTCACACCAGTTCTGGAGAGGTTTGAGTCTCAGTACCTCTTCTGAAGGCCAGAGTGGCCTGGTGATAGCACAATTTACATATATCAAATGGGTAACCAGAAGCGGTCAATCGAAGGACAGATAATACAATGGCCAAAAGAAGAAGGACAGATAATACAATGGCCAAAAGAAGAAGGACAGATAATACAATGGCCAAAAGAAGAAGGACAGATAATACAATGGCCAAAAGAAGAAGGACAGATAATACAATGGCCAAAAGAAGAAGGACAGATAATACAATGGCCAAAAGAAGAAGGACAGATAATACAATGGCCAAAAGAAGAAGGACAGATAATACAATGGCCAAAAGAGGAAGGACAGATAATACAATGGCCAAAAGAAGAAGGACAGATAATACAATGGCCAACAGAAGAAGGACAGATAATACAATGGCCAAAAGAAGAAGGACAGATAATACAATGGCCAAAAGAGGAAGGACAGATAATACAATGGCCAAAAGAGGAAGGACAGATAATACAATGGCCAAAAGAGGAAGGACAGATAATACAATGGCCAAAAGAAGAAGGACAGATAATACAATGGCCAAAAGAGGAAGGACAGATAATACAATGGCCAAAAGAAGAAGGACAGATAATACAATGGCCAAAAGAAGAAGGACAGATAATACAATGGCCAAAAGAAGAAGGACAGATAATACAATGGCCAAAAGAAGAAGGACAGATAATACAATGGCCAAAAGAGGAAGGACAGATAATACAATGGCCAAAAGAGGAAGGACAGATAATACAATGGCCAAAAGAAGAAGGACAGATAATACAGTGGCCAAAAGAGGAAGGACAGATAATACAATGGCCAAAAGAAGAAGGACAGATAATACAATGGCCAAAAGAGGAAGGACAGATAATACAATGGCCAAAAGAAGAAGGACAGATAATACAATGGCCAAAAGAAGAAGGACAGATAATACAATGGCCAAAAGAAGAAGGACAGATAATACAATGGCCAAAAGAAGAAGAACAGATAATACAATGGCCAAAAGAAGAAGGACAGATAATACAATGGCCAAAAGAGGAAGGACAGATAATACAATGGCCAAAAGAGGAAGGACAGATAATACAATGGCCAAAGGAAGAAGGACAGATAATACAATGGCCAAAAGAGGAAGGACAGATAATACAATGGCCAAAAGAAGAAGGACAGATAATACAATGGCCAAAAGAAGAAGGACAGATAATACAATGGCCAAAAGAAGAAGGACAGATAATACAATGGCCAAAAGAGGAAGGACAGATAATACAATGGCCAAAAGAGGAAGGACAGATAATACAATGGCCAAAAGAGGAAGGACAGATAATACAATGGCCAAAAGAAGAAGGACAGATAATACAGTGGCCAAAAGAGGAAGGACAGATAATACAATGGCCAAAAGAAGAAGGACAGATAATACAATGGCCAAAAGAGGAAGGACAGATACTACAATGGCCAAAAGAGGAAGGACAGATAATACAATGGCCAAAAGAGGAAGGACAGATAATACAATGGCCAAAAGAAGAAGGACAGATAATACAATGGCCAAAAGAAGAAGGACAGATAATACAATGGCCAAAAGAAGAAGGACAGATAATACAATGGCCAAAAGAAGAAGGACAGATAATACAATGGCCAAAAGAGGAAGGACAGATAATACAATGGCCAAAAGAGGAAGGACAGATAATACAATGGCCAAAAGAGGAAGGACAGATAATACAATGGCCAAAAGAAGAAGGACAGATAATACAGTGGCCAAAAGAGGAAGGACAGATAATACAATGGCCAAAAGAAGAAGGACAGATAATACAATGGCCAAAAGAGGAAGGACAGATAATACAATGGCCAAAAGAGGAAGGACAGATAATACAATGGCCAAAAGAGGAAGGACAGATAATACAATGGCCAAAAGAGGAAGGACAGATAATACAATGGCCAAAAGAAGAAGGACAGATAATACAATGGCCAAAAGAAGAAGGACAGATAATACAATGGCCAAAAGAGGAAGGACAGATAATACAATGGCCAAAAGAGGAAGGACAGATAATACAATGGCCAATAGAGGAAGGACAGATAATACAATGGCCAAAAGAGGAAGGACAGATAATACAATGGCCAAAAGAGGAAGGACAGATAATACAATGGCCAAAAGAGGAAGGACAGATAATACAATGGCCAAAAGAAGAAGGACAGATAATATAATGGCCAAAAGAGGAAGGACAGATAATACAATGGCCAAAAGAAGAAGGACAGATAATACAATGGCCAAAAGAAGAAGGACAGATAATACAATGGCCAAAAGAAGAAGGACAGATAATACAATGGCCAAAAGAAGAAGGACAGATAATACAATGGCCAAAAGAGGAAGGACAGATAATACAATGGCCAAAAGAGGAAGGACAGATAATACAATGGCCAAAAGAAGAAGGACAGATAATACAATGGCCAAAAGAGGAAGGACAGATAATACAATGGCCAAAAGAAGAAGGACAGATAATACAATGGCCAAAAGAAGAAGGACAGATAATACAATGGCCAAAAGAAGAAGGACAGATAATACAATGGCCAAAAGAAGAAGGACAGATAATACAATGGCCAAAAGAAGAAGGACAGATAATACAATGGCCAAAAGAAGAAGGACAGATAATACAATGGCCAAAAGAAGAAGGGCAGATAATACAATGGCCAAAAGAAGAAGGACAGATAATACAATGGCCAAAAGAGGAAGGACAGATAATACAATGGCCAAAAGAGGAAGGACAGATAATACAATGGCCAAAAGAAGAAGGACAGATAATACAATGGCCAAAAGAAGAAGGACAGATAATACAATGGCCAAAAGAAGAAGGACAGATAATACAATGGCCAAAAGAAGAAGGACAGATAATACAATGGCCAAAAGAAGAAGGACAGATAATACAATGGCCAAAAGAAGAAGGACAGATAATACAATGGCCAAAAGAAGAAGGACAGATAATACAATGGCCAAAAGAGGAAGGACAGATAATACAATGGCCAAAAGAGGAAGGACAGATAATACAATGGCCAAAAGAAGAAGGACAGATAATACAATGGCCAAAAGAAGAAGGACAGATAATACAATGGCCAAAAGAAGAAGGACAGATAATACAATGGCCAAAAGAAGAAGGACAGATAATACAATGGCCAAAAGAGGAAGGACAGATAATACAATGGCCAAAAGAAGAAGGACAGATAATACAATGGCCAACAGAAGAAGGACAGATAATACAATGGCCAAAAGAAGAAGGACAGATAATACAATGGCCAAAAGAGGAAGGACAGATAATACAATGGCCAAAAGAGGAAGGACAGATAATACAATGGCCAAAAGAGGAAGGACAGATAATACAATGGCCAAAAGAAGAAGGACAGATAATACAATGGCCAAAAGAGGAAGGACAGATAATACAATGGCCAAAAGAAGAAGGACAGATAATACAATGGCCAAAAGAAGAAGGACAGATAATACAATGGCCAAAAGAAGAAGGACAGATAATACAATGGCCAAAAGAAGAAGGACAGATAATACAATGGCCAAAAGAGGAAGGACAGATAATACAATGGCCAAAAGAGGAAGGACAGATAATACAATGGCCAAAAGAAGAAGGACAGATAATACAGTGGCCAAAAGAGGAAGGACAGATAATACAATGGCCAAAAGAAGAAGGACAGATAATACAATGGCCAAAAGAGGAAGGACAGATAATACAATGGCCAAAAGAAGAAGGACAGATAATACAATGGCCAAAAGAAGAAGGACAGATAATACAATGGCCAAAAGAAGAAGGACAGATAATACAATGGCCAAAAGAAGAAGGACAGATAATACAATGGCCAAAAGAAGAAGGACAGATAATACAATGGCCAAAAGAGGAAGGACAGATAATACAATGGCCAAAAGAGGAAGGACAGATAATACAATGGCCAAAGGAAGAAGGACAGATAATACAATGGCCAAAAGAGGAAGGACAGATAATACAATGGCCAAAAGAAGAAGGACAGATAATACAATGGCCAAAAGAAGAAGGACAGATAATACAATGGCCAAAAGAAGAAGGACAGATAATACAATGGCCAAAAGAGGAAGGACAGATAATACAATGGCCAAAAGAGGAAGGACAGATAATACAATGGCCAAAAGAGGAAGGACAGATAATACAATGGCCAAAAGAAGAAGGACAGATAATACAGTGGCCAAAAGAGGAAGGACAGATAATACAATGGCCAAAAGAAGAAGGACAGATAATACAATGGCCAAAAGAGGAAGGACAGATAATACAATGGCCAAAAGAGGAAGGACAGATAATACAATGGCCAAAAGAGGAAGGACAGATAATACAATGGCCAAAAGAAGAAGGACAGATAATACAATGGCCAAAAGAAGAAGGACAGATAATACAATGGCCAAAAGAAGAAGGACAGATAATACAATGGCCAAAAGAAGAAGGACAGATAATACAATGGCCAAAAGAGGAAGGACAGATAATACAATGGCCAAAAGAGGAAGGACAGATAATACAATGGCCAAAAGAGGAAGGACAGATAATACAATGGCCAAAAGAAGAAGGACAGATAATACAGTGGCCAAAAGAGGAAGGACAGATAATACAATGGCCAAAAGAAGAAGGACAGATAATACAATGGCCAAAAGAGGAAGGACAGATAATACAATGGCCAAAAGAGGAAGGACAGATAATACAATGGCCAAAAGAGGAAGGACAGATAATACAATGGCCAAAAGAGGAAGGACAGATAATACAATGGCCAAAAGAAGAAGGACAGATAATACAATGGCCAAAAGAAGAAGGACAGATAATACAATGGCCAAAAGAGGAAGGACAGATAATACAATGGCCAAAAGAGGAAGGACAGATAATACAATGGCCAAAAGAGGAAGGACAGATAATACAATGGCCAAAAGAGGAAGGACAGATAATACAATGGCCAAAAGAAGAAGGACAGATAATATAATGGCCAAAAGAGGAAGGACAGATAATACAATGGCCAAAAGAAGAAGGACAGATAATACAATGGCCAAAAGAAGAAGGACAGATAATACAATGGCCAAAAGAAGAAGGACAGATAATACAATGGCCAAAAGAAGAAGGACAGATAATACAATGGCCAAAAGAGGAAGGACAGATAATACAATGGCCAAAAGAGGAAGGACAGATAATACAATGGCCAAAAGAAGAAGGACAGATAATACAATGGCCAAAAGAGGAAGGACAGATAATACAATGGCCAAAAGAAGAAGGACAGATAATACAATGGCCAAAAGAAGAAGGACAGATAATACAATGGCCAAAAGAAGAAGGACAGATAATACAATGGCCAAAAGAAGAAGGACAGATAATACAATGGCCAAAAGAAGAAGGACAGATAATACAATGGCCAAAAGAAGAAGGACAGATAATACAATGGCCAAAAGAAGAAGGGCAGATAATACAATGGCCAAAAGAAGAAGGACAGATAATACAATGGCCAAAAGAGGAAGGACAGATAATACAATGGCCAAAAGAGGAAGGACAGATAATACAATGGCCAAAAGAAGGACAGATAATACAATGGCCAAAAGAAGAAGGACAGATAATACAATGGCCAAAAGAAGAAGGACAGATAATACAATGGCCAAAAGAAGAAGGACAGATAATACAATGGCCAAAAGAAGAAGGACAGATAATACAATGGCCAAAAGAAGAAGGACAGATAATACAATGGCCAAAAGAAGAAGGACAGATAATACAATGGCCAAAAGAAGAAGGACAGATAATACAATGGCCAAAAGAAGAAGGACAGATAATACAATGGCCAAAAGAGGAAGGACAGATAATACAATGGCCAAAAGAGGAAGGACAGATAATACAATGGCCAAAAGAGGAAGGACAGATAATACAATGGCCAAAAGAGGAAGGACAGATAATACAATGGCCAAAAGAGGAAGGACAGATAATACAATGGCCAAAAGAGGAAGGACAGATAATACAATGGCCAAAAGAAGAAGGACAGATAATACAATGGCCAAAAGAGGAAGGACAGATAATACAATGGCCAAAAGAAGAAGGACAGATAATACAATGGCCAAAAGAAGAAGGACAGATAATACAATGGCCAAAAGAAGAAGGACAGATAATACAATGGCCAAAAGAAGAAGGACAGATAATACAATGGCCAAAAGAGGAAGGACAGATAATACAATGGCCAAAAGAGGAAGGACAGATAATACAATGGCCAAAAGAAGAAGGACAGATAATACAATGGCCAAAAGAGGAAGGACAGATAATACAATGGCCAAAAGAGGAAGGACAGATAATACAATGGCCAAAAGAGGAAGGACAGATAATACAATGGCCAAAAGAGGAAGGACAGATAATACAATGGCCAAAAGAGGAAGGACAGATAATACAATGGCCAACATAAAGAGAATAAAATAACAACCAATGATTTACAAAACATTACATAGAAAACTAAAGATTGAACTCCACTATAAACCAGGTGAACTCAGGTGATTCGTGGGGAGGCAGTTCATGTTCCACTAGTGGCACTCGTCGTAGTACTGTTGTTACAAACTCGGTGATAAATGATAAGAAACGTTTAAAGATGCCAAATGAATGAGGAATTATTGATATTGTGATTACGACAAACGCTACCGCTTGTCGCAAAGTGTTAATGTTAGAGAGAAAGAAAAACAAATTACGCTCATGAGATCATCACCAAAAAGGTTATTAAGATTACTAGCAACTATCGGACTAAGTTACTAAGATCCGTTTCGACCATCAATTAACAGCATGTACGCATACAAATTTAGATGCCTTCAGAGAACATATAAAATGTATACCTTTATTATTTCGTTCCCTGTGGCACCATACGATAAGGTAGTTTTCAGAGTCCTCGGTATTATTCTATCCGTACACGCATTTTCAACTATCCCCAATAAGCATGTATTATGCAATTATTTCCTTCATATGAGGTGAACATCGCAATCGTAAGTTCTCAATGGAGCTTTAGCCCGAGGGAAATCTACCTCTCGAGGGTTGGCATCTTGATTTTCACCTGACATGATGGCTATAACTTTTTATTATGCCGAAGCTACTCTAATAAGGACATGTGTAAATCTTAATTTAAATTATGATGCCCTCCAACGGTAATTTAATTCCACAATTCTATCCTGTTCACCGATTATTTTAAGTATTTTTGTAGAAGACTACAACATAATTTCCGGTTTAAAAATACAATTATGGAATCATATTAAAATCGGATTTACAATATACTTCCGGTTGTCATGGGTTGTAGACTGGGAGACAACCTGTTTAAGACAGAACGACAATCTATTGTCTTCCTCTACCTTATTTATGTTCGAGTCATCCAACAGATTGTCTCCCTCGTCAGAAAATTGTCAGTAAAACATCAATAAAATTGTTTTATTATTTTTATATAATAAACATGTATGCATCGGTTAAAATACAATGCAGTTAGAAATAATTTTTAAAAGTCACACAGCTCCTACATATGTTAATAATACTATCATTCAGATTCTAAATTGATGAGACCATTATATAATAGTCATGAATCATGAAAGTAGTTTCAGTCGCCGTTCATTCCATGTGGTATTAAAACACGTGTTCTGGTATGTTTCTATGCAACCGTAACTACAGATAACTATTAACTGAGAAAACTGTAAATTATAAATAATATCTTACAATAATTCACGCCTACAAACAGAGGTGAGAGATGATCGTTAGTTTTGTTGATATTGGTGAAATAGTTTACCATCCCTGCTTAAACTTTCTATTTTAACACAATGTAACGCATTATTAAGTACAAGGTCTACACGGATAACTTCTATTTTACATTATTATGACCCACCATTCGCGAATAATCAACAGTTTGCTAGGGACGTGTTTTAGTCGCCCGTTACAAGCCACATGTTGTATGTTTATACGTCCGATTACCATCTAATACAAATTTTGAAAAATACAATCTTGTGAAATAAAGGTTGTCCGTGACTTATCAAATGTCTGTGGTTTTCTCATGACATTGACGAGTTTCACTATTGAAGCAGGAACTACTTATCCTTCCTAGAACACATGAGTTAATCTGAGTTCCACCCTGGTGTAAGTGGGCTTCGTGTTGCTCGCTTTTTTGTTTTCTGTGTAGTGTTTTGTAGATCGTTGTTTGTCGCTTTTTTTCTTTTGGTCATTGTGTTGTCTGTCCCTCTTTTGGTCATTGTGTTGTCTGTCCCTCTTCTTTTGGTCATTGTGTTGTTTGTCCTTTACTTTTGGTCATTGTGTTGTCTGTCCCTCTTCTTTTGGTCATTGTGTTGTCTGTCCCTCTTCTTTTGGTCATTGTGTTGTCTGTCCCTCTTCTTTTGGTCATTGTGTTGTCTGTCCCTCTTCGATTTATAGAATCTGAATGCCCCCTTAATATCGTAAAACTCTACATTGAACATTTCGCAATCAGTAAAATTAATGGCGCTGATTTAAGTGAAATATTAGCTGACCGCGACGCTCGCCATTATATAAATAACACATAGCTCAGAGGGTGGTAGAGCAGATTGTTACCCCGAGAAATTTCATTGTCAACCTCTGCTTCTCTTCTCCTGGTTTCATTCTTTTTCATGATTTTGATGCCGTTGTCTTTAAATGTGATAAACTGTGATATCGATGATATGTAATAAATAAGATTACATACATTTTTTGTATTTGTTAATATTTTTTTGCCATTTTGGTGTATGTTTTATAGAGATGGGTGTTCTTAAATGAAAAGTGAGCAATTTAATAAACTTACTATTCCCCGAATATCTAGTTAATAAGTGTTTTATTATACCGAAAGAGACGTCAGATGCAAATGATGGCTGAAGGTAAAATAATTGATGTGGCAGTAAAAAAGACAAGTCATTCAATACATTTGCCAAACCAAAGTCGTCAGACAAAAAATCAGGAATTTCCGAAACATTTTCATTCCTTCACCGATATTATTTTTCAATTTGAATTCCGACTTTAATTATCCGATCTTTTAAATCGCGCAATTGACTCTGACATAAAAGTTTTAAATCGATAGGGTGATCGACTAAATTATCACACTGCCATGTCATAGACTAAATTGGCACACGCTCCTTAACCAATGAGAAGACAGTAAATTTACATAAAGTATAATAATCATAATTGATATTCCTTTGGTCGATCAGTATTGCTATAGTACCACTATCAATTCCGAGTATTTCCGTCGATATTCATTGTATGTATTAACAAGAAAGTTTGAAGATTCCAAAGAGCCAATCAGTAGCCGTGAATCGTAGAACAGATAATACAATAGTCAAAAGAAAAAGGACATTTACAATAATCTCCAAAACATTCCACAGAAAACTATATATATATATGTACATGTATATATATAACATTATTATTTATTTCAAATATTAGTCACGATGTTATTATGCTTCATAGTCAATACCAAAAACGTGCTCTCACCACGAGGTATATCGTGGGAGAACGGCGTATTTTTTATTTTTCTTGTCTAGTTACTAAACTGGGATTATGTATAATAACTCCTGGTAATTTACCTTAGTATGTAAGGGCTTGACATCTGCATATCTCAAAACTAAAAGTAAACACATGTATAATGAGTTGCCATGTGGTGTCTGGGATCATTGTTGGCAGACGGCCAGTGTGGGCATGCGTAAACAATATTAGTGTCCGTATATCCACACTGACCGGGGGGCAACAACCCAGAAATTAGACTGGTAGCTTCTTTATATAGTAATCGTATCATTTGGTGTAACTGCTAAATACATATTAATATTTTTTTTACTTTATTTATTTATTTATTTATTTTTTTATTTTTTCTATATTACCAAAAGTTATAATTTTGGCAATTTTTGTGCGGAGATGCTATCGATGTCAAGTACCTCATTAACACCAGATTAGGGTTAATGTGTATCTAGAGTAAGGTCGGAGTGCCCAACTCATTATGATACACTATACCTATAAAACTGGGATTTGTCACACTGTTTAAACAACTTGCATGCTAAATTTATAAATGACAGCAATTACAATTTTTGGTTCAAATAATATACATGACAAATTATATCACTCAAATCAACTTAAAGTCAGTCATTTAATCAACTATTTAAAAATAAACTTCATAAGTTTTCATTCCTCTGATATGCAAATTTCTATTATTCTAAAAACTCACAATATTTAATAATCAGGCATAAATTTAAAAAGTAAGTAAATAATAAGAGAATTACACAAAACTCTAATATAATTTTTTCTTAATGGCGCAATTTCTCATTGAGAAAGTCGCCGTCAAAAACCACATCAATTCAATATAACATGCGTTATATAGTATATTTTCTGTAATTGGGTAGAAACCCTCTTGTCTATCCACGAAAATTCAAGCCATCATACCCACATACATCGAATGATAAGCTTTCTGGACACCTGTTAGTTCGTCATGCTATAACTGTTCGAGAAGCTTTCTGGACACCTGTTAGTTCTTCATGCTATAACTGTTCGGGAAGCTTTCTGGACACCTGGTAGTTCGTCATGCTATAACTGTTCGAGAAGCTTTCTGGACACCTGTTAGTTCGTCATGCTATAACTGTTCGGGAAGCTTTCTGGACACCTGTTAGTTCGTCATGCTATAACTGTTCGAGAAGCTTTCTGGACACCTGTTAGTTCGTCATGCTATAACTGTTCGAGTTTTCCTAATCCATTATGTCTACGTCTACCAAATGCTGTCTACCATTAACAACTTGAAGATTACATCAGATTTGTCACATGACAATTGAAAAAGGTTAAGAGTACATGTATAAGACTAGTAGTAATGCAATATAGAATTCCAATGGTAAACACCAGTTGCACACCTATCACAGTGAGTGAGTGCATGTTATTGAACGTATGGCATCAGAATATTTTAGGGGAGAACATGTTACGTTTGATGAGGTAATGATAATTTCTGCTTTGTACTGCTCTCTTAATTAGATTTCCTAGTGCTTTCTCACTGACAAAACATTTCACATGTAGACATGTTGTTCTACTCTGACACTTAATCTAGATATGTCGCTCTACTCTGACACTTTATCTAGACATGTCGCTCTACTCTGACACTTTATCTAGACATGTCGCTCTACTCTGACACTTTATCTAGACATGTCGCTCTACTCTGACACTGTATCTATACATGTCGCTCTACTCTGACACTTTATCTAGACATGTCGCTCTACTCTGACACTTTATCTAGACATGTCGCTCTACTCTGACACTTTATCTAGACATGTCGCTCTACTCTGACACTTTATCTAGACATGTCGCTCTACTCTGACACTTTATCTAGACATGTCGCTCTACTCTGACACTTTATCTAGACATGTCGCTCTACTCTGACACTTTATCTAGACATGTCGCTCTACTCTGTCACTTTATCTAGACATGTCGCTCTACTCTGACACTTTATCTAGACATGTCGCTCTACTCTGACACTTTATCTAGACATGTCGCTCTACTCTGACACTTTATCTAGACATGTCGCTCTACTCTGACACTTTATCTAGACATGTCGCTCTACTCTGACACTTTATCTAGACATGTCGCTCTACTCTGACACTTTATCTAGACATGTCGCTCTACTCTGTCACTTTATCTAGACATGTCGCTCTACTCTGACACTTTATCTAGACATGTCGCTCTACTCTGACACTTTATCTAGACGTGTCGCTCTACTCTGACACTTTATCTAGACGTGTCGCTCTACTCTGGCACTTTATCTAGACATGTCGCTCTACTCTGACACTTTATCTAGACATGTCGCTCTACTCTGACACTTTATCTAGACATGTCGCTCTACTCTGACACTTTATCTAGATATGTCGCTCTACTCTGACACTTTATCTAGACATGTCGCTCTACTCTGTCACTTTATCTAGACATGTCGCTCTACTCTGACACTTTATCTAGACATGTCGCTCTACTCTGACACTTTATCTAGACATGTCGCTCTACTCTGACACTTTATCTAGACATGTCGCTCTACTCTGACACTTTATCTAGACATGTCGCTCTACTCTGACACTTTATCTAGACATGTCGCTCTACTCTGACACTTTATCTAGACATGTCGCTCTACTCTGACACTTTATCTAGACATGTCGCTCTACTCTGACACTTTATCTAGACATGTCGCTCTACTCTGACACTATATCTAGACATGTCGCTCTACTCTGACACTTTATCTAGACATGTCGCTCTACTCTGTCACTTTATCTAGACATGTCGCTCTACTCTGACACTTTATCTAGACATGTCGCTCTACTCTGACACTTTATCTAGACATGTCGCTCTACTCTGACACTTTATCTAGACATGTCGCTCTACTCTGACACTTTATCTAGACATGTCGCTCTACTCTGACACTTTATCTAGACATGTCGCTCTACTCTGACACTTTATCTAGACATGTCGCTCTACTCTGTCACTTTATCTAGACATGTCGCTCTACTCTGACACTTTATCTAGACATGTCGCTCTACTCTGACACTTTATCTAGACGTGTCGCTCTACTCTGACACTTTATCTAGACGTGTCGCTCTACTCTGACACTTTATCTAGACATGTCGCTCTACTCTGACACTTTATCTAGACATGTCGCTCTACTCTGACACTTTATCTAGACATGTCGCTCTACTCTGACACTTTATCTAGATATGTCGCTCTACTCTGACACTTTATCTAGACATGTCGCTCTACTCTGACACTTTATCTAGACATGTCGCTCTACTCTGACACTTTATCTAGACATGTCGCTCTACTCTGACACTTTATCTAGACATGTCGCTCTACTCTGACACTTTATCTAGACATGTCGCTCTACTCTGACACTTTATCTAGATATGTCGCTCTACTCTGACACTTTATCTAGACATGTCGCTCTACTCTGACACTTTATCTAGACATGTCGCTCTACTCTGTCACTTTATCTAGACATGTCGCTCTACTCTGACACTTTATCTAGACATGTCGCTCTACTCTGACACTTTATCTAGACATGTCGCTCTACTCTGTCACTTTATCTAGACATGTCGCTCTACTCTGACACTTTATCTAGACATGTCGCTCTACTCTGACACTTTATCTAGACATGTCGCTCTACTCTGACACTTTATCTAGACATGTCGCTCTACTCTGACACTTTATCTAGACATGTCGCTCTACTCTGACACTTTATCTAGACATGTCGCTCTACTCTGACACTTTATCTAGACATGTCGCTCTAATCTGACACTTTATCTAGACATGTCGCTCTACTCTGACACTTTATCTAGACATGTCGCTCTACTCTGACACTTTATCTAGACATGTCGCTCTACTCTGACACTTTATCTAGACATGTCGCTCTACTCTGACACTTTATCTAGACATGTCGCTCTACTCTGACACTTTATCTAGACATGTCGCTCTACTCTGACACTTTATCTAGACATGTCGCTCTACTCTGACACTTTATCTAGACATGTCGCTCTACTCTGACACTTTATCTAGACATGTCGCTCTTCTCTGACACTTTATCTAGACATGTCGCTCTACTCTGACACTTTATCTAGACATGTCGCTCTACTCTGACACTTTATCTAGACATGTCGCTCTACTCTGACACTTTATCTAGACATGTCGCTCTACTCTGACACTTTATCTAGACATGTCGCTCTACTCTGACACTTTATCTAGACATGTCGCTCTACTCTGACACTTTATCTAGACATGTCGCTCTACTCTGACACTTTATCTAGACATGTCGCTCTACTCTGACACTTTATCTAGACATGTCGCTCTACTCTGACACTTTATCTAGACATGTCGCTCTACTCTGTCACTTTATCTAGACATGTCGCTCTACTCTGACACTTTATCTAGACATGTCGCTCTACTCTGACACTTTATCTAGACGTGTCGCTCTACTCTGACACTTTATCTAGACGTGTCGCTCTACTCTGGCACTTTATCTAGACATGTCGCTCTACTCTGACACTTTATCTAGACATGTCGCTCTACTCTGACACTTTATCTAGACATGTCGCTCTACTCTGACACTTTATCTAGACATGTCGCTCTACTCTGTCACTTTATCTAGACATGTCGCTCTACTCTGACACTTTATCTAGATATGTCGCTCTACTCTGACACTTTATCTAGACATGTCGCTCTACTCTGACACTTTATCTAGACATGTCGCTCTACTCTGACACTTTATCTAGACATGTCGCTCTACTCTGACACTTTATCTAGACATGTCGCTCTACTCTGACACTTTATCTAGACATGTCGCTCTACGCTGACACTTTATCTAGACATGTCGCTCTACTCTGACACTTTATCTAGACATGTCGCTCTACTCTGTCACTTTATCTAGACATGTCGCTCTACTCTGACACTTTATCTAGACATGTCGCTCTACTCTGACACTTTATCTAGACATGTCGCTCTACTCTGACACTTTATCTAGACATGTCGCTCTACTCTGACACTTTATCTAGACATGTCGCTCTACTCTGACACTTTATCTAGACATGTCGCTCTAATCTGACACTTTATCTAGACATGTCGCTCTACTCTGTCACTTTATCTAGACATGTCGCTCTACTCTGACACTTTATCTAGACATGTCGCTCTACTCTGACACTTTATCTAGACATGTCGCTCTACTCTGACACTTTATCTAGACATGTCGCTCTACTCTGACACTTTATCTAGACATGTCGCTCTACTCTGACACTTTATCTAGACATGTCGCTCTACTCTGACACTTTATCTAGACATGTCGCTCTACTCTGACACTTTATCTAGACATGTCGCTCTACTCTGTCACTTTATCTAGACATGTCGCTCTACTCTGACACTTTATATAGACATGTCGCTCTACTCTGACACTTTATCTAGACATGTCGCTCTACTCTGACACTTTATCTAGACATGTCGCTCTACTCTGACACTTTATCTAGACATGTCGCTCTACTCTGACACTTTATCTAGACATGTCGCTCTACTCTGACACTTTATCTAGACATGTCGCTCTACTCTGACACTTTATCTAGACATGTCGCTCTACTCTGACACTTTATCTAGACATGTCGCTCTACTCTGACACTTTATCTAGACATGTCGCTCTACTCTGACACTTTATCTAGACATGTCGCTCTACTCTGACACTTTATCTAGACATGTCGCTCTACTCTGACACTTTATCTAGACATGTCGCTCTACTCTGACACTTTATCTAGACATGTCGCTCTACTCTGTCACTTTATCTAGACATGTCGCTCTACTCTGACACTTTATCTAGACATGTCGCTCTACTCTGACACTTTATCTAGACATGTCGCTCTACTCTGACACTTTATCTAGACATGTCGCTCTACTCTGACACTTTATCTAGACATGTCGCTCTACTCTGACACTTTATCTAGACATGTCGCTCTACTCTGACACTTTATCTAGACATGTCGCTCTACTCTGTCACTTTATCTAGACATGTCGCTCTACTCTGACACTTTATCTAGACATGTCGCTCTACTCTGACACTTTATCTAGACATGTCGCTCTACTCTGACACTTTATCTAGACATGTCGCTCTACTCTGACACTTTATCTAGACATGTCGCTCTACTCTGACACTTTATCTAGACATGTCGCTCTACTCTGTCACTTTATCTAGACATGTCGTTCTACTCTGACACTTTATCTAGAAATGTCGCTCTACTCTGACACTTTATCTAGACATGTCGCTCTTCTCTGATACTTTATCTAGACATATCGCTCTACTCTGACACTTTATCTAGACATGTCGCTCTACTCTGACACTTTATCTAGACATGTCGCTCTACTCTGACACTTTATCTAGACATGTCGCTCTACTCTGACACTTTATCTAGACATGTCGCTCTACTCTGTCACTTTATCTAGACATGTCGCTCTACGCTGACACTTTATCTAGACATGTCGCTCTACGCTGACACTTTATCTAGACATGTCGCTCTACTCTGTCACTTTATCTAGACATGTCGCTCTACTCTGTCACTTTATCTAGACATGTCGCTCTACTCTGACACTTTATCTAGACATGTCGCTCTACTCTGACACTTTATCTAGACATGTCGCTCTACTCTGACACTTTATCTAGACATGTCGCTCTACTCTGACACTTTATCTAGACATGTCGCTCTACTCTGACACTTTATCTAGACATGTCGCTCTACTCTGACACTTTATCTAGACATGTCGCTCTACTCTGTCACTTTATCTAGACATGTCGCTCTACTCTGACACTATATCTAGACATGTCGCTCTACTCTGACACTTTATCTAGACATGTCGCTCTACTCTGACACTTTATCTAGACATGTCGCTCTACTCTGACACTTTATCTAGACATGTCGCTCTACTCTGACACTTTATCTAGACATGTCGCTCTACTCTGACACTTTATCTAGACATGTCGCTCTACTCTGACACTTTATCTAGACATGTCGCTCTACTCTGTCACTTTATCTAGACATGTCGCTCTACTCTGACACTTTATCTAGACATGTCGCTCTACTCTGACACTTTATCTAGACATGTCGCTCTACTCTGACACTTTATCTAGACATGTCGCTCTACTCTGACACTTTATCTAGACATGTCGCTCTACTCTGACACTTTATCTAGACATGTCGCTCTACTCTGACACTTTATCTAGACATGTCGCTCTACTCTGACACTTTATCTAGACATGTCGCTCTACTCTGACACTTTATCTAGACATGTCGCTCTACTCTGACACTTTATCTAGACATGTCGCTCTACTCTGATACTTTATCTAGACATGTCGCTCTACTCTGACACTTTATCTAGACATGTCGCTCTACTCTGACACTTTATCTAGACATGTCGCTCTACTCTGACACTTTATCTAGACATGTCGCTCTACTCTGACACTTTATCTAGACATGTCGCTCTACTCTGACACTTTATCTAGACATGTCGCTCTACTCTGTCACTTTATCTAGACATGTCGCTCTACTCTGACACTTTATCTAGACATGTCGCTCTACTCTGACACTTTATCTAGACATGTCGCTCTACTCTGACACTTTATCTAGACATGTCGCTCTACTCTGACACTTTATCTAGACATGTCGCTCTACTCTGACACTTTATCTAGACATGTCGCTCTACTCTGACACTTTATCTAGACATGTCGCTCTACTCTGACACTTTATCTAGACATGTCGCTCTACTCTGACACTTTATCTAGACATGTCGCTCTACTCTGACACTTTATCTAGACATGTCGCTCTACTCTGACACTTTATCTAGACATGTCGCTCTACTCTGACACTTTATCTAGACATGTCGCTCTACTCTGACACTTTATCTAGACATGTCGCTCTACTCTGTCACTTTATCTAGACATGTCGTTCTACTCTGACACTTTATCTAGAAATGTCGCTCTACTCTGACACTTTATCTAGACATGTCGCTCTTCTCTGATACTTTATCTAGACATATCGCTCTACTCTGACACTTTATCTAGACATGTCGCTCTACTCTGACACTTTATCTAGACATGTCGCTCTACTCTGACACTTTATCTAGACATGTCGCTCTACTCTGACACTTTATCTAGACATGTCGCTCTACTCTGACACTTTATCTAGACGTGTCGCTCTACTCTGTCACTTTATCTAGACATGTCGCTCTACTCTGACACTTTATATAGACATGTCGCTCTACTCTGACACTTTATCTAGACATGTCGCTCTACTCTGACACTTTATCTAGACATGTCGCTCTACTCTGACACTTTATCTAGACATGTCGCTCTACTCTGACACTTTATCTAGACATGTCTCTCTACTCTGACACTTTATCTAGACATGTCTCTCTACTCTGACACTTTATCTAGACATGTCGCTCTACTCTGACACTTTATCTAGACATGTCGCTCTACTCTGACACTTTATCTAGACATGTCGCTCTACTCTGACACTTTATCTAGACATGTCGCTCTACTCTGACACTTTATCTAGACATGTCGCTCTACTCTGACACTTTATCTAGACATGTCGCTCTACTCTGACACTTTATCTAGACATGTCGCTCTACTCTGTCACTTTATCTAGACATGTCGCTCTACTCTGACACTTTATCTAGACATGTCGCTCTACTCTGACACTTTATCTAGACATGTCGCTCTACTCTGACACTTTATCTAGACATGTCGCTCTACTCTGACACTTTATCTAGACATGTCGCTCTACTCTGACACTTTATCTAGACATGTCGCTCTACTCTGACACTTTATCTAGACATGTCGCTCTACTCTGACACTTTATCTAGACATGTCGCTCTACTCTGACACTTTATCTAGACATGTCGCTCTACTCTGACACTTTATCTAGACATGTCGCTCTACTCTGTCACTTTATCTAGACATGTCGCTCTACTCTGTCACTTTATCTAGACATGTCGTTCTACTCTGACACTTTATCTAGACATGTCGCTCTACTCTGACACTTTATCTAGACATGTCGCTCTACTCTGACACTTTATCTAGACATGTCGCTCTACTCTGACACTTTATCTAGACATGTCGCTCTACTCTGACACTTTATCTAGACATGTCGCTCTACTCTGACACTTTATCTAGACATGTCGCTCTACTCTGACACTTTATCTAGACATGTCGCTCTACTCTGACACTTTATCTAGACATGTCGCTCTACTCTGTCACTTTATCTAGACATGTCGCTCTACTCTGACACTTTATCTAGACATGTCACTCTACTCTGACACTTTATCTAGATATGTCGCTCTACTCTGACACTTTATCTAGACATGTCGCTCTACTCTGACACTTTATCTAGACATGTCGCTCTACTCTGTCACTTTATCTAGACATGTCGCTCTACTCTGACACTTTATCTAGAAATGTCGCTCTACTCTGACACTTTATCTAGACATGTCGCTCTACTCTGACACTTTTTCTAGATATGTCGCTCTACTCTGACACTTTATCTAGACATGTCGCTCTACTCTGACACTTTATCTAGACATGTCGCTCTACTCTGACACTTTATCTAGACATGTCGCTCTACTCTGACACTTTATCTAGACATGTCGCTCTACTCTGACACTTTATCTAGACATGTCGCTCTACTCTGACACTTTATCTAGACATGTCGCTCTACTCTGTCACTTTATCTAGACATGTCGCTCTACTCTGACACTTTATCTAGATATGTCGCTCTACTCTGACACTTTATCTAGACATGTCGCTCTACTCTGACACTTTATCTAGACATGTCGCTCTACTCTGACACTTTATCTAGACATGTCGCTCTACTCTGACACTTTATCTAGACATGTCGCTCTACTCTGACACTGTATCTAGACATGTCGCTCTACTCTGTCACTTTATCTAGACATGTCGCTCTACTCTGACACTTTATCTAGAAATGTCGCTCTACTCTGACACTTTATCTAGACATGTCGCTCTACTCTGACACTTTATCTAGACATGTCGCTCTACTCTGAAACTTTATCTAGACATGTCGCTCTACTCTGACACTTTATCTAGACATGTCGCTCTACTCTGACACTTTATCTAGACATGTCGCTCTACTCTGACACTTTATCTAGACATGTCGCTCTACTCTGACACTTTATCTAGACATGTCGCTCTACTCTGACACTTTATCTAGACATGTTGCTCTACTCTGTCACTTTATCTAGACATGTCGCTCTACTCTGACACTTTATATAGAAATGTCGCTCTACTCTGACACTTTATCTAGACATGTCGCTCTACTCTGACACTTTACCTAGACATGTCGCTCTACTCTGACACTTTATCTAGACATGTCGCTCTACTCTGACACTTTATCTAGACATGTCGCTCTACTCTGACACTTTATCTAGACATGTCGCTCTACTCTGACACTTTATCTAGACATGTCGCTCTACTCTGACACTTTATCTAGACATGTCGCTCTACTCTGTCACTTTATCTAGACATGTCGCTCTACTCTGACACTTTATCTAGACATGTCGCTCTACTCTGACACTTTATCTAGACATGTCGCTCTACTCTGACACTTTATCTAGATATGTCGCTCTACTCTGACACTTTATCTAGACATGTCGCTCTACTCTGACACTTTATCTAGACATGTCGCTCTACTCTGACACTTTATCTAGACATGTCGCTCTACTCTGACACTTTATCTAGACATGTCGCTCTACTCTGACACTTTATCTAGACATGTCGCTCTACTCTGTCACTTTATCTAGACATGTCGCTCTACTCTGACACTTTATCTAGAAATGTCGCTCTACTCTGACACTTTATCTAGACATGTCGCTCTACTCTGACACTTTTTCTAGACATGTCGCTCTACTCTGACACTTTATCTAGACATGTCGCTCTACTCTGACACTTTATCTAGACATGTCGCTCTACTCTGACACTTTATCTAGACATGTCGCTCTACTCTGACACTTTATCTAGACATGTCGCTCTACTCTGTCACTTTATCTAGACATGTCGCTCTACTCTGACACTTTATCTAGAAATGTCGCTCTACTCTGACACTTTATCTAGACATGTCGCTGAACTCTGACACTTTATCTAGACATGTCGCTCTACTCTGTCACTTTATCTAGACATGTCGCTCTACTCTGACACTTTATCTAGACATGTCGCTCTACTCTGACACTTTATCTAGACATGTCGCTCTACTCTGACACTTTATCTAGACATGTCGCTCTACTCTGTCACTTTATCTAAAAATGTCGCTCTACTCTGACACTTTATCTGGACATGTCGCTCTACTCTGACACTTTATCTAGACATGTCGCTCTACTCTGACACTTTATCTAGATATGTCGCTCTACTCTGACACTTTATCTAGACATGTCGCTCTACTCTGACACTTTATCTAGACATGTCGCTCTACTCTGACACTTTATCTAGACATGTCGCTCTACTCTGTCACTTTATCTAGACATGTCGCTCTACTCTGACACTTTATCTAGACATGTCGCTCTACTCTGACACTTTATCTAGACATGTCGCTCTACTCTGTCACTTTATCTAGACATGTCGCTCTACTCTGACACTTTATCTGGACATGTCGCTCTACTCTGACACTTTATCTAGACATGTCGCTCTACTCTGACACTTTATCTAGATATGTCGCTCTACTCTGACACTTTATCTAGACATGTCGCTCTACTCTGACACTTTATCTAGACATGTCGCTCTACTCTGACACTTTATCTAGACATGTCGCTCTACTCTGACACTTTATCTAGACATGTCGCTCTACTCTGACACTTTATCTAGACATGTCGCTCTACTCTGTCACTTTATCTAGACATGTCGCTCTACTCTGACACTTTATCTAGAAATGTCGCTCTACTCTGACACTTTATCTAGACATGTCGCTCTACTCTGACACTTTATCTAGACATGTCGCTCTACTCTGACACTTTATCTAGATATGTCGCTCTACTCTGACACTTTATGTAGACATGTCGCTCTACTCTGACACTTTATCTAGACATGTCGCTCTACTCTGACACTTTATCTAGACATGTCGCTCTACTCTGACACTTTATCTAGACATGTCGCTCTACTCTGTCAATTTATCTAGACATGTCGCTCTACTCTGACACTTTATCTAGAAATGTCGCTCTACTCTGACACTTTATCTAGACATGTCGCTCTACTCTGACACTTTATCTAGACATGTCGCTCTACTCTGACACTTTATCTAGACATGTCGCTCTACTCTGACACTTTATCTAGACATGTCGCTCTACTCTGACACTTTATCTAGACATGTCGCTCTACTCTGACACTTTATCTAGACATGTCGCTCTACTCTGACACTTTATCTAGACATGTCGCTCTACTCTGTCACTTTATCTAGACATGTCGCTCTACTCTGACACTTTATCTAGACATGTCGCTCTACTCTGACACTTTATCTAGACATGTCGCTCTACTCTGACACTTTATATAGACATGTCGCTCTACTCTGACACTTTATCTAGACATGTCGCTCTACTCTGACACTTTATCTAGACATGTCGCTCTACTCTGACACTTTATCTAGACATGTCGCTCTACTCTGACACTTTATCTAGACATGTCGCTCTACTCTGCCACTTCATCTAGACATGTCGCTCTACTCTGACACTTTATCTAGAAATGTCGCTCTACTCTGACACTTTATCTAGACATGTCGCTCTACTCTGACACTTTTCTAGATATGTCGCTCTACTCTGACACTTTATCTAGACATGTCGCTCTACTCTGACACTTTATCTAGACATGTCGCTCTACTCTGACACTTTATCTAGACATGTCGCTCTACTCTGACACTTTATCTAGACATGTCGCTCTACTCTGACACTTTATCTAGACATGTCGCTCTACTCTGACACTTTATCTAGACATGTCGCTCTACTCTGTCACTTTATATAGACATGTCGCTCTACTCTGTCACTTTATCTAGACATGTCGCTCTACTCTGACACTTTATCTAGAAATGTCGCTCTACTCTGACACTTTATCTAGACATGTCGCTCTACTCTGACACTTTATCTAGACATGTCGCTCTACTCTGACACTTTATCTAGACATGTCGCTCTACTCTGACACTTTATCTAGACATGTCGCTCTACTCTGACACTTTATCTAGACATGTCGCTCTACTCTGACACTTTATCTAGACATGTCGCTCTACTCTGACACTTTATCTAGACATGTCGCTCTACTCTGTCACTTTATCTAGACATGTCGCTCTACTCTGACACTTTATCTAGAAATGTCGCTCTACTCTGACACTTTATCTAGACATGTCGCTCTACTCTGACACTTTATCTAGACATGTCGCTCTACTCTGACACTTTATCTAGACATGTCGCTCTACTCTGACACTTTATCTAGACATGTCGCTCTACTCTGACACTTTATCTAGACATGTCGCCCTACTCTGACACTTTATCTAGACATGTCGCTCTACTCTGACACTTTATCTAGACATGTCGCTCTACTCTGACACTTTATCTAGACATGTCGCTCTACTCTGACACTTTATCTAGACATGTCGCTCTACTCTGTCACTTTATCTAGACATGTCGCTCTACTCTGACACTTTATCTAGACATGTCGCTCTACTCTGACACTTTATCTAGACATGTCGCTCTACTCTGACACTTTATCTAGATATGTCGCTCTACTCTGACACTTTATATAGACATGTCGCTCTACTCTGACACTTTATCTAGACATGTCGCTCTACTCTGACACTTTATCTAGACATGTCGCTCTACTCTGACACTTTATCTAGACATGTCGCTCTACTCTGACACTTTATCTAGAAATGTCGCTCTACTCTGACACTTTATCTAGACATGTCGCTCTACTCTGACACTTTATCTAGACATGTCGCTCTACTCTGACACTTTATCTAGACATGTCGCTCTACTCTGACACTTTATCTAGACATGTCGCTCTACTCTGACACTTTATCTAGACATGTCGCTCTACTCTGACACTTTATCTAGACATGTCGCTCTACTCTGTCAATTTATCTAGACATGTCGCTCTACTCTGACACTTTATCTAGAAATGTCGCTCTACTCTGACACTTTATCTAGACATGTCGCTCTACTCTGACACTTTATCTAGACATGTCGCTCTACTCTGACACTTTATCTAGACATGTCGCTCTACTCTGACACTTTATCTAGACATGTCGCTCTACTCTGACACTTTATCTAGACATGTCGCTCTACTCTGACACTTTATCTAGACATGTCGCTCTACTCTGACACTTTATCTAGACATGTCGCTCTACTCTGTCACTTTATCTAGACATGTCGCTCTACTCTGACACTTTATCTAGACATGTCGCTCTACTCTGACACTTTATCTAGACATGTCGCTCTACTCTGACACTTTTTCTAGATATGTCGCTCTACTCTGACACTTTATCTAGACATGTCGCTCTACTCTGACACTTTATCTAGACATCTCGCTCTACTCTGACACTTTATCTAGACATGTCGCTCTACTCTGACACTTTATCTAGACATGTCGCTCTACTCTGACACTTTATCTAGACATGTCGCTCTACTCTGACACTTTATCTAGACATGTCGCTCTACTCTGTCACTTTATCTAGACATGTCGCTCTACTCTGACACTTTATCTAGAAATGTCGCTCTACTCTGACACTTTATCTAGACATGTCGCTGTACTCTGACACTTTATCTAGACATGTCGCTCTACTCTGACACTTTATCTAGACATGTCGCTCTACTCTGACACTTTATCTAGACATGTCGCTCTACTCTGACACTTTATCTAGACATGTCGCTCTACTCTGACACTTTATCTAGACATGTCGCTCTACTCTGTCACTTTATCTAAAAATGTCGCTCTACTCTGACACTTTATCTGGACATGTCGCTCTACTCTGACACTTTATCTAGACATGTCGCTCTACTCTGACACTTTATCTAGATATGTCGCTCTACTCTGACACTTGATCTAGACATGTCGCTCTACTCTGACACTTTATCTAGACATGTCGCTCTACTCTGACACTTTATCTAGACATGTCGCTCTACTCTGTCACTTTATCTAGACATGTCGCTCTACTCTGACACTTTATCTAGACATGTCGCTCTACTCTGACACTTTATCTAGACATGTCGCTCTACTCTGTCACTTTATCTAGACATGTCGCTCTACTCTGACACTTTATCTGGACATGTCGCTCTACTCTGACACTTTATCTAGACATGTCGCTCTACTCTGACACTTTATCTAGATATGTCGCTCTACTCTGACACTTTATCTAGACATGTCGCTCTACTCTGACACTTTATCTAGACATGTCGCTCTACTCTGACACTTTATCTAGACATGTCGCTCTACTCTGACACTTTATCTAGACATGTCGCTCTACTCTGTCACTTTATCTAGACATGTCGCTCTACTCTGACACTTTATCTAGACATGTCGCTCTACTCTGACACTGTATCTAGACATGTCGCTCTACTCTGACACTTTATCTAGACATGTCGTTCTACTCTGACACTTTATATAGACATGTCGCTCTACTCTGACACTTTATCTAGACATGTCGCTCTACTCTGACACTTTATCTAGACATGTCGCTCTACTCTGTCATTGTATCTAGACATGTCGCTCTACTCTGACACTTTATCTAGACATGTCGTTCTACTCTGTCACTTTATCTAGACATGTCGCTCTACTCTGACACTTTATCTAGACATGTCGCTCTACTCTGACACTTTATCTAGACATGTCGCTCTACTCTGTCACTTTATCTAGACATGTCGCTCTACTCTGACACTTTATCTAGACATGTCGCTCTACTCTGACACTTTATCTAGACATGTCGCTCTACTCTGACACTTTATATAGACATGTCGCTCTACTCTGACACTTTATCTAGACATGTCGCTCTACTCTGACACTTTATCTAGACATGTCGCTCTACTCTGACACTTTATCTAGACATGTCGCTCTACTCTGACACTTTATCTAGACATGTCGCTCTACTCTGCCACTTTATCTAGAAATGTCGCTCTACTCTGACACTTTATCTAGAAATGTCGCTCTACTCTGACACTTTATCTAGACATGTCGCTCTACTCTGACACTTTTCTAGATATGTCGCTCTACTCTGACACTTTATCTAGACATGTCGCTCTACTCTGACACTTTATCTAGACATGTCGCTCTACTCTGACACTTTATCTAGACATGTCGCTCTACTCTGACACTTTATCTAGACATGTCGCTCTACTCTGACACTTTATCTAGACATGTCGCTCTACTCTGACACTTTATCTAGACATGTCGCTCTACTCTGACACTTTATCTAGAAATGTCGCTCTACTCTGACACTTTATCTAGACATGTCGCTGTACTCTGACACTTTATCTAGACATGTCGCTCTACTCTGACACTTTATCTAGACATGTCGCTCTACTCTGACACTTTATCTAGACATGTCGCTCTACTCTGACACTTTATCTAGACATGTCGCTCTACTCTGACACTTTATCTAGACATGTCGCTCTACTCTGTCACTTTATCTAAAAATGTCGCTCTACTCTGACACTTTATCTAAAAATGTCGCTCTACTCTGACACTTTATCTGGACATGTCGCTCTACTCTGACACTTTATCTAGACATGTCGCTCTACTCTGACACTTTATCTAGATATGTCGCTCTACTCTGACACTTTATCTAGACATGTCGCTCTACTCTGACACTTTATCTAGACATGTCGCTCTACTCTGACACTTTATCTAGACATGTCGCTCTACTCTGTCACTTTATCTAGACATGTCGCTCTACTCTGACACTTTATCTAGACATGTCGCTCTACTCTGACACTTTATCTAGACATGTCGCTCTACTCTGTCACTTTATCTAGACATGTCGCTCTACTCTGACACTTTATCTGGACATGTCGCTCTACTCTGACACTTTATCTAGACATGTCGCTCTACTCTGACACTTTATCTAGATATGTCGCTCTACTCTGACACTTTATCTAGACATGTCGCTCTACTCTGACACTTTATCTAGACATGTCGCTCTACTCTGTCAATTTATCTAGACATGTCGCTCTACTCTGACACTTTATCTAGAAATGTCGCTCTACTCTGACACTTTATCTAGACATGTCGCTCTACTCTGACACTTTATCTAGACATGTCGCTCTACTCTGACACTGTATCTAGACATGTCGCTCTACTCTGACACTTTATCTAGACATGTCGTTCTACTCTGACACTTTATATAGACATGTCGCTCTACTCTGACACTTTATCTAGACATGTCGCTCTACTCTGACACTTTATCTAGACATGTCGCTCTACTCTGTCACTTTATCTAGACATGTCGCTCTACTCTGACACTTTATCTAGACATGTCGCTCTACTCTGACACTTTATCTAGACATGTCGCTCTACTCTGACACTTTATATAGACATGTCGCTCTACTCTGACACTTTATCTAGACATGTCGCTCTACTCTGACACTTTATCTAGACATGTCGCTCTACTCTGACACTTTATCTAGACATGTCGCTCTACTCTGACACTTTATCTAGACATGTCGCTCTACTCTGCCACTTTATCTAGACATGTCGCTCTACTCTGACACTTTATCTAGAAATGTCGCTCTACTCTGACACTTTATCTAGACATGTCGCTCTACTCTGACACTTTTCTAGATATGTCGCTCTACTCTGACACTTTATCTAGACATGTCGCTCTACTCTGACACTTTATCTAGACATGTCGCTCTACTCTGACACTTTATCTAGACATGTCGCTCTACTCTGACACTTTATCTAGACATGTCGCTCTACTCTGACACTTTATCTAGACATGTCGCTCTACTCTGACACTTTATCTAGACATGTCGCTCTACTCTGTCACTTTATATAGACATGTCGCTCTACTCTGTCACTTTATCTAGACATGTCGCTCTACTCTGACACTTTATCTAGAAATGTCGCTCTACTCTGACACTTTATCTAGACATGTCGCTCTACTCTGACACTTTATCTAGAAATGTCGCTCTACTCTGACACTTTATCTAGATATGTCGCTCTACTCTGACACTTTATATAGACATGTCGCTCTACTCTGACACTTTATCTAGACATGTCGCTCTACTCTGACACTTTATCTAGACATGTCGCTCTACTCTGACACTTTATCTAGACATGTCGCTCTACTCTGACACTTTATCTAGAAATGTCGCTCTACTCTGACACTTTATCTAGACATGTCGCTCTACTCTGACACTTTATCTAGACATGTCGCTCTACTCTGACACTTTATCTAGACATGTCGCTCTACTCTGACACTTTATCTAGACATGTCGCTCTACTCTGACACTTTATCTAGACATGTCTCTCTACTCTGACACTTTATCTAGACATGTCGCTCTACTCTGACACTTTATCTAGACATGTCGCTCTACTCTGTCAATTTATCTAGACATGTCGCTCTACTCTGACACTTTATCTAGAAATGTCGCTCTACTCTGACACTTTATCTAGACATGTCGCTCTACTCTGACACTTTATCTAGACATGTCGCTCTACTCTGACACTTTATCTAGACATGTCGCTCTACTCTGACACTTTATCTAGACATGTCGCTCTACTCTGACACTTTATCTAGACATGTCGCTCTACTCTGACACTTTATCTAGACATGTCGCTCTACTCTGACACTTTATCTAGACATGTCGCTCTACTCTGTCACTTTATCTAGACATGTCGCTCTACTCTGACACTTTATCTAGACATGTCGCTCTACTCTGACACTTTATCTAGACATGTCGCTCTACTCTGTCACTTTATCTAGACATGTCGCTCTACTCTGACACTTTATCTAGACATGTCGCTCTACTCTGACACTTTATCTAGACATGTCGCTCTACTCTGACACTTTATATAGACATGTCGCTCTACTCTGACACTTTATCTAGACATGTCGCTCTACTCTGACACTTTATCTAGACATGTCGCTCTACTCTGACACTTTATCTAGACATGTCGCTCTACACTGACACTTTATCTAGACATGTCGCTCTACTCTGCCACTTTATCTAGACATGTCGCTCTACTCTGACACTTTATCTAGAAATGTCGCTCTACTCTGACACTTTATCTAGACATGTCGCTCTACTCTGACACTTTTCTAGATATGTCGCTCTACTCTGACACTTTATCTAGACATGTCGCTCTACTCTGACACTTTATCTAGACATGTCGCTCTACTCTGACACTTTATCTAGACATGTCGCTCTACTCTGACACTTTATCTAGACATGTCGCTCTACTCTGACACTTTATCTAGACATGTCGCTCTACTCTAACACTTTATCTAGACATGTCGCTCTACTCTGTCACTTTATATAGACATGTCGCTCTACTCTGTCACTTTATCTAGACATGTCGCTCTACTCTGACACTTTATCTAGAAATGTCGCTCTACTCTGACACTTTATCTAGACATGTCGCTCTACTCTGACACTTTATCTAGAAATGTCGCTCTACTCTGACACTTTATCTAGATATGTCGCTCTACTCTGACACTTTATATAGACATGTCGCTCTACTCTGACACTTTATCTAGACATGTCGCTCTACTCTGACACTTTATCTAGACATGTCGCTCTACTCTGACACTTTATCTAGACATGTCGCTCTACTCTGACACTTTATCTAGAAATGTCGCTCTACTCTGACACTTTATCTAGACATGTCGCTCTACTCTGACACTTTATCTAGACATGTCGCTCTACTCTGACACTTTATCTAGACATGTCGCTCTACTCTGACACTTTATCTAGACATGTCGCTCTACTCTGACACTTTATCTAGACATGTCGCTCTACTCTGACACTTTATCTAGACATGTCGCTCTACTCTGACACTTTATCTAGACATGTCGCTCTACTCTGTCAATTTATCTAGACATGTCGCTCTACTCTGACACTTTATCTAGAAATGTCGCTCTACTCTGACACTTTATCTAGACATGTCGCTCTACTCTGACACTTTATCTAGACATGTCGCTCTACTCTGACACTTTATCTAGACATGTCGCTCTACTCTGACACTTTATCTAGACATGTCGCTCTACTCTGACACTTTATCTAGACATGTCGCTCTACTCTGACACTTTATCTAGACATGTCGCTCTACTCTGACACTTTATCTAGACATGTCGCTCTACTCTGTCACTTTATCTAGACATGTCGCTCTACTCTGACACTTTATCTAGACATGTCGCTCTACTCTGACACTTTATCTAGACATGTCGCTCTACTCTGACACTTTTTCTAGATATGTCGCTCTACTCTGACACTTTATCTAACCATGTCGCTCTACTCTGACACTTTATCTAGACATCTCGCTCTACTCTGACACTTTATCTAGACATGTCGCTCTACTCTGACACTTTATCTAGACATGTCGCTCTACTCTGACACTTTATCTAGACATGTCGCTCTACTCTGACACTTTATCTAGACATGTCGCTCTACTCTGTCACTTTATCTAGACATGTCGCTCTACTCTGACACTTTATCTAGAAATGTCGCTCTACTCTGACACTTTATCTAGACATGTCGCTGTACTCTGACACTTTATCTAGACATGTCGCTCTACTCTGACACTTTATCTAGACATGTCGCTCTACTCTGACACTTTATCTAGACATGTCGCTCTACTCTGACACTTTATCTAGACATGTCGCTCTACTCTGACACTTTATCTAGACATGTCGCTCTACTCTGTCACTTTATCTAAAAATGTCGCTCTACTCTGACACTTTATCTGGACATGTCGCTCTACTCTGACACTTTATCTAGACATGTCGCTCTACTCTGACACTTTATCTAGATATGTCGCTCTACTCTGACACTTTATCTAGACATGTCGCTCTACTCTGACACTTTATCTAGACATGTCGCTCTACTCTGACACTTTATCTGGACATGTCGCTCTACTCTGTCACTTTATCTAGACATGTCGCTCTACTCTGACACTTTATCTAGACATGTCGCTCTACTCTGACACTTTATCTAGACATGTCGCTCTACTCTGTCACTTTATCTAGACATGTCGCTCTACTCTGACACTTTATCTGGACATGTCGCTCTACTCTGACACTTTATCTAGACATGTCGCTCTACTCTGACACTTTATCTAGATATGTCGCTCTACTCTGAAACTTTATCTAGACATGTCGCTCTACTCTGACACTTTATCTAGACATGTCGCTCTACTCTGACACTTTATCTAGACATGTCGCTCTACTCTGACACTTTATCTAGACATGTCGCTCTACTCTGACACTTTATCTAGACATGTCGCTCTACTCTGTCACTTTATCTAGACATGTCGCTCTACTCTGACACTTTATCTAGAAATGTCACTCTACTCTGACACTTTATCTAGACATGTCGCTCTACTCTGACACTTTATCTAGACATGTCGCTCTACTCTGACACTTTATCTAGACATGTCGCTCTACTCTGACACTTTATCTAGACATGTCGCTCTACTCTGACACTTTATCTAGACATGTCGCTCTACTCTGACACTTTATCTAGACATGTCGCTCTACTCTGACACTTTATCTAGACATGTCGCTCTACTCTGTCAATTTATCTAGACATGTCGCTCTACTCTGACACTTTATCTAGACATGTCGCTCTACTCTGTCACTTTATCTAGACATGTCGCTCTACTCTGACACTTTATCTAGACATGTCGCTCTACTCTGACACTTTATCTAGACATGTCGCTCTACTCTGACACTTTATATAGACATGTCGCTCTACTCTGACACTTTATCTAGACATGTCACTCTACTCTGACACTTTATCTAGACATGTCGCTCTACTCTGACACATTATCTAGACATGTCGCTCTACTCTGACACTTTATCTAGACATGTCGCTCTACTCTGCCACTTTATCTAGACATGTCGCTCTACTCTGACACTTTATCTAGAAATGTCGCTCTACTCTGACACTTTATCTAGACATTTCGCTCTACTCTGACACTTTTCTAGATATGTCGCTCTACTCTGACACTTTATCTAGACATGTCGCTCTACTCTGACACTTTATCTAGACATGTCGCTCTACTCTGACACTTTATCTAGACATGTCGCTCTACTCTGACACTTTATCTAGACATGTCGCTCTACTCTGACACTTTATCTAGACATGTCGCTCTACTCTGTCACTTTATATAGACATGTCGCTCTACTCTGTCACTTTATCTAGACATGTCGCTCTACTCTGACACTTTATCTAGAAATGTCGCTCTACTCTGACACTTTATCTAGACATGTCGCTCTACTCTGACACTTTATCTAGACATGTCGCTCTACTCTGACACTTTATCTAGACATGTCGCTCTACTCTGACACTTTATCTAGACATGTCGCTCTACTCTGACACTTTATCTAGACATGTCGCTCTACTCTGACACTTTATCTAGACATGTCGCTCTACTCTGACACTTTATCTAGACATGTCGCTCTACTCTGTCACTTTATCTAGACATGTCGCTCTACTCTGACACTTTATCTAGAAATGTCGCTCTACTCTGACACTTTATCTAGACATGTCGCTCTACTCTGACACTTTATCTAGACATGTCGCTCTACTCTGTCACTTTATCTAGACATGTCGCTCTACTCTGACACTTTATCTAGACATGTCGCTCTACTCTGACACTGTATCTAGACATGTCGCTCTACTCTGACACTTTATCTAGATATGTCGCTCTACTCTGACACTTTATATAGACATGTCGCTCTACTCTGACACTTTATCTAGACATGTCGCTCTACTCTGACACTTTATCTAGACATGTCGCTCTACTCTGACACTTTATCTAGACATGTCGCTCTACTCTGACACTTTATCTAGACATGTCGCTCTACTCTGACACTTTATCTAGACATGTCGCTCTACTCTGACACTTTATCTAGACATGTCGCTCTACTCTGACACTTTATCTAGACATGTCGCTCTACTCTGTCACTTTATCTAGACATGTCGCTCTACTCTGACACTTTATCTAGACATGTCGCTCTACTCTGACACTTTATCTAGACATGTCGCTCTACTCTGACACTTTATCTAGACATGTCGCTCTACTCTGTCACTTTATCTAGACATGTCGCTCTACTCTGACACTTTATCTAGACATGTCGCTCTACTCTGACACTTTATCTAGACATGTCGCTCTACTCTGACACTTTATATAGACATGTCGCTCTACTCTGACACTTTATCTAGACATGTCGCTCTACTCTGACACTTTATCTAGACATGTCGCTCTACTCTGACACTTTATCTAGACATGTCGCTCTACTCTGACACTTTATCTAGACATGTCGCTCTACTCTGCCACTTTATCTAGACATGTCGCTCTACTCTGACACTTTATCTAGAAATGTCGCTCTACTCTGACACTTTATCTAGACATGTCGCTCTACTCTGACACTTTTTCTAGATATGTCGCTCTACTCTGACACTTTATCTAGACATGTCGCTCTACTCTGACACTTTATCTAGACATGTCGCTCTACTCTGACACTTTATCTAGACATGTCGCTCTACTCTGACACTTTATCTAGACATGTCGCTCTACTCTGACACTTTATCTAGACATGTCGCTCTACTCTGACACTTTATCTAGACATGTCGCTCTACTCTGTCACTTTATATAGACATGTCGCTCTACTCTGTCACTTTATCTAGACATGTCGCTCTACTCTGACACTTTATCTAGAAATGTCGCTCTACTCTGACACTTTATCTAGACATGTCGCTCTACTCTGACACTTTATCTAGACATGTCGCTCTACTCTGACACTTTATCTAGACATGTCGCTCTACTCTGACACTTTATCTAGACATGTCGCTCTACTCTGACACTTTATCTAGACATGTCGCTCTACTCTGACACTTTATCTAGACATGTCGCTCTACTCTGACACTTTATCTAGACATGTCGCTCTACTCTGTCACTTTATCTAGACATGTCGCTCTACTCTGACACTTTATCTAGAAATGTCGCTCTACTCTGACACTTTATCTAGACATGTCGCTCTACTCTGACACTTTATCTAGACATGTCGCTCTACTCTGACACTTTATCTAGACATGTCGCTCTACTCTGACACTTTATCTAGACATGTCGCTCTACTCTGACACTTTATCTAGACATGTCGCTCTACTCTGACACTTTATCTAGACATGTCGCTCTACTCTGACACTTTATCTAGACATGTCGCTCTACTCTGTCACTTTATCTAGACATGTCGCTCTACTCTGACACTTTATCTAGACATGTCGCTCTACTCTGACACTTTATCTAGACATGTCGCTCTACTCTGACACTTTATCTAGATATGTCGCTCTACTCTGACACTTTATCTAGACATGTCGCTCTACTCTGACACTTTATCTAGACATGTCGCTCTACTCTGACACTTTATCTAGACATGTCGCTCTACTCTGACACTTTATCTAGACATGTCGCTCTACTCTGACACTTTATCTAGACATGTCGCTCTACTCTGTCACTTTATCTAGACATGTCGCTCTACTCTGACACTTTATCTAGAAATGTCGCTCTACTCTGACACTTTATCTAGACATGTCGATCTACTCTGACACTTTTTCTAGATATGTCGCTCTACTCTGACACTTTATCTAGACATGTCGCTCTACTCTGACACTTTATCTAGACATGTCGCTCTACTCTGACACTTTATCTAGACATGTCGCTCTACTCTGACACTTTATCTAGACATGTCGCTCTACTCTGTCACTTTATCTAGACATGTCGCTCTACTCTGACACTTTATCTAGAAATGTCGCTCTACTCTGACACTTTATCTAGAAATGTCGCTGTACTCTGACACTTTATCTAGACATGTCGCTCTACTCTGACACTTTATCTAGACATGTCGCTCTACTCTGACACTTTATCTAGACATGTCGCTCTACTCTGACACTTTATCTAGACATGTCGCTCTACTCTGACACTTTATCTAGACATGTCGCTCTACTCTGACACTTTATCTAGACATGTCGCTCTACTCTGACACTTTATCTAGACATGTCGCTCTACTCTGACACTTTATCTAGACATGTCGCTCTACTCTGTCACTTTATCTAGACATGTCGCTCTACTCTGACACTTTATCTAGAAATGTCGCTCTACTCTGACACTTTATCTAGACATGTCGCTCTACTCTGACACTTTATCTAGACATGTCGCTCTACTCTGACACTTTATCTAGACATGTCGCTCTACTCTGACACTTTATCTAGACATGTCGCTCTACTCTGACACTTTATCTAGACATGTCGCTCTACTCTGACACTTTATCTAGACATGTCGCTCTACTCTGACACTTTATCTAGACATGTCGCTCTACTCTGTCAATTTATCTAGACATGTCGCTCTACTCTGACACTTTATCTAGAAATGTCGCTCTACTCTGACACTTTATCTAGACATGTCGCTCTACTCTGACACTTTATCTAGACATGTCGCTCTACTCTGACACTTTATCTAGACATGTCGCTCTACTCTGACACTTTATCTAGACATGTCGCTCTACTCTGACACTTTATCTAGACATGTCGCTCTACTCTGACACTTTATCTAGACATGTCGCTCTACTCTGACACTTTATCTAGACATGTCGCTCTACTCTGTCACTTTATCTAGACATGTCGCTCTACTCTGACACTTTATCTAGACATGTCGCTCTACTCTGACACTTTATCTAGACATGTCGCTCTACTCTGACACTTTATCTAGATATGTCGCTCTACTCTGACACTTTATCTAGACATGTCGCTCTACTCTGTCACTTTATCTAGACATGTCGCTCTACTCTGACACTTTATCTAGAAATGTCGCTCTACTCTGACACTTTATCTAGACATGTCGATCTACTCTGACACTTTTTCTAGATATGTCGCTCTACTCTGACACTTTATCTAGACATGTCGCTCTACTCTGACACTTTATCTAGACATGTCGCTCTACTCTGACACTTTATCTAGACATGTCGCTCTACTCTGACACTTTATCTAGACATGTCGCTCTACTCTGTCACTTTATCTAGACATGTCGCTCTACTCTGACACTTTATCTAGAAATGTCGCTCTACTCTGACACTTTATCTAGACATGTCGCTGTACTCTGACACTTTATCTAGACATGTCGCTCTACTCTGACACTTTATCTAGACATGTCGCTCTACTCTGACACTTTATCTAGACATGTCGCTCTACTCTGACACTTTATCTAGACATGTCGCTCTACTCTGACACTTTATCTAGACATGTCGCTCTACTCTGACACTTTATCTAGACATGTCGCTCTACTCTGACACTTTATCTAGACATGTCGCTCTACTCTGACACTTTATCTAGACATGTCGCTCTACTCTGTCACTTTATCTAGACATGTCGCTCTACTCTGACACTTTATCTAGAAATGTCGCTCTACTCTGACACTTTATCTAGACATGTCGCTCTACTCTGACACTTTATCTAGACATGTCGCTCTACTCTGACACTTTATCTAGACATGTCGCTCTACTCTGACACTTTATCTAGACATGTCGCTCTACTCTGACACTTTATCTAGACATGTCGCTCTACTCTGACACTTTATCTAGACATGTCGCTCTACTCTGACACTTTATCTAGACATGTCGCTCTACTCTGTCAATTTATCTAGACATGTCGCTCTACTCTGACACTTTATCTAGAAATGTCGCTCTACTCTGACACTTTATCTAGACATGTCGCTCTACTCTGACACTTTATCTAGACATGTCGCTCTACTCTGACACTTTATCTAGACATGTCGCTCTACTCTGACACTTTATCTAGACATGTCGCTCTACTCTGACACTTTATCTAGACATGTCGCTCTACTCTGACACTTTATCTAGACATGTCGCTCTACTCTGACACTTTATCTAGACATGTCGCTCTACTCTGTCACTTTATCTAGACATGTCGCTCTACTCTGACACTTTATCTAGACATGTCGCTCTACTCTGACACTTTATCTAGACATGTCGCTCTACTCTGACACTTTATCTAGATATGTCGCTCTACTCTGACACTTTATATAGACATGTCGCTCTACTCTGACACTTTATCTAGACATGTCGCTCTACTCTGACACTTTATCTAGATATGTCGCTCTACTCTGACACTTTATCTAGACATGTCGCTCTACTCTGACACTTTATCTAGAAATGTCGCTCTACTCTGACACTTTATCTAGAAATGTCGCTCTACTCTGACACTTTATCTAGACATGTCGCTCTACTCTGACACTTTTTCTAGATATGTCGCTCTACTCTGACACTTTATCTAGACATGTCGCTCTACTCTGACACTTTATCTAGACATGTCGCTCTACTCTGACACTTTATCTAGACATGTCGCTCTACTCTGACACTTTATCTAGACATGTCGCTCTACTCTGACACTTTATCTAGACATGTCGCTCTACTCTGACACTTTATCTAGACATGTCGCTCTACTCTGTCACTTTATATAGACATGTCGCTCTACTCTGTCACTTTATCTAGACATGTCGCTCTACTCTGACACTTTATCTAGAAATGTCGCTCTACTCTGACACTTTATCTAGACATGTCGCTCTACTCTGACACTTTATCTAGACATGTCGCTCTACTCTGACACTTTATCTAGACATGTCGCTCTACTCTGACACTTTATCTAGACATGTCGCTCTACTCTGACACTTTATCTAGACATGTCGCTCTACTCTGACACTTTATCTAGACATGTCGCTCTACTCTGACACTTTATCTAGACATGTCGCTCTACTCTGTCACTTTATCTAGACATGTCGCTCTACTCTGACACTTTATCTAGAAATGTCGCTCTACTCTGACACTTTATCTAGACATGTCGCTCTACTCTGACACTTTATCTAGACATGTCGCTCTACTCTGACACTTTATCTAGACATGTCGCTCTACTCTGACACTTTATCTAGACATGTCGCTCTACTCTCACACTTTATCTAGACATGTCGCCCTACTCTGACACTTTATCTAGACATGTCGCTCTACTCTGACACTTTATCTAGACATGTCGCTCTACTCTGTCACTTTATCTAGACATGTCGCTCTACTCTGACACTTTATCTAGACATGTCGCTCTACTCTGACACTTTATCTAGACATGTCGCTCTACTCTGACACTTTATCTAGATATGTCGCTCTACTCTGACACTTTATCTAGACATGTCGCTCTACTCTGACACTTTATCTAGACATGTCGCTCTACTCTGACACTGTATCTAGACATGTCGCTCTACTCTGACACTTTATCTAGACATGTCGCTCTACTCTGTCACTTTATCTAGACATGTCGCTCTACTCTGACACTTTATCTAGAAATGTCGCTCTACTCTGACACTTTATCTAGACATGTCGCTCTACTCTGACACTTTTTCTAGATATGTCGCTCTACTCTGACACTTTATCTAGACATGTCGCTCTACTCTGACACTTTATCTAGACATGTCGCTCTACTCTGACACTTTATCTAGACATGTCGCTCTACTCTGACACTTTATCTAGACATGTCGCTCTACTCTGACACTTTATCTAGACATGTCGCTCTACTCTGACACTTTATCTAGACATGTCGCTCTACTCTGTCACTTTATCTAGACATGTCGCTCTACTCTGACACTTTATCTAGAAATGTCGCTCTACTCTGACACTTTATCTAGACATGTCGCTCTACTCTGACACTTTATCTAGACATGTCGCTCTACTCTGACACTTTATCTAGACATGTCGCTCTACTCTGAAACTTTATCTAGACATGTCGCTCTACTCTGACACTTTATCTAGACATGTCGCTCTACTCTGACACTTTATCTAGACATGTCGCTCTACTCTGTCACTTTATCTAGACATATCGCTCTACTCTGACACTTTATCTGGACATGTCGCTCTACTCTGACACTTTATCTAGACATGTCGCTCTACTCTGACACTTTATCTAGATATGTCGCTCTACTCTGACACTTTATTCAGACTTGTCGCTCTACTCTAACACTTTATCTAGACATGTCGCTCTACTCTGACACTTTATCTAGACATGTCGCTCTACTCTGACACTTTATCTAGACATGTCGCTCTACTCTGACACTTTATCTAGACATGTCGCTCTACTCTGTCACTTTATCTAGACATGTCGCTCTACTCTGACACTTTATCTAGAAATGTCGCTCTACTCTGACACTTTATCTAGACATGTCGCTCTACTCTGACACTTTATCTAGACATGTCGCTCTACTCTGACACTTTATCTAGACATGTCGCTCTACTCTGACACTTTATCTAGACATGTCGCTCTACTCTGACACTTTATCTAGACATGTCGCTCTACTCTGACACTTTATCTAGACATGTCGCTCTACTCTGTCACTTTATCTAGACATGTCGCTCTACTCTGACACTTTATCTAGAAATGTCGCTCTACTCTGACACTTTATCTAGACATGTCGCTCTACTCTGACACTTTATCTAGACATGTCGTTCTACTCTGACACTTTATCTAGACATGTCGCTCTACTCTGACACTTTATCTAGACATGTCGCTCTACTCTGACACTTTATCTAGACATGTCGCTCTACTCTGACACTTTATCCTAACTCCGATCTAACAGGTACTAAATCTTACTCCTTAATTCATTAACAATGAACACCAATATTATAGGGGTATGAATGGCTGTTTAGTTAAGACTCCTGAACACATCTCTAGCTTCACTGACTCTATATTTCATCAGATTCTACTTTTTAATAGGAACAAAACATTTTTTGAAAAAAAGAGAGAATAATTTGTTGTACAAAACAGGACTAGTGATGAAAACGTATATATCAAATTTAGTGTGCACGACGCGTTTCTGGAATAACCTTCATCACTGGATTGCACAAACCTCAATCAAAATTAATTCTAAATAAAACCTTAAGTGTAAATTAGTTTCATGTACATTTCAAGTAACTGTAAGTGTCGCTTAAATTTAATTGAGTTTTGTGTAATCCAGTTTAGCAAAATATATGCTTCTGTGTCACGAAGATTAGATATTTGATGTATAAAGTTTAAGATTTGGGCATTCATTATTACAACGCTGCTCGGCCATTTCTAGTTATACGTTAAGGTTGATATTTGACATATATGTGGACAATACTTACATGATCGTTTCACTAAGAGGAGAAGCTTTGGTCCTATAAAACTAGTTTAACCCACCACGTTTTAATGAAGTGTACCTGGCTAGGACAGTGAACAGTCATGTATATATATGTCAGATAGATTTTGTCTCTTCTTCTAGGATTTTTCGATTGGATTTTTCGATTGTTCCAACAGTGTCGTATTTTTGCATTGTTCCGACAGTGTCATATTTTTGCATTGTTCCGACAGTGTCATATTTTTGCATTGTTCCGACAGTGTCGTATTTGTTTCTTTATTTCATTTTATCAATAATTGTATTAATTTTCGGCCTCGTTTTGATTTCGTGTTCGGCTAACACTATAATTACATGTATCTATAAGTATACCACACATTAACCCCTAACACAAGAAGTGAACAACACTTACCAAGACAAGACAAGACAAGATGTTTATTCTCATAAACCATAACAGAACAATGGTACAGAGAAAAACATCATTCAAATACATTTCACATATTATACACAGTACACATGACAAGATGGATTCACATTAGCCTATTAGGAAGAGATTTGATATAAAAGGTGCTACAGAGATAGGCGGTTAACCAGGACGACCTACTGTTATATTAATAACTCTGATAAATTTACAAAGGTTTCGCAAAACAGATCTGTTTTTGTTCTGAGATAACATGCCAAATTTTAACACATTAACTCATGAAATCGTCCCGTTTATTTATGATAAACGGGACGACTTCAATTTTAAAATCATAAATTTTCCAAACATGTGCAGCAATATACCAGCTTCTCCTGCATATGGTGTTTACATCTCGCAATTGATTCGCTATGCAAGGGCCAGTAGCAATTATTCTGATTTCCTGAAACGTCATCCTCATCTGAGAAACAGGCTACTGGACCAGGGCTATAATAAGATTCGCCTTATTCGATCTCTTAAAAAGTTTATATTCCGATACCAAGATCTTGTCGAAATATATTCCGTCTCTGCAGAAACGATTATAAGCGATGCATTTTCACAGTGAAAATGTATAAAGATAAAGAAGTCAAGAAAAATGTCAAGGATATTTTTTTTATCAATGTGTGACGTAAAAATATTTTTGACATTTACGTCACCGAATATGGTACTGCTTTGACAACTATTTTACCTATTTTGTTCCTGTATTTAAATACTGTTATAGTGACAGCCGGAACCTTTGAACCGTAATGAGAGCGGGAGGTTTGGCGCCTTAAAATCTGATTCAACCCACCATTTCTTTAGAAATGCCTGTACCAAGTCAGGGTCATTACGGTTTTCACAGTTTTCCGGTTGTTGACTGATTTTGTCTGTTTATATAATTATGAGTTTTGACTTTCCCTTTGTAAGATTGTTCGGAGTTAGGTAATTTTGTTATTACCCTTATCTACCAAGAAAATTTTTTTCAGGTATAATTTTCTATCATTATGTAATTGTCTGCATTGGAGAATATAATGAAACTCATCACCGATCTCTGCCGTTTGACAGATATGACAAATTATATCAGAACGATCGATATTTTGCCATCTACCTATTTCAATTGGCAATCTATGATTACAAGTTCTGAATTTACATGATATTATTCTATTTTTATCGGAGAAAATATCTAAATACGTTTCGAATTCAAAATTCTCTTTGAACAATCTATAACAGATAGCTTTTGAAGAATTTTCCATGTTAGATCTCCATTTTTTAATAAATTGATCTTTTAAATTTCTTTTCAGATTTTCGTTTAACCACTTAGAATTAAAATTCCCCTGCGAAAGCCAAATGTTGTTGAGCCCACTATTGTCCAAAACATTTTTCACAAAATTTAACCATGTTGATTGAAAACCATTTCTCATATTTTGACAATAAATATATCTATAGAGAGTATTTGAAAGTTTACTCTCTTTTCCATTTACTAGTTTCGACCACAAATTTACCATACGTACTTTTACAGATACAGACAATGGATATACACCTAGCTCTCCATATACCATAACAATTGGTGTGGATTTCTTAAGGTTTGATAATAATTTACAAAATTTTAATTGTACTCTCTCCAGCAATTCAATATTACTAAATCCCCATATTTCGCATCCGTATAATAAAATAGGCTTCACAATTTTATCAAATAAATCATACTGACATTTAACTGAAAGATTGTGAAGACGTCCTGTTTTAAGAACCTCATACATAGCCTTATTGGCCTTATTTACTAGCGCCTTTGTTGTACTCTGAAAACTTCCAGAAACCGAAAAAATAAGACCAAGGTAGGATATTTCCTTCGCAACTTCAAGGTTTCTCCCATCAAATGTAAAACTAGGCAAATTATTTGTGAATCGACTGCCAAAGATGACTATTTTTGTCTTGTCTATATTAATCTTTAGTTTCCACGTTTGACAATATCCGGAAAAATAATCTAATTGTAGCTTTAAACCTTTTTTAGTTTCAGAGAATAAAACAGTATCATCAGCATATAATAATACAAATAGTTTTAGATAAATATCAAGTTCTTCCTCAAGTTCATTGGTGATACAACTTAGACCAGAAATATTTTTATCGATAAAAAATTGTTCTAAATCATTTAAATATAAAGAGAATAAAACGGGAAAAACAAATTTCCTCCTTGTCTAACTCCAATATCACATGAAAAATATTCAGACTTTTCGCCATTGTATACAACTCTAGATTTTATTTCACTATACATATTATACATTTTATTATACATTTTACCATTTATTTCATTCCCAAGTAATTTACTCCAAAGACCACTTCTCCACACAGTGTCAAATGCATTTGCAAAATCTATAAAAGCACAAAATAATTTCTTTCTTTTATATTTCATTATACTTATCAGAACATGTAAAACAACAATATTGTCAATCGTAGAATATCCTTTTCTAAACCCTCCCTGATTTTCACAAATAAGACTGTATTCATCAGAAAAATCATTTAATATAAAATTTAAAATGGAAGTGAAAAGTCTACCAAAACAACTTAAAATCGTGATCGACCTAAAATGTTTAGGATCATGTTTATCTCCCTTATTTTTGTAAACAGGAATAATATTCCCATATAACCACTGTTCTGGAATTATTCCACTGTCAAATATAATATTAAATAGTTTAACATACACATCTGAAATCGATTCAAATAAATGGTTTATATATTCATTCAAGATGTAATCATCCCCTGAAGACTTGTTATTCTTCAAACTTTGTATAGCCTTTTCGATCTCTTCCCTTGTAATCGGGGCATTGATAATATTATTCAACTCCCTGACACGGTTATTATTTTGATTAATATCCGAATCATCGATATCAACTACCTTTGCGTTCAAATTTTTTAAATAATCAAACAGAATATCAATAGGAATTTCTGGACTATTTTTCTTTTTACCCGAATTAATGATCTTCCAATATTCCCTAGGATTGGTCGATTTCAGATTGTTTATTTTGTTTCTGATTTTCTGTCTTAGTTCTAATACTTTTATCCAATACCTTCATATAATGTTTTTCTAATCGCTTAGTATTCTCTTCCAAATTACGAGACCGCCTAAATTTTAGATTTCTTTTTGACCGTCTATAATTTCTTCTTGCCATCCTGCATTCATGATTAAACCAATGTTTTTGCTTATTATTAAAGTATTGCTTGTTATTTAAATTTCTTGGTGTAAAAGCTCCAAAAGTTGACTTTGCAGAATTCAATAACATTTGGCATGTTTTGTCGACAAGATTATGAACTGTCGAACTATTAACATTATCTACTTGGAAGTTGGTCAACTCTGACAGTAACTCGTCAACTTTCGTCTGATCAATATTATTAACAAAAACATCCCTCTTTTCACTTTCTCATTTTTTTCCCTCCCCATCAATATGTGTGTTATTGTCAGAACTCACCTCCACGTAATTATCTATGGTTAGCGACAATGGAGTATGAATATCAGAAAATAACATACTAAAATCTAATACATAAAAATCTTGAACAAACTTTAAAAAATGAGTAGAACATATGACATAATAAACTACACTAGTATTCTTACTATGACATGATCAACTACACTAGCATTCTTACTAGTCAATTTACCATGCTCTTTGTCTTGACTGACACGGCCATTACAAATAAACATATTACGGTATTTAGGGTTGTATAATGCGCAGGATTTTGCCCAGATTCTTTATTTGGTAGGAGGTGTGCGCATTATAAACAGGAACAATGTGTTTCACTCTTTCCCAGACCGGGAAATCACATGTCCACCATGTTTTTTTTGTTTACTATTGTCAACATACAAAGTTAAATATTTCTTAAATTGTTTGGACACTATTCCACAAAGTATCATATGAAAACGCCAATAAAACCCAATACATTTAATATTTTGCAACTTTATTGAAGATGAAAAGAGATAAATGGTTCTAAAATTCTCCCAGCAAATGAAACATGCTCAAAGGACTGAAAAATATATACGACTGATATTTAATTCTTACATTTCCGACGACGATTTTTTTTCAAAAGTCCATGCGCATTATAGACACGAACTAGTTTTTTCTGGAGATTTTCAAGGCCAAGAGGGGGTGCGCATTATGCACCAATGCGCATTATGTAACCCTAAATACGGTATTACATTTACAAAATTCAAGCAAAACATTTACAAAATTATTTTTCCTCTTATCCATACTTTTTCTGTTCATATCAATATTCAAATCGCTGATTAAAAAATGAGAATTAGTTATATCTAACATCCCGGAGAACTCATCGTACTCAGTCTCCGTATAATCAAGATCTTCCGCTGTGCGGGCATTAAAATCACCAACTAAACAAATATTTTCATAATTAGCACTATAATTTAATAATTCAATTTCCATCTCACTGAAAGGGTCACCTGTACAATAAATGTTCAGGGGGTATATATACAATTCCAAAAATCACGTCTTGACGCATATGAAATAATTGCTTGTCTGCTTTAAACCATAAAACGTATTTACTATCTGATTCAAGTGGATGAATAAAATCTCCCAAATGTTTTTTAAACGTTAAAACTATGCCCCCAGATTTGTTCTATTAATCTTAAATGTATTTTTCATAATAACATCAAAAGCTGGTAAATTTATTTCGTCTGCATCATCTGTTTTCGTTTCTACAAAACATAATATTTCATATTTATTTATAAGTTCAATAACATCAGGGTATTGTGAACGTCTAATCAAACCACAAACATTTAAGTATATGTAAGAACATGATAATCCCTGTCTTCATGAATAAGTACGAGCGAAGACAGGGATTATCATTGTTCTTACAAACTTAGAACATTGTAAATTAATCAAGACAATATAATATCATCATTGATTGTTAAATATACTTTATAAACACAGTTATCTGTCAAACTATTTCTATACATTTAGTGAACACTATTTGTAAGTAAAAAATGTTTAGACAGCAGGATGAAGGAACTTACTAATCAAGGTATAGGAACTCAAGTGAAACGAGCAGATCCCGTATTACCCAATGATGAACAAGCTTTGTGGGATAGTGGTGTATTCAATATCGATTTATCTACTGGATTAAGTTATATTGTGTTTTTTTAACAACTGTAAAAAATTTTGTTTCCGCGGTCTTGATGAGCACAAACAACTCGATGCATCAGAGTTCAAGCATTTCAGTAAATACTAATGGAAATAAAGAACTGCATTACACTTTTCATTTCGTAAAAATGTACAAGGTGGGTTAAACAATAGAAACGTAGACGTGAAACGTATTACCCAGAAAAGTGATCCGTCTATTCCAAGATGTATTGTATAAGTTTTTGATAAATATTTGCAACATATTCCAAGGGAAGGCAGGTTTTACAGAAAATCTTTAGTGAATAAAGGTAGTGATAAAAGTATCAGATTCAGTGTTCAATCAATTGGAATCAACACGTTGTCAAACAGAATAAAGGACTTGTTTCAGGCTGCTGACATTCCCGTGGAAAACAGGAATATTACAAACCACTCTGGTAAAGTAACTTGTTGTACTACTCTGGTCAATGCTGGATTTTCAGATTCAAGTGTGAAGTCCAGGAGCGGGCACAGGTCTGGTACAGTGGAAACGTATAAACGACTACTTGAAGCGTTACATGATAGTGTCAGTCACGCACTACAGCCTCCAAAACCGACTATCACAGCATGTGATACTGATAATACAGCAACCTCAGTGAAAGAAATTTACAATGATAACAAGGAAAATTGTGCAACTGATGAAGATAGTGCATGTACCATGACACTAACAGTGCCAAATGCGATTAAAAAAGTGGTGATTTTCAAGAATGGAAAGAGATATTGCTTGGAAATATAGATGTTATTAATAAAAGTTAATATTTCTTGACAGTATTATATTTAATTCAACATTTAATCTTTTATTCAGCTGATGATGCTTTGGGGCATTTCACAAGAATTGTTAACACCATTTAATCTACTGTACCGGTATATTGTTGTCAGATGGCCCAAGGCAATATTTTCCAGCTGTAGACAGTCAGAACAATGGGGAAAATCCATGTTCTAATGACAGTAAGTTAATGACACCTTTATCTACACAATCACAGTGTTTACTATTTATATCACTTAAAATACAGTTATTATGTCTTCCATGGTTCACCTAGTATGATTCTCTCTCTGAAGTAGAATTCACCCGTGGGCGTTATTTTAGGGGAAGGTCTAAAACGCGGAAGTCGGGTACTTGAAAGGTCATATCTTGAAAAGTACTCAACCTAGGATAAAAATCTAAACGGATTCTCTAAACGGATTCTAAAAGCTAGTGCTAAGATCTATCTTTTAAAGAAATAAATAATAGAAAATATTATTATTTAGGTACTTAAAAGTTGACCGGAAGTGTCAAAAATGAGAACAGGCAATGGACAAAATTTTGACTTTGATCTCAAATGTATCAAAATTCAAAGACTCCGGTCAAAAATCGTTTAGATATTCTTAAAGACGATGTTATACTCTATCAGACGATATAAAAATATTTTTGTAAAAAAAATCAATGTAATATGTGTTCAAGAGACATTTTCTGAAATAGAATCATGACAAAACTTGTGGAAAAGTTCTGGTGGATGCGAAAGTAGTTGGAATTGTGGAGTAAGGGCATCGCGAGGGGTAGGGGTTTTATTATATGATATTGATGCTACTGTTAAAGAAATTAGTTCCGATAATTTTGGACGTATATTGTCATGTGAATTAAAATACGAAAATAAAACTTATATAATAACAAACGTGTATTGTCCAAATGATAAGTGGGGTTAGAAAAACTTTTATTAGAGGTATTGATCCATATGTGACAGATGGGAGTCTTACTGAAAAAATGCAAATACTCACTGGCGATTTTAATTGTGTTTTAGATAAGGAAATATATCGTTATCCTTCTCGTAATTATGATGATACGGGAGGGGGGAGGGGAAGAACTTAAGACTATTATGACGAAAAATAACCTAACCGATATTTGGAGAGAAAAAAATCCGTCAGTGAAAAAATACACGTTTAGAAGAGGTAATTCTAAATCACGTATAGACTTAATATTGATCAGTGAAGAACTTTCCTGTCATATCATTAACATTAAAATAATTCATTGTCCGTTCAGTGATCATGATATTAAAATTATGAAATTAAACGTATGCGATATCACTAGAGGGTCTGGTACCTGGATAATGAATTTGCACACAATTAGATCTGATTATTTTCGACAAGTGTTTACAAATTGGTGGGTATATTGGAAATTAGAAAAGATTACTGTAGCCGATTTATTTTTATACTCATATGAGTCGGAGTTTCTTCAAAAGCTTGTAAAAGATAAGAAGATTCATGAGGCTAGAGCCTTTAATTTCACATACAGGTATATTGATGACGTTTTATCTATCAATAATTCTAGATTTGCAGAATTTCTTCCATTGATATATCCTCCAGAGCTGGAAGTTAAAGAGACCACCGATACAGCTTCGTCCGCATCATTTTTGGACTTATACCTCGAATTTGACGACAGTGGTCAACTCAGTACTAAAATTTATGATAAGCGGGACGACTTCAATTTTAAAATCATAAATTTTCCAAATATGTGCAGCAATATACCAGCTTCTCCTGCATATGGTGTTTACATCTCGCAATTGATTCGCTATGCAAGGGACAGTAGCAATTATTCTGATTTCCTGAAACGTCATCTTCATCTAAGAAACAGGCTACTGGACCAGGGCTATAAAAAGATTCGCCTTATTCGATCTCTTAAAAAGTTTATATTCCGATACCAATATCTTGTCGAAATATATTCCGTCTCTGCAGAAAAAAGTATAAGCGATGCATTTTCATATAGTGAAAATGTATAAAGATAAAGAGTCAAATATGTCAAGAAATTTTTTTTTTGTCAATGTGTGACGTAAAAATATTTTTGACATTTACGTCACCGAATATGGTACTGCTTTGACAACTATTTTACCTATTATGTTCCTGTATTTAAATACTGTTACAGTGACAGCCGGAACCTTTGAACCGTAATGAGAGCGGGAGGTTTGGCGCCTTAAAATCTGATTCAACCCACCATTTCTTTAGAAATGCCTGTACCAAGTCAGGGTCATTACGGTTTTCACAGTTTTCCGGTTGTTGACTGATTTTGTCTGTTTATATAATTATGAGTTTTGACTTTCCCTTTGTAAGATTGTTCGGAGTTCGGTAATTTTGTTATTACCTTTATTTACTATAGAAGCGTCTAAAAAGGTAAACATTACTGACGACAAGATAAAGGCTCTAGAAAATCAATTAGAGACATTAAAGGATATATCTGAACCCTCCAGGCAACAATTAGAAGAGTTAGCAGACTTAGAAAAACCAAATACACTCACATTATGAAAATAAAACTGACGCCGCAAGGTTAAGAGCTAAAGTTGACTGGTGCGAGAAGGGGGAACAATCAACTAAATATTTTTTTTATCTAGAGAGAAAAAATGGGCAAAATAAATTATGGCAAAAAATCAGGGGTCTAGATGGTAATTTAAAATATTATATCGACGAGATACTAGATGAACAGATACATTTCTACACAAATCTATTTTCAACAGAAGGGTGGTATAAAAATGTAGCAGAGGAACTAGTTACTCATATGGATAAACAATTTATATGCGACGAAAGTGAAGATTTAGAAAAGGACTTGACAATTAATGAAATTAAGAAAAAAAAAATTTCGATGAAACAATACAAATCACCTGGATTAGACGGGATTATAAATGAATTTTATCAGATATATTGGGATACAATAAAGGAAGATTTATTTGAAGTATTACTAGAAATTTTTGATAAATTTGAAATATGTGATTCCCACTGTCGAGAAATGTTGACATTACTTCATAAAGGGGGGGATAGAGATAACATACGTAACTGGCGTCCAATAACTTTATTAAATAGTGATTATAAAATCATATCAAAACTTTTAGCAAATCGCATGAAGCCAGTATTAAACAAAATTATTCATACGGATCAAAAAGGATTCGTAGCAGGGAGAAACATAAGCGAAAATAATCGTATGATTGATGATATTATAGAATTTGTAGATAATGAAGATGATGAAGGTGTAATTATTTTTGTTGATCAGCAAAAAGCATTTGATAGAATGGAATGGGGGTGGTTAAATTATGTTATGGAATGTTTTAATTTTGGACTGAAATTTCGTGAATGGGTTTATATGTTATTTAAAAAGGGAAAAACCTCTTCCTCCTGTAAAACCTAAAGGGGGAGTGGTTTACTTAGTTCAATTTAAACATCTTGACGATTGCAAATGTGATCAATACACCTGGATAAATCACAGGCGCATGGGGCATGGATTTCGTTTCCTCCTCCCCCCTTTTCTCTACTACCCCCCCCTTTTTTCAAAATTTTCATATAAATCATTCCTTTTTCAAAATTTTCATAATCATTCGTTTTTTCTTCATTTGACAATATCAGTAGACGTCATACATCATGAATAATACGTATATTCTGTGTCCACAGTTTTTCGACTGATACAGTATAAGATAGAAGGTAAGCAACTCCATTTTCATATTTCGCGCCACATCGCTCACCTCGGTTGGGAAACCCCCGTGTTTTTTACACTTTTTACCTTGTCTACATATGGCACTGTCGTATCAAACTGTTTCTAAGACACTTACGTAATTGCCCATGTTCGAATTTCAGTCTGTACGTCGATCTTTTCCAAGAAATCTCGCCGAGAATAGCGAGGCAACTTCGTTTCTAGGTCAAACTACATCATTTGAGACGGAGTGCTAGAACGGGAACCCTGAGATTTTTACGAATGGATTACCTGCAATGAAAAACCCAGATGCGCTCCGAATATTTTTCCCATAATGTTTTGGCGGGAAATATAAACACATTTTTGTCAGTTGGGAACCCTTTTATTGAGGAAGGGGGTAAAATGCCATAGTCCCATTCAATAGCTGTTCTCAGCTTCTTCTTCCTTTTTTTTTTTTTATTTATTTTTTTTTTTTTTTTTTTTAGTTGTATATGTATTTGTTTGGGTATGATTTTAATAATTTGAAGTAGAGGCAAGCTGAATATTTCTTTTTCATTGAAATTTTGACTTTAGTTCTAACCATTCAATCATTTATTTTTCAGTTTTAATTTCTTTTTGAACAGTTATTTACCATCAAATTATTTCAATGTTTCCATATTCAGATGGTCGTTGTGCCATTTTTACGAAATAATCCGTCTGCTGTTATGTTTTTTCAGCGGTTTATATTTCCCGCCAAAACATTATGGGAAAAATATTCGGAGCACATCTGGGTTTTTCATTGCAGGTAATCCATTCGTAAAAATCCCAGGGTTCCCGTTCTTGCACTTCCGTCTCAAATGATAGTTTGACCTAGAAACGAAGTTGCCTCGCTATTCTCGGCGAGATTTCTTGGAAAAGATCGACGTACAGACTGAAATTCGAACATGGGCAATTAGGTAAGTGTCTTAGAAACAGTTTGATACGACAGTGCCATATGTAGACAAGGTAAAAAGTGTAAAAAACACGGGGGTTTCCCAACCGAGGTGAGCGATATGGCGCGAAATGTGAAAATGGAGTTGCTTACCTTCTATCTTATACTGTATCAGTCGAAAAACTGTGGACACAGAATACACGTATTATTCATGATGTATGACGTCTACTGATATTGTCAAATGAAGAAAAAACGAATGATTATGAAAATTTTGAAAAAGGAATGATTTATATGAAAATTTTGAAAAAAGGGAGGGGGTAGTAGAGAAAAGGGGGGAGGAGGAAACGAAATCCATGCCCCATGCGCCTGTGGGATAAATGATAGTAAATTTGTATCTATACATGATGAGGAAGGTGGTAAATTGATAAGGTGCTATATTAAGCTAAGACTACCAGGTAACACCTGGTATTGTATCAAACATCAACCAAAACCTCAGACTTGAAGAAAGTAAGTAAATCTGTCAGTGATTTTGATTAGAAACAGTTAACAATTTAGAGGCAAGGAAATATCAATTAAACAGAAAATAATCAGAGATAAATAGTTCGAAAAAAATAAAATCCTAATTGAAGAAGAATTAATAAAATCTAAGAAAGAAGAAATCTGAAATAAAATTGCATGAAGAAGGATATTGATTAAAAAATGGGAAAGGAAAAAAATTGAAAAAAAACTGAAAAAAACCCAAAACAATAACCCGCCTATGCCGGTCCCAAGCCCGGATGAAAAAGAGTGAGGGTTGTTTAATTTTTCTTGTTTCTTAATTCTTATTGACCTTTTCATAATGTATGATTTAATTGAGTAAATATCTTAGCTATGATTAATTGAATTATTAAATTATTTAATCAAATCAGGGCTGATAATTGGACACGTTTTTCTCCAAATTTGCTTCAAGTAAAAGGTAGGCTTCCGGTCAAGATTGTGTTTTTCAGCAATATTTTAATGAAATCAAACTTATATCATCGTATAGGGTATAAGATTGTCTTTAAGAATATCTAACCGGTTTTTCACCGGATTCTTTGAATTTTGAGAAATTTGATATCAAAGTTGAAAATATTCCGATGGATAACTCTGAAAATGTAGGCTTCCGGTCAACATTGCTTTTATCTAATATTTTAGCAAAAATATTTGTACATCGTCTGATAGAGTATAAAATTGTCTTTAAAAATATCTAAACGGTTTTTGACCGGGGTCGTTGAATTTTGATACATTTGAGATCAAAATCAAAATTTTGTCCATTGTCCGTTCTCATTTTCGACACTTCCGCTCAACTTTTAAGTACATAAATAATAAAATATTTTATTATTTATTTCTTTAAAAGATAGACCTTAACACTAACTGTTGGAATCCGTTTAGAATTTTTTCCTAGGTTGAGTACTTTTCAAGATACGACCTTTCAAGTACCCATTTTGGGCTTCCGTGTTTTCCCACTTCCGCGTTTTAGACCTTCCCTTTTTTTAGGACGTGTTGTAGAAGAACGGGGCTTTACATGAGTAGAGACGTTTGCAACAATCAATTCATCAGAGTTAGTCTGATACATTTGACGAGGGAAACGAATTAATATTTCGTTTTTTAAACTTGTTTTCGAATCCCTTTAATTATATGTATTATATCATATTGAATTGATCTTATTGTACAGTATTTTGTTCATTATTAATTAATAAAATATGCTTAAGCTAAAGAAACGAATATTGTGATTTCTTTCGAAATGAAAAAAAGAACAACTTATAAACAGAGTCCATTTAAATTGTTTACTATAGATACACAGCTTGATGTAATATTAAATTTTAAATTTTATATACATGTCTAAACAAGATCATCTCTTTATATGAGGTATATATCACTGTTGTTGCTTTGTCTGCTGACGTTTACAGAAACCAGAACTTTTCTACGTGTAATTGGGACTAGATAATTTCGATAGGTTTCTCCTATAATTCAATCTAGTATAAATCTGACTGTCATGACGGCGTGTCTACTGATTCCATTATCTCGAAACTTGGCGAGAAATAAAAAGTAAATTTCAATTGACAACATTTTGACAATTGAATTCTGCTTGATGATACGATTTCTTTGTTAAAACTTGATAATAGTACATCCGAATGTCAACACATTTATTACTGCTAAACTTCATGTTTTATTTTCAAGCTATGTTCCTCCCACTTAAGTTGAAAATTACCATTTATTCTACATTTCTGCCAAATTAGATATCATGTCGCGGCTTATTTTAAAATTCAACTATTTGCATGAAAAACATACGAAAACAAAATGCTGTGGGTTGTATGTTCGCAATTACTTTCAGTTTTCCGATATACAATGAATAACATGTTCATATTGGCTTACGGTGGTCTACGGCTTGTGGTGTTTAACGCCACTTTCAACACTCGTTCAGTTATATCCTGGTGGTCAGTCTTATTTGTGGTGCAAACCGGAGTACCCCGATAAAACCACCGACATGTTGCAAGCCACTGACAAACTTTATCACATAGTGCTGTATCGAGTACACTTCGCGCCATGACACATTATTTAAGTATGGTGATTTAAATATATGCTACTAACAAACACTAAAAATAGTAATTCTACATATTTATTTGCTTTTGTTGATGGAAAAATTGGAGAAAAAAAATCAGGCATGAATGGACTTCCAGGATCATTTTTTGTAATTGTAGTTTTATCTGGAATATTGGACGCGTATGCATATTATCTGTATTAGAAAAGATGTATTTGTGTTTTTCTGATCTACGAACTAAATATGGTTTTTGACATCTTAAATTTTATAATAATTAGCACGACAGATGTTAAGAAAATCACCCAGGAGATTTACATCAAGTTTTTAATTGTGATAATTAGTACCCACTCCTTGTTTCCTCTGAATTGGTCCAACTCCCTGTATCTTCTCAGATCTTTCATTTTATTTCTTTTTGTCATTATGTTTCACAGGAGTTTTTATGCTGATGACATTTTGTGAAAAAAATAAAACCTGTGAAGATATCAGTGCGGGAACACAAGAAGCTGCAAATCGAGAGATGAGTGACAATACAACAGACAAAACAAAATCAATAAAGCAAAAGGACAAACAATGGTCTACCAAACACTACACAGAAAACTAAAGATTGTGCAATATGATCCTCACAAACTTCCTCTCGAATTAGAATATTTATTACATTTGTCTTGAACATGAGATGTTTTCTTTCTTTTAGGAATCGGTCTGGAAGATCACATAGACGCAGCCGTAGTAATAAGTGGTGTCGAGGATGGAACATATATGAAACATCTAGCGTCCAAGATGTCTTCTTTCTGATAAACTCAAAAGGTGAAAACACCTCCAACTCGTATTTGTTCAAACTTTCAAGAGATGGGACGATTTTATTTAAAAAAGAATAGTTGTTTGCCATTTAATCGCACAGTCTATTCATGTGCCGTAATATATTACTCATTAATTGGATTATGGTGGTTCGTGTAATACAGTTAACTCTGCAGTGTACAGTATTAAATGAGCTCGCAGGCTGAACAATCTGACTGATCCTATAGACAATTCTTTTGTGATGTCTTTGCAAGAAGCAGGAGGGAGGATCGCGTGTCCGAAGAAATCGAAAAAGGGCCCAGTTACTATTGACATGTTAATTGATTTTTGTACAAAATTTAAAGACTGTAAGCATTTATTTGTTATCAGGGATGTAACAATGATTTCGCTAAAAGTTCAAAAGTTATTACAAAACAGTATGCTATGAAGATCAACTTGTTTTTACATTGTAACTGTTGTGCATTGAAACATTGTGTTTATAGAATCATGTATGTATAAATTTGTTCTTGGAAAAATAAACAAATTACAAAAAAAATGATTTCGCTATGCTTAGCAGGTTTTTTAAGATATGACGAAATTAGTTCATTATTGTGTAATAATGTAAAACTTTATGATGAATGCATAATTTTGTTTATAGAAAAGCAAACACCGACCAGCATAGAAACGGTAATGAGTTCCTTATATCTAAAGGAAACACAGTCGCATGCCCTTTTTCAATGTTTAATAGATATTTGACAATCTCAGAAACTAGATCAGATTCAAACATGGTTTTGCTTCGTTCAATGTTTAGGTCCTGTGAGGAGAAATGGCTGTTGCAAGCACCAACATTAATGAGAGATGTTGGAAGAGGCATGGGAGGTGGTTAGAGCGATACCAGTAAAGATGGTTACGTGGCAGATTTAGCCACTAATAGGCTGGAGGTCACTAAGACGTTAGGGTTATAAAAATGTACGTCAAAACTACGATTTAGTTTTAATTGTGGTTGATTTTTTTATGGCTTCAACGCTCTTTAAGCGGTTCCCCTAACTTTCTAAGTATATCGTACATAGTGTGCTAGTCGGCTAAAAAAATTCAATTTTATTTTATTTATTATTAATCGTTGTCAAACAGGAAGATTTTGACAATCTGGTATGATGAGATTGTCGACAAATTTATTTAGATAAATTGAGTATATGGCACATAAAGTTTTATTGGAGAATAGAGAATACCTATTAATTCTGTTAATTCTGTTTATTGACATTTTAAATGTTATACTAATTAACACGACAGATGTTAGAAAAATCACCCAAGAGATGTATGTCTTACTTATCATTGTGATAATTAGTACCCATTTCCTGTTTCTTCTGAATAGGTTCAACTTCCTGTATCTTCGCAGATCTTTCATTTTATTTCTGTTTGTCACATGGAGTTATTGTGTTGATGACATTTTGTGAAAAAAACAAAACCTGTGAAGATATCAGTGGGCCGGTACAATAAGCTGTAAATCGAGAAAGGAGTGACAATACAATAACCAAAAGAAATAAGACAAAAGGACAAACAATGATCTACCAAATACTACATCAAAAACTAAAGACTGAGCAACACAATACTCACAAACTTCCTCTCGAGTTAGAATATTGATTACCTTTGTTTTGAACTTGAACATGAGATGTTTTCTTTCTTTTAGGAATCGGTCTGGAAAAGCACATAGACGCAGCCGTAGTAATAAGTGGTGTCGAGGATGGAACATATATGAAACATCTAGCGTCCAAGATATCTTCTTTGTTGATACACTCAAACAGTGAGAACACCTTCAACTCGTGTTTGCTAAGTTTCGAGAGATGGGACAATTGTATTAAAAAAAACGGGATTTTACGCATTACCCGCACAGTCTATTTATGTGGCGTTATATATTACTCATTTGTTGGATTCTGGTGTTTCGTGTAATAAAGTTAGCTTTGCAGTGTACAGTATTAAATGGGCTCACAGGCTGAACAATCTGACTAATCCTACACACAATTCTTTTGTGATGTCTTTGCAAGAAGCAGGAGAGAGGATCGCGTGTCCGAAGAGTCGAGAAAGGATCCAGTTACTACTGAGATGCTAATTGATTTGTGTACAAAATTTAAAGACAGCAACGATTTACTTATTATCAGGGATGTAACAATGATTTTATTATGTTTTGAGGTATTTTTGAGATATGACGAAATTCTGTTCATTGACATCTTATATGTTATAATAATTAACACGACAGATGTTAGGAAAACCACCCAAGAGATTTATGTCATATTTATAATTGTGATAATTAGTACACACTCCCTGTTTCTTCTGAATTGGTCCAACTTCCTGTATCTTCGCAGATCTTTCATTTTATTTCTCTTTGCCATTGTGTTTCATAGGAGTTATTATGCTGATGCCATTTTGTAAAAACAGCACAAGAAGCTGCAAATCGAGAGAGGAGTGTCAATACAATGGTCAGTCAAAAGGACAAACAATGGTCTACCAAACACTACACAAATTAAACATTGAGCAACACAATATAAACTTCCTCTCGAATTACAATATCTATTACCTTTGTTTTGAATTTGTACAGCGGATTAGCTGAACAATGTTCTGATATTTTTAGATCAAGTCCGAAAAGACAAAAGTAGACATAAAACTACACAAAGATTAAAGACTGAGCAACAGGAATCTCACTAAAACACCAGATAAAACCAGGTACTCTGGAACAGTAAGAATCTCACTAAAACACCAGATAACACCAGGCGCTCTGGAACAATAAGAATCTCACTAAAACACCTGATAAAACAAGGTGCTCTGGAACAGTAAGAATATCGCTAAAACACCACATAAAACCAGGCGCTCCGGAACAGTAAGAATCTCACTAAAACACCAGATAACACCAGGTGCTCTGGAACAGAAAGAACCTCATTAAAACACCAGATAACACCAGGTGCTCTGGAACAGTAAGAATCTCACTAAAACACCTGATCAAACCAGGTACTCTGGAACAGTAAGAATCTCACTAAAACACCAGATAACACCAGGTGCTCTGGAACAGTAAGAATCTCACTAAAACACCTGATAAAACAAGGTGCTCTGGAACAGTAGAACACCAGGTGCACTGGAACAGTAAGAATCTGACTAAAAAACCAGATAACACCAGTTACTCTGGTACAGTCAGAATCGCACTAAAACACCTGATAAAACCAGGTATTCTGGGTCAGTAAGAATCTCACTAAACACCCGATAAAACCAGGTGCTCTGGAACAGTAAGAATCTCACTAAAACACTAGATAAAACCAGGTGCTCTGGAACAGTAAGAATCTCACTAAAACGCTAGATAACACCAGGTACTCTGGAACAGTAAGAATCTCACGAAAACACCTGATCAAACCAGGTACTCTGGAACAGTAAGAATCTCACTAAAACACCAGATAAAACCAGGTACTCTGGAACAGTAAGAATCTCACTAAAACACCAGATAAAACCAGGTATTCTGGAACAGTAAGAATCTCAATTAAACACCTGATAAAACCCGGTGCTCTGGAACAGTGAGAATCAAACTAAAACACCAGAAAAAACCAGGTGCTCTGGAACAGTAAGAATCTCACTAAAACACCTGAAAAAAACAGGTGCTCTGGAACAGTAAAAATCTCACTAAAACACCAGATAAAACCAGGTACTCTGGAACAGTAATAATCTCACTAAAACACCAGATAAAACCCGGTGCTCTGGAACAGTGAGAATCAAACTAAAACACCAGAAAAAACCAGGTGCTATGGAACAGTAAGAATCTCACTAAAACACCTGATAAAACCCGGTGCTCTGGAACAGTAAGAATCTCACTAAAACACCAGATAAAACCAGGTACTCTGGAACAGTAAGAATCTCACTTAAACACCAGATAAAACCAGGTACTCAGGAACAGTAAGAATCTCACTAAAACACCAGATAACACCAGGTACTCTGGAACAGTAAGAATCTCACTAAAACACTAGATAAAACCAGGTATTCTGCAACAGTAAGAATCTCACTAAAATACCAAATAAAACCAGGTACTCTGGAACAGTAAGAATATCGATAAAACACCAGATAAAACCAGGTACTCTGGAACAGTAAGAATCTCACTAAAACACCAGAAAAAACCAGGTACTGTGGAACAGTAAGAATCTCACTAAAACACCAGATAAAACCAGGTACTCTGGAACAGTAAGAATCTCACGATAACACCAGATGAAACCAGGTGCTCTGGAACAGTAATAATCTCACTAAAACACCAGATAAAACCAGGTACTCTGGAACAGTAAGAATCTCACTAAAACACCAGATAAAACCAGGTACTCTGGAACAGTAAGAATCTCACTAAAACACCAGAAAAAACCAGGTACTCTGGAACAGTAAGAATCTCACTAAAACACCTGATAAAACCAGGTACTCTGGAACAGTAAGAATCTTACTAAAACACCAGATAAAACCAGGTACTCTGGAACAGTAAGAATCTCACTAAAACACCAGATAAAACCAGGTACTCTGGAACAGTAAGAATCTCACTAAAACACCAGATAGAACCAGGTACTCTGGAACAGTAAGAATCTCACTAAAACACTAGATAAAACAAGGTGCTCTGGAACAGTAAGAATCAGATAAAACCAGATAAAACCAGGTACTCTGGAACAGTAAGAATCTCACTAAAACACCAGATAAAACAAGGTGCTCTGGAACGGTAAGAATCTCACTAAAACACCAGATAAAACCAGGTATTCTGGAACAGTAAGAATCTCACTAAAACACCTGATAAAACCCGGTGCTCTGGAACAGTGAGAATCTCACTAAAACACCAGATAAAACCAGGTGCTCTGGAACAGTAAGAATCTCACTAAAACACCTGATAAAACCCGGTGCTCTAGAACAGTAAGAATCTCACTAAAACACCAGATAAAACCAGATGCTCTGGAACAGTAAGAATCTCACTAAAACACCAGCTAAAACCAGGTACTCTGGAACAGTAAGAATTTCTCTAAAACACCAGATAAAACCAGGTGCTCTGGAACAGTAAGTAGTTGCTGCTTCACCAGTGACACTTACCGTATGTTGATGAATAAGACTAATGCCATCTGATATGGAAATCGTGTTGGACACCAGAATACGTAAATAAATACAAATAACATCAATGAAAATTGAACCATCAACCGTATAAAATGAAAATGGCGGTACAAACAAATCAAACGTATTGTTACGCTGAAATCGTAACGGACATCACAACAGGAAACTAAAAACACGAAGACATGCATTTGAACAACATAACCAACACAAACCGCCCAATGAATAGGGGCGAACTCTTCCAGGTCCTAACCTCATGCATGACCTAACACCGGGTTTGTAACTTGATTAACACGACGGGTGCCACCAGTGGAGCAGGAACTACCAATCCTTCCGGAGTTCATCCTCAGTTTTTAGAAGGGTTTGTGTTACTCGATCTTTATGTTCTATTTCACCGGTTCACCCGAACATCAAACATTTCTTTTCTTTACTTGGCTAAATAACAAAGACAAATACGTTTGGGATGGCGAGCTAAAAAAAACATTCGGTCAACATTTAATAAACATATATAATATATTTGAACAGATAATTTCATGCATACCGGTAAATAATTTTGACTTGACAGCTGTTTTGTCAAAATAAATGTCCCAAGATTCCGGATTACATGGAGAGATCTCATCAATCTGCAAAATATAAATACAGAACATTAGAAATTATAACAATAATTGTTCACTATAAAACTATATTAAAAACAACAACAAAATCTGAACCCTGCACGTGCGTGTCACATTTATTTACTAAATACTATTATTTTATTATAAACCCTGCATGTGCGTGTCACATTTATTTACTAAATACTATTATTTTGCTATAAACACTGCATGTGCGTGTCACATTTATATACTAAATACTATTATTTTGTTATAAACACTGCATGTGCGTGTCACATTTATTTACTAAATACTATTATTTTGTTATAAACCCTGCATGTGCGTGTTACATTTATTTACTAAATACTATTATTTTGCTATAAACACTGCATGTGCGTGTCACATTTATTTACTAAATACTATTATTTTGTTATAAACCCTGCATGTGCGTGTTACATTTATTTACTAAATACTATTATTTTGCTATAAACCCTGCATGTGCGCGTCACATTTATTGAATAAATACTATTATTTTGTTATAAACACTGCATGTGCGTGTCACATTTATTTACTATATACTATTATTTTGCTATAAACCCTGAACGTGTGTGTCACATTTATTAACTAAATGCTATTATTTTGTAATAAACCCTGCACGTGCGTGTCACATTTATTTACTAAATACTATTATTTTGCTATAAACCCTGCATGTGCGTGTAACATTTATTTACTAAATAATATTATTTTATTATAAACCCTGCATATGCGTGTCACATTTATTCACTAAATACTATTATTTTGCTATAAAGCCTGCACGTGCGTGTCACATTTATTTATTAATACTATTATTTGTTATAAACTTTACATGTGCGTGTAACATTTATTTACTAAATACTATTATTTTGCTATGAGCCCTGCATGTGCGTGTAACATTTATTGACTAAATACTATTATTTTATTATAAACCCTGCATGTGCGTGTCACATTTATTTACTAAATACTATTATTTTGCTATAAACCCTGCACGTGCGTGTCACATTTATTTACTAAATACTATTATTTTGTTATAAACCCTGCATGTGCATGTCACATTTATTTACTAAATACTATTATTTTGATATAAACCCTGCATGTGTGTGTAACATTTATTTACTAAACACTATTATTTTGCTATATAGCCTGCACGTGCGTGTCACATTTATTCATTAATACTATTGTTTGTTATAAACCCTGCACGTGCGTGTCACATTTATTTACTAAATACTATTATTTTGCTATAAACCCTGCATGAGGGTGTCACATTTATTTACTAAATACTATTATTTTGCTATAAACCTTGCATGTGCGTGTAACATTTATTTACTAAATACTATTATTTTGTTATAAACTTTACATGTGCGTGTCACATTTATTTACTAAATATTATTATTTTGCTATAAACCCTGCATGAGCTTGTCACATTTATTTATTAAATACTATTATTTTGCTATAAACCCTGCATGTGCGTGTCACATTTATTTACTAAATACTATTATTTTGTTATAAACTTTACATGTGCGTGTCACATTTATTTACTAAATACTATTATTTGTTTTAAACCCTGCATGTGCGTGTCACATTTATTTACTAAATACTATTATTTTGTTATAAACCCTGCATGTGCGTGTAACATTTATTTACTAAATACCATTATTTTTCTATGAGCCCTGCATGTGCGTGTAACATTTATTGACTAAATACTATTATTTTATTATAAACCCTGCATGTGCGCGTCACATTTATTTACTAAATCCTATTATTTTGCTATAAACCCTGCACGTGCGTGTCACATTTATTTACTAAATAATATTATTTTATTATAAACCCTGCATATGCGTGTCACATTTATTCACTAAATACTATTATTTTGCTATAAAGCCTGCACGTGCGTGTCACATTTATTTATTAATACTATTATTTTGTTATAAACTTTACATGTGCGTGTCACATTTATTTACTAAATACTATTATTTTGCTATAAACCCTGCATGAGCTTGTCACATTTATTTACTAAATACTATTATTTTGCTATAAACCCTGCATGTGCGTGTAACATTTATTTACTAAATACTATTATTTTGTTATAAACTTTACATGTGCGTGTCACATTTATTTACTAAATACTATTATTTTGTTTTAAACCCTGCATGTGCGTGTCACATTTATTTACTAAATACTATTATTTTGTTATAAACCCTGCATGTGCGTGTAACATTTATTTACTAAATACTATTATTTTGCTATGAGCCCTGCATGTGCGTGTAACATTTATTGACTAAATACTATTATTTTATTATAAACCCTGCATGTGCGTGTCACATTTATTTACTAAATACTATTATTTTGCTATAAACCCTGCACGTGCGTGTCACATTTAATTACTAAATACTATTATTTTGTTATAAACCCTGCATGTGCGTGTCACATTTATTTACTAAATACTATTATTTTGATATAAACCCTGCATGTGTGTGTAACATTTATTTACTAAACACTATTATTTTGCTATATAGCCTGCACGTGCGTGTCACATTTATTTATTAATACTATTGTTTGTTATAAACCCTGCACGTGCGTGTCACATTTATTTACTAAATACTATTATTTTGCTATAAACCCTGCATGAGCGTGTCACATTTATTGACTAAATACTATTATTTTGCTATAAACCTTGCATGTGCGTGTAACATTTATTTACTAAATACTATTATTTTGTTATAAACTTTACATGTGCGTGTCACATTTATTTACTAAATACTATTATTTTGCTATAAACCCTGCATGAGCTTGTCACATTTATTTACTAAATACTATTATTTTGCTATAAACCCTGCATGTGCGTGTAACATTTATTTACTAAATACTATTATTTTGTTATAAACTTTACATGTGCGTGTCACATTTATTTACTAAATACTATTATTTTGTTTTAAACCCTGCATGTGCGTGTCACATTTATTTACTAAATACTATTATTTTGTTATAAACCCTGCATGTGCGTGTAACATTTATGTACTAAATACCATTATTTTTCTATGAGCCCTGCATGTGCGTGTAACATTTATTGACTAAATACTATTATTTTATTATAAACCCTGCATGTGCGCGTCACATTTATTTACTAAATACTATTATTTTGCTATAAACCCTGCACGTGCGTGTCACATTTATTTACTAAATACTATTATTTTGTTATAAACCCTGCATGTGCGTGTAACATTTATTTACTAAATACCATTATTTTTCTATGAGCCCTGCATGTGCGTGTCACATTTATTGACTAAATACTATTATTTTATTATAAACCCTGCATGTGCGCGTCACATTTATTTACTAAACACTATTATTTTGCTATATAGCCTGCACGTGCGTGTCACATTTATTTATTAATACTATTATTTTGTTATAAACCCTGCACGTGCGTGTCACATTTATTTACTAAATACTATTATTTTGCTATAAGCCCTGCATGAGCGTGTCACATTTATTTACTAAATACTATTATTTTGCTATAAACCTTGCATGTGCGTGTAACATTTATTTACTAAATACTATTATTTTGCTATAAACCCTGCATGAGCGTGTCACATTTATTTACTAAATACTATTATTTTGCTATGAACCTTGCATGTGCGTGTAACATTTATTTACTAAATACTATTATTTTGTTATAAACTTTACATGTGCGTGTCACATTTATTTACTAAATACTATTATTTTGCTATAAACCCTGCATGAGCTTGTCACATTTAATTACTAAATACTATTATTTTGCTATAAACCCTGCATGTGCGTGTAACATTTATTTACTAAATACTATTATTTTGTTATAAACTTTACATGTGCGTGTCACATTTATTTACTAAATACTATTATTTTGTTTTAAACCCTGCATGTGCGTGTCACATTTATTTACTAAATACTATTATTTTGTTATAAACCCTGCATGTGCGTGTAACATTTATTTACTAAATACCATTATTTTTCTATGAGCCCTGCATGTGCGTGTAACATTTATTGACTAAATACTATTATTTTATTATAAACCCTGCATGTGCGCGTCACATTTATTTACTAAATACTATTATTTTGCTATAAACCCTGCACGTGCGTGTCACATTTATTTACTAAATACTATTATTTTGTTATAAACCCTGCATGTGCGTGTAACATTTATTTAATAAACACTATTATTTTGCTATATAGCCTGCACGTGCGTGTCACATTTATTTATTAATACTATTATTTTGTTATAAACCCTGCACGTGCGTGTCACATTTATTTACTAAATACTATTATTTTGCTATAAACCTTGCATGTGCGTGTAACATTTATTTACTAAATACTATTATTTTGTTATAAACTTTACATGTGCGTGTCACATTTATTTACTAAATACTATTATTTTGTTTTAAACCCTGCATGTGCGTGTCACATTTATTTACTAAACACTATTATTTTGTTATAAATCCTGCATGTGCGTGTAACATTTATTTACTAAATACTATTATTTTGCTATAAGCCCTGCATGTGCGTGTAACATTTATTGACTAAATACTATTATTTTATTATAAACCCTGCATGTGGGTGTCCCATTTATTTACTAAATACTATTATTTTGCTATAAACCCTGCACGTGCGTGTCACATTTATTTACTAAATACTATTATTTTGATATAAACCCTGCATGTGGGTGTCACATTTATTTACTAAATACTATTATTTTGATATAAAGCCTGCACGTCCGTGTCACATTTATTTACTAAATACTATTATTTTGTTATAAACTTTACATGTGCGTGTCACATTTATTTACTAAATACTATTATTTTGTTTTAAACCCTGCATGTGCGTGTCACATTTATTTACTAAATACTATTATTTTGTTATAAACCCTGCATGTGCGTGTAACATTTATTTACTAAATACTATTATTTTGCTATGAGCCCTGCATGTGCGTGTAACATTTATTGACTAAATACTATTATTTTATTATAAACCCTGCATGTGCGTGTCACATTTATTTACTAAATACTATTATTTTGCTATAAACCCTGCAAGTGCGTGTCACATTTATTTACTAAATACTATTATTTTGTTATAAACCCTGCATGTGCGTGTCACATTTATTTACTAAATACTATTATTTTGATATAAACCCTGCATGTGTGTGTAACATTTATTTACTAAACACTATTATTTTGCTATATAGCCTGCACGTGCGTGTCACATTTATTTATTAATACTATTGTTTGTTATAAACCCTGCACGTGCGTGTCACATTTATTTACTAAATACTATTATTTTGCTATAAACCCTGCATGAGCGTGTCACATTTATTTACTAAATACTATTATTTTGCTATAAACCTTGCATGTGCGTGTAACATTTATTTACTAAATACTATTATTTTGTTATAAACTTTACATGTGCGTGTCACATTTATTTACTAAATACTATTATTTTGCTATAAACCCTGCATGAGCTTGTCACATTTATTTACTAAATACTATTATTTTGCTATAAACCCTGCATGTGCGTGTAACATTTATTTACTAAATACTATTATTTTGTTATAAACTTTACATGTGCGTGTCACATTTATTTACTAAATACTATTATTTTGTTTTAAACCCTGCATGTGCGTGTCACATTTATTTACTAAATACTATTATTTTGTTATAAACCCTGCATGTGCGTGTAACATTTATTTACTAAATACCATTATTTTTCTATGAGCCCTGCATGTGCGTGTAACATTTATTGACTAAATACTATTATTTTATTATAAACCCTGCATGTGCGCGTCACATTTATTTACTAAATACTATTATTTTGCTATAAACCCTGCACGTGCGTGTCACATTTATTTACTAAATACTATTATTTTGTTATAAACCCTGCATGTGCGTGTAACATTTATTTACTAAATACCATTATTTTTCTATGAGCCCTGCATGTGCGTGTAACATTTATTGACTAAATACTATTATTTTATTATAAACCCTGCATGTGCGCGTCACATTTATTTACTAAACACTATTATTTTGCTATATAGCCTGCACGTGCGTGTCACATTTATTTATTAATACTATTATTTTGTTATAAACCCTGCACGTGCGTGTCACATTTATTTACTAAATACTATTATTTTGCTATAAGCCCTGCATGAGCGTGTCACATTTATTTACTAAATACTATTATTTTGCTATAAACCTTGCATGTGCGTGTAACATTTATTTACTAAATACTATTATTTTGCTATAAACCCTGCATGAGCGTGTCACATTTATTTACTAAATACTATTATTTTGCTATGAACCTTGCATGTGCGTGTAACATTTATTTACTAAATACTATTATTTTGTTATAAACTTTACATGTGCGTGTCACATTTATTTACTAAATACTATTATTTTGCTATAAACCCTGCATGAGCTTGTCACATTTAATTACTAAATACTATTATTTTGCTATAAACCCTGCATGTGCGTGTAACATTTATTTACTAAATACTATTATTTTGTTATAAACTTTACATGTGCGTGTCACATTTATTTACTAAATACTATTATTTTGTTTTAAACCCTGCATGTGCGTGTCACATTTATTTACTAAATACTATTATTTTGTTATAAACCCTGCATGTGCGTGTAACATTTATTTACTAAATACCATTATTTTTCTATGAGCCCTGCATGTGCGTGTAACATTTATTGACTAAATACTATTATTTTATTATAAACCCTGCATGTGCGCGTCACATTTATTTACTAAATACTATTATTTTGCTATAAACCCTGCACGTGCGTGTCACATTTATTTACTAAATACTATTATTTTGTTATAAACCCTGCATGTGCGTGTAACATTTATTTAATAAACACTATTATTTTGCTATATAACCTGCACGTGCGTGTCACATTTATTTATTAATACTATTATTTTGTTATAAACCCTGCACGTGCGTGTCACATTTATTTACTAAATACTATTATTTTGCTATAAACCTTGCATGTGCGTGTAACATTTATTTACTAAATACTATTATTTTGTTATAAACTTTACATGTGCGTGTCACATTTATTTACTAAATACTATTATTTTGTTTTAAACCCTGCATGTGCGTGTCACATTTATTTACTAAATACTATTATTTTGTTATAAATCCTGCATGTGCGTGTAACATTTATTTACTAAATACTATTATTTTGCTATAAGCCCTGCATGTGCGTGTAACATTTATTGACTAAATACTATTATTTTATTATAAACCCTGCATGTGGGTGTCCCATTTATTTACTAAATACTATTATTTTGCTATAAACCCTGCACGTGCGTGTCACATTTATTTACTAAATACTATTATTTTGATATAAACCCTGCATGTGGGTGTCACATTTATTTACTAAATACTATTATTTTGATATAAAGCCTGCACGTCCGTGTCACATTTATTTACTAAATACTATTATTTTGATATAAACCCTGCATGTGCGTGTCACATTTATTTACTAAATACTATTATTTTGTTATAAACCCTGCATGTGCGTGTCACATTTATTTACTAAATACCATTATTTTGCTATAAAGCCTGCACGTGCGTGTCACATTTATTTACTAAATACTATTATTTTGTTATAAACCCTGCACGTGCATGTCACATTTATTTACTAAATACTATTATTTTGCTATAAACCCTGCATGAGCGTGTCACATTTATTTACTAAATACTATTATTTTGCTATGAACCCTGCATGTGCGTGTAACATTTATTTACTAAATACTATTATTTTGTTATAAACTTTACATGTGCGTGTCACATTTATTTACTAAATACTATTATTTTGATATAAACCCTGCATGTGCGTGTCACATTTATTTACTAAATACTATTATCTGTTTCAGCCAATCAAAAAGCCCGTTAGAACTCTCTCAATTTTCACGTCTATGGCGTTTGTCAAGGATGCAAATGGGATTTCTTTCAAAAACAGATTTAAAGGACATATAAATTGGCGTAAGGTAAGAAATTTTATCATAATTGGAATGGATGAAAGTATTTAGTTAATCAAAATGACTCGTTTACACATGGGAAAGTCTGTACACAGATGGGAAGTGGTCAACCCAACGTTTGTACGACTTCGGATTTTCACGCCGTTTTGTTTTGGTTCGTGTATGATACCTCAGCAGTTCGGAGGCCTACACTAACAATTGGGGTCTCTTTGGAAAGGAAGATTACTTGACTTTCGACTGGTGGAAACATTTTTTGAAAATATTAAGGCGTTCCGAAGTTCCGATCAATTTAACACGACGACTTAAAAAAATGGAAGCAAGTGAATTCGCCCCCTTGTAGTATTATATAGTATTTTTTTATTTATTTTTTTCCGGACGCACCTAGCCTTGAAAGCTTCAAGACTCGGTGTCCCAGTAGACGTAATACATTGTATTTCCAACTTTGTTATGTAATTATAATGTATTCATCAGTGTTCAACCAGGTTTGAAGGCGTAAAGTGTTGTAATTTTCGTCGTACACATTTTTGTGTATTATTTACACCAGTTGTTGTTGTTATTGTAAATATAGGTCATGTGTGAAAAATCCCATGATGCATCATTCTTTTAACTTACCTAGCGGGAAAATACAAATGTCGACGTAAGAATTTGCATTAAAATGTGTAGTCAAACTAAGAAACTGTTTATTAAATTGTGAAAGAAAACTTATGAATATTATAGAGTATTGACTTTTAAACATGAAACAATATTTTGTTTATGTAAATACCTTGTATTTTATGGCTGCCGGGATTTATTTTCACTGACGAGTACATTGCCGGGATTTGGTTGGGAGTAAAATGTCGTCATACCGGCAGTTATCCCGGCAGGAATTTTGGGTATCAATAGGAGTAGCGTCTTCTTCTCTGGGTCTTTTCTCATTTGAAGGTTGAACAAAGCAGACGATTTTGAGTTACCAATCTATTTTTGAAAGGATTTTTCTTTTGATAGGTTAGTTAGGGACCGACCATTTAACTTGCAGAGGGGGGAGTCCGATGGTATTTTGTTTCGTTCCGAATTTTTTTTCGGACAACACGAGAGTTAGAATTTTATTTTTTTTTTGTCGCGCAAAGCGCGAAATTGTTTTACTGACTAAGATTATTATTTTTTTCCTCCACCAAAATCAGAATATTTTTTTCAGCAACATTGGGAGTCAGAATATTTTTTTTAGAAAAAAACCATAACCCTCCCCCCTTCAAGTTAAATGGTCCGTCCCTTAAGTAACGATTGTTTCCGAACTTTAAGATATTGTTGGTAGTTTCTGAAAACACAATGAATGGTTGAACACTGTTTGATACTATTTACTGTATCTGTATTATTGTGAATTACACATATAACTATACATATCTAATATATAAAATATTCTGAACCAAAGTTATTATCTTACTTGTCGGTCACGGTACTAAGTAAAATTCCCCCTTCCAAGTTGTGTTAATTTCACGGTATTTCCTAAGTACCCTGCGATTATCCTATTTTCTATCTCGTAAGATAATTGTGTCTCTTGTTTTGTCCACACAAGAACCTATTTGATTACCTGATAGGCCATCCCGTGCATTTTCCCGTGCGATAGTCTGAGTATTTTCCTCGATATATCTCTCTACTCGATTGCTGTCAGTGTGGTTTCCGCTGATACAAGAGAGGCAGAGTGTAATTTTATTGCCAGACTAGAGCACTGGAAAGTTATTTTAGACCCTTTTGTCCGGTTATATTAGTGCTGTGTTCTATAATTCGTAAATGAAACCCGTGGTCCATACTAAGTTGGCTTGATAATATCTCGCCGGTATATGGTATAATTTTATCTGGTTCTGTGGTATTAACCCAACTTTTCTGAGACTTTGGTTTCAAGTCTCAGGCTAATTTCCTAGATTTGTGTGTCAAATCAAACCAGGCTCAAGCTAGCGAGCAATTTCTAGCGAGCATTAAGCTAGCGAGCAATAAGGCGATATGTCTCAAAACCCCAAAAATATATTAGAGCAACATGTACTTTTAAAGATTTCTAGCGTCCAATAACAAATATATTACTGTAAATGCATAGCCAACACAATAAATCGACACCAGGGCATACAGTAAATATATCTAGATCCCCCCCGCCCACACAATACAAAATAACGAAGACATAAATATTTTTCGGATGGCGAGCTTACCACTTTAAATAAACACAGAATAACAAATCATTTACTTTAATGTTTTAAACCGGTAGATAATTTAGACAGCGTTTTGTCAAGCAATACAAAGTCATAAGATTCCGGTTCTCATGAAGACATCTCATCAATCTAAAAATAGTGTAATTATTGAACATTAGAAAAATATAACAGTAAGTTTTATGAAAAAATAAACAAATCTAAATGGAAAGGTATAAGCAATGGTAGTTGCAGGTAAATATGTAAGGATTTTTTGGAACCCAAATTTGGTTACATTTAGTTGTATTGGAATCCTTTATGGAGGTCTTCATGAATGACCCATCAATACGAAAATTCCGGGAATGACGTTGTTATTTGTAGAGTAGGGAATATCCCAGAGCATGGTACTTCACTGCATATCAAAGTTGATATTTGACACCCTGCTGTGGGCTTGAGGTGCAGAAACCCACCCAGTCACTTCAGTCAGTTAAAGGCCCGGGAAATACTTTTGATTGAATCTCCAAGTGGGCAAGAACTTTGCCGTCCTTAATAAATTTTGCATGGGATATTAATAGAGACCCCTCTCCATAATTGTTTTTTCAAATACCAAAGTTGATATTTGACACCCTGCTGTGGGCTTGAGGTGCAGAAACCCACCCAGGCACTTAAGTCAGTTAAAGGCCCGGGCAATACCTTTGACATAAACCACAGGTGGTCAAGAACTTTGCTGTCCTTAATATATTTGTCATGGGATATTTATAGAGACCCTCCTCCATAAAAAATTTCAAATATCAAAATTGATATTTGACACCCTACTGTGGGCTTGAGGTGCAGAAAGCCACCCAGGCACTTCAGTCAGTTAAAGTCCCGGGAAATACTTTTGATTGAATCCCAAGTGGGCAAGAACTTTGCCGTCCTTAATATATTTTTCATGGGATATTCATAGAGACCCTCCTCCATAATTTTTTTTTCAAATATCAAAGTTGATATTTGACACCCTACTGTGGGCTTGAGGTGCAGAAAGCCACCCAGGCACTTCAGTCAGTTAAAGGCCTTGGCTGTACCTTTGACTTAAACCCCAAGTGGGAAAGAAGTATGCCGTCCTTCGATATTTTTTCATGGGTTATCTATAGGGTCCCCCCAAATCCAAATATCAAAGTAGTGTATCGAGACAGCTCAAGGAATATTTCGGGGGGAGCAAAGGGGACCGTGCTATTGCGTATGAGTTACTGGAAGTGACGTCACCGGAAGTGGGCCTGACTGGAAATGACGTCACATGAAGTCACGTGACCGGAAGTGACTTCATAACCGGAAGTATGTTCTGCACATGCCCGGAAGGGCATTTCCGCGCTGTTTTCCTTACCATAGCAGTAGTACGAAATGTACAATTGTGCATGACCGGAAGTAACATGGCTAATGGATGTGACATGAACGGAAGTCACGTGACCGGAAGTGGCGTCATTTTCCCCGCGCTTTTTTCTTACTATTGTATTAGTATAAAATGTATCATTGCGCATGACCGGAAGTAGTATGGCTACCGGATTTGACGTGACATCACAGGAAGTGTCGTCATAAGACCGAAAGTGGATGATTCCCCTTGGGGTGTGTTCTGATTTGTTCGAGGTGTTGTGTAGTACTCCAAGGGTGTTCTCTATCACGTCTGTGTTCTCACTGTGGTATTTCTACTAAATAACCTAAGAGTCAAATGAATGAAATGGTACATTTGATCCCCTAAGTCACCCAGTAGAAGGTCACTCTGCATTAATCCAGGCTTGTGACTGGCTCTATATAGAGGTTGCATTAACCTTCTTTTTTTTCTTCTTTTTTTTATTATTATTTTTTTTTTTTTTCATAGCACATGTTTAACAAGAAACAACACAAATCTCTGTACAATACCCGTCGCTTCCATGGCATTTTCTAAGAGCCTGGTGACGTCTGTCATGCTATGTCCTGCACATCGATGAATGAGGTAAAAAATGCAATGAAATCCGCACACGGTAGATCCTTCTTCTTGTAATCGAACGGTATTGTAAGTCCAATGAAGGCAATGTTTGTTCATGAAATTGACATAAGCGGATTCGTGCGGTGGACGTTCGGTTGGATCGTAGTATTCCCCTCGTGAGTTGGCGTCGATGTATATAGCGATCCAGTGTTGTCCCATTGGATGGTCTGGATCCGTATTTCCCACAAGGGCCGAAGGTACGTTTAATAATCTGGGTAATCTGTTTCTGGCATAGACCCCATTAAACACAGATCTGGAGTGGGGATGCTTTTTTAATAGAGTGTTAATCTCTAGCGTATTCATTATGCAACGTAGTCAAACAAGATTTGTCTGTTTCTACCGAATTCGATCACGTTGTCAAATTCTGCATACAGCACGACGTTGATGGTCCCTGCCAGAGCTTCGTCGAAATGAATCTCCACACGTAAATTGCCCTATCCAGAGTCATATCGAATCCAAATAAGGTGTTTCCTTTAGCGTATTCATCTCTGGAGATGGTATTTCCTTCGTCTTCATGCAACTTTCCCGTACTGGCATAGAGTACCATATAACTGCGAATATAACCTGCGTTTTCAAAGTCGGGTTGTAGCGGTTTGGCGGGAATCTGTCGTCCGTCCACGTTCAGTGCCACAAAATTGATCTTGTAGTGTTTAAAATCGAAAGGGATTTTCGTAATAGTCCCATTTAAGGTATCACTGTCCACACAACCAATCACCAGTCTTTTCGGTAACTGTCCCAAACACATTTTGTCCTGGACGTAATTCATGTTGCCACGGGGAACCGTATCTACTTTGACTTCTACACGTCGGATGGGGTATTTACAGCTGGTCTTTTCCAAAGCTTTGACATGACCCATTCTTACGGCAGGACTTAACTGTACATTTCTCACATATAGAGCGAGATCCTTGATTATAATCTTATAGTTGTCGGCATCGACCACTAGAGCGAACACGGCTCGACTTCGTCGTAATTTGATTTTCAGATCGACGTGATTCAGTAAATATTTCTCTTGACAAAATAAATCCAAGTGTAGTTTTCCCATCATCTGTACAGACTTGCTTTGGGCCGTCAATGCTTTCCGGGACGTGAATCCTTTGTTATCGGTTGTTCTCTTATGCTGATGTCCCGGTGTATCCTTGTATCACATGACTCCCGTTAATTGAGATTCTTTGGCAGCTGGGCCATAGCTGAGTAATATTTCTATGTAAGCTCTGTAAGGGTATAAGCTGGTCGGTGGTGAAACCAGATTTTCGTTGAGGCAAACTCTGACATCACTAAAGAGGGAATGCATCCATAAGTTGACAGATCCAACGTTCGCTCCGCCATCCATCGTCGTCATCCATGATCTGTGCTTCCACAAACGGGTAAGTATTAGCCAAGTCGATGTAGTCGTCCCCCTCCCCACTGACCCAAATTCGTAAGGTCCTTGATCCGTCAGAGCCGATGTCAATCCTTTCTGCCTCCAATACCCATAAGCCACACTGGTCTGTGTAGGTGGAACTTCAAATAAATCAAGTTCTGATTTCGTGCATTCGCATGAGTTGGGATGTACAAGTGCCATTTTTATCCGAAATGTCATTCGAAGTGTTCCGTTGCTTGGTCTGCCGACGTCTTTGATATCGTCTTCCCGCAAATACCGGATATCCTTTTCCTGCTTGGTGTATGCAATAATCGTGGTAAGCTTTCGTATCGTAACGATGAGTTGGTTTCATTCTAGAGAGAATTCTTTTCGTTTTCTACAGTGAAGTGTCACCACCACTCGTCCTCTTTCGAATGGCACTATAGAGCCCGTGTCGTCCCTTAAATCTATTTCCACGGTCTGAAATCGTTTTTGTAACAGGGGACAGTACTGTATCGGATCAAAGACTCGGGTGATCATTTCTCCGTCTCTTCCTTCCACCGGTACGATTCTCAATAACGGTACTTGGGCATCTCCCACCATTCTCGATTCCACCAAGGGACAATACACGTACAGAGAATTTAATCCTTTCTTGATGTCCACTACCCAATCTGATACATACTCCCCCGCCGGGAATATAGCTTGTCTGAATCCTAACATGGATTGTATTAAAGGACTGATGATGACTTGACAAGCTTTTTTCACTTTCATATCGATTTTATGATTGATTTTGTTGAAACCCATGTCGAATTTATTCTTGAGTTCCTTCATGTGCTTTTTCCCCTCGATGGGGAATCCTTTTGGCCAAGGAATAGTACCCATCCGGTAACAATACCAAATGCTTTTGTAGTTCTGACTCCTTGTAAAAGTGAACCTTCAACCAGGCTTCGTTATTCATGACGCTATACCAACTGTGAGTATACTGTATCTCTGCCAATCCGATTTTCCATGCTCCGTCGTGTAATGAGTCAACGTATTGTTCGGACAGTAATTCATGGAACTGTTACTAGGCAGAGTCAGGTAAAACATGCTTCGTCTTGATCGTGGGGTTATGTAACAGGTATCCCAGACAACTGCTCAACACGGCCGTCCACAAGGTACTGTTCTCCGATTTGACCGTCAAGTTGTAAATGCTGACTACGATAACCGTGTACAGAATGAGTATCTGACACAAAAATACGACCTCCGAACGTGGAGTCTTCTTTCCACAAGTCACACAAGACGATACACTGTCCGTGTCACTCGGTGCCATTCGCAAGACTGACACTTCAAGTAGGTGTTGTGTGCTTTTGTAGGTCCTGTTTAAGGAACCAGCTGCTGAAGGACTCTGGATATCCGAGCCACTTGACTAAATACTGAACTCTTTGTCCCATTTTTCTCTTTTTAAAAATGGGTTCAATCTTGTATACGTCGTCTGTCTTAATGACTTTCTGTAATTCTTCGACATAGAATGTTCCTTCCATAATTTCACCGTGATCGTCTTTGACTAAGTATACCGGGGGTCTGGTTTCGATGCATTTCACTACCGCATATTTTAATGTCTTCCCCGTCTTGTCTGTGATTGGAACGACCCAAGCATATCGGGATAACACGTTTATACATGTCAACAAGTACTTGAATCCTTTGTTGTAAGAAGACAATTTTGCGAGATCCACTACATCCGCCTGGCACTGGTGGTCAATTCCATAGACTACAACGCGTCTCCGGGGAAATCGTCGTCTAGTTGGTTTATGCAAAGTGTGTGTGTCCTGAGACTGTAACCATTCTCTGACTTGTTTCTTCGTATAACCTTTCGGCTTAAATTGATTAAATCCTCCAAAGGTTGTAATAGGTTGATTCCATGTTTACAACTGCCCCTTCGTGGTCTCAACCTCCGTTAAAAGTCGACCCAGTTCTGGACTTCTTTCCTTCTGTTTCTTGGTGTTTTTGGGGAGTACGGTCTAATAGGGGATGGACTCTGTTGTAGTTTGCGAGATCTCGGTGTTTTTGTGGTCTGAGTGATATATCTCCAGCGGTCCTCGTGACCAATCAAAACTTGTGAAACATTTGCTTCTCGTAAGGCTTCTCCAAATGGTTCCCATCCTTGTGGGTTGAAATATTTCTTTTTGCTCAGCACGTCGTTGACTAAATCCACCACGTTGCTTCCTTAAACGGTTTCTCCCTTGTATTTCAGTTCCCCTTTCTCGTTCCAGCTAATGTCGGGACTGCTCTTCATTTTTTTCAACAAGAGTTGTACCTTGGCCTTCATTGTTTTTGGTACGCTTTCCAAAATTTCGTTCTCGATCAGGTCCTGTTTCATGGGTTCAGGTGCGACTGCCACGGGTCTGGGTCTGTAATCGTCGTAGACGTTCAAATATCGAGTGAACGATTGGATGTATAGCTTGAGACGTTTGTCTGCCGACAGGTCTTCTCTTTCTAGTATGGTTTGCATCTTCTTATCCGAGGTGTCCATGACTTTCACGCGTTGTTCCACTGGAGGTTTTGGGCGCTCTTGAGTCTGGTGGTATCTATTTATTAAGGTTAGTTCCTTCATTTAAATAATGTAGAGAGCAACGGTGCTACTACAGATGCAATCGGTGCTAGTAGGGATCCCAAAAATCACCTTTCTGTAAGATCGCTTTCTTCTGTTTGAGAGAGACCGACTTTTTCGTCAGTGCTCTCAATCCGGCCTTATTTCTCTTGAGTTTTTCCTGCTGCAGTTTAGTTAACGGGACGTTGCCTCTTAAACTATTATCGGCACACTCACACAGACAGTCGATGAGACTGTCATCCGCTTTTGTTATGATGTGTTTACGAATACACGGTTTCGTCTTTTGTAAATATAATATATCACTGCCGTGCATTTTCAAGCGCTAAGAGACCATGTTATTCCCTCAGAGTCTCATGCAAGAGTGACAAGAAACGGGATGTAACATCCTTTTTATGACTCGACATACGCTTTCTGTTCTTCACCGGGAAAGATGAAGGTTCTTAATCTCAGGATATCCGGCGTGTTTTGTTTCATATCGATCTCCATGTAGCCATGAGGTCTGGCTGTAGCTCGTGCAAAAGCTTCCAGGAAAAATTCCGTTCTCCTGGGATACATTTGGTGTGCTAGCGCCATGATCTGCGATACGTCTGTCAGGTTTTGGAATAGAACCATGTAATAGGCATTGAGACTTATGGTTCTATGGTGAAACAGATTCTGAACGATGTACATGACGCTGATGTTTCTGTGGTGACTCTTTTTCGTAAACAGTGAAGCCACCCTTTGATCCGTTTCGTCCATGAGATCGTCCAAAATGATCAAATGTTTTTCTCTTGGATCTAAATTATCCAGATCCGGTAAACCTTGTTGAAATTCTATCCCTTTTACGGTTCCATACAACGTCTGATATTCACCATAACACCTTAAGATCCGATCTGGCTTGGGAGTCATCATGTGCTTGATATTGTGAACGAACCATCGGACAAACATCGATTGTCCACTGCCTGTAGGTCCGACAATCACACTGGTAAACGGGTGTACCCATGGCATGAAATGATCGGGATCGTATCCGTCTGGAACCAAAAAAAAACCGGATTATTGGTTTTCAAAATATAATAGGGTTCTCCTTCATTACTCTGTGAGTATTGCTGCTGCTGTGGCTACGACGGCACATATCCATCTGTCAGCGGAGGCGGCGGCGGTGTATATTCCTCTGTCAGCGGCGGCGGCTGCGTATATCCCTCGGTCAGCGGCTCTTATGTTATTTAGAAGAGATACCACAGTGAGAACGCGAACGTGATAGAAAACACCATTGGAGTACCACACAACACCTCGAACAATTAAGATCACACCCCAAGGGTAATCACCCACTTTCGGTCTTATGACGTCAATTCCTGTGACGTCACTTCCCGTGCCGTCACTTGCGGACACGTCACATCCGGTAGCCATGCTACTTACGGTCATACGCAATGGTACATTTTGTACTACTACTATGGTAAGAAAAAAAGCGCGGGAATACGCAGAACATACTTCCGGTTATGACGTAACTTCCGGTCACGTGACTTCATGTGACGTCATTTCCGGTCAGGGCCGCTTCCGGTGACGTCACTTCCAGTAACCCATGCGTAATGGCCTGCTCCCCTTTGCTCCCTCAGAAATATGCCTTGAGCTGTCCCGAAATACTACTTTGATATTTGGAATTGGGGGGGTCCCTATAAATAACCCATGAAAAAATATCGAAGGACGGCAAAGTTCTTGTCCACTTGGTGTTTCAATCAAAGGTATTGGCCGGACCTTTAACTGACTTAAGTGCATGGGTGGGTTTCTGCACCTCAAGCCCACAGTAGGGTGTCAAATATCAACTTTGATATTTGAAAAAAACTTTATGGAGGGGGGGTCTCTATAAATATCCCATGAAAAATATACTAAGGACGGCAAAGTTCTTGCCCTCTTGGAGATTCAATCAAAGGTATTTCCAGGGCCTTTAACTGACTGAAGTGCCTGGGTGGGTGTCTGCACCTCAAGCCCACAGCAGGGTTTCAAATATCAACATTGATATTTAAATTTTTTTTTATGGAAGGCGGTCTCTATAAATATCCCATGAAAAATATATTAAGGACGGCAAAGTTCTTAACCACTTGGGGTTTAAGTCAAAGGTATTGCCCGGGCCTTTAACTGACTTAAGTGCCTGGGTGGGTTTCTGCACCTCAAGCCCACAGTAGGGTGTCAAATATCAAATTTGATATTTGAAATTTGTTTTATGGAGGGGGGTCTCTATGAATATTCCATGAACAATATATTAAGGACGGCAAAGTTCTTGCCCACTTGGAGATTCAATCAAAGGTATTTCAAGGGCCTTTAACTGACTGAAGTTCCAGGGTGGGTTTCTGCACCTCAAGCCCACAGCAGGGTGTCAAATATCAACATTGATATTTAAATTTTTTTTATGGAGGGGGGGTCTCTATAAATATCCCATGAAAAATATATTAAGGAGGGCAAAGTTCTTAACCACTTGGGGCTTATGTCAAAGGTATTGCTCGAACATTTAATTGACTGAAGTGCCTGGGTGGGTTTCTGCACCTGAAGCCCGCAGCTCGGTGTCAAATATCAACTTTGATATTTGAAAAAAAATTATGGAGGGGGGGTCTGTATAAATATCCCATAAAAAATATATTAAGGACGGCAAAGTTCTTGCCCACTTGGGATTTCAATCAAAAGTATTTCCCGGCCCTTTAACTGACTGAAGTGCCTGGGTGGGTTTCTGCACCTCAAGCCCACAGCAGGGTGTCAAATATCAACATTGATATTTAATATTTTTTTATGGAGGGGGGGTCTCTATAAATATCCCATGAATAAAAATATATTAAAGACGGCAAAGTTCTTGAGCACTTGGAGCTTAAGTCAAAGGTATTGCCCGGGCCTTTAACTGACTGAAGTGCCTGGGTGGATTTCTGCACCTCAAGCCCACAGTAGGGTGTCAAATATCAACTTTGATATTTGAAAAAATATTATGTAGGGGGGTCTCTATTAATATTCCATGAAAAATATATTAAGGACGGCAAAGTTCTTGCCCACTTGGAGATTCAATCAAAGGTATTTCCAGGGCCTTTAACTGTCTTAAGTGCCTGGGTGGGTTTCTGCACCTCAAGCCCACAGCAGGGTGTCAAATATCAACATTGATATTTAATTATTTTTTTATGGAGGGGGGTCTCTATGAATATCCCATGAAAAATATATTAAGGACGGCAAAGTTCTTAACCACTTGGGGTTTAAGTCAAAGGTATTGCCCGAACCTTTAATTGACCGACGTGACTGGGTGGGTTTCTGCACCTCAAACCCACAGCAGGGTTTCAAATATCAACTTTGATATTTGATTTTTTTTTATGTTGGGGGGGGGGTCTGTATAAATATCCCATGAAAAATATATTAAGGACGGCAAAGTTCTTGACCACTTGGGGCTTATGTCAAAGGTATTGCCCGGGCCTTTAACTGACTTAAGTGCCTGTGTGGGTTTCTGTACCTCAAGCCCACAGCAGGGTGTCAAATATCAATGTTGATATTTGATTTTTTTTATGGAGGGGGGGTCTCTTTAAATATCCCATGAAAAATATATTAAGGACGGCAAAGTTCTTGACCACTTGGGGATTAAGTCAAAGGTATTGCCCGGGTCTTTTACTGACTTAAGTGCCTGGGTGGGTTTCTGCATCTCAAGCCCACAGCAGGGTGTTGAATATCAACTTTGATATTTGAATTTTGTTTTGTGGAGGGGGGGGGTCTCTATAAATATTTCATGACAAATATATTAAGGACGGCAAAGTTCTTGACCACTTGTGGTTTATTTCAAAGGTATTGCCCGGGCCTTTAACTGACTTAAGTGCCTGGGTGGGTTTCTGCACCTCAAGCCCACAGTAGGGTGTCAAATATCAAATTTGATATTTGAAATTTTTTTTATGGAGGGGGGTCTCTATGAATATTCCATGAAAAATATATTAAGGACGGCAAAGTTCTTGCCCACTTGGAGATTCAATCAAAGGTATTTCAAGGGCCTTTAACTGACTGAAGTGCCTGGGTGGGTTTCTGCGCCTCAAGCCCACAGCAGGGTGTCAAATATCAACATTGATATTTAATTTTTTTTTATGGAGGGGGGGTCTCTATAAATATCCCATGAACAATATATTAAGGAGGGCAAAGTTCTTAACCACTTGGGGCTTATGTCAAAGGTATTGCTCGAACATTTAATTGACTGAAGTGCCTGGGTGGGTTTCTGCACCTGAAGCCCGCAGCTCGGTGTCAAATATCAACTTTGATATTTGAAAAAAAATTATGGAGGGGGGGTCTGTATAAATATCCCATAAAAAATATATTAAGGACGGCAAAGTTCTTGCCCACTTGGGATTTCAATCAAAAGTATTTCCCGGGCCTTTAACTGACTGAAGTGCCTGGGTGGGTTTCTGCACCTCAATCCCACAGCAGGGTGTCAAATATCAACATTGATATTTAATTTTTTTTTATGGAGGGGGGGTCTCTATAAATATCCCATGAAAAAATATATTAAAGACGGCAAAGTTCTTGAGCACTTGGAGCTTAAGTCAAAGGTATTGCCCGGGCCTTTAACTGACTGAAGTGCCTGGGTGGGTTTCTGCACCTCAAGCCCACAGTAGGGTGTCAAATATCAACTTTGATATTTGAAAAAATATTATGTAGGGGGGTCTCTATTAATATTCCATGAAAAATATATTAAGGACGGCAAAGTTCTTGCCCACTTGGAGATTCAATCAAAGGTATTTCCAGGGCCTTTAACTGTCTTAAGTGCCTGGGTGGGTTTCTGCACCTCAAGCCCACAGCAGGGTGTCAAATATCAACATTGATATTTAATTTTTTTTTTATGGAGGGGGGGTCTCTATGAATATCCCATGAAAAATATATTAAGGACGGCAAAGTTCTTAACCACTTGGGGTTTAAGTCAAAGGTATTGCCCGAACCTTTAATTGACCGACGTGACTGGGTGGGTTTCTGCACCTCAAACCCACAGCAGGGTTTCAAATATCAACTTTGATATTTGATTTTTTTTTATGTTGGGGGGGGTCTGTATAAATATCCCATGAAAAATATATTAAGGACGGCAAAGTTCTTGACCACTTGGGGCTTATGTCAAAGGTATTGCCCGGGCCTTTAACTGACTTAAGTGCCTGTGTGGGTTTCTGTACCTCAAGCCCACAGCAGGGTGTCAAATATCAATGTTGATATTTGATTTTTTTTATGGAGGGGGGGTCTCTTTAAATATCCCATGAAAAATATATTAAGGACGGCAAAGTTCTTGACCACTTGGGGATTAAGTCAAAGGTATTGCCCGGGTCTTTTACTGACTTAAGTGCCTGGGTGGGTTTCTGCATCTCAAGCCCACAGCAGGGTGTTGAATATCAACTTTGATATTTGAATTTTGTTTTGTGGAGGGGGGGGTCTCTATAAATATTTCATGACAAATATATTAAGGACGGCAAAGTTCTTGACCACTTGTGGTTTATTTCAACGGTATTGCCCGGGCCTTTAACTGACTTAAGTGCCTGGGTGGGTTTCTGCACCTCAAGCCCACAGTAGGGTGTCAAATATCAAATTTGATATTTGAAATTTTTTTTATGGAGGGGGGTCTCTATGAATATTCCATGAAAAATATATTAAGGACGGCAAAGTTCTTGCCCACTTGGAGATTCAATCAAAGGTATTTCAAGGGCCTTTAACTGACTGAAGTGCCTGGGTGGGTTTCTGCGCCTCAAGCCCACAGCAGGGTGTCAAATATCAACATTGATATTTAATTTTTTTTTATGGAGGGGGGGTCTCTATAAATATCCCATGAAAAATATATTAAGGAGGGCAAAGTTCTTAACCACTTGGGGCTTATGTCAAAGGTATTGCTCGAACATTTAATTGACTGAAGTGCCTGGGTGGGTTTCTGCACCTGAAGCCCGCAGCTCGGTGTCAAATATCAACTTTGATATTTGAAAAAAAATTATGGAGGGGGGGTCTGTATAAATATCCCATAAAAAATATATTAAGGACGGCAAAGTTCTTGCCCACTTGGGATTTCAATCAAAAGTATTTCCCGGGCCTTTAACTGACTGAAGTGCCTGGGTGGGTTTCTGCACCTCAAGCCCACAGCAGGGTGTCAAATATCAACATTGATATTTAATTTTTTTTTATGGAGGGGGGTCTCTATAAATATCCCATGAAAAAATATATTAAAGACGGCAAAGTTCTTGAGCACTTGGAGCTTAAGTCAAAGGTATTACCCGGGCCTTTAACTGACTGAAGTGCCTGGGTGGGTTTCTGCACCTCAAGCCCACAGTAGGGTGTCAAATATCAACTTTGATATTTGAAAAAAAATTATGTAGGGGGGTCTCTATTAATATTCCATGAAAAATATATTAAGGACGGCAAAGTTCTTGCCCACTTGGAGATTCAATCAAAGGTATTTCCAGGGCCTTTAACTGTCTTAAGTGCCTGGGTGGGTTTCTGCATCTCAAGCCCACAGCAGGGTGTTGAATATCAACTTTGATATTTGAATTTTGTTTTGTGGAGGGGGGGTCTCTATAAATATTTCATGACAAATATATTAAGGACGGCAAAGTTCTTGACCACTTGTGGTTTATTTCAAAGGTATTGCCCGGGCCTTTAACTGACTTAAGTGCCTGGGTGGGTTTCTGCACCTCAAGCCCACAGTAGGGTGTCAAATATCAAATTTGATATTTGAAAATTTTTTTATGGAGGGGGGTCTCTATGAATATTCCATGAAAAATATATTAAGGACGGCAAAGTTCTTGCCCACTTGGAGATTCAATCAAAGGTATTTCAAGGGCCTTTAACTGACTGAAGTGCCTGGGTGGGTTTCTGCGCCTCAAGCCCACAGCAGGGTGTCAACTATCAACATTGATATTTAATTTTTTTTTATGGAGGGGGGGTCTCTATAAATATCCCATGAAAAATATATTAAGGAGGGCAAAGTTCTTAACCACTTGGGGCTTATGTCAAAGGTATTGCTCGAACATTTAATTGACTGAAGTGCCTGGGTGGGTTTCTGCACCTGAAGCCCGCAGCTCGGTGTCAAATATCAACTTTGATATTTGAAAAAAAATTATGGAGGGGGGGTCTGTATAAATATCCCATAAAAAATATATTAAGGACGGCAAAGTTCTTGCCCACTTGGGATTTCAATCAAAAGTATTTCCCGGGCCTTTAACTGACTGAAGTGCCTGGGTGGGTTTCTGCACCTCAAGCCCACAGCAGGGTGTCAAATATCAACATTGATATTTAATTTTTTTTTATGGAGGGGGGTCTCTATAAATATCCCATGAAAAAATATATTAAAGACGGCAAAGTTCTTGAGCACTTGGAGCTTAAGTCAAAGGTATTACCCGGGCCTTTAACTGACTGAAGTGCCTGGGTGGGTTTCTGCACCTCAAGCCCACAGTAGGGTGTCAAATATCAACTTTGATATTTGAAAAAAAATTATGTAGGGGGGTCTCTATTAATATTCCATGAAAAATATATTAAGGACGGCAAAGTTCTTGCCCACTTGGAGATTCAATCAAAGGTATTTCCAGGGCCTTTAACTGTCTTAAGTGCCTGGGTGGGTTTCTGCACCTCAAGCCCACAGCAGGGTGTCAAATATCAACATTGATATTTAATTTTTTTTTTATGGAGGGGGGTCTCTATGAATATCCCATGAAAAATATATTAAGGACGGCAAAGTTCTTAACCACTTGGGGTTTAAGTCAAAGGTATTGCCCGAACCTTTAATTGACCGACGTGACTGGGTGGGTTTCTGCACCTCAAACCCACAGCAGGGTTTCAAATATCAACTTTGATATTTGATTTTTTTTTATGTTGGGGGGGTCTGTATAAATATCCCATGAAAAATATATTAAGGACGGCAAAGTTCTTGACCACTTGGGGCTTATGTCAAAGGTATTGCCCGGGCCTTTAACTGACTTAAGTGCCTGTGTGGGTTTCTGTACCTCAAGCCCACAGCAGGGTGTCAAATATCAATGTTGATATTTGATTTTTTTTTATGGAGGAGGGTCTCTTTAAATATCCCATGAAAAATATATTAAGGACGGCAAAGTTCTTGACCACTTGGGGATTAAGTCAAAGGTATTGCCCGGGTCTTTTACTGACTTAAGTGCCTGGGTGGGTTTCTGCATCTCAAGCCCACAGCAGGGTGTTGAATATCAACTTTGATATTTGAATTTTGTTTTGTGGAGGGGGGGGGGTCTCTATAAATATTTCATGAAAAATATATCAAGGACGGCAAAGTTCTTGCCCACTTGGGATTTCAGTCAAAGATATTGCCCAGGTCTTTAACTGATTTAAGTGCCTGGGTGGGTTTCTGCACCTCAAGCCCACAGCAGGGTGTCAAATATCAACTTTGATATGCAGTGAAGTACCATGCTCTGGGATATTCCCTACTCTACAAATAACAACGTCATTCCCGGAATTTCCGTATTGATGGGTCATTCATGAAGACCTCCATAAAGGATTCCAATACAACTAAATGTAACCAAATTTGGGTTCCAAATAATCCTTACATATTTACCTGCAACTACCATTGTTTATACTTTTCCATTTAGATTTTGTTTATTTTTTCATAAAACTTACTGTTATATTTTTCTAATGTTCTATAATTACACTATTTTTAGATTTAGAAAATCGGAGTCAAACACGTGAAATAGAAAATAAGCGTGTTGTCTGTTCTTCAATATACGGATTCTGATTACCCCTTTGGTGTATTTAACCTCTTTTTATGCTTCTTCGATGAGATGATGAACATGCCGGGATTGTATTAGTCCAACACCCTGAATTGGAATTTTATAGAGTATTTGCTCTTAGCTTTGTCCTTAATGCTGCGTTCTTAGCGGAAAAGCATCACATATCATTTATAATCTTTGCTTTTATCCTACCGGGGATCAAACCCTAACTCTAGGAAACACACAATCTATTAACACCCCATTTTGGCGTTAATACTTTTGGGGAAATGTAAATTTATGGTAATTAGGTTTATGACTAAATGTACTGATAAATTTGAACAAATTGTATGATTATTGTTAGGCGAGGGAATTTGCTTGACCATTAAATAGTATATTAACCCTGTATCAGTATTTCAAGTGACAAAGTAGGACAATGGAAGTTTAATATAAAATATATAGTCTATGCTGTTCCTCAGACAACAAAAACATATACCAAATCCATGTTGGTTTAAAACTAGTATCAGTTAATGATACAACGTACGTATTTTAACCATGTCGTAGATTTCGTCTTGATAAATTGCTATGCTCAATCATTTCATCCATACAATTCAATTTAAATACCAAAAATGTTACTTACCATTCGAAAGCACCTGTGTTAACTCCAGGTGTTTTTGGTGGTTCCATGTCGCTCGTGTTTTTAATTGTTTGTGTTGTGGTTTTGTACTCTTTGTCTTTGTTATGTGTCCAATATTGATTGCGTCTCTGGTTTGTCCATTCTTGTTCGCCCCATCGGGTTTCTCTAACATATTTGCCAAAATGTACTTGCATGTAGGATCGACCGAATACTGAAAAAGTGTAAAACTGCATTCAATTAGTAAGACATGATACGGATGGAAATGTATATGAGAAAATATCCAATATTACACTCAGACACAAATGAAAGCATTGGAACAACGCTTTATATTGCTGTTCTGCATTCCACAGTCACAGTAAAGTCAACAATAAACATAGCTCATACCCTACAATTAGTGTGAAAAGTCCCTTCCTAGTGTATATGTAACCTGTAAATGTTGTTACAAATCTGCCGTAAAGGACATATGTATATAACAATGCACTGTCTTGAAAGGACAGGTTCATGTTCTCCATTCAATGAATAGAACATATAATGTGAATCTGTATATAAAAGGTAACTAGGGGCCATCGTGATCGTATGGTAGTTGGTTTTACAAGTACCCGTGTGATCAGTACCTATCACCACTAACGAATCCCGTTCATGGCGAGGTGTACTCGATACGACATTATGTGATAAAGTTTGTCAGTGACTTTCGTCAGCTCGGTACTCTGGTTTCTTCCACTAATAAAACTGACCGCCCACGATATAACTGAAATATTACTGCAATTGGCGTTAAACACAATAAACCAAACAACTGAAAGGTAACTGCTCATATAGAGCACATTTGCATATTGTCATGTCGCTTAGATTTTTTAAAATATTTGCTTAGTTTTGCGTTGTAGACATACGTATATTACAATTTTCGTGTTATTAGCCATTTGAATATTTTCATTTAAGCGTTACTTCCGATTGATTTATTTTTGTTAGAAATTTCAAATTGAGGTTAACTCACTGATTGAACGAAAATTAAATCTTAGACATAACTGTCTGCTCCAGACCGTGAATAAGATATTTATAAATTAGATTGTTTCAATAGTTCAGAATAGACTACATAGAAAATGAAGTATTATAATTAAATCATGAGTCAGTAACTTGATAGAAGTGCTTTAAAATGTAGAAAATTGTCTTTGCTTCCTGTATTAGTTAGTCACGTTTGTGTCCGTCCATGTCATGGTAGAAAATTCAAATATACATGTTTTGTTCACTTTCATTTTTGTTGTGGGAGTTTGTGCTGTTATTTTTATTATTTCATTTTAAATTAATGTTATGTTTCATTGGCATCATTTCATCTTTTCGTACTCTCCCCTTTAATTGACTACTTTACTTTTATCCTTAAAAGTTTGTATTTATATTCACACAAAAACATGAATTTATTGAAACTGTATTGAAGACTTTTCCAACATTTGTAAATCGTGCATGCCTTTTTTTCTCATAAAGTATAGAACGATTACGTATACTTGGTGCTTATTTATGCTTATCTCTTCGAACTATTATTATGAACGAACTTAAATTCATGGATACCAATACTTCGTGGATCGCGAATTTCTAAAATATTAGAGTTTAAAGAAAGGGTGTCATTTATTGGTGTGATTTCAGTAAATGGAAAGAAAATATTACAATCCATTATATAATTTAATTCCATGGCGTAGTTGACGTTCACAGTTCACGAAAATTAGTTCCCCTTGATTAGAACATACTTAACAATATTATATATATATATATATATATACATATATTTGGTTTTGCAAAAAACGATTTTTCAGAGACATGAATTGCTTTATCAACATTTATCAGTTGGTAGTGAGGACGGAATTTGGAACTGTCATGTTTATTTATGATTACAAAATAACAACATGGTTTTTACACCAGACTTCATCTTCTACGATATAGATTGGGCGTAGATATGAACGGAGGTGACTAAAGTATGTTAATAAAAAGGCAGGTCTACCTCAGGTTTATAGTGATGTTCGTCTTTAATTTTCTGTGTAGTGTTGGTAGATCATTATTTGTCCTTTGCCTTTTGGCCATTGAGTTGTCTGTCCTTCGGTGGACGAAAAGCAAACATGCATTTACACTAAAAAGGACAAAACAACCATAACTAGACCAACGGGGAACATGGACTGGCCATATTCACTTATCAGCGACAAGATGTTTACCGGACTGACTATGGCGGTATCTTATAAAACAGGAACTGCTTACCCTTCGTCAGCACATAGGTTCATCCCCGCTTCTTTGACGGGTCAGTGTATGTTTCTCATCTCATGTTTTCTAACGTTGTGTTTTTTGTTTTGTCTGTCTTCGCTCTGTACCTTATGTTCAATGTTTCCTGTGTCTCTGGACTGTATATCTTGATTGTCTCTTCGGGTTTCTCTTACATTTATTTACTAAGTTAGAAATTAATGTATCTAAAATTAAATACAAATATATATGTACAAATATTCAACCTTCGATTTGTCCCAAGTTAATGCAATTAACACATATGTTCCAGTGGTTGTTAGCACTACATTATGTTTGACGTTATTATAATTAACACCTAAATATGTTCTAATGGGAAGTAACACTTATGGTGTTTACATCTCGCAATTGATTCGCTATGCAAGGGCCAGTAGCAATTATTCTGATTTCCTGAAACGTCATCTTTATCTGAGAAACAGGTTACTGGACCAGGACTATTAAAAGATTCGCCTTATTCGATCTCTTAAAAAGTTTATATTCCGATGCCAAGATCTTGTCGAAATTTATTCCGTCTCTGCAGAGACGATAATAAACGATGAATTGTCATATAGTGAAAATGTATAAAGATAAGGAAGTCAACAAAAATGTCAAAAATATTTTTTATCAATTTGTGACGTAAAAGTGTTTTATACATTTAGTTTCGTAGTTAGCATACTTCAAGTGACTCGGGGTTGTTGATGGTTCACGATAGATGTTCCACCCTCCTCACTTAATTTGGTACTGCTTTGACAACTATTTTACCTATTTTGTTCCAGTATTGTTATAAGTACTGTTATAGTGACAGCCGGAACCATTGAGCCGTAATGTAAGCGGGAGGTTTGGCGCTTTCAAATCTGATTCAACCCACCATTTCTTTAGAAATGCCTGTACCAAGTCAGGGTCATTACGGTTTTCAGTTTTCCGGTTGTTGACTGATTTTGTCTGTTTATATACTTATGAGTTTTGACTTTCCCTTTGGAAGATTGTTCGGAGTTCGGTAATTTTGTTATTACCCTTATTAAATATGTTCTAAATTAATGCAATTTATATATTTATGGATTATGTAGAGTCAGAAATATCTCCTTACGTAAAATTTCAAAAATAATACATAATTGGATAAACTTTTGTCTAGGTTATATTTCAATTCAGCATTAATCATTTTTATTTTAATATTTTAATCGTAACAGATGAGCGGTAGCTTAGTGAAATTTATGAGGTATCTGCTTATCACCGGGATTGTAACTAGAATAACACGACGGATGCCATTAGTGGAGCAGAAACTGTTTAGCCTTCCGGAGCACCTGCGTTCACCAGCGGTTTTTAGTGGGGTTCGTGTTACTCTATCTTTAGTTTTATGTGTATGTTTTTTAGATCGTTGTTTGTCCTTTTGTATTTTTTCTTTTGGGCGTTGTGTTGTCTGTTCTTCTTCGATTTACAGATTCTGATTACCCCTTTAGTATCCTCAAACACTTCTTATTTTGTGTACATCTACATATGATATATATTTTTTTAATTAACTGTTTACTTCTAAATATCGTGATATCTTCACGTTATTGAAAAGAAGTCGATTCAGGGTGATCTACGACACAAAGTCGGTCAAACAATTAATTAGGTTTTATAAAGATCAGTAAATCTTTGGTTATTCTTCTTTAGATCACTGAATCTTCTAGTTATTATTTTTATCGATTCACTCATATTATGAAGATGTTAATCAAATCTAACAAAGGAAATTATTGTATAACCCCACTCCGGAATTCAATTAATGATCAACACATTGATGATATTGATTATGACGATTCGGACAAATGCGAGTTATTGAATAAATATTTTAGCTCAATATCAAAACTGGACGAAGAAAATGTTACTCTCCCACAGTTTGACTCAAAAACAAATAATATTATTCACGAAATACATATAACAGAGAACGAAATTATTGATGTTAATCAAATTCTTGACCCAAACAAAGCAACAGGACCAGACAAAATAAGTAATAAAATGCTTAGAATTTCTCCTTAGAAAATTGCAAAGCCCCTTCTAATAATATTTAATAAATCTTTACAACAGAGCAAATATCCTTCTAATTGGAAGAGTGCTCATGTTATTGCAATTTTCAAAAAGGGTGACACATCCCTACCCTCCAATTATCGCCCGATATCTTTAATAAGTTGTGTAGGTAAATTAATGGAACGAATAGTTTATAAGCATGTTTACAATCATCTTGTTAACAACAATCTCATATATAAATACCAATCGGGGTTTTTGCCAAAACATTCCACTGTCCATCAACTATTAGAACTATACAATTCGATCCTAAACTCTCTAGAAAAAAAAGAATTTAGCTGCTTCGTCTTTTGCGATTTTTCTAAAGCTTTCGACAAGGTTTGGCATAAAGGTATTATTCATAAAATGAATTCATACGGAATTCAAGGGAAGTTAATAAAATGGTTCGAAAACTATCTGTTCAAAAGAAGACAAAAAGTAATTAATAAAAACTCTTGGTCAAGTTTCGAACCTGTCTCAGCTGGTGTACCCCAAGGGTCGGTATTAGGTCCCCTCATGTTTCTAATATACATAAATGATATAGGAGAAAAACTTATATCGTTGAGTAGATTATTTGCTGACGACACATCACTCGGATATTCTAGTCAAAGTGTTGATCAAATAAAAACTGTAATCAATCATGATCTACTCGAACTAAATGCCTGGTCTAGTAAATGGCTAATGTCATTCAATCCCGAAAAAACAGAAATCTTGTTTTTCTCCAATACCGGTAACATAGACAACATCGAATTTTCTTTTAATGGCAACAGTATCCCTTTATCTACTAGCCATAAGCATCTGGGAGTTATCCTCTCCCAAAATGCAAAATGGAATGCACATTTAGAAAATATGATAACAAATATAACCAAACATTTAGGTATATTACGGAAATTAAAATTCAGTCTAAATAGATCCAACTTAGAAAAAATGTATTTAGTCTACATTCGGCCCCTTTTCGAATACGCTTGTGAAGTCTGGGATAATTGTGGAATTGGCTATTCAGACAAATTAGAAAAACTTCAATTAGACGCTGCCAGAATTGTAACAGGTCTTCCCATTTTTACAAAATCGGAGTATTTATATGCTGAGACAGGTTGGGAAACACTATCAGAGCGGAGATACCGCAGAAAACTCCAATTATTTTTTAATATAAAATGTGGAATGGCACCTGAATACTTGCGTCATCTAGTTCCCCCAACTATTCAGAGTACTACTATATACCCTTTGCGAAATGGTGATAATTTAATAGTTCCTTTCTGTAGACTCTCTATAACCAATTCGTCATTTATTCCTTCCACAGTTAAAGAATGGAATAAACTTGACATTGCAATCAGAAAATTAGATTCATTATCCAAATTCAAAAACGCTATTCGTCTTAACAGCCAATCAAATAAGATCTCAGTCCCCAAACTTTATTACTATGGACCTAGAAAGTTAAACGTGACCCCTAACACAAATTAGATGTACAGTTTCTTTCCTCAACCATGATCTACATAAGGTTCATATTTTATCTAGCCCAGCGTGTAGCTGCGGTGCCCCCAAGAAGATGCGAACAACTTCTTTTTTGTTTGTACCAAATATTCTGAAATAAGAAACGAACTGTTTCTCAGCATAAGCGATTTGTCTCAATCGATCAATACTTCACTTCTCACTTCAGGAAGTGAAACCTTAAGCTATGCAGCTAATTGCTTTATTTTTGATTCAGTTTTCCGATTCATAGAAAGGTCTAAACGATTTCTAATCGTTTAATGTACTAACCAAACATCATCCAGCATCCATACACACACACATACTTTTTCTTCATTTCTTTTTACTCGTTTACTATTTTCAGCTAAATTATATGATAAAATTGTATTTTTCTTGTTTTCTTGTGCATTCTCAATATAATGTAATAATGATTGTATATATAGGAGAAGACTCCATAAGTTGGTAAAACTTGTGTCTGATCCTCTTTGTATCATTGATCAAATAAAATAATTATAAACTAAAAACTCATATTATATATACAATCACATATTTTCACAATTCAGAACAGTATACCATGTTATGCCATTTTGAGTATATTAACGTGTTGGAGAACTACTATTTGAGTTGTATTATGGTATTTATCGTGGAAAATATGTCAACATGCTAGTTGCAAAGTGTAGAAATATCAAATCAATATTTCATGGAAATAAAAAATCAAGATATGCTTTTTATATTCAAATGTAATTTAGTCCGTAATTTCCCCTACCACTAACAAGACTTTTACCAGGACTTTACTATATAAACGTTAGAGAATACCGAAGTGACAATCAACAATGGACAATCCAGAGAAACTGGCAACATAGGGTAAACCAGATAAAGACAAACAAAACAAAACACAACACAATATGTGTTGGACTATATGATTACTGTCTTGACACCGGTGTTCGTGCATCCGGTGAGTTCGCGCATACGCATTGTATCGAGTGTTAGTTTGTTTACACTTCGTTTTCACTGAAATGTTAAAAATTGTAGCGGAATCCGGATAAAGACCATAAAGATAATACTTCGATGTATTTGAAGATGATTTAAATTAATTCAATAAAATGTTGGTAAGCTGTGAAATTAACCACTGAACCCTTAGGTGCGCGAACACACCGGACGGCTCTGTATATGAGTAACACAGCGAGAATCTTTTACGAAATAATATGTATGAACCGCATACCTTTCGCTGACATCTCGGTTCACCCCCACCCACTCAGGTGCGTATCTGTTTGCGCTTTGTTTTGATTTGTTTGTCTTCGTCTTGTGTCTTGTGTACCCAATGTTGCATATGTCTCTGAATTGTTCTTTCTTGATATTGTTGAAAGTGGCGTTAAGCACCATAGAACATAAACCCAACCTTTCTTGACCCTTACGTTTTTTTTAAAGTAATTTTACATTGATTCTAGTTCCTCATTTGTTGCTATGATATATTGATTTCTCTAATTCTGGTACAACTTCTTGACTCCAGTTTCATAAACAATAAATAATCTCCGGGTATAATCAACGTGTGGTTAAAGCTGTACCCAGGTAATCAAGAGTAGTAAAAGTCAAATGAAATACGTGTGACGTCGTACTTTCTTCTAACCAGTAATTTTAATTATATTAAATAACAAATTATAGTTATTCCGTCTCCTTATCACTGTAGTTAATCGTCACACGATGAGATATCAGCATATTTATACTGATCTTGCTTCCAATTAATTTTGATTTAATTCACCATGCCATTACGATAATGCAAACCTAAACTATTAACAGAGTTATTTAATGAACACGGATATTTTGATAATTGCAACTCTATTCCAAATAAGGATAACGGTATTCAACAACAACATCAACATTTGTAATAATTAGTGTACTTGGTTTGTATTGCGTCAAACTTTATCCAATCGACTGGAAACTTGCAGGAGTAGCCTATCCTATTGTATCAATTCCGGTCTTTAAGTATGTTATTTTTAGTATTTTAGTGGCTAAGGCAGGAAACAGAACCAATATTTATGTAGATCAGATGCATATAACATTTCAACATCAGACAGAGAACAAAAATCCAAAGCAAAGGAAGAATTAATCTGATAAAAAGGGAAAACATATATAATGAAGACTCCTCATTGTGTATCTTAATATGAAAATGAAAGGCCTGGAATAAATGGTAATAAAACCGTAGATATATAATTTAGTGCACATGATGCCTTTCTGGAATAATCTTCATCATGTACGCTCAAGGTCAAAATATTGGAATAATCTTCATCATGTACGCTAAATGTCAAAAGATTGGAATAATCTTCATCATGTACGCTCAATGTCAAAAGATTGGAATAATCTTCATCATGTACGCTAAATGTCAAAAGATTGAAATAATCTTCATCATGTACGCTCAATGTCAAAAGATTGGAATAATCTTCATCATGTACGCTCAATGTCAAAAGATTGGAATAATCTTCATCATGTACGCTCAATGTCAAAAGATTGGAATAATCTTCATCATGTACTCTCAATGTCAAAAGATTGGAATAATCTTCATCATGTACGCTCAATTTCAAAAGATTGGAATAACCTTCATCATGTAAGCTCATAGTCAAAAGATTGGAATAACCTTCATCATGTACGCTGAAAATCAAAAGATTGGAATAATCTTCATGTACGCTCAAAGTCAAAAGATTGGAATAACCTTCATTATGTACGCTCAATGTCAAAAGATTGGAATAACCTTCATCATGTACGCTCAAAGTCAAAAGATTGGAATAATCTTCATGTACGGCTCAAAGTCAAAAGATTGGAATAACCTTCATTATGTACGCTCAAACTCAAAAGATTGGAATAATCTTCATCATGTACGCTCAAAGTCAAAAGATTGGAATAATCTTCATCATGTACGGCTCAAAGTCAAAAGATTGGAATAATCTTCATCATATACATCGGATAAGTTTAAACAAGATAGCAAACATCGGATAAGTTTATCTATGACTGAAGGAGGAGAACATTAGTATTACTAATAAATCATGATTCATGTTAAGATTTAAAAATTAGGGTAGATAATGGTATTTAAGTGAGATGCAACTCAAAAGATAAAGGTTTTCAAAAACTGTATTTCACACAGCATAAAGGTGTAAGAGCATAACCTGGTTGAATCAGGATAATGGACTGTTGTGTCAGTGGGCAAGCACTATTAAAACGGACACCATCATCATCATCTAAATGTAACTTGCTCTCACTATGATATAGCTGAAAGTATTGCTCACTTGCCGTTATGCAGCAATCATGCACTGACTCACTCTAGGGTAATTCTGTGCTTTCGAGCAGTCCGTCTCTAAAAACACACAAGAATATGAAAAAAGAAAGAAAGAAAGACACATACGACAAAACCTAAAGCCACATATCAACTCCAAATATATATAAACAGAAACACATTCAAATAGTCACATTAGACCTATAACGGTCAATAAATGTTGTGTTTATGTTCAATACAAATCTTTGCTATGACGTCTGTATCTTCATATAGCATTCTAAGAAAAACTACAAATGGGTTAAATCCGTTAGTATTCCCTCCTTGGCAATATGTTTTATCTTTATGTGTGATTATTTCTTGCTTGTAACATAAATGCGTTAATTACGCTTGTATATTGATGACTATATGTACGTTATTGCCACTTATTGTAAAGGAATATGCAAAAATATTCGTGTAAAATGGAAATTGTGTTGTTAAATAATTATTCTAAATATCCTTTTATGGCTGGCTTGCAAATTTTGAGACAACAGTCTTATCATAGTTAAGGACATATGGCTGTTTATGTACTATTACTTTGATAAATGTCAGATCACAGAGAAATTTATATTGAAGAATTCACACAGAATGTATGTCCTTTCTATAGGACGATAATTCAGAAATTAGTTTAGTATATTATTTCTCGGCGTTGAAATATACACGTAATGATAACTTGTATAATATTTAAAACAAGAGTGTTTAACGCCACTTTCAATAATATGTCAGTTATATTCCTGTCATCTAAAATATATAATATCACAAGCACCTGCCACATTCCTGTCACACTAAAATATAAAAGTGAAGCACCTGCCACATTCCTGTCAACTAAAATATAAAAGTCAAGCACCTCTCACATTCCTGTCAACTAAAATATAAAGTCAAGCACCTGCCACATTCCTGTCAGCTAAAATATAAAAGTCAAGCACCTCCCACATACCTGTCAACTAAAATATAAAAGTCAAGCACCTCCCACATTCCTGTCAACTAAAATATAAAATATCACAAGCACCTGCCACATTCCTGTCAACTAAAATACAAAAAGTCACAAGCACCTCCCACATTCCTGTCAACTAAAATATAAAATTCAAGCACCTGCCACATTCCTGTCAACTAAAATATAAAATATCACAAGCACCTGTCACATTCCTGTCAACAAATATATAAAAGTCAAGCACCTCCCACATTCCTGTCAACTAAAATATATAATATCACAAGCACCTACCACATTCCTGTCAACTAAAATATAAAAGTCAAGCACCTGCCACATTCCTGTCAACTAAAATATAAAATATCACAATCACCTGTCACATTCCTTTCAACTAAAATATAAAAGTCAAGCACCTCCCACATCCCTGTCAACTGAAATATAAAAAGTCAAGCACCTCCCACATTCCTGTCAACTAAAATATAAAAGTCAAGCACCTGCTACATTCCTGTCAACTAAAATATAAAATATCACAATCACCTGCCACATTCCTGTCAACTAAAATATAAAATATCACAATCACCTGTCACATTCCTTTCAACTAAAATATAAAAGTCAAGCACCTCCCACATCCCTGTCAACTGAAATATAAAAAGTCAAGCACCTCCCACATTCCTGTCAACAAAAATATAAAAGTCAAGCACCTCCCACATTCCTGTCAACTAAAATATAAAAGTCAAGCACCAGCCACATTCCTGTCAACTAAAATATAAAATATCACAATCACCTGCCACATTCCTGTCAACTAAAATATAAAAGTCAAGCACCTCCCACATTCCTGTCAACTAAAATATAAAAGTCAAGCACCAGCCACATTCCTGTCAACTAAAATATAAAATATCACAATCACCTGTCACATTCCTGTCAACAAATATATAAAAGTCAAGCACCTCCCACATTCCTGTCAACTAAAATATATAATATCACAATCACCTACCACATTCCTGTCAACTAAAATATAAAAGTCAAGCACCTGCCACATTCCTGTCAACTAAAATATAAAAGTGAAGCACCTCCCACCTTCCTGTCAACCAAAATATAAAAGTGAAGCACCTCCCACATTCCTGTCAACTAAAATATAAAAGTAAAATGTGTATGACAGGAGAAATGACCTTTTAGATATAAATAAGCAATAAAAATCCCTTGGACATTTGCATTCAACTTAAAAATTCACAGACCGTCTGAGAAATGATAATAAAGGACATTAAATAGGGAGGGTCGCCAAGCTTAGATGGCGAATATCCTACGCAAAAACATAAATGTTTTCTTTCATATTTGTGTTATTGTTTTTTTTTACGTTTTGGAATTTGGGTTCTTCCTTAATACTTGGCTATTTTTTATCGTCTTAGAACAACTTGAAGTGGACAATAATTAGAATTTATTGCATTAACAAATTAAGAATATCATTTCTAAATAGCCAGGGATAAACGAGGACAACAATAAACGAACCCCCCCAAAAAAAACACTGTCGGACACTTCCAAAGTCCAATGGACAAATTGTAGAAAGACGCAAAATCAATACCACTAACCCAGATGATCGCGCACTTTATTGGCTTGGCGGAGGCACTTAAACGTCAATAAGAAGTGGTGGATTAAACTAGTTTTAATAACCAGACTTTCTCCTCTTGTTGACATGATGTGGTCATTGAGTATTTTCCACATGTAAGTAAAATGTTAACCTTCACATATAACTAGGTGATCAGTGATCTATTGAAAAATGGAGATATATTTTAAAGACAAATACAATCAACATGTTATTGTACGGTCTGCTTCCTGTCACAATTATTTTTTTAGCTTTATTAGCGGTTTAGATCTCTACACAAAATGTCTCTGTATTTGCTTAACTGTCAACTTATCTTGTCAACGTTAGAACATTGTTCCCCAACTGGATGTTTATCATGATGGCATTAGATCAAAATGTCTCAATAACGATACATACGTTAAATACCCGCGTTATGTGGAATAAATTGACAAAGTTAGCATAATGAAAAATGATCACAAAATATGTTTAGTGAGATAACACTCAAACTTTGATTCAGTTGGTTTGGACTAGTTATGAGCAATAAACGGCATGTTTAACAATATTTCCTTAATGTGGTGTTGGTCAGTTTTATTTGCGTCGCAGTTCACAGACAACCTATGTCGTCTGCAGTTGTATCGAGTAAGCCTAGCCATGAACAGGATTCAATTAAGCGCTAGAGAAAACAGAAGGTGCACTAAATATTAGATAATCCAGAGACACTGGCAACATTGGGTTCACAAAACACAGGACGAAGACAATCCAGAGACACTGGCAACTTTGGGTTCACAAAACACAGGACGAAGATAATCTAGAGACACTGGCAACATTGGGTTCACAAAACACAGGACGAAGATAATTCAGAGACACTGGCAACATGGGGTTCACAAAACACAGGACGAAGAGAATCCAGAGACACTGGCAACATTGGGTTCACAAAACACAGGACGAAGATAATCTAGAGACACTGGCAACATTGGGTTCACAAAACACAGGACGAAGATAATCCAGAGTCACTGGCAACATTGGGTTCACAAAACACAGGACGAAGATAATCTAGAGAAACTGGCAACATTGGGTTCACAAAACACAGGACGAAGATAATCCAGAGTCACTGGCACATTGGGATCACAAAACACAGGACGAAGATAATCCAGAGTCACTGGCAACATTTGGGATCACAAAACACAGGACGAAGATAATCCAGAGACACTGGCAACATTGGGTTCACAAAACACAGGACGAAGATAATATAGAGTCACTGGCAACATTTGGGATTACAAATCACAGGACGAAGATAATCCAGAGACACTGGCAACATTGGGATCACAAAACACAGGACGAAGATAATCCAGAGTCACTGACAACATTGGGATCACAAAACACAGGACGAAGATAATCCAGAGACACTGGCAACATTGGGTTCACAAAACACAGGACGAAGATAATCCAGAGTCACTGGCAACATTGGGATCACAAAACACAGGACGAAGATAATCCAGAGACACTGGCAACATTGGATTCACAAAACACAGGACGAAGATAATCCAGAGTCACTGGCAACATTGGGATCACAAAACACAGGACGATGATAATCCAGAGACATTGGCAACATTGGGATCACAAAGCACAGGACGAAGATAATCCAGAGACACTGGCAACATTGGGTTCACAAAACACAGGACGAAGATAATCTAGAGACACTGGCAACATTGGGTTCACAAAACACAGGACGAAGATAATCCAGAGTCACTGGCACATTGGGATCACAAAACACAGGACGAAGATAATCCAGAGTCACTGGCAACATTTGGGATCACAAAACACAGGACGAAGATAATCCAGAGACACTGGCAACATTGGGTTCACAAAACACAGGACGAAGATAATCCAGAGTCACTGGCAACATTGGGATCACAAAACACAGGACGAAGATAATCCAGAGACACTGGCAACATTGGATTCACAAAACACAGGACGAAGATAATCCAGAGTCACTGGCAACATTGGGATCACAAAACACAGGACGATGATAATCCAGAGACATTGGCTACATTGGGATCACAAAGCACAGGACGAAGATAATCCAGAGACACTGGCAACATTGGGTTAACAAAACACAGGACGAAGATAATCGAGAGACACTGGCAGCATTGGGTTCACAAAACACAGGACGAAGATAATCTAGAGACACTGGCAACATTGGGTTAACAAAACACAGGATGAAGATAATCCAGAGACACTGGCAACATTGGGTTCACAAAACACAGGACGAAGATAATCTAGAGACACTGGCAACATTGGGTTCACAAAACACAGGATGAGGATAATCCAGAGTCACTGGCAACATTGGGCTCACAAAACACAGGGCGAAGATAATCTAGAGACACTGGCAACATTGGGTTCACAAAACACAGGACGAAGATAATCCAGAGTCACTGGCAACATTGGGATAAAAAAACACATGACGAAGATAATCTAGAGACACTGGCAACATTGGGTTAACAAAACACAGGGCGAAGATAATCTAGAGACACTGGCAACATTGGGTTCACAAAACACAGGATGAAGATAATCCAGAGTCACTGGCACCATTGGGATCACAAAACACAGGACGAAGATAATCCAGAGACACTGGCAACATTGGGTTCACAAAACACAGGACGAAGATAATCCAGAGTCGCTGGCAACATTGGGATCACACAACACAGGACGAAGATAATCCAAAGTCACTGGCAACATTGGGATCACAAAACACAGGACGAAGATAATCCAGAGTCACTGGCAACATTGGGTTCACAAAACACAGGACGAAAATAATCCAGAGACACTGGCATCATTGGATTCACAAAACACAGGGCGAATATAATCCAGAGACGCTGGCAATATTGGGTTCACAAAACACAGGACGAAGATAATCCAGAGACACTGGCAACATTGGGTTCACAAAACACAGGACGAAGATAATCCAGAGACACTGGCAACATTGGGTTCACAAAACAAAGTACGAAAGTAATCCAGAGACACTGGCAACATTGGGTTCACAAAACACAGGGCGAAAATAATCCAGAGACACTGGCAACATTGGGATCACACAACACAGGACGAAGATAATCCAGAGTCACTGACAACATTGGGATCACAAAAAAAAGGACGAAGAAAATCCAGAGACACTGGCAACATTGGGTTCACAAAACACAGGATGAAGATAATCCAGAGTCACTGGCAACATTGGGATCACAAAACACGGGACGTAGATAATCCAGAGACACTGGCAACATTGGGTTCACAAAACCCAGGACGAAGATAATCCAGAGAAACTGGCAACATTGGGATCACAAAACACAGGACGAAGATAATCCAGAGACACTGGCAACATTGGGATCACAAAACACAGGACGAAGATAATCCAGAGTCACTGGCAACATTGGGTTCACAAAACACAGAACGAAGATAATCCAGAGTCACTGGCAACATTGGGTTCACAAAACACAGGACGAAGATAATCCAGAGACACTGGCAACATTGGGTTAACAAAACACAGGACGAAGCTAATCTAGAGACACTGGCAAAATTGGGTTCACAAAACACAGGACGAAGATAATCTAGAGACACTGGCAACATTGGGTTCACAAAACACAGGACGAAGATAATCTAGAGACCCTGGCAACATTGGGTTCACAAAACACAGGACAAAGATAATCCAGAGTCACTGGCAACAATGGGATCACAAAACACAGGACGAAGATAATCCAGAGACACTGGCAACATTGTGTTCACAAAACACAGGACGAAGATAATCCAGAGACACTGGCAACATTGGGTTCACAAAACACAGGATGAAGGTAATCCAGAGTCACTGGCAACATTGGGATCACAAAACACAGGAAGAAGATAATCCAGAGTAACTGGCAACATTGGGATCACAAAACACAGGACGAAGATAATCCAGAGTCACTGGCAACATTGTGTTAACAAAACACAGGACGACGATAATCTAGAGACAGTGGCAACATTGGGTTCACAAAGCACAGGACGAAGATAATCTAGAGACACTGGCAACATTGGGTTCACAAAGCACAGGACGAAGATAATCTAGAGAAACTGGCAACATTGGGTTCACAAAACACAGGACGAAGATAATCTAGAGACACTTGCAACATTGGGTTCACAGAGCACAGGACGAAGATAATCTAATGACACTGGAAAACATTGGGTTCACAAAGCACAGGACGAAGATAATCCAGAGACACTGGCAACATTGGGTTCACAAAACACAGGACGAAGATAATCCAGAGACACTGGCAACATTGGGTTCACAAAACACAGGACGAAGATAATCCAGAGACACTGGCAACATTGGGTTAACAAAACACAGGACGTAGATAATCTAGAGACACTGGCAACATTGGGTTCACAAAACACAGGACGAAGATAATCTAGAGACACTGGCAACATTGGGTTCACAAAACACAGGATGAAGATAATCCAGAGACACTGGCAACATTGGGTTCACAAAACACACGTCGAAGATAATCTAGAGACACTGGCAACATTGGGTTCACAAAACACATGATGAAGATAATCCAGAGTCACTGGCAACATTGGGCTCACAAAACACAGGGCGAAGATAATCCAGAGTCACTGGCAACATTGGGATCACAAAACACAGGACGAAGATAATCCAGAGACACTGGCAACATTGGGATCACAAAACACAGGATGAAGATAATCCAGATTCACTGACAACATTGGGATCACAAAACACAGGACGAAGATAATCCAGAGTCACTGACAACATTGGAATCACAAAGCACAGGACGAAGATAATCCAGAGACACTGGCAACATTGCGTTAACAAAATACAGGACGAAGATAATCTAGAGACACTGGCAACATTGGGTTGACAAAGCACAGGACGAAGATAATCTAGAGACACTGGCAACATTGGGTTCACAAAACACAGGACGAAGATAATCCAGTAACACTGGCAACATTGGGTTCACAAAACACAGGACGAAGATAATCCACAGTCACTGGCAACATTGGGATCACAAATCACAAGACGAAGATAATCCAAAGTCACTGGCAACATTGGGATCACAAAACACAGGACGAAGATAATCCAGAGACACTGGCAACATTGGGTTCACAAAACACAGGACGAAGATAATCCAGAGACACTGGCAACATTGGGCTCACAAAACACAAGACGAAGATAATCCAGAGTCACTGGCAACATTGGGTTCACAAAGCACAGGACGAAAATAATCCAGAGACACTGGCATCATTGGATTCAAAAAACACAGGGCGTAGATAATCCAGAGACGCTGGCAATATTGGGTTCACAAAACACATGACGAAGGTAATCCAGAGACACTGGCAACATTGGGTTCACAAAACACAGGACGAAGATAATCCAGAGACACTGGCAACATTGGGTTCACAAAACACAGGACGAAGATAATCCAGTGACACTGGTAACATTGGGTTCACAAAACAAAGGACGAAAGTAATCCAGAGACAGTGGCAACATTGGGTTCATAGAACACAGGACGAAAATAATCCAGAGACACTGGCAAGATTGGGTTCACAAACCACGGGACGAAAATAATCCAGAGACACTGGCAACATTGGGTTCACAAAACACAGGACGAAGATAATCCAGAGTCACTGACAACAATGGGATCACAAAAAAGGACGCAGATAATCCAGAGACACTGGCAACATTGGGCTCACAAAACACAGGACGAAGATAATCCAGAGTCACTGGCAACATTGGGATCACAAAACACAGGACGAAGATAATCTAGAGACACTGGCAACATTGGGTTCACAAAACACAGGACGAAGATAATCCAGAGACACTGGTAACATTGGGATCACAAAACACAGGACGAAGATAATCCAGAGTCACTGGCAACATTGGGTTCACAAAACACAGGACGAAGATAATCCAGAGTCACTGGCAACATTGGGATCACAAAACACAGGACGAAGATAATCTAGAGACACTGGCAACATTGGGTTCACAAAACACAGGACGAAGATAATCCAGAGTCACTGGCAACATTGGGATCACAAAAGACAGGACGAAGATAATCTAGAGACACTGGGAACATTGGGTTCACAAAACACAGGACGAAAATAATCCAGAGACACTGGCATCATTGGATTCACAAAACACAGGGCGAAGATAATCCAGAGACGCTGGCAATATTGGGTTCATAAAACACTGGAGGAAGGTAATCCAGAGTCACTGACAACATTGGGATCACAAAGCACAGGACGAAGATAATCCAGAGACACTGGCAACATTGCGTTAACAAAACACAGGACGACGATAATCTAGAGACACTGGCAACATTGGGTTCACAAAGCACAGGACGAAGATAATCTAGTGACACTGGCAACATTGGGTTCACAAAACACAGGACGAAGATAATCTAGAGAAACTGGCAACATTGGGTTCACAAAACACAGTACGAAGATAATCTAGAGACACTTGCAACATTGGGTTCACAAACACAGGACGAAGATAATCTAGAGACACTGGAAAAAATTGGGTTCACAAAGCACAGGACGAAGATAATCCAGAGACACTGGCAACATTGGGTTCACAAAACACAGGACGAAGATAATCCAGAGACACTAGCAACATTGGGTTCACAAAACACAGGACAAAGATAATCCAGAGACACTGGCAACATTGGGTTAACAAAACACAGGACGTAGATAATCTAGAGACACTGGCAACATTGGGTTCACAAAGCACAGGACGAAGATAATCTAGAGACACTGGCAACATTGGGTTCACAAAACAAAGGATGAAGATAATCCAGAGACACTGGCAACATTGGGTTCACAAAACACACGACGAAGATAATCTAGAGACACTGGCAACATTGGGTTCACAAAACACATGATGAAGATAATCCAGAGTCACTGGCAACATTGGGCTCACAAAACACAGGGCGAAGATAAACTAGAGACACTGGCAATATTGGGTTCACAAAACACAGGACGAAGATAATCCAGAGTCACTGGCAACATTGGGATCACAAAACACAGGACGAAGATAATCCAGAGACACTGGCAACATTGGGATCACAAAACACAGGACGATGATAAACCAGAGTCACTGACAACATTGGGATCACAAAACACAGGACGAAGATAATCCAGAGTCACTGACAACATTGGGATCACAAAGCACAGGACGAAGATAATCCAGAGACACTGGCAACATTGCGTTAACAAAACACAGGACGACGATAATCTAGAGACACTGGCAACATTGGGTTGACAAAGCACAGGACGAATATAATCTAGAGACACTGGCAACATTGGGTTCACAAAACACAGGACGAAGATAATCTAGAGAAACTTGCAACATTGGGTTCACAAAACACAGGACGAAGATAATCTAGAGACACTGGCAACATTGGGTTCACAAAACACAGGATGAAGATAATCCAGAGTCACTGGCAACATTGGGATCAGAAAACACAGGACGAAGATAATCCAGAGACACTGGCAAGATTGGGTTCACAAACCACGGGACGAAAATAATCCAGAGACACTGGCAACATTGGGTTCACAAAACACAGGACGAAGATAATCCAGAGTCACTGACAACATTGGGATCACAAAAAAGGACGAAGATAATCCAGAGACACTGGCATCATTGGATTCACAAAACACAGGGCGAAGATAATCCAGAGACGCTGGCAATATTGGGTTCACAAAACACTGGACGAAGGTAATCCAGAGACACTGGCAACATTGGGTTCACAAAACACAGGACGAAGATAATCCAGAGACACTGGCAACATTGGGTTCACAAAACACAGGACGAAGATAATCCAGAGACACTGGTAACATTGGGTTCACAAAACAAAGGACGAAAGTAATCCAGAGACAGTGGCAACATTGGGTTCATAGAACACAGGACGAAAATAATCCAGAGACACTGGCAACATTGGGTTCACAAAACACAGGACGAAGATAATCCAGAGTCACTGACAACATTGGGATCACAAAAAAAGGACGCAGATAATCCAGAGACACTGGCAACATTGGGCTCACAAAACACAGGACGAAGATAATCCAGAGTCACTGGCAACATTGGGATCACAAAACACAGGACGAAGATAATCCAGAGACACTGGCAACATTGGGATCACAAAACACAGGACGAAGATAATCCAGAGTCACTGGCAACATTGGGTTCACAAAACACAGGACGAAGATAATCCAGAGTCACTGGCAACATTGGATTCACAAAACACAGGACGAAGATAATCGAGAGAAACTGGCAACATTGGGATCACAAAACACAGGACGAAAATAATCCAGAGACACTGGCAACATTGGGTTAACAAAACACAGGACGAAGATAATCTAGAGACACTAGCAACATTGGGTTCACAAAACACAGGACGAAGATAATCTAGAGACACTGGCAACATTGGGTTCACAAAACACAGGACGAAGATAATCCAGAGACCCTGGCAACATTGGGTTCACAAAGAACAGGATGAAGATAATCCAGAGTCACTGGCAACATTGGGATCACAAAACACAGGACGAAGATAATCCAGAGACACTGGCAACATTGGGTTCATAAAACACAGGACGAAGATAATCGAGAGTCACTGGCAACATTGGGATTACAAAACACAGGACGAAGATAATCCAGAGTCACTGGCAACATTGGGATCACGAAACACAGGACGAAGATAATCCAGAGTCACTGAAGACATTGGGATCACAAAGCACAGGACAAAGATAATCCAGAGACACTGGCAACATTGCGTTAACAAAACACAGGACGACGATAATCTAGAGACACTGGCAACATTGGGTTCAAAAAGCACAGGACGAAGATAATCTAGAGACACTGGCAACATTGGGTTTACAAAACACAGGACGAAGATAATCTAGAGAAACTGGCAACATTGGGTTCACAAAACACAGGACGAAGATAATCTAGAGACACTGGCAACATTGGGTTCACAAAACACAGGACGAAGATAATCTAGAGACACTGGAAAAAATTGTGTTCACAAAGCACAGGACGAAGATAATCCAGAGACACTGGCAACATTGGGTTCACAAAACAGAGGACGAAGATAATCCACAGACACTGCCAACATTGGGTTCACAAAACACAGGACGAAAATAATCCAGAGACACTGGCAATATTGGGTTCACAAAACACAGGACGAAGATAATCCAGAGTCACTGGCAACATTGGGTTCACAAAACACAGGACGAAAATAATCCAGAGACACTGGCAACATTGGGTTCACGAAACACAGGACGAAGATAATCCAGAGTCACTGGCAACATTGGGATCACAAAACACAGGACGATGATAATCCAGAGACATTGGCAACATTGGGATCACAAAGCACAGGACGAAGATAATCCAGAGACACTGGCAACATTGGGTTCACAAAACACAGGACGAAGATAATCTAGAGACACTGGCAACATTGGGTTCACAAAACACAGGACGAAGATAATCCAGAGTCACTGGCACATTGGGATCACAAAACACAGGACGAAGATAATCCAGAGTCACTGGCAACATTTGGGATCACAAAACACAGGACGAAGATAATCCAGAGACACTGGCAACATTGGGTTCACAAAACACAGGACGAAGATAATCCAGAGTCACTGGCAACATTGGGATCACAAAACACAGGACGAAGATAATCCAGAGACACTGGCAACATTGGATTCACAAAACACAGGACGAAGATAATCCAGAGTCACTGGCAACATTGGGATCACAAAACACAGGACGATGATAATCCAGAGACATTGGCTACATTGGGATCACAAAGCACAGGACGAAGATAATCCAGAGACACTGGCAACATTGGGTTAACAAAACACAGGACGAAGATAATCGAGAGACACTGGCAGCATTGGGTTCACAAAACACAGGACGAAGATAATCTAGAGACACTGGCAACATTGGGTTAACAAAACACAGGATGAAGATAATCCAGAGACACTGGCAACATTGGGTTCACAAAACACAGGACGAAGATAATCTAGAGACACTGGCAACATTGGGTTCACAAAACACAGGATGAGGATAATCCAGAGTCACTGGCAACATTGGGCTCACAAAACACAGGGCGAAGATAATCTAGAGACACTGGCAACATTGGGTTCACAAAACACAGGACGAAGATAATCCAGAGTCACTGGCAACATTGGGATCAAAAAACACATGACGAAGATAATCTAGAGACACTGGCAACATTGGGTTAACAAAACACAGGGCGAAGATAATCTAGAGACACTGGCAACATTGGGTTCACAAAACACAGGATGAAGATAATCCAGAGTCACTGGCAACATTGGGATCACAAAACACAGGACGAAGATAATCCAGAGACACTGGCAACATTGGGTTCACAAAACACAGGACGAAGATAATCCAGAGTCGCTGGCAACATTGGGATCACACAACACAGGACGAAGATAATCCAAAGTCACTGGCAACATTGGGATCACAAAACACAGGACGAAGATAATCCAGAGTCACTGGCAACATTGGGTTCACAAAACACAGGACGAAAATAATCCAGAGACACTGGCATCATTGGATTCACAAAACACAGGGCGAATATAATCCAGAGACGCTGGCAATATTGGGTTCACAAAACACAGGACGAAGATAATCCAGAGACACTGGCAACATTGGGTTCACAAAACACAGGACGAAGATAATCCAGAGACACTGGCAACATTGGGTTCACAAAACAAAGTACGAAAGTAATCCAGAGACACTGGCAACATTGGGTTCACAAAACACAGGGCGAAAATAATCCAGAGACACTGGCAACATTGGGATCACACAACACAGGACGAAGATAATCCAGAGTCACTGACAACATTGGGATCACAAAAAAAAGGACGAAGAAAATCCAGAGACACTGGCAACATTGGGTTCACAAAACACAGGATGAAGATAATCCAGAGTCACTGGCAACATTGGGATCACAAAACACGGGACGTAGATAATCCAGAGACACTGGCAACATTGGGTTCACAAAACCCAGGACGAAGATAATCCAGAGTCACTGGCAACATTGGGTTCACAAAACACAGAACGAAGATAATCCAGAGTCACTGGCAACATTGGGTTCACAAAACACAGGACGAAGATAATCCAGAGACACTGGCAACATTGGGTTAACAAAACACAGGACGAAGCTAATCTAGAGACACTGGCAAAATTGGGTTCACAAAACACAGGACGAAGATAATCTAGAGACACTGGCAACATTGGGTTCACAAAACACAGGACGAAGATAATCTAGAGACCCTGGCAACATTGGGTTCACAAAACACAGGACAAAGATAATCCAGAGTCACTGGCAACAATGGGATCACAAAACACAGGACGAAGATAATCCAGAGACACTGGCAACATTGTGTTCACAAAACACAGGACGAAGATAATCCAGAGACACTGGCAACATTGGGTTCACAAAACACAGGATGAAGGTAATCCAGAGTCACTGGCAACATTGGGATCACAAAACACAGGAAGAAGATAATCCAGAGTAACTGGCAACATTGGGATCACAAAACACAGGACGAAGATAATCCAGAGTCACTGGCAACATTGTGTTAACAAAACACAGGACGACGATAATCTAGAGACAGTGGCAACATTGGGTTCACAAAGCACAGGACGAAGATAATCTAGAGACACTGGCAACATTGGGTTCACAAAGCACAGGACGAAGATAATCTAGAGAAACTGGCAACATTGGGTTCACAAAACACAGGACGAAGATAATCTAGAGACACTTGCAACATTGGGTTCACAGAGCACAGGACGAAGATAATCTAATGACACTGGAAAACATTGGGTTCACAAAGCACAGGACGAAGATAATCCAGAGACACTGGCAACATTGGGTTCACAAAACACAGGACGAAGATAATCCAGAGACACTGGCAACATTGGGTTCACAAAACACAGGACGAAGATAATCCAGAGACACTGGCAACATTGGGTTAACAAAACACAGGACGTAGATAATCTAGAGACACTGGCAACATTGGGTTCACAAAACACAGGACGAAGATAATCTAGAGACACTGGCAACATTGGGTTCACAAAACACAGGATGAAGATAATCCAGAGACACTGGCAACATTGGGTTCACAAAACACACGTCGAAGATAATCTAGAGACACTGGCAACATTGGGTTCACAAAACACATGATGAAGATAATCCAGAGTCACTGGCAACATTGGGCTCACAAAACACAGGGCGAAGATAATCCAGAGTCACTGGCAACATTGGGATCACAAAACACAGGACGAAGATAATCCAGAGACACTGGCAACATTGGGATCACAAAACACAGGATGAAGATAATCCAGATTCACTGACAACATTGGGATCACAAAACACAGGACGAAGATAATCCAGAGTCACTGACAACATTGGAATCACAAAGCACAGGACGAAGATAATCCAGAGACACTGGCAACATTGCGTTAACAAAATACAGGACGAAGATAATCTAGAGACACTGGCAACATTGGGTTGACAAAGCACAGGACGAAGATAATCTAGAGACACTGGCAACATTGGGTTCACAAAACACAGGACGAAGATAATCCAGTAACACTGGCAACATTGGGTTCACAAAACACAGGACGAAGATAATCCACAGTCACTGGCAACATTGGGATCACAAATCACAAGACGAAGATAATCCAAAGTCACTGGCAACATTGGGATCACAAAACACAGGACGAAGATAATCCAGAGACACTGGCAACATTGGGTTCACAAAACACAGGACGAAGATAATCCAGAGACACTGGCAACATTGGGCTCACAAAACACAAGACGAAGATAATCCAGAGTCACTGGCAACATTGGGTTCACAAAGCACAGGACGAAAATAATCCAGAGACACTGGCATCATTGGATTCAAAAAACACAGGGCGTAGATAATCCAGAGACGCTGGCAATATTGGGTTCACAAAACACATGACGAAGGTAATCCAGAGACACTGGCAACATTGGGTTCACAAAACACAGGACGAAGATAATCCAGAGACACTGGCAACATTGGGTTCACAAAACACAGGACGAAGATAATCCAGTGACACTGGTAACATTGGGTTCACAAAACAAAGGACGAAAGTAATCCAGAGACAGTGGCAACATTGGGTTCATAGAACACAGGACGAAAATAATCCAGAGACACTGGCAAGATTGGGTTCACAAACCACGGGACGAAAATAATCCAGAGACACTGGCAACATTGGGTTCACAAAACACAGGACGAAGATAATCCAGAGTCACTGACAACAATGGGATCACAAAAAAGGACGCAGATAATCCAGAGACACTGGCAACATTGGGCTCACAAAACACAGGACGAAGATAATCCAGAGTCACTGGCAACATTGGGATCACAAAACACAGGACGAAGATAATCTAGAGACACTGGCAACATTGGGTTCACAAAACACAGGACGAAGATAATCCAGAGACACTGGTAACATTGGGATCACAAAACACAGGACGAAGATAATCCAGAGTCACTGGCAACATTGGGTTCACAAAACACAGGACGAAGATAATCCAGAGTCACTGGCAACATTGGGATCACAAAACACAGGACGAAGATAATCTAGAGACACTGGCAACATTGGGTTCACAAAACACAGGACGAAGACAATCCAGAGTCACTGGCAACATTGGGATCACAAAAGACAGGACGAAGATAATCTAGAGACACTGGGAACATTGGGTTCACAAAACACAGGACGAAAATAATCCAGAGACACTGGCATCATTGGATTCACAAAACACAGGGCGAAGATAATCCAGAGACGCTGGCAATATTGGGTTCATAAAACACTGGAGGAAGGTAATCCAGAGTCACTGACAACATTGGGATCACAAAGCACAGGACGAAGATAATCCAGAGACACTGGCAACATTGCGTTAACAAAACACAGGACGACGATAATCTAGAGACACTGGCAACATTGGGTTCACAAAGCACAGGACGAAGATAATCTAGTGACACTGGCAACATTGGGTTCACAAAACACAGGACGAAGATAATCTAGAGAAACTGGCAACATTGGGTTCACAAAACACAGTACGAAGATAATCTAGAGACACTTGCAACATTGGGTTCACAAACACAGGACGAAGATAATCTAGAGACACTGGAAAAAATTGGGTTCACAAAGCACAGGACGAAGATAATCCAGAGACACTGGCAACATTGGGTTCACAAAACACAGGACGAAGATAATCCAGAGACACTAGCAACATTGGGTTCACAAAACACAGGACAAAGATAATCCAGAGACACTGGCAACATTGGGTTAACAAAACACAGGACGTAGATAATCTAGAGACACTGGCAACATTGGGTTCACAAAGCACAGGACGAAGATAATCTAGAGACACTGGCAACATTGGGTTCACAAAACAAAGGATGAAGATAATCCAGAGACACTGGCAACATTGGGTTCACAAAACACACGACGAAGATAATCTAGAGACACTGGCAACATTGGGTTCACAAAACACATGATGAAGATAATCCAGAGTCACTGGCAACATTGGGCTCACAAAACACAGGGCGAAGATAAACTAGAGACACTGGCAATATTGGGTTCACAAAACACAGGACGAAGATAATCCAGAGTCACTGGCAACATTGGGATCACAAAACACAGGACGAAGATAATCCAGAGACACTGGCAACATTGGGATCACAAAACACAGGACGATGATAAACCAGAGTCACTGACAACATTGGGATCACAAAACACAGGACGAAGATAATCCAGAGTCACTGACAACATTGGGATCACAAAGCACAGGACGAAGATAATCCAGAGACACTGGCAACATTGCGTTAACAAAACACAGGACGACGATAATCTAGAGACACTGGCAACATTGGGTTGACAAAGCACAGGACGAATATAATCTAGAGACACTGGCAACATTGGGTTCACAAAACACAGGACGAAGATAATCTAGAGAAACTTGCAACATTGGGTTCACAAAACACAGGACGAAGATAATCTAGAGACACTGGCAACATTGGGTTCACAAAACACAGGATGAAGATAATCCAGAGTCACTGGCAACATTGGGATCAGAAAACACAGGACGAAGATAATCCAGAGACACTGGCAAGATTGGGTTCACAAACCACGGGACGAAAATAATCCAGAGACACTGGCAACATTGGGTTCACAAAACACAGGACGAAGATAATCCAGAGTCACTGACAACATTGGGATCACAAAAAAGGACGAAGATAATCCAGAGACACTGGCATCATTGGATTCACAAAACACAGGGCGAAGATAATCCAGAGACGCTGGCAATATTGGGTTCACAAAACACTGGACGAAGGTAATCCAGAGACACTGGCAACATTGGGTTCACAAAACACAGGACGAAGATAATCCAGAGACACTGGCAACATTGGGTTCACAAAACACAGGACGAAGATAATCCAGAGACACTGGTAACATTGGGTTCACAAAACAAAGGACGAAAGTAATCCAGAGACAGTGGCAACATTGGGTTCATAGAACACAGGACGAAAATAATCCAGAGACACTGGCAACATTGGGTTCACAAAACACAGGACGAAGATAATCCAGAGTCACTGACAACATTGGGATCACAAAAAAAGGACGCAGATAATCCAGAGACACTGGCAACATTGGGCTCACAAAACACAGGACGAAGATAATCCAGAGTCACTGGCAACATTGGGATCACAAAACACAGGACGAAGATAATCCAGAGACACTGGCAACATTGGGATCACAAAACACAGGACGAAGATAATCCAGAGTCACTGGCAACATTGGGTTCACAAAACACAGGACGAAGATAATCCAGAGTCACTGGCAACATTGGATTCACAAAACAAAGGACGAAGATAATCGAGAGAAACTGGCAACATTGGGATCACAAAACACAGGACGAAAATAATCCAGAGACACTGGCAACATTGGGTTAACAAAACACAGGACGAAGATAATCTAGAGACACTAGCAACATTGGGTTCACAAAACACAGGACGAAGATAATCTAGAGACACTGGCAACATTGGGTTCACAAAACACAGGACGAAGATAATCCAGAGACCCTGGCAACATTGGGTTCACAAAGAACAGGATGAAGATAATCCAGAGTCACTGGCAACATTGGGATCACAAAACACAGGACGAAGATAATCCAGAGACACTGGCAACATTGGGTTCATAAAACACAGGACGAAGATAATCGAGAGTCACTGGCAACATTGGGATTACAAAACACAGGACGAAGATAATCCAGAGTCACTGGCAACATTGGGATCACGAAACACAGGACGAAGATAATCCAGAGTCACTGAAGACATTGGGATCACAAAGCACAGGACAAAGATAATCCAGAGACACTGGCAACATTGCGTTAACAAAACACAGGACGACGATAATCTAGAGACACTGGCAACATTGGGTTCAAAAAGCACAGGACGAAGATAATCTAGAGACACTGGCAACATTGGGTTTACAAAACACAGGACGAAGATAATCTAGAGAAACTGGCAACATTGGGTTCACAAAACACAGGACGAAGATAATCTAGAGACACTGGCAACATTGGGTTCACAAAACACAGGACGAAGATAATCTAGAGACACTGGAAAAAATTGTGTTCACAAAGCACAGGACGAAGATAATCCAGAGACACTGGCAACATTGGGTTCACAAAACAGAGGACGAAGATAATCCACAGACACTGCCAACATTGGGTTCACAAAACACAGGACGAAAATAATCCAGAGACACTGGCAACATTGGGTTCACGAAACACAGGACGAAGATAATCCAGAGTCACTGGCAACATTGGGTTCACAAAACATAGGACGAAGATAATCCAGAGACACTGGCAACATTGGGTTCACCAACCACAGGACGAAGATAATCCAGTGACACTGGCAACATTGGGTTTACAAAACACAGGACGAAGATAATCCAGAGACACTGGCAACATTGGGTTCACAAAACACAAGACGAAAATAATCCAGAGTCACTGGCAACATTGGGTTCACAAAACACATGACGAAGATAATCCAGAGTCACTGGCAACATTGGGTTCACAAAACACAGGACGAAAATAATCCAGAGACACTGGCATCATTGGATTCACAAACACGGGGCGAAGATAATCCAGAGACGCTGGCAATATTGGGTTCACAAAACACAGGACGAAGATAATCCAGAGACACTGGCAACATTGGGTTCAAAAAACACAGGACGAAGATAATCCAGAGACACTGGCAACATTGAGTTCACAAAACACAGGACGAAGATAATCCAGAGACACTGGCAACATTGGGTTCACAAAACAAAGGACGAAAGTAATCCAGAGACACTGGCAACATTGGGTTCACTGAACACAGGACGAAAATAATCCAGAGACACTGGCAACATTGGGTTCACAAAACACAGGACGAAGCTAATACAGAGACACTGGCAACATTGGGTTCACAAAACACAGGACGAAGATAATCCAGAGATACTGGCAACATTGGGTTCACAAAGCACAGGACGAAGATAATCCAGAGTCACTGGCAACATTGGGTTCACAAAACACAGGCCGAAGATAATCCAGAGATACTGGCAACATTGGGTTCACAAAGCACAGGACGAAGATAATCCAGTGTCACTGGCAACATTGGGTTCACAAAACACAGGATGAAGATAATCCAGAGTCACTGGCAACATTGGGTTCACAAAACACAGGACGAATATAATCCAGAGACACTGGCAACATTGGGTTCACAAAACACAGGACGAAGATAATCCAGAGACACTGGTAACATTGGGTTCACAAAACAAAGGACGAAAGTAATCCAGAGACAGTGGCAACATTGGGTTCATAGAACACAGGACGAAAATATTCCAGAGACACTGGCAAGATTGGGTTCACAAACCACGGGACGAAAATAATCCAGAGACACTGGCAACATTGGGTTCACAAAACACAGGACGAAGATAATCCAGAGTCACTGACATCATTGGGATCACAAAAAAAGGACGAAGATAATCCAGAGACACTGGCAACATTGGGCTCACAAAACACAGGACGAAGATAATCCAGAGTCACTGGCAACATTGGGTTCACAAAACACAGGACGAAAATAATCCAGAGACACTGGCATCATTGGATTCACAAAACACAGGGCGAAGATAATCCAGAGACGCTGGCAATATTGGGTTCACAAAACACTGGACGAAGGTAATCCAGAGACACTGGTAACATTGGGTTCACAAAACAAAGGACGAAAGTAATCCAGAGACAGTGGCAACATTGGGTTCATAGAACACAGGACGACAATAATCCAGAGACACTGGCAAGATTGGGTTCACAAACCACGGGACGAAAATAATCCAGAGACACTGGCAACATTAGGTTCACAAAACACAGGACGAAGATAATCCAGAGTCACTGACAACATAGGGATCACAAAAAAAGGACGCAGATAATCCAGAGACACTGGCAACATTGGGCTCACAAAACACAGGACGAAGATAATCCAGAGTCACTGGCAACATTGGGATCACAAAACACAGGACGAAGATAATCTAGAGACACTGGCAACATTGGGTTCACAAAACACAGGACGAAGATAATCCAGAGTCACTGGCAACATTGGGATCACAAAACACAGGACGAAGATAATCCAGAGACACTGGCAACATTGGGATCACAAAACACAGGACGAAGATAATCCAGAGTCACTGGCAACATTGGGTTCACAAAACACAGGACGAAGATAATCGAGAGTCACTGGCAACATTGGGTTCACAAAACATAGGACGAAGATAATCCAGAGACACTGGCAACATTGGATTAACAAAACACAGGACGAAGATAATCTAGAGACACTGGCAACATTGGGTTCACAAAACACAGGACGAAGATAATCTAGAGACACTGGCAACATTGGGTTCACAAAACACAGGACGAAGATAATCTAGATACACTGGCAACATTGGGTTCACAAAACACAGGACGAAGATAATCCAGAGACACTGGCAACATTGGGTTCACAAAGAACAGGATGAAGATAATCCAGAGTCACTGGCAACATTGGGATCACAAAACACAGGACGAAGATAATCCAGAGACACTGGCAACATTGGGTTCACAAAACACAGGACGAAGATAATCGAGAGTCACTGGCAACATTGGGATTACAAAACACAGGACGAAGATAATCCAGAGTCACTGGCAACATTGGGATCACAAAACACAAGACGAAGATAATCCAGAGTCAATGAAGACATTGGGATCACAAAGCACAGGACAAAGATAATCCAGAGACACTGGCAACATTGCGTTAACAAAACACAGGACGACGATAATCTAGAGACACTGGCAACATTAGGTTCAAAAAGCACAGGACGAAGATAATCTAGAGACACTGGCAACATTGGGTTCACAAAACACAGGACGAAGATAATCTAGAGACACTGGCAACATTGGGTTCACAAAACACAGGACGAAGATAATCTAGAGACACTGGAAAAAATTGTGTTCACAAAGCACAGGACGAAGATAATCCAGAGACACTGGCAACATTGGGTTCACAAAACACAGGATGAAGATAATCCAGAGTCACTGAAGAAATTGGGATCACAAAGCACAGGACAAAGATAATCCAGAGACACTGGCAACATTGCGTTAACAAAACACAGGACGACGATAATCTAGAGACACTGGCAACATTAGGTTCAAAAAACAAAGGACGAAGATAATCTAGAGACACTGGCAACATTGGGTTTATAAAACACAGGACGAAGATAATCTAGAGAAACTGGCAACATTGGGTTCACAAAACACAGGACGAAGATAATCTAGAGACACTGGCAACATTGGGTTCACAAAACACAGGACGAAGATAATCTAGAGACACTGGAAAAAATTATGTTCACAAAGCACAGGACGAAGATAATCCAGAGACACTGGCAACATTGGGTTCACAAAACACAGAACGAAGATAATCCAGAGACACTGGCAACATTGGGTTCACAAAACACAGGACGAAGATAATCCACAGACACTGCCAACATTGGGTTCACAAAACACAGGACGAAAATAATCCAGAGACACTGGCAATATTGGGTTCACAAAACACAGGACGAAGATAATCCAGAGTCACTGGCAACATTGGGTTCACAAAACACAGAACGAAAATAATCCAGAGACATTGGCAACATTGGGTTCACGAAACACAGGACGAAGATAATCCAGAGTCACTGGCAACATTGGGTTCACAAAACACAGGATGAAGATAATCCAGAGACACTGGCAACATTGGGTTCACCAACCACAGGACGAAGATAATCCAGAGACACTGGTAACATTGGGTTTACAAAACACAGGACGAAGATAATCCAGAGACACTGGCAACATTGGGTTCACAAAACACAAGACGAAAATAATCCAGAGTCACTGGCAACATTGGGTTCACAAAACACATGACGAAGATAATCCAGAGTCACTGGCAACATTGGGTTCACAAAACACAGGACGAAAATAATCCAGAGACACTGGCATCATTGGATTCACAAACACAGGGCGAAGATAATCCAGAGACGCTGGCAATATTGGGTTCACAAAACACAGGACGAAGATAATCCAGAGACACTGGCAACATTGGGTTCACAAAACACAGGACGAAGATAATCCAGAGACACTGGCAACATTGGATTCACAAAACACAGGACGAAGATAATCGAGAGTCACTGGCAACATTGGGTTCACAAAACATAGGACGAAGATAATCCAGAGACACTGGCAACATTGGGTTAACAAAACACAGGTCGAAGATAATCTAGAGACACTAGCAACATTGGGTTCACAAAACACAGGACGAAGATAATCTAGAGACACTGGCAACATTGGGTTCACAAAACACAGGACGAAGATAATCGAGAGACACTGGCAACATTGGGTTCACAAAGAACAGGATGAAGATAATCCAGAGTCACTGGCAACATTGGGATCACAAAACACAGGACGAAGATAATCCAGAGACACTGGCAACATTGGGTTCATAAAACACAGGACGAAGATAATCGAGAGTCACTGGCAACATTGGCATTACAAAACACAGGACGAAGATAATCCAGAGTCACTGGCAACATTGGGATCACAAAAACACAGGACGAAGATAATCCAGAGTCACTGAAGACATTGGGATCACAAAGCACAGGACAAAGATAATCCAGAGACACTGGCAACATTGCGTTAACAAAACACAGGACGACGAAAATCTAGAGACACTGGCAACATTGGGTTCAAAAAGCACAGGACGAAGATAATCTAGAGACACTGGCAACATTGGGTTTACAAAACACAGGACGAAGATAATCTAGAGAAACTGGCAACATTGGGTTCACAAAACACAGGACGAAGATAATCTAGAGACACTGGCAACATTGGGTTCACATAACACAGGACGAAGATAATCTAGAGACACTGGAAAAAATTGTGTTCACAAAGCACAGGACGAAGATAATCCAGAGACACTGGCAACATTGGGTTCACAAAACACAGGACGAAGATAATCCACAGACACTGCCAACATTGGGTTCACAAAACACAGGACGAAAATAATCCAGAGACACTGGCAATATTGGGTTCACAAAACACAGGACGAAGATAATCCAGAGTCACTGGCAACATTGGGTTCACAAAACACAGGACGAAAATAATCCAGAGACACTGGCAACATTGGGTTCACGAAACACAGGACGAAGATAATCCAGAGTCACTGGCAACATTGGGTTCACAAAACACAGGATGAAGATAATCCAGAGACACTGGCAACATTGGGTTCACCAACCACAGGACGAAGATAATCCAGAGACACTGGTAACATTGGGTTTACAAAACACAGGACGAAGATAATCCAGAGACACTGGCAACATTGGGTTCACAAAACACAAGACGAAAATAATCCAGAGTCACTGGCAACATTGGGTTCACAAAACACATGACGAAGATAATCCAGAGTCACTGGCAACATTGGGTTCACAAAACACAGGACGAAAATAATCCAGAGACACTGGCATCATTGGATTCACAAACACAGGGCGAAGATAATCCAGAGACGCTGGCAATATTGGGTTCACAAAACACAGGACGAAGATAATCCAGAGACACTGGCAACATTGGGTTCACAAAACACAGGACGAAGATAATCCAGAGACACTGGCAACATTGGATTCACAAAACACAGGACGAAGATAATCGAGAGTCACTGGCAACATTGGGTTCACAAAACATAGGACGAAGATAATCCAGAGACACTGGCAACATTGGGTTAACAAAACACAGGACGAAGATAATCTAGAGACACTAGCAACATTGGGTTCACAAAACACAGGACGAAGATAATCTAGAGACACTGGCAACATTGGGTTCACAAAACACAGGACGAAGATAATCGAGAGACACTGGCAACATTGGGTTCACAAAGAACAGGATGAAGATAATCCAGAGTCACTGGCAACATTGGGATCACAAAACACAGGACGAAGATAATCCAGAGACACTGGCAACATTGGGTTCATAAAACACAGGACGAAGATAATCGAGAGTCACTGGCAACATTGGGATTACAAAACACAGGACGAAGATAATCCAGAGTCACTGGCAACATTGGGATCACAAAAACACAGGACGAAGATAATCCAGAGTCACTGAAGACATTGGGATCACAAAGCACAGGACAAAGATAATCCAGAGACACTGGCAACATTGCGTTAACAAAACACAGGACGACGATAATCTAGAGACACTGGCAACATTGGGTTCAAAAAGCACAGGACGAAGATAATCTAGAGACACTGGCAACATTGGGTTTACAAAACACAGGACGAAGATAATCTAGAGAAACTGGCAACATTGGGTTCACAAAACACAGGACGAAGATAATCTAGAGACACTGGCAACATTGGGTTCACAAAACACAGGACGAAGATAATCTAGAGACACTGGAAAAAATTGTGTTCACAAAGCACAGGACGAAGATAATCCAGAGACACTGGCAACATTGGGTTCACAAAACACAGGACGAAGATAATCCACAGACACTGCCAACATTGGGTTCACAAAACACAGGACGAAAATAATCCAGAGACACTGGCAATATTGGGTTCACAAAACACAGGACGAAGATAATCCAGAGACACTGGCAACATTGGGTTCACAAAACACAAGACGAAAATAATCCAGAGTCACTGGCAACATTGGGTTCACAAAACAGATGACGAAGATAATCCAGAGTCACTGGCAACATTGGGTTCACAAAACACAGGACGAAAATAATCCAGAGACACTGGCATCATTGGATTCACAAACACAGGGCGAAGATAATCCAGAGACGCTGGCAATATTGGGTTCACAAAACACAGGACGAAGATAATCCAGAGACACTGGCAACATTGGGTTCAAAAAACACAGGACGAAGATAATCCAGAGACACTGGCAACATTGGGTTCACAAAACCAAGGACGAAAGTAATCCAGAGACACTGGCAACATTGGGTTCACTGTACACAGGACGAAAATAATCCAGAGACACTGGCAACATTGGGTTCACAAAACACAGGACGAAGCTAATCCAGAGACACTGGCAACATTGGGTTCACAAAACACAGGACGAATATAACCCAGAGAAACTGGCAACATTGGGTTCACAAAACACAGGACGAAGATAATCCAGAGATACTGGCAACATTGGGTTCACAAAGCACAGGACGAAGATAATCCAGAGTCACTGGCAACATTGGGTTCACAAAACACAGGCCGAAGATAATCCAGAGATACTGGCAACATTGGTTTCACAAAGCACAGGACGAAGATAATCCAGTGTCACTGGCAACATTGGGTTCACAAAACACAGGACGAAGATAATCCAGAGTCACTGGCAACATTGGGTTCACAAAACAAAGGACGAAAATAATCCAGAGACACTGGCAACATTGGGTTCACAAAACACAGGACGAAGATAATCCAGTGACACTGGCAACATTGGGTTTACAAAACACAGGACGAAGATAATCTAGAGACACTGGCAACATTGGGTTCACAAAACACAAGACGAAAATAATCCAGAGTCACTGGCAACATTGGGTTCACAAAACACAGGACGAAGATAATCCAGAGTCACTGGCAACATTGGGTTCACAAAACACAGGACGAAAATAATCCAGAGACACTGGCATCATTGGATTCACAAACACAGGGCGAAGATAATCCAGAGACGCTGGCAATATTGGGTTCACAAAACACAGGACGAAGATAATCCAGAGACACTGGCAACATTGGGTTCAAAAAACACAGGACGAAGATAATCCAGAGACACTGGCAACATTGAGTTCACAAAACACAGGACGAAGATAATCCAGAGACACTGGCAACATTGGGTTCACAAAACAAAGGACGAAAGTAATCCAGAGACACTGGCAACATTGGGTTCACTGAACACAGGACGAAAATAATCCAGAGACACTGGCAACATTGGGTTCACAAAACACAGGACGAAGCTAATCCAGAGACACTGGCAACATTGGGTTCACAAAACACAGGACGAATATAACCCAGAGAAATTGGCAACATTGGGTTCACAAAACACAGGACGAAGATAATCCAGAGATACTGGCAACATTGGGTTCACAAAGCACAGGACGAAGATAATCCAGAGTCACTGGCAACATTGGGTTCACAAAACACAGGCCGAAGATAATCCAGAGATACTGGCAACATTGGGTTCACAAAGCACAGGACGAAAATAATCCAGTGTCACTGGCAACATTGGGTTCACAAAACACAGGATGAAGATAATCCAGAGTCACTGGCAACATTGGGTTCACAAAACACAGGACGAAAATAATCCAGAGACACTGGCAACATTGGGTTCAGAAAACACTGAACGAAGATAATCCAGAGACACTGGCAACATTGGGTTCACAAAACACAGGACGAAGATAATCCAGAAACACTGGTAACATTGGGTTCACAAAACAAAGGACGAAAGTAATCCAGAGACACTGGCAACATTGGGTTCATAGAACACAGGACGAAAATATTCCAGAGACACTGGCAAGATTGGGTTCACAAACCACGGGACGAAAATAATCCAGAGACACTGGCAACATTGGGTTCACAAAACACAGGACGAAGATAATCCAGAGTCACTGACATCATTGGGATCACAAAAAAAGGACGAAGATAATCCAGAGACACTGGCAACATTGGGCTCACAAAACACAGGACGAAGATAATCCAGAGTCACTGGCAACATTGGGTTCACAAAACACAGGACGAAAATAATCCAGAGACACTGGCATCATTGGATTCACAAAACACAGGGCGAAGATAATCCAGAGACGCTGGCAATATTGGGTTCACAAAACACTGGACGAAGGTAATCCAGAGACACTGGTAACATTGGGTTCACAAAACAAAGGACGAAAGTAATCCAGAGACAGTGGCAACATTGGGTTCATAGAACACAGGACGACAATAATCCAGAGACACTGGCAAAATTGGATTCACAAACCACGGGACGAAAATAATCCAGAGACACTGGCAACATTAGGTTCACAAAACACAGGACGAAGATAATCCAGAGTCACTGACAACATAGGGATCACAAAAAAAGGACGCAGATAATCCAGAGACACTGGCAACATTGGGCTCACACAACACAGGACGAAGATAATCCAGAGTCACTGGCAACATTGGGATCACAAAGCACAGGACGAAGATAATCTAGAGACACTGGCAACATTGGGTTCACAAAACACAGGACGAAGATAATCCAGAGTCACTGGCAACATTGGGATCACAAAACACAGGACGAAGATAATCCAGAGACACTGGCAACATTGGGATCACAAAACACAGGACGAAGATAATCCAGAGTCACTGGCAACATTGGGTTCACAAAACACAGGACGAAGATAATCAAGAGTCACTGGCAACATTGGGTTCACAAAACATAGGACGAAGATAATCCAGAGACACTGGCAACATTGGGTTAACAAAGCACAGGACGAAGATAATCTAGAGACACTGGCAACATTGGGTTCACAAAACACAGGACGAAGATAATCTAGAGACACTGGCAACATTGGGTTCACAAAACACAGGACGAAGATAATCTAGATACACTGGCAACATTGGGTTCACAAAACAAAGGACGAAGATAATCCAGAGACACTGGCAACATTGGGTTCACAAAGAACAGGATGAAGATAATCCAGAGTCACTGGCAACATTGGGATCACAAAACACAGGACGAAGATAATCCAGAGACACTGGCAACATTGGGTTCACAAAACACAGGACGAAGATAATCGAGAGTCACTGGCAACATTGGGATTACAAAACACAGGACGAAGATAATCCAGAGTCACTGGCAACATTGGGATCACAAAACACAAGACGAAGATAATCCAGAGTCACTGAAGACATTGGGATCACAAAGCACAGGACAAAGATAATCCAGAGACACTGGCAACATTGCGTTAACAAAACACAGGACGAAGATAATCCAGAGTCACTGAAGAAATTGGGATCACAAAGCACAGGACAAAGATAATCCAGAGACACTGGCAACATTGCGTTAACAAAACACAGGACGACGATAATCTAGAGACACTGGCAACATTGGGTTCAAAAAGCACAGGACGAAGATAATCTAGAGACACTGGCAACATTGGGTTTACAAAACACAGGACGAAGATAATCTAGAGAAACTGGCAACATTGGGTTCACAAAACACAGGACGAAGATAATCTAGAGACACTGGCAACATTGGGTTCACAAAACACAGGACGAAGATAATCTAGAGACACTGGAAAAAATTGTGTTCACAAAGCACAGGACGAAGATAATCCAGAGAAACTGGCAACATTGGGTTCACAAAACACAGAACGAAGATAATCCAGAGACACTGGCAACATTGGGTTCACAAAACACAGGACGAAGATAATCCACAGACACTGCCAACATTGGGTTCACAAAACACAGGACGAATATAATCCAGAGACACTGGCAATATTGGGTTCACAAAACACAGGACGAAGATAATCCAGAGTCACTGTCAACATTGGGTTCAGAAAACACAGGACGAAGATAATCCAGAGACACTGGCAACATTGGGTTCACAAAACACAGGACGAAAATAATCGAGAGACACTGGCAACATTGAGTTCACAAAACACAGGACGAAGCTAATCCAGAGACACTGGCAACATTGGGTTCACAAAACACAGGACGAATATAATCCAGAGACACTGGCAACATTGGGTTCATAAAACACAGGACGAAGATAATCCAGAGACACTGGCAACATTGGGTTCACAAAACACAGGACGAAGATAATCCAGAGATACTGGCAACATTGGGTTCACAAAGCACAGGACGAAGATAATTCAGAGTCACTGACAACATTGGGTTCACAAAACACAGGCCGAAGATAATCCAGAGATACTGGCAACATTGGGTTCACAAAACACAGGATGAAGATAATCCAGAGTCACTGGCAACATTGGGTTCACAAAACACAGGACGAAAATAATCCAGAGACACTGGCAACATTGGGTTCAGAAAACACAGGACGAAGATAATCCAGAGACACTGGCAACATTGGGTTCACAAAACACAGAACGAAGATAATCCAGAGACACTGGCAACATTGGGTTCACAAAACACAGGACGAAGATAATCCACAGACACTGCCAACATTGGGTTCACAAAACACAGGACGAATATAATCCAGAGACACTGGCAATATTGGGTTCACAAAACACAGGACGAAGATAATCCAGAGTCACTGTCAACATTGGGTTCACAAAACACAGGACGAAAATAATCCAGAGACACTGGCAACATTGGGTTCACGAAACACAGGACGAAGATAATCCAGAGTCACTGGCAACATTGGGTTCACAAAACACAGGATGAAGATAATCCAGAGACACTGGCAACATTGGGTTCACCAACCACAGGACGAAGATAATCCAGAGACACTGGTAACATTGGGTTTACAAAACACAGGAAGAAGATAATCCAGAGACACTGGCAACATTGGGTTCACAAAACACAGGACGAAAATAATCCAGAGACACTGGCATCATTGGATTCACAAACACAGGGCGAAGATAATCCAGAGACGCTGGCAATATTGGGTTCACAAAACACAGGACGAAGATAATCCAGAGACACTGGCAACATTGGGTTCACAAAACACAGGACGAAGATAATCCAGAGACACTGGCAACATTGAGTTCACAAAACACAGGACGAAGATAATCCAGAGACACTGGCAACATTGGGTTCACAAAACAAAGGACGAAAATAATCCAGAGACACTGGCAACATTAGGTTCACAGAACACAGGACGAAAATAATCCAGAGACACTGGCAACATTGGGTTCAGAAAACACAGGACGAAGATAATCCAGAGACACTGGCAACATTGGGTTCACAAAACACAGGACGAAAATAATCGAGAGACACTGGCAACATTGAGTTCACAAAACACAGGACGAAGCTAATCCAGAGACACTGGCAACATTGGGTTCACAAAACACAGGACGAATATAATCCAGAGACACTGGCAACATTGGGTTCACAAAACACAGGACGAAGATAATCCAGAGACACTGGCAACATTGGGTTCACAAAACACAGGACGAAGATAATCCAGAGATACTGGCAACATTGGGTTCACAAAGCACAGGACGAAGATAATTCAGAGTCACTGGCAACATTGGGTTCACAAAACACAGGCCGAAGATAATCCAGAGATACTGGCAACATTGGGTTCACAAAGCACAGGACGAAGATAATCCAGAGTCACTGGCAACATTGGGTTCACAAAACACAGGCCGAAGATAATCCAGAGATACTGGCAACATTGGTTTCACAAAGCACAGGACGAAGATAATCCAGTGTCACTGGCAACATTGGGTTCACAAAACACAGGACGAAGATAATCCAGAGTCACTGGCAACATTGGGTTCACAAAACAAAGGACGAAAATAATCCAGAGACACTGGCAACATTGGGTTCACAAAACACAGGACGAAGATAATCCAGTGACACTGGCAACATTGGGTTTACAAAACACAGGACGAAGATAATCTAGAGACACTGGCAACATTGGGTTCACAAAACACAAGACGAAAATAATCCAGAGTCACTGGCAACATTGGGTTCACAAAACACAGGACGAAGATAATCCAGAGTCACTGGCAACATTGGGTTCACAAAACACAGGACGAAAATAATCCAGAGACACTGGCATCATTGGATTCACAAACACAGGGCGAAGATAATCCAGAGACGCTGGCAATATTGGGTTCACAAAACACAGGACGAAGATAATCCAGAGACACTGGCAACATTGGGTTCAAAAAACACAGGACGAAGATAATCCAGAGACACTGGCAACATTGAGTTCACAAAACACAGGACGAAGATAATCCAGAGACACTGGCAACATTGGGTTCACAAAACAAAGGACGAAAGTAATCCAGAGACACTGGCAACATTGGGTTCACTGAACACAGGACGAAAATAATCCAGAGACACTGGCAACATTGGGTTCACAAAACACAGGACGAAGCTAATCCAGAGACACTGGCAACATTGGGTTCACAAAACACAGGACGAATATAACCCAGAGAAATTGGCAACATTGGGTTCACAAAACACAGGACGAAGATAATCCAGAGATACTGGCAACATTGGGTTCACAAAGCACAGGACGAAGATAATCCAGAGTCACTGGCAACATTGGGTTCACAAAACACAGGCCGAAGATAATCCAGAGATACTGGCAACATTGGGTTCACAAAGCACAGGACGAAAATAATCCAGTGTCACTGGCAACATTGGGTTCACAAAACACAGGATGAAGATAATCCAGAGTCACTGGCAACATTGGGTTCACAAAACACAGGACGAAAATAATCCAGAGACACTGGCAACATTGGGTTCAGAAAACACTGAACGAAGATAATCCAGAGACACTGGCAACATTGGGTTCACAAAACACAGGACGAAGATAATCCAGAAACACTGGTAACATTGGGTTCACAAAACAAAGGACGAAAGTAATCCAGAGACACTGGCAACATTGGGTTCATAGAACACAGGACGAAAATATTCCAGAGACACTGGCAAGATTGGGTTCACAAACCACGGGACGAAAATAATCCAGAGACACTGGCAACATTGGGTTCACAAAACACAGGACGAAGATAATCCAGAGTCACTGACATCATTGGGATCACAAAAAAAGGACGAAGATAATCCAGAGACACTGGCAACATTGGGCTCACAAAACACAGGACGAAGATAATCCAGAGTCACTGGCAACATTGGGTTCACAAAACACAGGACGAAAATAATCCAGAGACACTGGCATCATTGGATTCACAAAACACAGGGCGAAGATAATCCAGAGACGCTGGCAATATTGGGTTCACAAAACACTGGACGAAGGTAATCCAGAGACACTGGTAACATTGGGTTCACAAAACAAAGGACGAAAGTAATCCAGAGACAGTGGCAACATTGGGTTCATAGAACACAGGACGACAATAATCCAGAGACACTGGCAAAATTGGATTCACAAACCACGGGACGAAAATAATCCAGAGACACTGGCAACATTAGGTTCACAAAACACAGGACGAAGATAATCCAGAGTCACTGACAACATAGGGATCACAAAAAAAGGACGCAGATAATCCAGAGACACTGGCAACATTGGGCTCACACAACACAGGACGAAGATAATCCAGAGTCACTGGCAACATTGGGATCACAAAGCACAGGACGAAGATAATCTAGAGACACTGGCAACATTGGGTTCACAAAACACAGGACGAAGATAATCCAGAGTCACTGGCAACATTGGGATCACAAAACACAGGACGAAGATAATCCAGAGACACTGGCAACATTGGGATCACAAAACACAGGACGAAGATAATCCAGAGTCACTGGCAACATTGGGTTCACAAAACACAGGACGAAGATAATCAAGAGTCACTGGCAACATTGGGTTCACAAAACATAGGACGAAGATAATCCAGAGACACTGGCAACATTGGGTTAACAAAGCACAGGACGAAGATAATCTAGAGACACTGGCAACATTGGGTTCACAAAACACAGGACGAAGATAATCTAGAGACACTGGCAACATTGGGTTCACAAAACACAGGACGAAGATAATCTAGATACACTGGCAACATTGGGTTCACAAAACAAAGGACGAAGATAATCCAGAGACACTGGCAACATTGGGTTCACAAAGAACAGGATGAAGATAATCCAGAGTCACTGGCAACATTGGGATCACAAAACACAGGACGAAGATAATCCAGAGACACTGGCAACATTGGGTTCACAAAACACAGGACGAAGATAATCGAGAGTCACTGGCAACATTGGGATTACAAAACACAGGACGAAGATAATCCAGAGTCACTGGCAACATTGGGATCACAAAACACAAGACGAAGATAATCCAGAGTCACTGAAGACATTGGGATCACAAAGCACAGGACAAAGATAATCCAGAGACACTGGCAACATTGCGTTAACAAAACACAGGACGAAGATAATCCAGAGTCACTGAAGAAATTGGGATCACAAAGCACAGGACAAAGATAATCCAGAGACACTGGCAACATTGCGTTAACAAAACACAGGACGACGATAATCTAGAGACACTGGCAACATTGGGTTCAAAAAGCACAGGACGAAGATAATCTAGAGACACTGGCAACATTGGGTTTACAAAACACAGGACGAAGATAATCTAGAGAAACTGGCAACATTGGGTTCACAAAACACAGGACGAAGATAATCTAGAGACACTGGCAACATTGGGTTCACAAAACACAGGACGAAGATAATCTAGAGACACTGGAAAAAATTGTGTTCACAAAGCACAGGACGAAGATAATCCAGAGAAACTGGCAACATTGGGTTCACAAAACACAGAACGAAGATAATCCAGAGACACTGGCAACATTGGGTTCACAAAACACAGGACGAAGATAATCCACAGACACTGCCAACATTGGGTTCACAAAACACAGGACGAATATAATCCAGAGACACTGGCAATATTGGGTTCACAAAACACAGGACGAAGATAATCCAGAGTCACTGTCAACATTGGGTTCAGAAAACACAGGACGAAGATAATCCAGAGACACTGGCAACATTGGGTTCACAAAACACAGGACGAAAATAATCGAGAGACACTGGCAACATTGAGTTCACAAAACACAGGACGAAGCTAATCCAGAGACACTGGCAACATTGGGTTCACAAAACACAGGACGAATATAATCCAGAGACACTGGCAACATTGGGTTCATAAAACACAGGACGAAGATAATCCAGAGACACTGGCAACATTGGGTTCACAAAACACAGGACGAAGATAATCCAGAGATACTGGCAACATTGGGTTCACAAAGCACAGGACGAAGATAATTCAGAGTCACTGACAACATTGGGTTCACAAAACACAGGCCGAAGATAATCCAGAGATACTGGCAACATTGGGTTCACAAAACACAGGATGAAGATAATCCAGAGTCACTGGCAACATTGGGTTCACAAAACACAGGACGAAAATAATCCAGAGACACTGGCAACATTGGGTTCAGAAAACACAGGACGAAGATAATCCAGAGACACTGGCAACATTGGGTTCACAAAACACAGAACGAAGATAATCCAGAGACACTGGCAACATTGGGTTCACAAAACACAGGACGAAGATAATCCACAGACACTGCCAACATTGGGTTCACAAAACACAGGACGAATATAATCCAGAGACACTGGCAATATTGGGTTCACAAAACACAGGACGAAGATAATCCAGAGTCACTGTCAACATTGGGTTCACAAAACACAGGACGAAAATAATCCAGAGACACTGGCAACATTGGGTTCACGAAACACAGGACGAAGATAATCCAGAGTCACTGGCAACATTGGGTTCACAAAACACAGGATGAAGATAATCCAGAGACACTGGCAACATTGGGTTCACCAACCACAGGACGAAGATAATCCAGAGACACTGGTAACATTGGGTTTACAAAACACAGGAAGAAGATAATCCAGAGACACTGGCAACATTGGGTTCACAAAACACAGGACGAAAATAATCCAGAGACACTGGCATCATTGGATTCACAAACACAGGGCGAAGATAATCCAGAGACGCTGGCAATATTGGGTTCACAAAACACAGGACGAAGATAATCCAGAGACACTGGCAACATTGGGTTCACAAAACACAGGACGAAGATAATCCAGAGACACTGGCAACATTGAGTTCACAAAACACAGGACGAAGATAATCCAGAGACACTGGCAACATTGGGTTCACAAAACAAAGGACGAAAATAATCCAGAGACACTGGCAACATTAGGTTCACAGAACACAGGACGAAAATAATCCAGAGACACTGGCAACATTGGGTTCAGAAAACACAGGACGAAGATAATCCAGAGACACTGGCAACATTGGGTTCACAAAACACAGGACGAAAATAATCGAGAGACACTGGCAACATTGAGTTCACAAAACACAGGACGAAGCTAATCCAGAGACACTGGCAACATTGGGTTCACAAAACACAGGACGAATATAATCCAGAGACACTGGCAACATTGGGTTCACAAAACACAGGACGAAGATAATCCAGAGACACTGGCAACATTGGGTTCACAAAACACAGGACGAAGATAATCCAGAGATACTGGCAACATTGGGTTCACAAAGCACAGGACGAAGATAATTCAGAGTCACTGGCAACATTGGGTTCACAAAACACAGGCCGAAGATAATCCAGAGATACTGGCAACATTGGGTTCACAAAACACAGGATGAAGATAATCCAGAGTCACTGGCAACATTGGGTTCACAAAACACAGGACGAAAATAATCCAGAGACACTGGCAACATTGGGTTCAGAAAACACAGGACGAAGATAATCCAGAGACACTGGCAACATTGGGTTCACAAAACACAGGACGAAAATAATCCAGAGACACTGGCAACAATGGGTTCACAAAACACAGGACGGAAATAATCCAGACACACTGGCAACATTGGGTTCACAAAACACAGGATGAAGATAATCCAGAGTCACTGGCAACATTGGGTTCACAAAACACAGGCCGAAGATAATCCAGAGATACTGGCAACATTGGGTTCACAAAACACAGGATGAAGATAATCCAGAGTCACTGGCAACATTGGGTTCACAAAACACAGGACGAAAATAATCCAGAGACACTGGCAACATTGGGTTCAGAAAACACAGGACGAAGATAATCCAGAGACACTGGCAACATTGGGTTCACAAAACACAGGACGAAAATAATCCAGAGACACTGGCAACATTGAGTTCACAAAACACAGGACAAATATAATCCAGAGACACTGGCAACATTGGGTTCACAAAGCGCAGGACGAAGATAATCCAGAGTCACTGGCAACATTGGGTTCACAAAACACAGGACGAAGATAATCCAGAGACACTAACAACATTGGGATCACAAAACACAAGACGAAGATAATCCAGAGACACTGGCAACATTGGGTTCACATAGCACAGGACGAAGATAATCCAGAGACACTGGCAACATTGAGTTCACAAAACACAGGACGAAGATAATCCAGAGTCACTGGCAACATTGGGTTCACAAAACACAGGACGAAGATAATTCAGAGACACTGGCAACATTGGGTTCACAAAACACAGGACGAAGATAATCCAGAGGCACTGGCAACATTGGGTTCACAAAACACAGGACGAAAATAATCCAGAGACACTGGCAACATTGGGTTCACAAAACACAGGACGAAAATAATCCAGAGACACTGGCAACAATGGGTTCACAAAATACAGGACGAAAATAATCCAGACACACTGGCAACATTGGGTTCACAAAACACAGGACGAAGATAATTCAGAGACACTGGCAACATTGGGTTCACTAAACACAGGACGAAGATAATCCAGAGACACTGGCAACATTGGGTTCACAAAACACAGGACGAATATAATCCAGAGACCCTGGCAACATTGGGTTCACAAAACACAGGACGAAGATAATCCAGAGTCACTGGCAACATTGGGTTCACAAAACACAGGACGAAGATAACCCAGAGACCCTGGCAACATTGGGTTCACAAAACACAGGACGAAGATAATCCAGAGACACTGGCAACATTGGGTTCACAAAACACAGGACGAAGATAATCCAGAGACACTGGCAACATTGGGTTCACAAAACACAGGACGAAGATAATCCAGAGACACTGGCAACATTGGGTTCACCAACCACAGGACGAAGATAATCCAGAGACACTGGCAACATTGGGTTCACAAAACACAGGACGAAGACAAACAAAGCAAACACAACAACACAGAAAACTACAAAGATGAGTAACACGGACCACACCAAAAAACCCGAGTTGTACCGAGTGCTAGCGAAGGATAGGCCGAATCGGTGGTGTGATAGTTTGCGTAATCGCATCGGATGAGTTAAATAGGGGGCTTGAGGCAAGGTTAAACCAATAACCATACAATTAGAATAAGCTGCTTCTCCACTAAACACGCAGCATTACGGAGAACGATCAAATACAACACAACAATCACAACAATTGCTGCAAATACGGACTAAGAACTATGATATAGGACACTATAATAAATTGGTTCTAAAAACATTGCATGATAACATCTTACAGTCAGTAGTATAATCACATAATAACAGCTTACAGTCAGTAGTATAATCACATAATAACATCTTACAGTCAGTAGTATAATCACATATTAACATCTTACAGTCAGTAGTATAATCACATAATAACATCTTACAGTCAGTAGTATAATCACATAATAACATCTTACAGTCAGTAGTATAATCACATATTAACATCTTACGGTCAGTAGTATAATTACATAATAACATCTTACAGTCAGTAGTATAATCACATAATAACATCTTACAGTCAGTAGTATAATCACGTAATAACATCTTACAATCAGTAGTATAATTACATAATAACAGCTTACAGTCAGTAGTATAATCAAGTAATAACATCTTACAATCAGTAGTATAATCACATAATAACATCTTACAGTCAGTAGTATAATCACGTAATAACATCTTACAATCAGTAGTATAATTACATAATAACATCTTACAGTCAGTAGTATAATCACATAATAACATCTTACAGTCAGTAGTATAATCACGTAATAACATCTTACAATCAGTAGTATAATTACATAATAACATCTTACAGTCAGTAGTATAATCACATAATAACATCTTACAGTCAGTAGTATAATTACATAATAACATCTTACAGTCAGTAGTATAATCACGTAATAACATCTTACAATCAGTGGTATAATTACATAATAACATCTTACAGTCAGTAGTATAATCAAGTAATAACATCTTACAATCAGTAGTATAATCACATAATAACATCTTACAGTCAGTAGTATAATCACGTAATAACATCTTACAATCAGTAGTATAATTACATAATAACATCTTACAGTCAGTAGTATAATCACATAATAACATCTTACAGTCAGTAGTATAATTACATAATAACATCTTACAGTCAGTAGTATAATCACGTAATAACATCTTACAATCAGTGGTATAATTACATAATAACATCTTACAGTCAGTATTATAATCAAGTAATAACATCTTACAATCAGTAGTATAATCACATAATAACATCTTACAGTCAGTCGTATAATCACGTAATAACATCTTACAATCAGTAGTATAATTACATATTAACATCTTACAATCAGTAGTATAATTACATAATAATATCTTACAGTCAGTAGTATAATCACATAATAACATCTTACAATCAGTAGTATAATTACATAATAACATATTACAGTCAGTAGTATAATCAAATAATAACATCTTACAATCAGTAGTATAATCACATAATAACATCTTACAATCAGTAGTATAATCACGTAATAACATCTTACAATCAGTAGTATAATTACATAATAACATCTTACAGTCAGTAGCATAATCACATAATAACATCTTACAGTCAGTAGTATAATCACGTAATAACATCTTACAGTCAGTAGTATAATCACGTAATAAAATCTTACAATCAGTAGTATAATCACATAATAAGATCTTACAGTCAGTAGTATAATCACATAACAACATCTTAGTCAGTAGTATAATCACGTAATAACATCTTACAGTCAATCACAAACTCACTCACCTACCATTTTGTGGCGATATGCACTGACTGCATTGGTAGGTATCACACGACAGACGATTACGGCTACGACGGTCCTGACATTTATTTGTAATTTAGTTCATGCCACCATGCGAATTCTTGAAACTCAAAATATAAAATGAAAGTAAGCTATAATTACAATACAATACAGCGACGCACATAGAATAAAACAACGAAGAGAGATAGCTATGACACAAATCTCTTCCGCTCCAAAATATTTATCAATTATGCAGAATCTACAGGCATATATATACATGCGTAGAGAAGTTGAGAAAAACATGTCTCAAGTTTATTATAACAAGGAATGACCTTGGTAAGAAATTTAGAATGATGTTTTTTTGTAGAATTGTGTTATCAGTTTAACAAATAATAAAAGCCCCTGGCAATAGATGGTGCTACTTATAGAGATATCTACAGTATATTATCGACAACTGTTTTATTCAAGACACGTTTACCAATTACATCAATTGGTGGTCATCGCTGCGATATAGCTTATTGTACAATTGAACCTCTGTGTCTAGGGTGAGAATGTAGACAGAGATGAAATAGTGTTTATCTTTCGTTTCTGTCGTTCATGAAATATCAAGGTGATAACTTAGAGTACGGAGATCGAGGAATTCACACGGAATCAAAATCCGAATGTATGCATTAAAAAGAAAAAAGAAAACGGAATTAATCAAATGAAATATTAAAAGATAATCACCACAAAATCCGGCAGTGAGAGAGCAAGGATTCGAAATGATGCACACTGTGCTGCGAATACGGACTAAGAACTATGATTAAAGACATGATATATGACACTATAATACATTTTTCTTAATAATATTATATAATAACATGTTACAGTCAGTAGTATAATCACCTAATGTAATAGAAGAATGCAAGATGTGATAAAACACCAGTATAATTACCTATATATTAAATGATGAAATAATGTGAGCTCAACGAAAATATCTATGTTCACAATTACTTCGTTTTTGAATTGGTTTAATTAAATCAGACATTTCAAAGTATTGTGATTGATAATACACAGAAGCAAAGTTGACGAAAGATGATAATTTATATTTACACATTTGCACTTCTATGCAAAATATGCGTCAATAATCTAATTCCATTGTGAAGTTGATACATTATAGATGTAAATACTTCAATTTAAGCAAGTTGACACGCAATCTTATTCTAATAATATCTTAAACATTCCAAGCTTCAATAGAAACATTTTCAACTCGATCTAGCATTTCGTACAGGTGCACTTTTAATATATACTTTCAAGTCTCTCGGGTTTTTATTTTCCCCTATAACCGAGGCCATTGACAAGTTCTTGAAAAAAATATCAATTTCAATATTCTTTTGTTTTTCATAAGCAGAACAGTCATCAACCATCATAATGTCCCATGCGAATATATTTTGTGTTTGTGTATAAAGTACAACTATAAGTAAAGACTGAAATTTTCGAGATCACATTAACAATGCTGTAGACAATGATCATCTTGTCCGTGCTACTGTTGTAACATCTTAAAGGGTAACACCATTATTAATTTACCCTTTTTCGGTTTTGGTGATTGTCGAAATATGAGGACACACAAAGCGAAGTCACTAACCAATGAAAATATATCGTCATTTACACTTCCTTTGTGAGAATCGGTTTTCATCGAGACATAGGTCAGAAACAATGGTTTATTGCTATTGGTCAGCTATGTTGCTTTGCATGATTTTATTTATCGACAAATATAATGAATAATCAAGATTTTCTTGTTCAACTAATGTGTCCGCAGATGAGTTTGTGCGTCAACGTATCTACGCCCCTGCGTACACTGACGTCAAACACTATTTCCATAACACATGATTTTCGTGAAGCAGGAACTGTAAACCTTACTGAAGCGCCAGAATGTACTCGGTTTTAAGTAGGGTTCCCATGGCTCAATTCTTAGTTATCTCTGGCGTTAAGTAGATCATTGTTTGTACTTTTGTCCTTTTTCTTTTGGCCATTGTCGTATCTATTCTTCTTCTTTTGGCCATTGTCGTATCTATTCTTCTTCTTTTGGCCATTGTCGTATCTATTTTTCTTCAATTTACGGCTTTGGTCACTCCTTTGGCATATTCAGTCTTCCAGTAGCGTCTTTGTCACTTCAATGATGTAAACGATATTTATGTCCTTTCTTCTGCTTTCAATAATCGCTTCATGGACACTTACGGATAACCCCTTAAGATGTTCAAAATAGTTTTTATCATATTTTAGCGTGCGGTTAATAACAAATACTCCACTAAATATAGTTGCAAAGGTAAAACAAAGGTATCACTAAGAAATGTGGCCATCTCCAGAAGTTCTTCGATTCCGTGTACTATAGCTACCATCGACGAACAACAATAGCTTGTAAATATGCACTTTTAAGTTGGTATCAGATTAATAACCATAAATATGAATTGTCAACAAGCAAGATGAATATAATTTGTATGATCTAACTGTGGAAAGAAAAATTGAAGATACCAAAAGGGTAATCAGAGGCTGTAAATAGAAGAAAGATACAGAAAACAATGGACAAAGGAAGGAGGGTAAAAGAACAAACAACGATCTACAAAACATTACATAGAAGACTAAAGATTGATCAACACAAACCCCACTAAAACCGGGCTTTAACTTAGGTGATACGGAAAGGTAGGCAGTTAAGTAGTGTTGTTATAAAGATATACATGTACTATTGTAAAACTAACGAGTATTTAAACAAAACAAAAAAAAACTAAAAAATAACTGTTTATGGTATTGACGTCAACATTTTCAATTTAGTAACTGTATTGAAATTTGTTGGAATAATAACACAATTATGTTTTAATACCAGTTTCAAGTAGAATATTAAATACCGTCTTAGTGCACCAAAGTCTATAATTATTAAATTTAAGAATCGGTTTATTTTGTTATAATTTGACAATCTCATTTTTTGCTGAAAAACGGCGATCAATTTAACCAAAATGTCATAGTTACAATAAATTAGCTCGTTCTATAGAAACAAAATGTGTAAGCTACTAATGGGGTGAAAGCAACATAGATATGCTTACAAGTAACTAGACAATTATACCAATTCAATTTTGAAGCAGCGTGAACAAATAGTATATATTTTGTATGCATTAAAATAAAAATAAAAGCACATTAAAATTATCTTTTTACTAAGTTGAATATCTGCTCAAACTTTTATTCTTCAATAGTTTAATAAGGATATTTAATAATTCCAACAGTCACGTTTCGCCCGTTAAAGAAACATATTAAGAACAGTTTGAAGATACGAAAGGAGTAATCAGAATCCGTAAATCGAAGAAGAACAGACAACACAATGACCAAAAGAAAAAGTACTAAAGGACATACAACCGACAAGAGGACATTGACCTCTCAAATGCACAGAACACAAATTAGAAGATTTTGTATAGAAATAGCTGTCATTTATCATCCTATTATTGGTACTCAAATATGTGTGATGTTGTAAATTTTAATTCCATTTTATGTCAAATTGTTTCTCGTCAATCTCTACAGTTCAATTAACATATAAAACATCAAAAATATAGGAAGAAACATTATTTTGGAATTATCTCGTTTTTTGCAATTTTGAAAATTATTCAATTACTACAATAGTTGAAGCCGACTTCATATAAGCAAAATCAATATAAAAACGTTTGATAAAACGTAATTAAAATGTTACTAGGAAATTGCTTTTTGTTCTCTTTGTTCCCATAAAAAAGGTTGAATTCTAGTCACGTAGCAAATAGTAAAATCATTGTCCATAGCATTAAGGGATCGTGATGGTAGGATAGCTGGATTTACAACTACCTATGTAATCAGTGCCTATTACCACTGAAGTTGTGAGTTCGAATCCCGTTCATGGCGAGTTGTACTAGATACAGCAGTATGTGATAAAGTTTGGCAGTGACTTGTGACAGGTCGGTAGTTTTCGCCGGGCACTCCGGTTTCCTCCACCAATAAAATTGACCGCCACAATATAACTAAAATGTTGTTGAAAGTGGCGTTAAACAACATAAACCTTAACCATAGCATTAATGTAAATAAATCAAGAAGGACTGTTATTCAAGACACAAACTCCTACGAGCGATATCAAATTATTTTAATATGTAATCTCCCCCACGTTCGGAAAACTGTATTAAATCCAGAGAGGTATGTTTTTTGAATACACATTATAATACAATGTTTAGTAAACGGGACTAGCATATCCCCCTCCATATCACTTGATGTAAGGGTGACTTAAGAAGACGGGTGCCAATAGAGAAGCAGGAACTACTAATGCTTTCTGAACATCTGATTTTACTCACGGTTTTTTGTGGAGTTCGTGTTGCCAACATCTTAGTGTTCTGTGTAGTGTTATGTCGTTCATTGTTTTATTTTTGACCTTTTTCTGTTCTTCATGGTATTGTCTGTCCTTTGATTTACGGCTTCTGATTACCCCTTTGGTATTTTCAAACTTTTCTCAAATATTTGCTTATTTCCCTTTTGTTAAAGTACTATTTTTGATGACTTTTACAGGAATTGTCAAAATAAACAAACCACTTTCCCCAAATAAATAACAAAACCTAGAATGGCAAACAGAAATAGAAAACTAATATCATGTATTCTGTCGCATAAATATCACAAATGCTTTTCCAATATTCATCTGTCAGATTATCGTTCGCATATTAGAAAATATGGTTAAAATGTGACTGATTTAAAATTTACTGATTGAAATAAAATACAGTACTGAGTTAGTTATTCAACATGTCCACACACGGCGGGAGATTTCCCCAGAGACGACAATGTTATTTATTTTCACAACAAATTGTGTACAGACTATGTGTGTAGGTGTATGTGGTGATGGTATAATTCAAATGTGGTGTATATTTCTAATGTTGTAATATACATCCAAATGTCAAGGTGTAGCTATCTCCATATATATATACAAGGTGTAATATTGTGTTGTGTACGAGTGATTGTTTTTAAACGCCAACGCATCCATTTTAAGCTATATCATGGCGGAAACTAGTTCATTTTCAATGACAAATGGCGAGGTCCGCTTTCTATTAGAGCAACGCACCTAGTTGGATTTTTATAGTTCTAGCTCAGTGAAACAACAGTCCGCGGATATACATGTTGCTCCACTCGCACACATTATCCCGATTCCGAGCCAACCACTATCTGCTCTTTCTACTTAATGCTGCGTGCTTAGAGTAGAAGCAACAGATAGCAATTTAATAGTTACCGCACTCAAGTTGAGGACGCTGATCATTTCACCACCGATGCGGTTGTGTACAATGAACACTGGTAAAGTTCACATATAATTTGTCAACAAAAATATTTTCGGGACTTTTAATATGACTATAATATTGAACGGCATGAAAGGGATGAAGAGCTATTATGTATGATGAAATGGTAACCTAACATTTGTAATCACTACTGAGTTTCTGTTTTGTTCTATATCACGTTTATACGAGTTTTGTTTTATTTCGCATCCCTAATATTACGGAGTTTAGTGATCGAGTTGCTGAGTTCTTAAGCTTAATACCACAAGCCTAACACTACTCACTTGTGGTTTCTCCCCGGCACTAACCCTCAAGTGTTCAAGGTACACGATAACTACCCATCGTCTGGATTGTCAACGGTCGATTTGCTCATAACCAGAAATGAAGAGCACTTTGCTAATTTACATATCTAAGATGGCGATACAGAGACGTCTGCAAATTGTATATGATCTATATAGAAGATATCATTCCAAATTGCATGCATGTCATTTTCTGAACTTGAAAATGATAAATTGAATCAATCTGAATTATATGAAATAAAAATTAATGAAAACAATCAAATATTCGAGGTTCCTGGACAAAATAAAAATCCGAGGCGGCGAACCCTTATCTGGCCTTAAGAGTATATGCAAAAATATCTGAAATATATGAAACTGGTGGTGTTTGAGACAAAATTTAACAATAAAAGACATTTGGCGGCATATTTTCTGAAAACAATTTAGATTCCTCGATAATAGATGGAATTATATTGACCAACCTTATATTTCTGTTTTGTAAACTCGAGGTTCCCACATTGAATACAATATGATCATTTTTGCAACCTCGCGATTTCAAAGGAATGGGTAAAATCATTACAAAACAAATTGATTTGAATTATGACAGACGAAAAACTTTGCGGAAATCAACAATACCTTTTAATTATCGAATAATTGACGGACACATTGAATTTCCGCACTGTATGCTATTAATTGGCAAATCTAATAAACAATCCACCAGGCTTGAAACTGTAGTCACGTGATCAAAATCTAATCTAAATATGATGAATATTAAATTTATGAGGAAAAGTACCATGAATTTCTGGATATGTATGGCATAAATTCAGGTAGTGTCGATATACTTGCAAACAGTTGCTGAAAGTCCACATAAATTCCAATAACCATATCCTTAATCCGGGCCATGTATTGCTAATACTATCTATCCACAACGGACATACATCTTAGCATTGCTATTATTCCATATATTTAATTAATATTTAACAATTAAAAGCATGGAAATTCTGTAGCAACATTTTTCGGATATTTTGCGACATAGATACAACAGTAGGGACATCATATTTGTGTTTTGTGATTATTTCATATTACTGTATGCACTTTTATGACCTTGTAGATCTGTTTACTAGATGTCTACATTTTTCACTTAAATGAGGACTTATTATATCACAATGTCTCAATAGAAATGCATGCACTGAATTCCGTATCACCTCTCAACGCTGCAACATCTGTCAGACGAGGTTTTATCTAGAAATTATAGTCAAATGTTGAAGGCTATAAACTGGCATACTGTTCGATACTACAGCATGTGTCAAACGAAGTCTTATTTTTACATGGTAAAATGTTGAAGGATATAAACTGGAATATCTACTTTATGCCAATATTAATTAAAAGTTTTATACCATGCCTTCATTTAATCAACAGTTGATAAAAAAAACATACCAGTTAACAAAAGAAACGATATATAGAAATCATTACTTCTTCAATAGTAACAAAAAGGACATAACAATAATAAACATTTTATATATAAATACCTTATGTGTCTGTTCCAGACTAAATCCGTATTTGAACCATACGCGTATGGTCATCAACGAGTTAGACCAACTCGGTATTTAGACCATATGCGTATCAAATGAAGAAGACGATTTTGAAGGAATCATTTAATTGTTAATCTAAATGTTAAATAATGAAACGCATTTACACATATTTACCAGTCAAGTGCAACATACATGTACATGTGGAAATCAATTTTAAACATTTAAACACATACGTCAAGGGTGACATTTGCTCCCACACGAACTTCTGTCTTTCTACTTTGCACGATTTTGCAGTACAATTATCTTTGCACTCGCACTTGCATCTTTTGCAAGACAATGAACAACTTGCTTGTTTAGCTGCTGCGTGGAGAGAGATGAGAGCTTCGACCCAATGAGAACTATCAACCACTGAATTAAACAATTCCAGATCACCCATATCATAAAATGAATTGCGAATTCCGTAAGGACATGCTAGCTTAAAAAGACTCCCATCTTTCCCAACTACATCTATTATCTTACAAAGAAGCCTAGGCAAGTCCCCAGAAGCACTATCAACTGTAAGAATTCTAACAGTGACAAAACTACCCTTTACAATTGAATCATTATCTCTAGACACTTTTTTGTTGTTTTTTCTCATAGTATTTTGTACAGTTTTAGCGTAATTAGCATCAACCATTTGACGAATTTTATCATGTTTAACACTAGTTGTTGGTTGTAATGTTACTTCATCTGTCTGGTCAGCAGTCCCGTCCGTCAATAGCTCATGAAAAATGGCAAAGTCATCTTCAGACACAATCTCCTGCTGATATGATCTGTGATCACTTACCTCATACAGTACATTACCATAATCCGTACGTAGTCGTTTAGCAGGTGGTAAGTCTGATAAATCTGTGACAGTCTGTAAGTCCGTTTGTGTGCTTGTTCCTGGTTCAATGTCCGTCTGTGAAACATCAGGATGAGTAATTGTCTCGCATTCGACGTCCGTCTGTAAATCTGCTTGTGAATCCGTCTGAAGATCGGTTTCTGAGTCCAACTCTGTCGCTGATTCAGTCTATGAGTCTGTAGCTGAGTCAGTCTGTTAGTCAGTCTGCGAGTTAGACTGTGAGTGTGTCTGTGAATCTGTCTCAGCTACAATGTCAGTCTGTGAATCATTTTCATACAACTATTCAATTTGATCATCAATAAATTCACTAACAGCATTAGCTCCTACTAATATACCGTTATTAGCTTTTTGTCCATAAACAGCTTCATATGGGGTCATTTTAATACCTGAGTGAAATTGAGTGTTCAATGAATACTGAATTTCAAACATAAATTATAACCAGCCAGACCCGGGTTTTTTAGCCCTGTTCGACGCAAGCAGTCGGTGCAGTGAGCAATGTATTTGTTCCACAAGACCCTGTGTCCTTGGATGTCTTGGTCTACCTGTAATAATCTAGACGTTTCCAGCTGGCCATAAGTTCAAAGTTTCTCTGATTACATTGTTGCAAAATTCTCGACCATGATCATGCTGCAGAATAGTTGGCAAACCTATTACTGAAAATACATGTTTCTTTAAGTTCTCAGCAACTTCATGTGCGGATTTTTGTTCCTAGGGACAAAGCAAGTTAAACTTAGTGTAACGGTCGATATAGTGACCTATCCACTTGTACTGACCGTCGGGATCAGCTCGTTTGTCCACTAAGTCAAGTTGGCCTCTGTGCATGAAATGCTTTGAAACAATAGGTTTCAGTGGTGCAATATTTTGCTGTGGTTTTTTACAAGTACAATACATGCACCCTTCACAAATTCGGCGCACAGTTTCCTCGAAATGCCACTATGCATTGTTCCAACATCTTTGTATTGTTTGTGGTAGCCTGTGTGTGATCTTGCACCTTCATGTAGGAGTTTTAATGTCTTAAATATGCTTTCAACTGTAACAACGTTCCTCCAGTTACAAAGAAGTCCAGGGTTTTCAGAGTTCTAGAGAAGAAAAAAGAAAAAAAGGACAATAAACTAATATAAAAAAGGAGAGAAATAAAATAATAAAACCGAAGTTGTGAACTGAAAAATAGGCAGAACAATATTTCTGTATGCAGATTTCAAAATAGGTCTTATAAATATAATTAAAAAGTTAAATACTAGCAACTAAATTTTACTTTGCCGCTTTCGGTGTGGTAACCATCGTCTACCAATAGAATCGGGAAGATGGCAGAATATTCCTAGACAGGAAAGGTTGTGCCATCTTTGCGACTCTAGAGAAATGGGCGATGAATACCCCTATAGTATGGAATGTAAGGAATTTACCGAGGAACGAAAAAAAAAACTTTTTCCAGACGTCTGTACTCGACGACCGAACATTCACAAATTTGATAACTTATTTAGTTCAGAAAACGAGACAACTTTAGAAAAACTTTGTAGATTTATTAAAATAGTAACTGTTAAAGTACCTCCTGGCTAAATTCTTATACTGTATAGTTTCATATTGTTCACATTTGTTTCATTGTTTTATATTTGTGCTATAATCTCTGTAACTATGTATTTAGTTTATGAGAAATAAAATTCATTCATTCAGAATTAAAATTGTTCAACTTCTTTTTGCGATAGTATGCGCAATTAGCTATCATAATCATGTAGAATTCATTGAGAAAAAGACAATACGAGTCGGGATATGACCGGGCTTAAATTTGCAGGCGTATTTGTCTTGGGTAACTTTTATCATTGTTTTTGGTGTTTGGAATATGTGAGGGAAGGGTATGCAGGATCAATAGACAAAAGAAATTAAATCAAGATAAACCAACCTCTTTTGCTGGTACACACAGTTCATCCTCTACTCCAAGTAAAGGGCATGTAATAAGCTGGAATTGTCTCTCTTTCACTATTCTGGCGTCACAAATCGCGTGTCGCATCAATTGTGGTCCTTTGAAGTGTGTCACAACCAAGTCATCAGTCACTTTCAGCAATAGTATGACTACCAGACCAATTTGGGGAAGACGATCAGAACAGTTATAGCAAATTCACCTTGAAAACCCTGGCATTGGGTGGTTGTCTAAAAACCTTAACACTTGAGTGGTTATTGGGGGCCACTCGAACTCGCTTCAGTGTTGGGAGGTTTAGTGTCAGTAGTCAACCATTTGCATTTTGATTTTATTGTGGTTTTTTTTAGCATTACCTGAGTTTTGATTGTCTGCATATCAAGATTTTAGACAACAGATTGAACTAACTTTAAAGCTCGATTTAAACATGATCAGGTAGTCTGAAAAGATGTGCTGTACTTTGTATTATATTGTAAATGGTCTGAAAAGATGTGTTGTACTTTGTATAAGATTGTCAATCCAATAAAAAGCAATGGTAGAAACAGACATAAAATAGATACCATTAACACTTATGAGATTTAATGATATTCATAAAGCTCGGTTTTAGTCTAGTTCGTATTGCTCAATCTAGTTTCTGTGTATTGCTTTGCCAATTCCTAATGGAACGGTTGATCCAAATAGTGGTTACTGTAATATTATATAGCTAGTCCAATTCATATTAAAGTACATACAAGATTCGACATTTATTTCACAAATAAGAAGTCAAACGCTGTCGTGGCTTAACATTATGTTTTGTTCCCGTCCTTGATATTATTCATTCTTGTTATAGACTTATATGTTTTCTTATCTTTTCTGCAATCCAAATTTTGCTGAACCGTCGATTTCTGTGCGAAGAGTGCACGATATTGACTTGGTAAAATTGTTTAATGTATTATTAAATTAATTATCATTTAATGGTTGGCGTCACATTAAAATAAAACTAACTGACAGAGCCTTGTTCTCGGATATTTCTTTCTCATCAAAATGTTTTGTAAGAAAAATCTAATTAAATTCCAATTAATGTTATTTTCTGCCATTGTGTAGTAAGATATTTCTGATGGATTTTGCTTGTCTTTGTCTAGTCTGGGATGTTGTATTACTGTTCTTGTTAAGTCGAATTGACACAGATTTTAATAACTGGGAGAGGACGAATAAGTTATTTTCTCCAAAAATAGTTATGCTTTCTTTCTTATTTTAGTTAAAAAAAAAGAAAAAAAAAGGAATAACTGCTTAAATACTTATAGATATGTAGGTACAGGAAAGAAGAGATGTGTCCGACGTGAAATATCCAGAACATTGATGTGTGACCACTAAATAGTTACGTCTAAGTAAAGTACATATCAAGACTAAAAGACAGATTAAAAGAATAAGTTCAACTTTGTTTCATAATAATGAATGGCTAATTAATGTATATACAAATACCTTGTTTTAAAACAAATCTTAGGGACACATCTTATTCTACAAAAAAAACACTCTGATCCAAGCAAATAGCTATCTGTAGCTGACCTCATCAAAATGGTCGAGATTGTAATTAATATCTTATGTCTTCTGTTTGCAACAGAGAGTCAATATTACACCAAACTGCGTTCGTCTTCTAAACGACTTGTTCCTTTATTCGTATGAGGTAAACTTCATACAAACCGAAAAGAATCTAGCACTTCCTTTAATTTCACGCTCCGCTATATAAATGATGTCCTTTCACTAATTATTCAAAGTTTGGTGACTTTGTTGATCAGATCTATCCCATTAAACTTGAGATAAAGGATACCACAAATGCAACTACGTCTGCTTCATATCTTGACCCACACCCGGTAATTGATAGTGAGGGCTGCTTGATAACAAAATTGTACGATACAAGTGATAATTTCAATTTTCCCATTGTGAACTTGCCATTTATATATAGCAATATCACAGCAACACCTGTGTGTATGTATCGGTTTAAAAATGATTTCCACAAGTAGGAATATAAAATGTCTGTCATGTAAACATAATTATCTCAACAGAATATGTTCAATATACACAGGTGTCGGTAAAGAAATTCGGCTTAAGAAACCTGAAGGGAACGGATAATAATATTCTTAGTTTATTTGATATTAGCATACCTCTATAAAAAATAGATTATGAATTATCTTGGAGATTTCAAGGGAAAACCTTTGTCGCATCCATGTTGTTATACAAACATCTAAGTGTTGGACACGCCAATAGTAATGTTTGGGTTTTTTTTTGTAATTTTTAGCACTTTGGTTTCGATTCTGTCCTCTCAAATGTCAATTGAAAATATTCTGGATTACAGAAACTTTTTACTACAATTATGTATATTGTTTCGAGAAATCAAGGTCCGCACATAACAGTGTAATACATCCTAATTAATAATACACAAAGCCATAAAAATGTCAGATCCCCCGGTGAGAATATTTCCTGTATTATTGTACAGGTAAATAATATAAATTCACACACTTTTTAAATAATATAATTCGACCAGTAAAAATGACAACAAAGGTGTATATACAAAAATGTAGCATTGAGCGATTTTGGTTATCCTGTTAAATAAAAACTACATTTTTGCACAGAGGCAAAACCTAGCTTTTATTAACAAAAATCCGGACAATCATCCAACAAAAAAGAGGAAAACGACAAAATGAATAGGCAACATTATGCATCCCGATTTTGGCTATCCTTTCCAACTCCTAAACACTTATTTAGCGTTCCAATTTTTTGTAACCTCGAGCATACCTTATGAAAGTTATTCACATTTTTTACACAAGAATAACACTTTGACAGTAATTACGTAAATCGGGATATTTCCGAAACATTAGGCTCTGGCGGAAACAGAAGCAAAAGTAAATGTAATTATGAGAACACTCTAATGATGCACGGCCAGTTATAAGTTTTCTGCCTGATAATCATGCGGGACACAAATTATTCTGCATTATCTAAATAAAAACTAGAATAAAATATCATATAATCTGATCTTCCTTGTCTCCGAAAATAACTTTCTTTATATAGGATAAAAATTACAAGATTTAATAGAAGATTTGATGAATTGGGTATATATATATATATCTTTCTTCTCATACACCACTGTAGTTACAAAGGTATAGAGATACATAATTATTAAAGATGTCGCAACGTTATTATGTCCACGACGGGCTGTCGTATTTTCAGAAAATAAAATGAACGTGGTGTCACTCTATAAAACGGCATTCTCGATGGCTTTATCAGCATTTTGTTTATATTTATTGAAATTATGTGCTATGGTAGTACATATTTAAAATTTTAGAGCAATTGAATAAGGGTAATAACAAAATTACCGAACTCCGAGCAATCTTACAAAGGGAAAGTCAAAACTCATAAGTATATAAACAGACAAAATCAGTCAACAACCGGAAAACTGTGAACACCGTAATGACCCTGACTTGGTACAGGCATTTCTAAAGAAATGGTGGGTTGAATCAGATCTTAAAGCGCCAAACCTCCCCCTTTCATTACGACTCAAAGTTTCCGGCTGTCACTATAACAGTATTTATAACAATAATTGAACAAAACAGGTAAAACAGTTGTCATAACAGCACCAAACTCAGTGGAGTAAATGTCAAACACACTTTTATGTTTATTTTGTGAAATAATCATGTTTAAGGAGCGTTTTATCAAAATATGTCGGTCCAGAAAAATCGTCTGCTTTCCTTCCGGTAAAATGGGAAAGGTCTTACATTTCTTGTGCATTTATTTATAGCAAATTTTGACTGCAATGTAATTATTTTTCTGTATACTGATACATACATCGTACGGAGCACATTAATTTTTCGTGATTAAATTCATGCATTTCCACTAATTATGTTTGTGGCAACTTTTTATATTTCTTTAAACATGTGTATATAAAGATAATAGGCTACTTTTTATATATTTTTTAAATTTATTTTGCAATTTGTTCCGGGTTTTTCGTAAATTGACTGGACTATTATGTACACACTCCTTTGAGGCGCCAAATTTGTTCAAGATAATTGTCTTAAAGCAAAGAATGTTTTCCAAGATGGTTAGGGCACCCCATTCTTGTAATACTACTGCATGAGTGTTAAGATCCGTGCAATGGGAAAGCCATTAGTACAAGACTATCACATTGTCTTCGAGTAGATTTCAAAATTCGTGAAAAAGCTAGTTTGTTCGTATGAAAGTATGTTTGTAATGAATACAAAAATAAATTTTCAAGCCATTATAAAATTATGTTATTACTAAAAAAATGCCAAGTAAACACAACACTTTATTTAATTATTTCCTCACAAAAAACCCCGAAAACATTCAGTATCAGTAACTAACCTTTACATTTTTTTGTAAAATAGCTTGAAAGAAAGAATTACCCAGCTCTTACATTTGTCTGACTTAGGTTTGTTTAGTAAATAGCTTTAATCAGGTAGATCAAACGATCTGATTGTTTATTTGTTCGGAATTGATTGCCAATCAACCAGGTAAAATGGTTAATCAACAGGTAATAAAATAAAACGGTTATAGACGACACATGCTGATTAAATTTGTTATAACTCCCTTATAACATAACCTTTTTCCATCAGAATTCACAATTAAGGTTTTAAATAATATAGTTTTCATCTAAAGGGATCATTATGCACAACAACATTCCTTCATGTCCTTAGTGGCAGTTTTTAGAGACGGTTTTAGCGGTGTTTAGAAGCACCGCTGAACTTCTTGTCTATCTTTCATACAACAATGTGGATAAGCCATTACAATTGGTTCTCCATATACATTGTTATTCTCTGTAAGTGTACTGGTATAGTGTAGACGTAAAGGGTCTCCTTTTCAATTAAAATGGACTTACACCCGGCGACCACAGCTACATTTTTTTTTCTATTATACTACGCCAAATTGACAATAAAACGTAAAACGTTTCCCTTTTTATATAAACTTACAAAATAAGAAAAAGAACTCTATATTTGAAATGCCCAATGTTCATACACTTCGGTAAATTAATGACAATAACATTTATGATGAACAAATCATATATTCTGTACAAATAAGTATCTGTTTGTCCCATAATTAATGTCTACGCTTCATGGTGACATCTAAAAATATGTTCCACGATATCGCGTTAAAATCATCGTGGAAAAGATTAATATATTAATCTTTTCCACGATGATTTCCACGCTATATTGTGTTCACCACACATATATTAATCTCTTCCACGATGATTTCCACGCTATATCGTGTTCACCACACATATATTAATCTCTTCCACGATGATTTATATGCTATATCGTGTTCACCACACATATATTAATCTTTTCCACGATGATTTCCACGCTATATCGTGTTCACCACACATATATTAATCTCTTCCACGATGATTTCCACGCTATATCGTGTTCACCACACATATATTAATCTCTTCCACGATGATTTCCACGCTATATCGTGTTCACCACACATATATTAATCTCTTCCACGATGATTTCCACGCTATATCGTGTTCACCACACATATATTTATCTCTTCCACGATGATTTCCACGCTATATCGTGTTCACCACACATATATTAATCTCTTCCACGATGATATCCACACTATATCGTGTTCACCACACATATATTAATCTCTTCCACGATGATATCCACGCTATATTGTGTTCACCACACATATATTAATCTCTTCCATGATGATTTCCACGCTATATCGTGTTCACCACACATATATTAATCTTTTCCACGATGATTTCCACGCTATATCGTATTCACCGCACATATATTAATCTCTTCCACGATGATTTCCGCGCTATATCGTGTTCACCACACATATATTAATCTCTTCCACGATGATTTATATGCTATATCGTGTTCACCACACATATATTAATCTTTTCCACGATGATTTCCACGCTATATCGTGTTCACCACACATATATTAATCTCTTCCACGATGATTTCCACGCTATATCGTGTTCACCACACATATATTTATCTCTTCCAAGATGATTTCCACGCTATATCGTGTTCACCACACATATATTAATCTCTTCCACGATGATATCCACGCTATATCGTGTTCACCACACATATATTAATCTCTTCCACGATGATATCCACGCTATATTGTGTTCACCACACATATATTAATCTCTTCCATGATGATTTCCACGCTATATCGTGTTCACCACACATATATTAATCTTTTCCACGATGATTTCCACGCTATATCGTATTCACCACACATATATTAATCTCTTCCACGATGATTTACATGCTATATCGTATTCACCAAACATATATTAATCTCTTCCATGATGATTTCCACGCTATATCGTGTTCACCACACATATATTAATCTTTTCCACGATGATTTCCACGCTATATCGTGTTCACCACACTTATATTAATCTCTTCCACGATGATTTACATGCTATATCGTGTTCACCACACATATATTAATCTCTTCCATGATGATTTCCACGCTATATCGTATTCACCACACATATATTAATCTCTTCCATGATGATTTCCACGCTATATCGTGTTCACCACACATATATTAATCTTTTCCACGATGATTTCCACGCTATATCGTATTCACCACACATATATTAATCTCTTCCACGATGATTTCCACGCTATATCGTGTTCACCACACATATATTAATCTCTTCCACGATGATTTACATGCTATATCGTGTTCACCACACATATATTAATCTCTTCCATGATGATTTCCACGCTATATCGTGTTCACCACACATATATTAATCTCTTCCATGATGATTTCCACGCTATATCGTGTTCACCACACATATATTAATCTCTTCCACGATGATTTCCACGCTATATCGTGTTCACCACACATATATTAATCTCTTCCATGATGATTTCCACGCTATATCGTGTTCACCACACATATATTAATCTCTTCCACGATGATTTACATGCTATATCGTGTTCACCACACATATATTAATCTCTTCCAAGATGATTTACATGCTATATCGTGTTCACCACACATATATTAATCTTTTCCACGATGATTTCCACGCTATATTGTGTTCACCACACATATATTAATCTCTTCCACGATGATTTCCACGCTATATCGTGTTCACCACACATATATTAATCTCTTCCACGATGATTTACATGCTATATCGTGTTCACCACACATATATTAATCTTTTCCACGATGATTTCCACGCTATATCGTGTTCACCACACATATATTAATCTCTTCCACGATGATTTCCACGCTATATCATGTAAAAAACACACGTATGATCAAAGTTAGTCCTTTCCACGATGATACCACCACGGATGAAAAATATCAGTTTTCCTGTTCCGTCGTGTTTTCCGTGGAAAGGATTTATTTCCTTGACGGAATAGTGGGAAATGTAAAAAAAACCACGCTGTTCCCTCTGTATGTAGTACATAGCTCATAGTTTATAACATATAGCAGAGCTTGTGCTTCCTGTCATATATTTTTGATAGATGGTATATGTTAACAAGGAAGCTACAGAACGAATATTTCCTAGTGGATAAGTTGAAGCAGTAACTTCGACAGCAAAGTTTGAAGATGTCAAAGGGGTAAGCAGAAGCCGTATATCGAAGATGGACACACAATACCATGGCAACAAGAGACAAAACAATGATCTACAAAACATTACAAAGAAAACTAAAGATCCAGCAACACGAATTCCACTAATAAACGGGGGTGAACTATGTGGCAACCGCATTGCTATTCTCGTCACAAACCCGGTGGATGCTTTACGGTCGCCACCATGACTTGCAGAATATCTGTGTCGCAAATGACCACGGATATGCTCGGTTTTTCGAAATTACAATTCATTCCTTTCCTCAGTCATGCCTTATCATCGCATATGTGACAAGAGTATTATGACGGGTGTCAATAGCGGAGCAAGAACTGCTTACCCTTCCAGAGACACTGAATGCATCCCGGGTTCTTTGTGGGGTTCATGTTTCTCAATTTTAGTTGTGTGCATAGTGTTTTGTAAATCCTTTTTTGTCTTTTTTGTCCTTGTTCTTTTGTCAATTATGTCGTCTGCCTTTTTACGGCTTCTGATTACCTATTAGGTATCTTAAAGTTGGTTTTCCTTTTAAAATGTTCGTGTCTTAGACATATTGGGCTCTTGAATTGATGGATTTCGAATTTCCAAAGAATAAAAAAAAATATATTAAGGTCAATTTTGTTATTTTTTTGTGCTGTGCCTAAAATAGAAGGTAAACATTATAGCTCACTTTATTCTTGTGCGCGTAGTGTTTGGTCAACGAATCTACGACAATCGGTTCATCAAAATAAAAACAAGTATTTTACAGTATATGATTCTATGTTTAATTTCTTCAGCGGTAGGTAACCTCAAAGTTGACAAATTTACCACAACAATTTATAAAGATCGTGTGGTGGTAAATTGCATTCGTGAAATTTAATTTAAAGCGTGAACTATTTAATTCCATAGACGAAAGAGGTGTGAACCAGAAATTATTACCATCACCTACATATTTGATATAGCAGCACATAGAACTATGGAGCACTGACTATATCTCCATTTATGGATTGCTGCCTCAAATTTCCAATAACGCTAACACCATGCAAGTCTAATGTGAAAGTTTCCCAAGTGAAATCATGATTCGGTTTTGGACAGTGATATTTACATTCTCTTAAACATCAACAGACATACTAGGTGAGACGTCTACATAGTTTTGAGATGTCTATTATACTGTTTGTTCTCCATGAAAACATATCGCACATGTATATGAACAACGCCATTATTTTCATTTCTTCCTCTACCCTTGAAAGTGAGATTTTTATATTATTATGATGAATGATTGTGTTGGCAATACAGTGTTTTGTCAAATTATTTGCATTCCAATTGGAGCGATTTGTGCTCCGCTAATTACTTATCTGTTTGTGTACTGCTATAAATCTCAGTCTGTGGTTAATCTGCAAAAACCACTTCTAATCACACATGGAATTGTATATTCAAAATAATGACAGGTAACTTGATGAAATCTTAACTGTAAATAACCCCAATGTTCTAACTTTGAAAACAAATTATCAAGCGGAATTCATGTTGAAAAAGACAAATATACAAAGAGAAGAGTTTGAATATACCCAAAGAATAACCAGAAGCCGTAAATCGAAGAAGAACAGACAATGCAATAGTCTGTAAGCAAAAACAACAATTTACAAAACATTACACATAAAACTATAGATTGAGCAAGATGATGGGAAATCCCTGAAGGGTAGGCAGTTCCTGCTCCATATGTAGCACCTGTCGTGGTACGCTTGTGATAGGTCATGAATGAGGTTTTAGATAAATTTCTGTCTCAAGGTAAAGGTAAATTTAATAAACAAGTTTACGACAACAGAGACAAATGTTTTTCTATCGTGATGTTTTAATGGCTAAGTTCCTTTGGCTCCATTATATAGTGTTTACATTTCTCAGCCGGTTAGTCATCTTGCCCGTTTTTCCAACTTTAATGACCGTAGTCTCATGATAGTAAACACTTTTGCACCAAGGATTCCCTTTTTTGATAATTTACTGAAAACTTTCACCAAATTGCATTACAATAATAAAGATCGTGTATATCAATGCAATTCTACATGTAAACATCTGATCAACAATGGAATTTCCCTTTCATAGTTCTATGACGCCGTTAGTTAGATATAACAAACATTTTACTTCTAAAATCACTGAAACATGTTCGTCGGAAATGCAGCAATATAGTAACTGAACATGGCTGCCACAGGAAGGTTGTCTTTGATATAAATATAGACAATCTGCTGGTAGTACTAGTAGGTTAAAATGGGGATTAAATGAGTGCACTGATATTTCATTTCCTATAGCATCAATAAAAATATTTATTTCAACAAATAGCTTTTCCCTGAATGTAATGGGTTTTAGCTTGTATGTTTTATCTACTTAATTTGTAGTTTGTTAACTGAGAGCATTCACATACATTGTTATTTTACTGTCCATGTTTAAATCGTCGTTAAGTTTTATGATGATGTGCTATCTTATTGGTTGAAATCGAATCTGTGTAGTTTATTTTATTGCTTGGTTCCATTTACAATGCTTGTGAAAGTTATAAGGAGGGGAGAAGTGGAATCTTATTAACCGTTTAAGCCTGCCACCTTGTTGTACCTGTCACAAGTCATGACATGAATTGTCATCGTTATTGGCAGTGGTCGTTTTTGTGTTCAATGATATTAGGTAAAATATAGTTATTCGCTCATAATTGTTGGCCATCATTGTATAAGCTTTTGTATTGGCATAATCCTTAATATGTTATACTAGGGGCCCTCGTGGTCGTGAGTGTATGGTAGTTGGATTTATACCTACCTATGTGAGCTCGAATCTCATTGAGGTTAGATGTACTCGATGCAACATTACGTGATTAAGTTTGTCAGTGACTTGCGACATGTCGGTGGTTTTCTCCTGGTACTCTGGTTTCTTCCACAAATAAAACTGACCGCCACGATGTTACTGTAATATTGTTGAAAGTGGCGTTAGACACCATAACCCTAACAATACAGTTAATACTTTATTTTTTGAATTGTATATTGAAGAATATTTCATAAAAATTTTCAAATCTATTTTGAAGGGTAAATTATATGGTGCGCGACAATTTTAAGTCAACTGGGACATACCTCAGTCATACGCCAGAGTTCAGTTTTATTTGTTGGAAGAAACTGGAGTATTCGCAGAAAACCACGGACCTATTTTAGAGATTAACAAACCCCATCTCATGAAAGTGCATCGAGTGCACCTCTCGGAGGTAGAAATGGAACACATGATTTAATCCCTTGTATACTTCATTTCTATTTCCATTTTTGAGAAACCATACTATGCTTAAGACAAAACTAGATTATTAGAACATGCATTTTTATGATTTGTCCGTGACATAATTTGCTTACTGCTCTATAAAAAGTAGACACGTGGTCTTGTTTATGTGCACTTTATTGATTGTAGTAACAATGAAAAGAACATGCATTGTGCTAGTTGGGAGCAATTAGAACATTTAGCTTCATCAAAATACTATCAATATGAAAGAGATATTAAACATGTAGCTCTTGAGTACACTGTTTTATCTTATTCTCTTTAAAGTTACGATGTTTTATTACATTTTAATCAATGTTGTATTAATTAAGAATTGTATTGTATCAGTTGCAGAATGTATTGTCAATATAACCCCTCCCTAGCTACGAATATAACCTTGATATCATTAACTATGCTAAAAGTTGAGTATGTTGGAATATTACATCATTGAGGTAGCATTCATTTTTGAAATAAGCTTCATCTCCCTCAAGCATAGAAAACGTAGCTGATTTTGGCTGTGTTGTTTGTGCCATTTGGTTTATTTGTTCCGAACGACATTTACATTATTTGGCTTTCCAATCTTTTGCTTTTGAGTGCACCAACAGACGGTTATTTCAAAAATTACATAAATCGTGCAAGTGCACACTAAGTCAAATATTTACATTTTAATTTAATGCTCATAGAAAGTAAATTAATTTTGACTTTTGAGCGATGAGTAATTTTATTAAATACAATGATGTAAAGTGTCAACCTTAAAGTATTTAATGGTATGCTGCATAGATAATTATCATTTCTGCATTGATTCGGTGTGTGTTATGGGTAACTACCGTGCATGTCAACAGCGATATCGTGACTAACCACTCATTGGTGGAGCACAACCCACACACTTAGGTAGGTGTCTTGAAACCTTATCACACGATCTAGCTATCCGGGCTCGGAATCCTGACAGCTGTGTGAAGCTTGTCAAAGACCTTGCCAACTTGGCCACTCATACCCCAATCTCATTAATGTATGTTTGTTTTATATATCATATTACGACATTTAACACTGTCTTCGCTGATCAACCTTTTAGACCACCATTCTATGTTCAGATTATACAGTAATATATTTACACTGATTGTACATTGATTGTTATTAAAACTTTGAAGTTTATACGGGTTTCATTCCGTACAGAAATGTATTAATAAAATCGAAATATTTCTATCTATGAATGCAGCATCGATCATTTCTTTTTTATATTTTCATGTTTCTAATCGTAGTCAATTTTGATTGTAGAGACGACACGCTGATTACAGAAATCTCCAATACGTTACAATGAAACAAACCTGTCAAATAAGACTTTTGTATTGCTGTTAATGACGTTGGAAATATCAAATATTTAGAAAACTGTTTTATTGTTTTCCTAAATCATATGTATTAGCCTATATAGATTTAGAATCAATGAATTTAAATCTTAAGTTCATTAAACTTACTGAAAAAAAAACACATTTTATTATCTGTAACGTTAACTTCACACTTATCTTATTTAAACGGTAAACATTTCCTTTTTGCTTTTTGCAACCTCACTGAAACATCTGTCAGGTTTATAACATCTGTCAGCTTTATAACATCTGTCTGCTTTAGTTTTCTGTGTTGCTTTGTTTTGTTTTGTTTGTCTTCTTCGTGTGTCTTGTGTACCTACGATTGCCAGTTTCTCTGGATTGTCAATTCTTGATTGTCCCTACTGTTTTCTCTAACGTTTATTTACTATCAGAAACCTACCTGAATCGTAGAGACGTAACATTGCACTACAATGCCATGGAGATGCAATAAAATGTTGGCATTTCCATTAGAAATATAAAAAAATGCTTGTGACATTTACATAGTGTTCTCATCAAACAATATAATTACGAGTATGGAAAACAATTTGGTGAGTTTGTCAAACATTTCAGACCGTACATCCTCAATTTCAATAATTAGTTGAAAACGGCTTTCTTGCAATACGACCATACAATTACCATGGTCAATGGAGCATTCTGTCTTCATGTACATGTTTATGTAGTATATGAGTTATAAAATTAACAGAAGAATACCACACTGTCGATACAGTTCCAAAATCCAATATAAGAATCGTAGACAGAAGCAAAATCGATATCCCAGACACACATAGGAGGGTCATTACATTAAAGAACGAATGATTTCGCTCCGTTGTTTGTTATTTGTTTTTCATATAGCCCACCATAGCGTTAATGCTTCACACAAAACAAAAAGACTTTTATAGCAGACATTTATTACATGTGTAAAAGAACCTACATCACACTTTTAATGGTTTGATTTAATACTACATGTGAAAATATAATAAAATAGAGTCCTTACAAAGTATGTACAATGACGTAAAGTCTAGATCATCACCTATGGCTCTACTTGATCCTTGTTCCTTCTATGGACACATAAATATATGCATATTGATATTAGTAATTTGCTTTCCGAGATCGGAATCGTCAGCATGAAATTGCATCGAGGGCGAGTAAAAACAATCACCTATTGATGAATTATTGTTATTTGCCTACATAATCAAAACAAATGGTCGTTCTAGGAACTATGTCGGATACACGCTGTAATACAATATGTTGAAAAAGGGCTTCGACGAGGAATGATAAATTTGTTTTAAGATTGAGTACTGTTTTGTAAGTTTGTTGACAGCAGCATTTTGTATATTTACAACTCAATATTCATTTAATATAACATTGATGGGGATGCCGACATAATCATCGTCCTTTGATACGGCGACAGTGGCATGGCTACAAATTGCGTAGATTTTTGCATGTTATCAATTAAAAATATATATAAATGTATTTTTCCACATTGATTTATTTGTGGGTATTAATATACTTTCTTCGTGAGAGTGAATATAAAAATCAGTATATCTTGTTGATAGCAATGTACAAGTTACTTCATTTTTATTGGACAAGATATATACAATATAGCTCAAGCGTCTTGACAAAGAGAGACGATATCCAACCATGGACAATATACGGTACAGTGGCTAACAGAGTGGTGCTTGAAATAGTTCATGACCTGTACAATTAACATGAATATTATTACATAGAAGTGCATTGATTAATGCTTACACTGTCGTTTCTGTTTCGTTTTAGCAATTAGCATGTATGTTATAATGATAATAGTTGTCATGAACTAAAAATATTATTGATGTCTCCCATGAGAACGCTCCCTCTTGAAAATTCCATAATAAAATAGTAATAGTTATTTCAGAAATCTTAGAATTAAACTGGTATTTATGTAATAATAATAGCTATCAAATGATGCTTAATGCAATCATCGGCTATTTCATTACACATACGTGTGACGAGTGTTCCTTGAAAATGAGGAACTTGCTGAAATAAAGGTTTGAAGATATCAAATGGTTAAGGTTAGATATGTTTCCTTGTTTTTGTTCACCGTATGTTTATGCGGATTTCTAATCTTTGCATCATACTCTACGAATGTGTATTAATCGGAAAATGATTCACTAAATAGATATGTTGTTAAAGTATAGCATTGTCAAAACATATACACAGAAATAAGACATATAAACGAAAACGTCAGCTTGATTAGAACACGGCGTGTAATAGCTTAGCATAGGTATTACCAATACCAATTTCTCGATGGTATAACATATTCTCTAACAAATAAAGCATCACATTTTATGTAGAAAAACTAATAATTTTAACGAACATCTGGACACGTGTGGTTTGTAATGTTTTTCCATATGTAATAGATTACAGAACAATTGTTTGTGTTTTATGTCATCGGTCAACATGAACATCTGTTAGGATTTATATAACGTATGATTTGAAACATTTACTAGACGCGAGAATTATAAATAACACGTGGACCTGTGATTACTGGATTAGGTGATGTACTCCGCTTTGAAGCAGGAGAATTAGACGATAAATCTTCAATATGCGTTTTAACACATATGTAGGCACGGGTTGAGCTGTCGTGTAATACATGCCTGTGCTTGAAACATGTAAGTAGGTCGCGGAAACCGTATCTAAATTTTCTACTGAAGAAACAGTAAATGATCGGATTCATTCCACTATTAGATGATCCGAGCCATTGAGCAACTGGTATAACAATATTTTCAAGTTGGTTCGCTTCTGAACTGTCTGAACTATCGTCTTGTGGAGAAATTATTTTTACAAAGTTTACAACATATAAAGGCATCCATGAAAATGCAAACATGATTACGACTACCGCTAACATTTTTACGACTTTAACTTTTGATTTGTATATTACGCACGCGCTAGCGTTTTTGGCTCCTGGTTGGTCTCTCCGCCATACTTTTAATCCAATAAGTAAATAGCAAACTATTATCAGAATTAATGGTATGATATAGCATGATAACAGCGTTGCTCCGATGAAGTAGGCTTTCATTGCCACGGGACTCGGCCATTTTGCATAACATACAGGGATGATTTGTCCATTTTCTTTGTAATCTATTTCAGTATAAAACACCACCCAAGGGGTCATGATGCTCAATGAAAATATCCATATGATTATGATCAAATATTTTATCTTCCTGGCTGTCAGTTTTACCTCCATAACATGACAAATTGCAAGATATCTGAAAAATAAATCAATTATTTTCATTATCATCAGAATTTGTTGTCTTAATAATCAATTACATACATAAATTTGCTATAATTTCATTTACATATTGCAATATCTAACTTAAAAAATATATTGCAGACTTAAACGTCTGTATTTTCCTCCTCTCACCAAATTGATTTTAGTGAGGTTCCCGCGTAGTGGTTTGTGGAGCTTTCTTTGTCTTTTCATCGTTTATTTTCTCATGGCCATTGTATTGGCTGTCCCTCATCTATTGATGGCTTCTAATTACACCTTTTGTATCTTCAAACTTTTCATAACATATTACGTACTTTTTATCATTTTCAGGCAAAAGCTTTCGTTTCTAATATTTTTTTAAAATGGTTGAGATGTAATGTTTTACATGTAATTCGACTTTGAACTTGTGATTAAGCTAATCATATAATTAGCCCTAATTACATTGTTAATACCTAATCACATAATTAGCTAATGCAATGATTAAACATGATTAGTTAATACATTGGATTAAAAACAGTTCAGCAACATAATGTAATCATTGCATTAGCTAAGTATGTTATTAGGAATTAAAAATGTAATTAGGGTTAATCATATGATTAGTTTAATCACAAGTTCAGCAACGGACCCCACGATTTGTATGTATCTGCAAATTGAACTTGATGTGACGAGAATTTCTATCATATATATACAATTCTAACATGACGTCCTTCTTCCGCTTTGTAAACAAACGAGTGATTTATCGATTGGGTATAATCTCATTAGCACATGCGCCGGTGCATGTGACTGACTTTCCCGTCGTAAATGTATATGTTGATGAATTATCGTCTGCTTGAATTTGGCAGGATAAAAATTGTGTGCGACATTGTCCGCAAACATAAATATAAATTACTGTCTTCCAATCAAAGTATACTACCGTATTTGTACTCGTAGGCATATGAGAATCGAAAAAATTCATGAAAGCCAGAATGTGCTTTGAGTTTTAACATGGGTTGGCGGATATTAATAAATTCCATCCCTCGCCTCTGGCTCGGGATAAAATACGAATATCCGCCAATCCATGGTAAAACTTAAAACACATTCTGGCTTCCATGATTTATTTCTTAAATATATTAGTTCTACATTTGACTTTGTTTTGTACTTGATGATAAGTCAGAACTGTGAAGTTTATGTCTAGGCATACAGCTATATATTTATATAATCAAATTCTACTAATTATATTAAAGACATCATATAGTAATAATTGGTCTCAAAGCATAATAAGGTCTCAAAAGATAGACATTAAAAGGTTTCAAAGTATAGTACGTGTCAACGTATAGAAATAGGTTTTTAGATATAAAACAATAAGTATAAACTGATAGTATACACACAGAAATAAGTTAGGCACCCCATGTTTTTTTGAAATGACAAATAATACGACAAGTATCACGAGATTACTGACCAGATAATCCCAAGAACGCAATGGTGACCTGTTCGGACCTTACATTGGCTGTAAGAAACCACAAAAACAAATCAAGAAACATGTTAATTTAATGAATATTTAATCACAATATCACAAGGCAGTAAACCATGTCCATTTTAAGTATTGACCTTCACAGTTCAAACAGCATGATACAATTGTCATTTCACTTTCAAGACGTCACTTATGAATCACTTGACGACATCTATTGTTCAAAGTTCAGACGCGCTTGGATGACGGCCTCAACCCTGCGTCTCATCACTCCAGTTAGACGTCGGATGTCTGTTGTGATAGCTGCTGCCATTCCCGATGCAATGCTGCTTCCAACTGACAAATGGGTTGCGCAGGAGGTTCCCGTGCATGTATACGACGGCCTAACATGTCCCAAATATACTCTATGGGATTCAAATCCGGGCTCATGGCTTGCCAAGGAACAGAAGTCACGGCTTCGATTTGGAGGTAGGCGGTTAATGCTCTTGAACGATGAGGCCTGGCGTTGTCATCCATATACACAGGCCTTGTAGCTAGTGGGTGGTTGTCGAAATGGGGGACAACAACTGGCTGCAAGACGTATCTGATGTACTGATCACCAGTTAGGTTGCCTAGTATGGTGACAAAATCCAACTTGCAGTCATGAGAGATACACCCCCAAACCATTACTGAGCCTCCACCGTAAGGGACATTTGGCTGGATGTTCCTTGGGGCATAGGCTGCATTTTTGTGTCTCCAAACCCTCATCCAGTAGTCGGTTACATGAAGCAGAAACCGGCTCTTGTCTGACCAATGGATCTTGCACCGTGTCCTTAAATTCCAACCACGTCGTGCTAAGCACCATGCTAAACGTGATCGTCGATGTCGGTCTGCCAACAGTGGACGTTTAATAACTCTCCTTGGCTGATTTCAGACGATTTCTAACTGTTCTTGTTGACAAATGTCTATTGGGCAGCCAATGTTGTTTGAGTACAGGACTGGTTGTGAATGTCATCCGTCTAACCAAGCGCTGCAATGCCCTGTCGTCACGATACGATGTTACCCGTGGTCTGCCGGATCTTGGCAAGTATTTCACATTGTTGGTTTGTGTGTGTTTTCTCACCAGTCGGCTGACTACAGTATAGTGGTAGCCCATCTGACGTGCAATAGCTTTGAAGGACACCCCTGTTGTATGCATGCAAATTATTTGCCATCTTTGTGCTTCTGATATTCGCCTTCGTACCATGCTTACTGAGAATGAATACATTTGTTAAAACACCGGACTTAAATACTCAAATTCGAAGCGTGAACATACTGAAATTTGAGTAATGCGTGAGAGGCAGGTTCACGTGCATGACTAATCGATATTAGACATAATGGTCACACCTGTGTGAGCATATCTTTTTAATGGAACATTGTTCTTGCTATAATCAATATAAATATTATAATCTAAACTGAGTGTAACTTATTATGTTTTAATATATCAGGGGGTGCTTAACTTTTTTCTTTGTGAATAGTAGATGTAAATACATTGATATAGGTGTCAAAGTACCAAGGTATGCACCGAATGATTCTAGTAGGCAACAAGTGTAGCTATATACATATAGGTATTAGCATGGTGTCGAGATATAGTAATATGTCTCAAATGACAGACACTAGAGACATTAAGGTTCATAATTGCTTCTTATTAAATATAATGCTATGATGATGTTGTATGATTGTATCTCTGTGGTAAGGTAGAATGAATATTTGAATAAGGGGGGAAATCTCGATATAAAGAAACAGTACAAAAATAAACGTTAACAGAAAACAAAAGAATGAAAGCTCAGGCAACACGATCTGTAATTGTATATTAAAACGCAGCTGTTGACGTTTAATTTTCCTGGAAATGTACGTTCTATATTTCCTTCTTGTTAATAGAAAAAACTACCATAAAAAGCCATTTAAATCAAATTATTGTAAATTGTATTTTGTCATTCTAAAACAATAAAAAGTCGCGAGGTTTAGCGTCGAGATCAATAGACATTATTGGTACAACAAAAAATTAAAGTATAAACGTGACTGAAACATTACAAGTAATGTCGTGGCGTATTATAGAAAATTTGTTATTTCATATGCTTTCAACCCGTGCTGTGTAAATAATTGTTTCTTCTTTTATCCTTTCACATCACGATAGTGTATTCTCTGTTCTGTTGTGATTTACGGCTGTTGATTACCAATTTGGTATCTTAAGATTGCTTTTATTACATGATCATTGGTTTATACATTGTACATATCAACATCATTTACCTCCAGTTGTTTGTAGGAGGGCTCATATCTTATTTACGTTGTTAATTTTGCTTGACATATTGTGTTGTGTTTTTCTTTTGTTTGTCTTCGTCTTGTGTCTTGTGGTGTACCCAATGTTTCCAATTTCTCTCAATTATCTATGTATGTTTGCCCTTTCGGTTTTCTCTACCCTATATCTAGTATATATAGTAAAATGAAAAACTTCCACTCTATCGAAATAATTCCAAAATCAAATCGAAACAGAAACAAAATTGATATTGCTAACACATAAATACAAAATCGCTCAATTTTCTGGCTTGGTACTGGTACTTCAATAAAAAGTGGATGGGTTAAGTTAGTTATATGGGCCCAAGCATCTCCTCTTAGTGATATGATGAGCTCATACAAAACAAGATATAATATAACCCCAACAACCAAAACAAAGTATAATTACCTGTCAACTGCTATGGCTGCTAGGGTATTCACAGAGGCACACACTGATACCCCTTGTAAAAATGGCGTCACTTTACACATAACAGGTCCAAACGGCCAGCCTGAAATTAAAAATATAGTTAACATATGACGTGGAGTTTACATGTAAACAGCCATAATCGACTTTTTGAGAAAAAAAACTGTTGATATATGGCGCCACTATGCACTTGAATTATCAAGATTGTCCTACTTGTTAACAAAACCCAGCAGATTATATATGGCCTCACTATTCACATATATATCATGATTCAGGATAAATCTTTTAAAATTTCAGCATATCTGATTGAAGGTTATTCCAGAAACGCGTCGTATGCACTACATAAGATATCTACGTTTATATTATTTGATGTTAGGTACAGTGTGTGGAATGCAACGGAAGGATTTCATTTATACTTTTATTATCAAGGAAAATAACTGTTTTAAAATGAAAACATTTACAACGTCAATCGATGTTTAGACTGTGGACACGACATACGAAAACTCTTTTTGTTTTGTCACGTTTCAGTTTGTACTGTTGAAGTTTTTTCTATCCAGATGTTACAATTTGCTAGAAAATTTATCCTTATCTGGACTCTCTGCTTTGTTATTACAGGAAACATTTTATAAGACAATATTGTATTTCATTAAGGCTGGATTGAGTTATTGGTGTGTATTGTCTTCTATCAATTTATCAACCATATCGAGACTTCCACACCTATTTGAGGAAGAAAGTTCAAACAATTAAAACAAACTGAAGACCAATACTCTTAAGACAAAAAAATCATAACAGATTTAATATTAATTAGTCATGAACATCCAAAAAAATTTATGGTCTTTGTGGGAGACCAGAACAAACAGGTCTTCAAATCGTTGGAATCAAATATAAATATAGAATGGTAATATAATATGGCATGAAATATAAATGTACTAATTGAATTGCTAGTTGGACCTACTAGTTGTACTAGCAGATTGTCATTAATGTTAGCAAAGTAAACCTGCATCAAAGAGTGAACTATAGCCTTTACGCATAACATTTTTCCAAGGATTTTATAAGCTTAGATGTGTCAGAACTGACCTTTTTAGCTTTTTTTTATTACGTCGCCTTAAAATCGTGGATGAGAAATAACCTTTTCTTTATATCAGATCTCTGCATGTAGAATTGTGTTATATCCAATAGCTTTATAACGATAATAAAATTTTCTGAAAACAGTATTCTTGGTGTAAAATATTTTCTGTTATCACGAGATTACGGTTATTGAAGTCAGAAATATTTATTACAATATATAGAAATATATGTGTAAATGTATCAAATAATAATTATGTAGTGACCTTTATGTTGTGCTTAAAATACGCCGCTCACGATAAAACAGCACTAAAATGTATGTTATTTGAAAAATGAATGACTTGTATATCAATTTCCCCTTCACAAATCTTGCGTTTAGAGGTATATGTGGAACGAAGAACATCTATGAACGACATATTCCTAAAGAATGCAGTTTGAAATAGAAAAACCAGTTCATTCATGGTTCCCTGTCTACATGTATTATGAGCCAGGAGAACTTTGGGTTTCATATTCAATTGTTTCGCATCGCACACAAGAAAACACATTAGGTCTAATTTACGCGATTGTTTGTACTGAAAAACAATTGTATTAATAAAAGTTAAAAGATCTGAAATCCAAATAACTTACAAGCTTTAGGAGCAAGAATAGAAAATAAATTACAAGCTTTAGGAGGAAGAACAGAAAATAAATTACAAGCTTTAGGAGCAAGACTAGAAAATAAATTACAAGCTTTAGGAGCAAGAATAGAAAATAAATTACAAGCTTTAGGAGCAAGAATAGAAAATAAATTACAAGCTTTAGGAGCAAGAATAGAAAATAAATTACAAGCTTTAGGAGCAAGACTAGAAAATAAATTACAAGTTTTAGGAGCAAGAATAGAAAATAAATTACAAGTTTTAGGAGCAAGAATAGAAAATAAATTACAAGTTTTAGGAGTAAGAATAGAAAATAAATTACAAGTTTTAGGAGCAAGAATAGAAAATAAATTACAAGCTTTAGGAGCAGGAATAGAAAATAAATTACAAGTTTTAGGAGTAAGAATAGAAAATAAATTACAAGTTTTAGGAGCAAGAATAGAAAATAAATTACAAGCTTTAGGAGCAAGAATAGAAGATAAATTACAAGCTTAGGGAGCAAGAATAGAAAATAAATTACAAGCTTTAGGAGCAAGAATAGAAAATAAATTACAAGCTTTAGGAGCAAGAATAGAAGACAAATTACAAGCTTTAAGAGCAAGAATGGAAAATAAATTACAAGCTTTAGGAGCAAGAATAGAAAACAAATTACAAGCTTTAGGAGCAAGAATAGGAAATAAATTACAAGTTTTAGGAGCAAGAATAGAAAATAAATTACAAGCTTTAGGAGCAAGAATAGAAAATAAATTACAAGCTTTAGGAGCAAGAATAGAAGATAAATTACAAGCTTTAGGAGCAAGAATAGAAAATAAATTACAAGCTTTAGGAGCAAGAATAGAAAATAAATTACAAGCTTAGGGAGCAAGAATAGAAAATAAATTACAAGCTTTAGGAGCAAGAATAGAAAATAAATTACAAGCTTTAGGAGCAAGAATAGAAAATAAATTACAAGCTTTAGGAGCAAGAATAGAAGATAAATTACAAGCTTTAGGAGCAGGAATAGAAAATAAATTACAAGTTTTAGGAGCAAGAATAGGAAATAAATTACAAGCTTTAGGAGCAGGAATAGAAAATAAATTACAAGTTTTAGGAGTAAGAATAGAAAACAAATTACAAGTTTTAGGAGCAAGAATAGAAAATAAATTACAAGCTTTAGGAGCAAGAATAGAAGATAAATTACAAGCTTTAGGAGCAGGAATAGAAAATAAATTACAAGTTTTAGGAGTAAGAATAGAAAATAAATTACAAGTTTTAGGAGCAAGAATAGAAAATAAATTACAAGCTTTAGGAGTAAGAATAGAAAACAAATTACAAGCTTTAGGAGCAGGAATAGAAAATAAATTACAAGCTTTAGGAGCAAGAATAGAAGATAAATTACAAGCTTTAGGAGCAAGAATGGAAAATAAATTACAAACTTTAGGAGCAAGAATAGAAAACAAATTACAAGCTTTAGGAGCAAGAATAGAAAATGACTAAAACGGTGGAATCTGTAAATGTTAATAATAAATACAACATATCTAATAAACTATGTCAGTACCAAAGTACTACTTACTGGGCCGATGATACTACCAGCAATAAATACATATAAACAATTACTTACGTACATTATTTCAATTAGCTATTTAGAAGAATTGCACTATTATTTTATTTAATCAAATGAAATTACAACATTGTATTTTAATTGAAATGGGAAAAAAATCGATGTTTCTAGTACCTTTGATTGTAAATTGTCGCTTTGATGAACATTTACGTTTTTATTGCTAATGTTGTGATATAATCGCTGTAGTAATAAATAAACTATAATTGTTTCAACTGTTTGAAAATGGTACTTTATTATTTACTCTCAACAAATATTTGTAGCTATATAATACCGGTGTAGGAAATGTCTCATTATAAACAACAAACAATTTATATTACATCTCTGTCAACGACAAAACTATATATGTAACTACTTAATTACCGTAATGTTCTTAATAATAACGTGTTACTTACTAGCCGCAACAATATTAAGGCTGATGGCGGTTTAACTTTTTTGGCTTAGAAATCGAAACTGAAAGACAATTTCTTTTGTTTTTTCCGCCAAATGGAACACTTTAAGAATTAACAGAGTGTAAATGAAATGATAGATATAGATGACGATTCATTATTGTCATTAAAACTCACTTAAAACAGGAAGAAGATGATGTTAAATGTCAAATATAAATTTTATATAAAACAATTTTCAAATAAGTGATACAGAATTATTGAATTTCATGGACATAGCTTTTGTTTGATTTTAGTCCAGATAACAAAGGCTATAAAGGGTCAAGAATTCAGATGGCAAATCTCATCATATACATGATACTGCTTATTACGGTATTAATGCAAGGGCCTGAGGTAGGATCGAATTCCGCACCTTCTGCATCGTAGGCAACCACTTTACTAGCTGAGCTAAATCAAGAAGCAGAAATGTTATTGTCAGCCGAATAACGAGCCCATTAACCTGATTTTGTTGCATAAGCTCCTATACAATTAAAGCTGAATCGCGACTCTTAACCAGTTTAACATATGGGTGTCAGGTGCTTGATGATGTGTCCAACCTCATAAAGAGATGCAAAACCCTTTCGGTTCAGACCATCACTACTTTCACCAATTTCACCAATATTAATATTCCGTGTTAGAATTGAACCACATACCACCGAGGGTTACTGCTCTACCAACTAACCTAAAGGAAGCTATTCATTAAAATTGCTTTCCAAGAACGAATTTTGATATTGAAGTAATCACGTTATCACAATTCTTAGATAGTAGATATGTCTCACTCTCAGTAGAGAAAGTTTAATGATATCAAAAGGTAAGTTAATAAGGCGTAATTTGAAAGACAGACAATGCTATGACCAAAACGATAATGAACGACAAGACGCACAATTCTCCAAAAAACAAAACAACACTGCACAGTAAACTGGGATTAGGTTACCTTTAGTGGTGCAAGAAAAACTGTTAAACCTTCCGGAGCAGCTGAGTTCACCCCGATGCATAGTGGGGTTTGTGTTATTAAATCTTTAGTTTTCTGTGAGATGTTTTGAAGATAATATTTTTTCCTTTTCATTTGGCTTTGTGCTGTCTTACCTTCTTCGATTAACAGCTTCTGATTACCCCTTTTTTTATCCCCAAACTTTTCATAGATTTAAATATATCTTGCGTGAGGAAATCTTGACATGTTAAATTCTATTTTGTTAAGCTTTGAACACTTAATTTGGTTAAAATGCTTTATCATGACAGATTTATTTAAAGAAAATTGTTTCCAAATGAACTCCATGTTTCTTTCGTCATTCCTTTCAATGGCATATTAGAACAATCACATGTACTATCCAAACTGTGTATTACAGAAACTGCTATTAATTCATTGACGTAGAGATTTTTCCAACCAATTCCTACATGATTCCTAGCTTGAGTTCTATTAACAATACATAATGAAACTCAGCATGTCTTGCCTAACATACATAGAGTCAAAGCTCTTTTGCTGCATAAGATAAAATTGTGAAGATTTTGTCTCTATGCTCAGAAACGTCTTGGGAATGTTTCTATATTCGCACTATTAAGAAAATATAGAACTAGCCAAACATAATAAGAAGTTTGAGGGATGGATGTGAATGAATCTACAATCTATATTTTGTATTCAAAGTTATTTCTAATTTAAACATCTGCATTGTTATGTTTTTTTTCTTTCCACAAAACAAAATGTATGTACCAGATCACGTATACACTCTAGATTTATATAGTCCTGCATATTATGATAATTATTTTGCTCTGAAAACGTCTTCTAATTTTAAAATTAAAACGTAGATATCTAATTTAGTGCGCAAAAAGCTGCTCATCCTTAAAATCTGATTCAACCCACCATTTCTTTAGAAATGCCTGTACCAAGTCAGGGTTATTACGGTTTTCACAGTTTTCCGGTTGTTGACTGATTTTGTCTGTGTATATACTTATGCGTTTTGACTTTCCCTTTGGAAGATTGTTCAGAGTTCGGTAATTTTGTTATTACCCTTATTTCATATAGCGACAAACAAGTTGTATTTTGTTTGACTCCGTTCTATGTATTGTGCCCATTATTGTCTGAGGGCCCTCATTGTCGTCATCGTATAGTAGTTGGATTTACAACTACCTGTGCAATCAGTGCATATCACTACTTGTGAGTTCGAATCCCAGTCATGGCGAGGTGTACTCGATACAACATTATGTGATAAATTTTGTCAGTGACTTGCAGCAGTTCGGTGATTTTGCAGGGTACCCCGGTTTTGTCCACCAATAAAAATGACCTTCATAACTGAAATATTGTTGAAAGTGGCGCTAAACACCATAGTCCGAATCACATTATTGCCTGTGTTTCTGTATTGTCCATTCGTGATTGAACCTTCGGGTTTCTCTACCGTTTATTCAAAAAAAATAAAAAAATAAGGATTTTTAAAAATATCTATCAACTATCGGTTTCGCTTCACAGCTCCAGAGGTCATGCAGGGATATTCTACTATATATTATGATTTCACATGATATGACGCCAAGCATAGATATGCATTTTCGTTGACAGTATTCATTTTGTCATTGTTATCGAACGATTATTTTGACTGATACATGTTTGTGACTTATTGTCTGACCAGGAATGTGATTTCAAACGACAACCATACAGTGCAAGTCTGTTTTGATCTTGTCGTAACTGTTTACTTGTATATTTTTTGACACAGAATAACAACCTCATTCGAGTTTCTGACACATAGTAGGGAACAAGGTTTGATATTTGTTGTCAATGATGACGTCATATATGTCATTGTTCACGGTATATTTATCGAATTTCACAGCTGTCGTACGGCGCACAAAAAGAAAAACCACTTATTGCAAAGCCAATGATCGGACATATGTTTATTTTGCATCATATATACGTCAAAGTTATATTAACACTGAAAGATTCGTGACATTATTGTCAACCTTTCCATTGGTAAAACACAGATATACATGACGTCACAAGTTAAAATACATTGTGGAATTACAAATTTAAGAGTTGCTTGTTTAGTATATGAATAAAGCAATATTATTTTTCGTGGCCCTTTTATACGTGCATTATGAGAGTCGATTGCAGAAACAATATATATCTGTGTCATAAAGCGCATAATCGATCAAGATTAACAACTCACTATTGTAACCAATGAATCATAAGGTATTAAATATTGGAGAAAGAATAGCTTCTACAATCATAAAGAAATTACCGGAGTGAATGTAAACAGATATTGAACAATATACAATTATTTCCTGCACTTAAGGTGAACATCATATTTGTTCACCCGAGGGGTGTTGTTTTCCCGAGGGCTTTAGCCCGAGTGAAAACAACATCTCAAGGGTGAACAATTATGATGTTCACGGCAAGTGCAGGCAATAATTGTTTTATTATACCGAAACTCTATTTACAATAATGTTGGATGCAATAAACACTTATTTGTGTGTTTTTATCTTGTGTTTTCATAAACTTCATATTTGTGTTTTTTACTTCCGGTCAGGATTGTAATTCCGGTATGGAAAAACGGATACATTTCCGGACAGACATGGAACATAACATTTGTCGACCGGTGAACAACAGTGATGTTTCTCTGGGGTTCCAATTTTGTGAAAACATCAATTTTATTTTATATATAATATATAATGTAAGGTATAATACCATTATTTGCTATATTATTGTGAGAGGGGATTAATAGGTTGAACATAACAAAGAAAGAACTTGAGAAACACTTGACACATGGACTGCTGTTCTAGCTGTCTTAAGGTCCTCTTTGTATTATATGGCTAAACTGTATGTTGTTAAGGTGCATGATTTATTTTATTTTAGTTGTTGTATACGTTTTCATATTCGATAAATACCGAATCAAAGCATTGTATATACTGGTTGGGGAGTAGTTCTCGCCATTTTTTAAGTTTTGTATCCAATATTTTTAAGAAGCAGTCGAGAAACCTTTGTTTCACCCCATTATTATTTTGCATGACCCATAGCGATTTACCTACGAATTGAATGTTCATAAAGGAGAGCGTACGCTGATCGGGGATCCATTATTACGATGTTGCGTTTTTTATCAGAAAATCGCCGCAACAGAAGCAATTCTCGCCAACTTTCAGAAATATTGTTTTTTGTGAAGCTAATGCATCAAAAGGAAAGAAACACGACATTTTAGAAAATTAAGACTCTTTCTTAAAAAGTTTACCGGTTTTTGTGTTAGTTTGTAGAAAACTCTGATAATTATTCATTGCTGTTTTAAAGGCTCTCATGCCATCCCCACGCCGCTCCACCATTCCGTAAAATACATCCTTTTCAACAGCGGTTTAACTGATAATTTTCATTTTCTAGAATTAATTTTAATAGTTTGTCCATGTTTTATGCCCAATGTGATAATATAGGATCCATGTATAAATTAGCGAACAAGGTAATTGATGACGTACACAGTGCATGCGCAGGTGGCCATTTGCATTCACATGGAATCTATTTTTATTCTGCAACCGTATTTTGGATTGTAGGGATGAGTAATAAGGCAAAGTGTGACACCTTTTAAAAAGATCTTAAAGATTTGTAGAGATAAATTGGAAATATGGTGTCACTAGATTCTCCGATGATCATTCCATGTGTTTTTCTATTTTAAGAGTACCAACACACGTGACCCCCTGTTGATGTTATGACAAAATGTGGGGTGCAGAAGGGTTTTTACGATATTTCACAATGAAATTCGATTAAAATTAATACGAAGGAATGGTACGGCATCCTTTAATAATGGTGAAAAAATCAGACGAAAATTCACGAGCGCTCGCGCTAAATGAGACAGTTGGCGAGAACTACTCCCCGACCAGTACACGTTTAGAAAATTCCTAATCCAAATAAAGCATTCTAGCCTTATTTTAGCGAACTAATAAGATGCATAAGAAATGATTGTAATAGTAGTTGCTAACCCTAGGAAAAACCAAGTAATGGATTGCAAAACTAAGGAAGCTATATATATTAAAGTACAATACGTTTTTCATTTTGAAAAGCTAAATGGCAAGTATATGAACAGAAAAAAAGGAAAACAAAAAAGAAAAAGAAAAAAAAGCAAAAGTAATCAAACAAACAAATACGATCCATTAAGCCACGATCACAAAAAAACACAAATACAAATTAAAATATTAAAGACTAGTAACATCAATTACGCACAGTCCATATACTGATAAATGTTAAGATAACATCCCTTTATAAAATACATTACTGCTAATTGAATTACTGGTTTCTTTAGAGAAAAAATACGACCAAAGATAAGAATGTTTTACTAGTGGAGCAGGAACTGCTTACCCTTCCGGAGCACCTGAGTTCACCCCCGGTTTTCAGTGGGGTTCGTGTTACTCGATCTTTAATTTTATATGTATGTTTTGTAGATCGTTGTTTTGTTGTTTTGTCCTTTTTCTTTTTGTCATTGTGTTGTCTGTTCTTCGATTTACGGATTCTGATTACCCCTTTAGTATCTTTAAACTATTTTTACATGTTAACACAAGTTTGATTTAAATAAAAGTAATAGAATAAATAACGTATTAGTCTGTTTTACCTCTATGAATCTCCAGAAAAAAACAATTCTTACAATGCCAGTTTCCAAGTCAACATTCTTTACTAGATGTATGTACACGTACGATTTGATTTTAAAATATGTGGTCAATTAATAAAAAAAGTTGTCCATTAGGTCTACATGATAATTCTATTTTCTAAAGTGTTCAAGCATGCATGGAGTGAGTACAAATATTGTACGAGCTGTCCCATCATCTGTTTGACTTGGATGTCTATTTCATTGTACCATGTAACTTTGGACACACTATTAGGTGATGGTCATTTCTTTAATATTTAAATGTCCAAAGTCACATGGTACAGGAAAATATACATTGAAAGGACATGCTTATTTGCATTTGTTTTGATGATATGGCTTTTGCAATATTTGTGCTCACTTCATGCAGTTTTATATACTTCCAGAAAAGTAAATTAACATAGAGATCCAATGGGCAACTTTTTATTAATTGGCGAACAATTCTGCATGGGTAACGTTTGTTGATTTTTCTATTTTGCTATTCTTGCTTCCAAATTATTTGTTTTTTCTAAATTATGACTTTGAGCGTCCCAAAAGGAGTATTAAAAAACACGTACCATGTGCACTAAATTAGATATCTACGTTTCACGACAACTTAATCTTGAAAGTGATTTTTTTCGGATTGGAATGTTTCTACTTCGTACACTCATCGTCTTACTGGATAATGTATTATTACAGCACCTGTGACTTTTAGGTGGGGGACTGTTATACATTACACGCTACTTCTATTTACAACACTTAAAGAAGGATTCTCTTTTACATTACATGTGATTTTTATTTACTTCACGTTAAGTGGGGGTACTATTTAATATTGTTTACATTATATGTAATTGTGATGTTAGAACATATGATAATTATATTAACACTTACCAAAGTCATCACAACCAATAACCATTGAATGACGAGAGTTCACTCACAACAAGAATTAACAAAGGTCACCAGAAATAAATATGTATATTATTATGTTAATGGGATAATCAGAGTCCGTAATCGAAGAACAGACAATAGAATGGTCAACACAAAAAGGTCGAAAAAGATAAACAACGGTCGATAAGGCATTACATAAAAAATGAAAATTGAGTAAGAGGAACCCGATTAAAAACAAGGTTGAAATCAGGTTCTCCGGAAAGGTAAGTAATTCTTTCTTGTTCTACTAGTGGCACCCGTATTGTTACTGTTCAATTGTTTCTGCATTTTATACTACTGCAAAAACTGAGCACAGCGACTGGAATATTATTGGAAGTTGTGTTAAGCCTAACAATTGTGTTGAACCCCACAATTCAGAACAACAATCATTAGATTGTGATATTACTATAACATTTAAGAGGTGACCGTTATATAATGTTGCTTTAATATTGTCTTCCTATCGTCATGACCGCATGGGTGGTGTAATGGTTAGAGTGTTCGTGTCGAGAGCTGTAGATCTTGGGTTCGAGCCCCGATTAGGTCAAACCAAAGACTATGAAATTGGCATTTGTTGCTTTTCCACTAAGCACATGGCATTAAGGAGAAAGGGCAAAGACTGGTTGGCTCAGAATCAGGATAATATGTCCGAGTGAGGCGACATGTCTATCCGCAGACTGTTGTTTCAGTGAGCTAGCACTATAACAATTCAGCTAAGAAAGTTGGTCTAGTACAAAATGGACATCATCATCATTTCATTGAAAATTAACTTGTTCTCGCATGATATAACTGAAAAAGTGCTGAGTTGGCGTTAAACAACAATCACTCACTCGCTATGTAGTGAATTTTTATATAAACAGCTTTAAACATATTGTTAGCAAGCACAATATATATTTCACCTTACTACGTGATTTAATAGTTATCTAGATACTTCAACTGAACTTTATTTGTTTGTTTGTTTGTTTTCATTGAAATTTTATCTTCATTTTGGTAAAACCACATTGTTATTAAATGTTTTCCAAAACATGATTGTTCGCTAAACACTCTAGTATGGCCGACAGACGAACTGTCGCTCAAATTTGTTGTAGGAAATTTATGTTATTTAATTTTCCTTAAGGAAATGTGCTAATTATTAATTTTCCTCTGGGAAATTAAAAAGGAAAAATGTCAGTTGCTACCTTCCTTGAGAAGATGTGAGTTCCATTAAGGAACAATGCTAGTTTGTAATATTAATGGAGGACTACTGCGATGTATGTCATATAAACAGCATATTGAATAAAAATGATGTAGTAGAATCTACATAACTCATAAAACAAGTGTAATGATTTACAGTCAGTCACTTCAGTTGATCCCAAACGTATTACCGTATACGTTATACCTCAAGAAAAGTCTATCAAAGATATCAAAGGGAGAATCAGGAACTGTAAAACGAAGATGGACAGGCAAAGAAATGGCCAAAACAAAAACAAAAAATAAAAAGACAAGCCATGCTCTACAAAACACTAAAGAGAAAACTAAAGATTGATTAACACGAACCCCACTAAAAACGGGGTTGAACGGAGAAAGCGATATTTTGAAATAATCAAACAAATGATAAGTATACCAGTCCGAACAACGGTCTGATGAAAGTGATATCAAAACAAGCGTACAAAAGTGAACATCATATACCAAGCCATAAGGTCTAACAAACTGAGGGAGAAAATAAAGAAATTATCAACATAATTGTGTTTTATGTCTGTTTGGAATATGTCATCTTGGTGTATTATCTTAAGACAAGTTTTTTTTATCAATATATGCTCGCTATCTCAATAATAATGATGCAAGTATTAGTTTGACATAGTTTGTTTGTAAAATATGTTTTACAATCCATCACATTGAAATCCTATTATTATACAAAAAAAAAATTCCACGGAAATTAGTAACAATATAAAACAAAAATCAAACCAGTTTTAATGTATTACTGATACAAACATTTAGGAGGTTTTGGGCCCAGAAAACTAGTTTAACTTCCGCCATTGTTTTATTGAAGTGCCTGCATCAAGCCCGGAATTTGAACGATCGTGTATTTGTTTGCTATTGGACTCGATTTTGTCTCTTTCTACGAGTTTGATATTTAATTTTTGCAATTGTACCGACAGTGTGGTATTTTTATTTTATGTGTTCAAAGGATTATTTAAAAAAAAAAATTTTACAAAGAGACTTTTATAAATGTTTTAATTGTACAATTTATAAACGAAATATATCAGTGTCCGTTACGATTTCCTCATAAAAACGATATTCGGTTCGTCTTTACCTCCAATTGTTGGTAGGTTGACTCAAGTTTTATCTACGCTATTTGTGTTTGTTTGTGTACAGTGGTGTCCAACACTAATAGTGTTGTGTTTTTATTTTGTTTGTCTTCGTCTTGTGTCTTGTGTGTAGTAGTGTGCAACACATATTTTGTTGTGCTTTTTTTTCTTGTATGTTTTTGTCTTCGTCTTGTGTCTTGTCTACCAATGTTGTCAGTGTCTCTCAATTACACTTTCTTGATTGCCTCTTCGGTTTCTCTAACGTGTATTTAAGAATCTAAAACATGAATTTAGAGCAGGTTTTAATGTAAATGCATACAAGTCAATAACTCTAGTGTACCAATACCATCTATAAGAGAGACAGAACATTAATAGCCAACGGTAACTATTCCGAAGTAGATAATTACTGCTCATTAAATGAAACTCAAGTATAATTCATAAAGAAAGGAATCGATGTAGAACTTAGTTAGCAATTATAGTTCTCCCAGCATCGGACAAAAATAAAAACACACAAGGACCCATTGTTGTTTTTATTATGTCAACTGGATATTATATGTACCAAGGCAGGACGGGTGGGCTTTGATTGTATAGTGATTTGAATGTCATCTGTCTATGTAATCTATCCATTTCTTCAAAAGATAGTGCATGAGCTAGTTTGTCATTTACTTACAGGTAGGTATGTTGTTGCAACATTGCACACTGGTTTCATTTTACCAATAATACTGACCACCATTTTGTAAATGAAATGGCGGTGAAAGTGGCCATTAATGAACTAAAATAAAGCAGTTTGCATCTGGTCACCTTAATCAAGTTATCTTAAAAATACATGATCTACATTTTACTGATGAATGTGAACGTATTGCAACCAAAGATAAAATATATAATTATGAAAAAGACAGTTTAAACAGTGAAGGTTGATAATTTCACTAAAGGTATTGGCATGACACATCCACGTGTGGCTGGGTTAAAACGGCTACTGGGATCACAAGTCCCTCTCATAATTGGAGTTTTAACACCAATACATGAATAAACAAACAATAAAAACAAAATCTTTACAGATTTGTTTCTACTCTCGTGCTCGTGGTCAACTACTTGTTGTTTCTACTCTCGTGTTCGTGGTTAACTACTAGTTAGGAGGGTGGAATCTTTTTGTTAAAATAAAATAAATCATAACTGTTACTTCTACCATATTTTATATTAATTAGTTATAAACTGTATATTTAATGATATTAATAGTCTTCGTGGGAGACCAGAGTAAAAAGATCACTGAGTTTTTGTTCAATTTAGATGGGATACTATTGGCGATAGATAGATTATTATCGTCAATGGCCAAAGTGTAAAACAGTTACTGTTTAGTAACACATTAACGAGTAAATAAAAATTAAAACAACTAATCACGTGGAATCATTTTTTCGGAAAATGATTTATTTCCTCTTTGTACGACAATGACATTTTTACACATCTGACGTATACTGAACATCATTCTAATTAATAAACACTGCCTACCATTCCGGAGCACCTGAGTTCCTGTTTTAAGTGGGGTTAGAGTTAATCGATCTTTAGTTTTATATGTCTGTTTTGTAGATCATTGTTTGATCTTTTGTACTTTTTCTTTTGGCCATTGTGTTGTCTGTTCTTCTTCGATTTACGGGTTCTGATTACCCCTTTGGTGTCGTCGAGCTCTTCTTCATAGATACTATCATTGACAATCAAATAATCGTCGTGATATTTACTAGACGGGAAACGGTCAACAAGGGCACGTCTTAGATATAACCAGAATCCGCCGGAAACAAAATAACGCGTCTAAAATTGGCAAGTTTATGGCAATTAGGTAAATAAGAATAAACGGAAAAGGAGATATATGGTCATTCTAAAATTAGATCTTAGTTTGACATTTATTAAATTATCCAATTTGTAAAATTCATAAAACAAGCGGATTTGACAATAATAAGATTTGAAATGTAAGGTTTTTATAATTAACACTATAATGAATATCTTACAACGCATATTGTATTGGGCTATTTTTAAATACAATTAAGACATCCTATAATAAATAATTATGTATGATAATAGGTATCGAATTCTGTACACATACGATTCTGTCATTAATTCCATAGATATATAAGGGCCGTTGTAGTCGTTATCGTATGGTTGTTGGATTTACAACTACCTTTGCAATCAGTGCCTACCGCCACTGAAGTTGTAAGTTCGAATCCAACTCATGACGAGGTGTACTCGATACAACATTATGTGATAAAGTTTGCCAGAGACTTGCTACAGGTCGGTGGCTTTTTCGGAGTACTCCAATTTCCTCCACCAATAAAAAACTGATGGCCACGATATAGCAGAAATTGATAACCATAACCCTAACCCATAATTATAACGTTTAGTATAACATTATTTCTTAAAATAGTAGTTTACATTGTGCGTTGACAGAAAAAAAAAAGAAGTATTGTATTTTCCTGATTGACAATTATAAATAAATTAATAAATTTTATGCGAAAGTGGATCGGGCTTTCAATTAACACGTCATAGTAATATTTTTCAGTCACCGTGGTAATGGTAATACACATTTGGTAATGTTAAACCAGTTATTATAAATGTCTTAGGTAATGTTAAACCAGTTATTATAAATGTCTTAGGTAATGTTAAACCAGTTATTATAAATGTCTTAGGTAATGTTAAACCAGTTATTATAAATGTCTTAGGTAATGTTAAACCAGTTATTATAAATGTCTTAGGTAATGTTAAACCAGTTATTATAAATGTCTTTGGTAATGTTAAACCAGTTATTATAAATGTCTTAGGTAATGTTAAACCAGTTATTATAAATGTCTTAGGTAATGTTAAACCAGTTATTATAAATGTCTTAGGTAATGTTAAACCAGTTATTATAAATGTCTTAGGTAATGTTAAACCAGTTATTATAAATGTCTTAGGTAATGTTAAACCAGTTATTATAAATGTCTTAGGTAATGTTAAACCAGTTATTATAAATGTCTTAGGTAATGTTAAACCAGTTATTATAAATGTCTTTGGTAATGTTAAACCAGTTATTATAAATGTCTTAGGTAATGTTAAACCAGTTATTATAAATGTCTTAGGTAATGTTAAACCAGTTATTATAAATGTCTTTGGTAATGTTAAACCAGTTATTATAAATGTCTTAGGTAATGTTAAACCAGTTATTATAAATGTCTTAGGTAATGTTAAACCAGTTATTATAAATGTCTTAGGTAATGTTAAACCAGTTATTATAAATGTCTTAGGTAATGTTAAACCAGTTATTATAAATGTCTTAGGTAATGTTAAACCAGTTATTATAAATGTCTTAGGTAATGTTAAACCAGTTATTATAAATGTCTTAGGTAATGTTAAACCAGTTATTATAAATGTCTTTGGTAATGTTAAACCAGTTATTATAAATGTCTTAGGTAATGTTAAACCAGTTATTATAAATGTCTTAGGTAATGTTAAACCAGTTATTATAAATGTCTTTGGTAATGTTAAACCAGTTATTATAAATGTCTTAGGTAATGTTAAACCAGTTATTATAAATGTCTTTGGTAATGTTAAACCAGTTATTATAAATGTCTTAGGTAATGTTAAACCAGTTATTATAAATGTCTTAGGTAATGTTAAACCAGTTATTATAAATGTCTTAGGTAATGTTAAACCAGTTATTATAAATGTCTTTGGTAATGTTAAACCAGTTATTATAAATGTCTTAGGTAATGTTAAACCAGTTATTATAAATGTCTTAGGTAATGTTAAACCAGTTATTATAAATGTCTTAGGTAATGTTAAACCAGTTATTATAAATGTCTTAGGTAATGTTAAACCAGTTATTATAAATGTCTTAAGTTTAAATACAACTGGCAATGACACGTGAACCAATATAATTATTTACTACGTTTAAAATTGACAGTCGAATCTTGGTATCTCTAATTCAGGTATCATTTCCTCTTGTGAGCTCGGAATTGTAACTTTTGTCCGTTTATCATGGTTAAACGTTTAAGTTATCCGTAGTTTAATTCCGTCACGTTATATTGAAGTGCTATAGATTTTGCCTCTTTCTGAGATTTTTCTGTTGGATTTTAGAAATGATCCCACAGTTTTGTAGTTATTTTAGAAATGATCCCACAGTTTTGTAGTTATTTTAGAAATGATCCCACAGTTTTGTAGTTATTTTAGAAATGATCCCACAGTTTTGTAGTTATTTTAGAAATGATCCCACAGTTTTGTAGTTATTTTAGAAATGATCCCACAGTTTTGTAGTTATTTTAGAAATGATCCCACAGTTTTGTAGTTATTTTAGAAATGATCCCACAGTTTTGTAGTTATTTTAGAAATGATCCCACAGTTTTGTAGTTATTTTAGAAATGATCCCACAGTTTTGTAGTTATTTTTTCTTACAACAACAACACTGATGTTTCGATGTTTAACACAATGGTGACTTCTAGGTCGACACAATACGCTCTTAACAGACGTAATGATATTTGATATAAAGGTAATACATTGAAGTAAATGATCGTGAGCTTTTATTGCTATTCTTCAAGTTACTGTCCCGAGATAACAGCAACAATGTGTAGATGTCTACCATTACGAGTATATCCCATGATAAATGGATCTACAAAGTCAATTCATTTATAAACAAACAATAATAAACCTGCAGAAATTTACTTCCACAAAACACCTACATATTATCACAGAAATGAATGACAACATAAACATATACAGTTTTATTAATCAAGATTATAAACTACATGGCATATGATTATATCGTATAAATATAAACGACAAGGGCTCGTCGTGGACGTCATCGCATGGTGTATTTACAACTACCAATGCAATCTGTGTCTATCACCACTGATGTTGTGAGTTCGAATCTCGATCATGTGGAGGTATACAACATTATGTAATAACGTTTGTCACTTGGTGACTTGCGACAGGTCGGTGATTTTCTCCCGGTCCTCCGATTTTCTCCACCAATAAAACTGACCGCCACGATATAGCTGAAATATTGTTGAAAGTGGCGTTAAACACCATAAACCGAACCGAACCAATCTTGTCTTAAAGTGTGGACAGTGATTATCCTTCATAAATCTCCCATTTAGTAAACACATAAATATTTAAACATGTTGTAGATGCTAATCAACAATTACTAAGCAAAGTCAGGTAATCTTATGTTTTGTGATCAAGTCACTAAATAAGAACAGTATATTGATATAAATTGTTTGACTACATGCTTCAAATGACGATAGACAACTTGGTAGACCAGTAACCATATTTAATGGCTACCATATAACCTTTCACACGATTTCGTATTAGAATTTATTGCTTTCTATAATTTAAGATTCACAACAAGAATGACATGCACATTTTCTCTTTTAAAATAATATTTAAGATTAAGATTAATCAGATATAGAGAAGTCATGCGTCTTCTTGTCATGTGATATTTGACCTACCATTACTTTAAATATTTATTTTCTATTAACAAATAGATAATATCTCAATCAATTTGGCGCCAAATATCAATAATTAGAAATAATATAGTTGTTTCTCTGCTTTGCGAACAAAGATATTTAAAAATTGAATACTGGTGTTTTCATTTTCTTATGACTTCATGTTTCTGTACACACACACACTCATGATACGTGTGTTTTCCCCATGCATTGATTGTTGTGCCCATTTTTTCTACAGTTTGGCGCCTTAGCTTATACTACGTCATAATGTTACGTCCAAAGCGACTAGTAATCTCTAAACAAGAGAACGGGCATGGATGGCGCAGTGGTGAAGGTCATCGACTTCTGACGTCAGTTCGCGCCTCGATTATACATAACAACTACATCATGATGGGGGTTTGATCGCTCATTTTGTTACAGCTCCACGGCATGTCCTTTCGAAATGAGTTTGTTAGTCACAATATAGCTGACAAACATTGTTGACAGTTATGATAAACATCCATAGATAAAGTAACGTAACGAAGCAAGAGACACATGTATAAGTGGTAATCGAAAATTAAGGTGTGTAATAGTAAATTATGTATAACCAACTTACTTTGCCGTACTAGAGGTTGCATCCCGCATGAAAAAAAGAAACAAACAAACCAACTATGCTCTATTGATATATACCTTATGATGCCTATTGTTCAATATAAACACCAAGGATTAAATAAATGAACGGGTAATCAAAATCCGCACAATAGACAAAAGAAAAGAAACAAAATAAGCAGTAGTTTGACAAAACACTATGGGCCAATTTTAGATATGTTACAATTAAATTTGAAATATGCTATGCAAGAAGAAGAGTTTGAAGATATCAAAGGGGTAATCATAATCCGTATATCGAAAAAGAACAGACAACACAATCACCACAAGAAAAAGTACAAAAGGAAAAACACCAATCTACAAAACATACACATAAAACTAAAGATCGAGTAAAACGAACCCCACTAAACAACGGAGGTGAACTTAGGTGCTCCGGAAGGGTAAGCAGTTCCCGCTCCACTAGTGGAGAAATTAGGCAATACATACTATTGCAGCAATTTTCATTTGATTCTAACCACCAACTGGAAAGTATAACAATTAAGAAAATCAAATATTACCAAAGAGAACTTTTCAATAAAAAGTAAAACATTTCTTTTTGTACTTATTAATTTATAGCCTCCTTTGACCCGTTAACTACTTAGAACATGTGTATTTGTCTATGATGTCAAGTCTTGTAAGTCTTAGTTGATGCACGTCCTATATACAGTCAAACCTGTATTAAGAGGTAACCTTTGGGACAAAAAAAGATGACCTTATATGACAGGTGACATCTAAAAAGAGGTTCAATTCATATGAAATGTTCTATGATAGGACAATAAAACGGTGAGCTTATAATACAGGTGACTGCTTAATAGAGGTGATTGCATGCACATGTTTGCCTATATATATAGTGTATCAATGGTGTGGGTTCAAATCCCGTCGAGGGAAGAACAAAAATTTGACAGCTCTAAAATCTAATTCTACCACTGTTTAGTTTAATTTTCAGACGTATATTATATGTTATTCAGCTATCAGACAGGGTATATAATGTGACATTCCCGGCTTAGGATCTATATTCCCTGAGGCGCAGCCGAAGGGAATATATATCATAAGCCGGGAATGTCACATTATATACCCTGTCTGATAGCTGAATAACAGATATATTACGGATTTAACCATTGGTTTTTTTTTAAATACAAAATCCTACTGTATTAAATAAATTTGCGTCTTTTATTTTCATTTTTCGTTTTTCTAGATATCCGTTTCCGTACCTTTGACGTCATTCTTCAATGATGTCAAAATATGTGTCGCGTCGTATTTCATCTATAGGGTGTCTCATGAAGGAAAATACTGTACTAAATTTCTAAATCAATACAATTTCATATGTAGTGATTTTTTAAAACTTTATAAATATAACATTAATATATCACATAACAAAACAACAGGTTTGCGAAACAGTTTCAATAATTTAAATGTTAACAACATGTAAATAAAACCTTGGTGTGCATGACAGCGAAAGTTTTCAAGGAGTTTGCTGAATCGATCAGGTATTTGTGACGGAATTAACTGTTGTAATATTTTTTGTTCATACAGCCGTTTTGAGTATAAAAACAGCATTTAATTTGGTAAAAATACATTTATTATTCCGTATTATGCCATTGATTCAGTGAAGCTAATGTTTTGTCGTCCATGTTTTTATCATTTTTAGGGACTGAAATATATACCCCGTCTGTTTTCCGAATATATGCTGACATTCAGGGCTGACGAACCAATGAAAATGTGTGTAATAAACTAAATCCGTAATATATATATATATATATGTAGATAAACGTTGGTGTTACAGGTGTTACTGATTCTGTTTTTACACATTTGTACCTGTTTTTTTATATCTGATAAGTAACAACCATATGTCAACATGTTTATTTCAAAGTAAAACTGATTAAAAAGCAATGAATCAAATATTTAGAATATTCCGTTTATGAGTAGTATAAGTTTGATACATTAATTAACTCTCATAGGAAGAATGGCATCAGTGATGTAATTGTTATCATGCTCGCCACGAATGTGTTAGTTCGTGCGTTCGATCACCATTGGATCCAGTCAAAACTATAAAACTGATATTTGCAACTTTTTCGATGAGGAGGTAGTTTTAATAAAAGACTGGTTCGCTTTGGTTCAGGATACTGTGTTCGAGTGAGGTAACATGTCTACCTGTGAACTATGCGCTTGAACTATGAAAATACAATTATTCGCGTTGGTCTAATACAAAGCATACGTCATCATCATCATCTTATAAATGAACTTGTTCACGACATGATACAGCTACTTATGTGACGCTATAGGAAATTACTCACACACCCGTTCACTACTCATTTATGGCAAAAGATGTTATGAAACAATACAATGAAGATATATACCCAAAGGTAAAAATATTTTATAACAAAATGATTTGCTACTTCTTGCAACATTTAACAACAATGGCTACGTATTGTCATTTTATTAAGGACATCAAACTAAGGAACTACTAACATATCCTTTTATCCCAGGTTCGTGTAGTTCAATTTTTGATTACCTTTGTAGTATTTTTTAGATCATTGTTTGTTCTTCTGTCGCTTTTTCTATTATCCATTGTATTGTCTGATTCGAGCCTACCTGGCCATTTTATCTTAAGTTTAACCTTTCAAAGATCATACATTTTCTGAAACGTCCATGATTCCTCTACGTTCTGTCAAAATATCAGGCCATGTTTAAAGTCTTGCAGTGAAATGCTAGGCTATGGAAAATACCTACTCTAAAAATAGCTCTTTCATCCCCCAGAAATTCCCTATTTATAGGTCATGCATCAAATCCTCCATATCCATATTAAAATACAACTAAATCAATCAAATTTGGGCTCAAAATAATCCTTATACATTTAACTTCAATTATCAATTTAATTATGCCATTCCATTCAGTATTTGTCACGATACAACAAAGTGAAAGGAATTTCTTTCTTTAAAAGGGACTACTTTTGTATATGTTCTTAGCTCTGATTGGTTGAATTACTGGTTTGACACCTAAAGAGCAACAAAACTTGCTTCTCTAACCCTTTATTGGCCTTATTTCTATTCCTTACGCAATATCAACCACAAAAAACCTCATAAGGTATGTGGCTGTCTAATATTTGCAAGTATAAGTGTTCAAATGCAAAGGTACCCCCTTGAAGATTTTTAATGAAAACATCTCCATTTACAGCTGTTGAGTTCAGACTGTGTAATATACCAAAACTTACATATTCTCTTATATATTACAGTTATTAAGCTAATTTCTAACATAATAAGCAATTTGTACACATATATATGCCTCAGTTGTATATTTAATAGCTAAATACTATGAAATGTTTGCACATAGCCCCCCCTTTTTTCGTCCCATAAAATGAATTCACATTATTCTTAATTTTGTTAATTCATGCTTTAACCCCATAAATTATGTAGTTTAAGGTATAAAATAAGATTTTGTATATAGATCTACAGTTGAAATTCCTTCTATTTCCATCAAATATCCAAAAATATGATTTATTGATATTCAAGTTTTGGAATTTCTTATGGTACAAAACTATCATTTCCCCCCAAAACTCAATAAATATATGCTTCCACATCATTTTCCCCACTGTTTAAGTAAGCTGGATGTTCAAATGTACTGTTACAGCCAAATGATACTCTAAAACATGAAATCCAAATTGACAATTTGAAAAGTTTACAGAAAATGCTAAGCAGTCAAAATAATTTTTCTGGGATCACTTAAATTACCAGGTTTTTACTACATAATTTTCAATTAAAACTGCTTTCTATAGCCTTATATTATTTTATAAGTACATTGTACGTGTATTCTAACTGAAACTATCAAATATTACCAGGAAAAATTTGCAGGATTGAAAAAAATCCAATCATGATATCACCATATTCTATATTTGAAGTCAACAAACTGCTGCATGATGAAATTTTTTAAATTCTTAATATCAACCATATTTTCAATATTATATGCCCTTCTACTGCAAAAACACATTCAATAACATATTCCCAATAATTATAAAGTCATAAATAAAAATAAAATGAGTTGCAATACCCTCTGTCCTTGTATATCCAGTGCTTGGGAGCAATATTCCAAAATATTACATAACATGCATTTCGACCATGTAATCTGACACCACAATGCATTTTGTAACATTTTTGTATGAAAAATGTCACTCTGTGTCTGTTGTGACATTATTAGGCTAATTTGAACATGATAGCAACAAAAGTTCAATTTGATGTTTTTTAACTTAAGGTGTCAAACCTATAATTAATTTCTTTAAGGTTTTCTACTAAATTTGTGTTTTTTCGAGCCTACCTGGCCATTTTATCTTGAGTTTAACCTTTCAAAGATCATACATTTTCTGAAACGTTCATGATTCCTCTACGTTCTGTCAAAATATCAGGCCATGTTTAAAGTCTTGCAGTGAAATGCCATGCTATGGAAAATACCTACTCTAAAAATAGCTCTGTCATCCCCCAGAAATTCCCTATTTATAGGTCATGCATCAAATCCTCCATATCCATATTAAAATACAACTAAATCAATCAAATTTGGGCTCAAAATAATCCTTATACATTTAACTTTAATTATCAATTTAATTATGCCATTCCATTCAGTATTTGTCACAATACAACAAAGTGAAAGGAACTTATTTCTTTAAAAGGGACTACTTTTGTATATGTTCTTAGCTCTGATTGGTTGAATTACTGGTTTGACACCTGTAAATGAAATACATCTAAACACAGTTTAGATTTCCTGTACCAAGTCAGGGTCATTACGGTTTTCACAGTTTTCCGGTTGTTGACTGATTTTGTCTGTTTATGTACTTATGAGTTTTGACTTTCCCTTTGTAAGATTGCTCGCAGTTCGGTAATTTTGTTATTACCCTTATTTAATAATATGACAGATACATTTTATAGGTTTAAACTAAGAATATAAGTACTGATATCTTTACACTTGTTTTATTGGCATCGGTGTAACATAAAATATGCACGTGTATCGGCCTCTTCAAATATCCCGACTAATAAAAAAAAAAAAAGGCACTTGAAATTCTCTGAGAAATCTATACTTCCCATATATTGGTTATTCTGATTGATTATGTTTGATAAACTTATAGCTTACAATATACACATGTGGAATACTTAAGTGAAAACCAAGAAATACCACACTCTCGGAACAATTCCAATCACATCACATAATCTCCCAAGTACCATATTCGCTCACAGGACGGACCGTAAATCGCTTCCACTTATTTGAAAATGTCACAGGTTTAGCAAACAAGAGAGAAATTCCAGCCGTTTTTAATGAAGGGCATTTTATATATGCGATTATTGATGTCCCGCGGCAATGCAAGAAAAGATTACAAACACAACAGGGATATACTTAATGCATGCAATGTCAATTGATGATGACGATTCGTTTCTGGGACAACGTTCAACAGGTAAGCTAAGGGTCAAAGACAATAATGCCAAATAAGGTAAGTCTATAGGAGCTAAAAAAAAAACAAACAAAGACATGCATGTACAAAATATTTAAAAACTAAAGACATTAGTACTACACTGTCGATAAGATAAGAAAAGGAAGACAAAAAAAAACCACAAGTAAATAATATATATAGTAAGTTTATCTATTTTTCTGAAGCAATTATTGTATAACTCGTATTTTCATTGGATAATGTTTGCCCCCAAAGACAGAGTTGACTTATCTTGTCTAAATGTTTTAGTGTGAATAAGTCGTCATTTTAAATTGTTGATAAATACAATATGATATACAATAAAGACATCGCCTACCATTAAAAACAAATTTCTGTTCGATTTTATCGGAAATTGAAGTGCACATGTTGCGAAATAACGTCAAGTGTTTACGTTCTACGCTGAAAATAATCATCACGACTGTCTATGACGTGTATGTACAAAAGTCATCGACAATATTTTGCGGCAATTTTGCAATTTTTAGACACTATTTTCAGTTCTATTGAAATAATGTTATCTTGCATTAGAATAGTAATAATGGTATTGCTTTTGAGGAATTGCCGCCGTCTATTGTGAAATTAACGGTCGACAAGAAAAAATATATTTGCGACCGTCAAATTTCCAACATACCTCGGCAACTGTTCCAATCCAATACAGTAATCTCTTAAATATATATATACGTCTGAAAATTAAACCAAACAGTTTTAGAATTAGATTTTAAAGCTGTCAAATTTTTGTTCTTCCCTCGACGGGATTTGAACCCACACCATTGTTACACTGCAGCACCATTCGCTTAGCCTTACGTCCAGCGCCCTAGACCACTCGACTACATCCACTCCCTATATATATATACATAGGTATTTCATATTTAATAATCTAGACAAATACCTGTGTTGTTCGTTTGATTCTTGAAGTATTTCTGACGCTTTTGTTTATATCGAAATGAGGTATAACAAGTTCAATATGATTATTATGTATTCATATATCCTTCTAATTTAGCGATATCTATAGCGATCACAACACCTACAAATAGTTTCTACTCAAAGGCCACTTTTACTTATATCTTTTTTATTATTACTATTTAATTAATTTCAATATCACGATGTACGAATACTATTCTTATTGCATATAAGTGAAATTTGAGAAAAGAGAAAAATAACTATTTTCGTACATTATGGTATAATAAACTTCATTGCAGAAATAGTATACTTTACATGTTAACGTATTAATGTATGATCATAGAAATAGTATACTTTATGTGTTAACGTATTAATGTATGATCATAGAAATAGTATACTTTATGTGTTAACGTATTAATGTATGATCATAGAAATAGTATACTTTATGTGTTAACGTATTAATGTATGATCATAACTCGTTGTTGTAGTACGACAAACGCGTGCTTGTTTAATTACTATTGATATGCGTTTTATTATGATTTTATTGAATCCATGCATCGATGTTTCAATTTGTACATGCATATAATATAACCACCGGAGGGGGCGATACATAAATATGTCCTGGTTTCTCCCGTGCGCATTAAACCATAAGAGAGGGGTCATATGCTGGTTATAATGGGCGAATCAAATACACATCTGGCTCTGTGTACGTAAATCCGTGCCTTGTGTTGCGATTGTCAAGCTTATTGTACGTAAACCACAACTTGCAGCAATTCCCATCTCAACCCAATGCTTTTTAAAATGATTTTATTGCTAGTAAACTTGTTCTCGTCATGAATATAATGATGATTGATTTGATTTGATTTTTGGTGTTTAACGCCACTTTCAACAATATTTCAGCTATATCATGGCGACCAGTTTTAGTGGTGGCAGAAGCCGGAGTAAACGGATGGAACCACCGACAATGGGCAAACAACTAGTAAACTTTATCACTTGCGGCTGCGAGTCAAATGCTTCCTTTTGTGTAATGTACAAAGCGGGGTGCGAACCCACGCCGTATTGGTGATAGGCTTGTATGAGTTGTTAGGTAATCCAACTACCTAACTCATTGATCCACCCGGGCCCTACAACTACCTAACTCATTAAGCCACCCGGGTCCTACAACTACCTAACTCATTGAGCCACCCGGGCCCCGTCGAGAATATCTAACATGTATAAGTTAACATAATAGATATAATAACATTTGTGAAAATCACTGTCTTCAAGGGTCATGGGTATTACATCAACATATGCACATTATGCTAAGGAAGAGGTCATATATTTCAGCATGACATCAAACAAGTGTCCATCATGTAAATACTATTTTGGACTTTCTTAAAGAAAATCAAATAATTGTATGTTCGTCGAGACATTGTTTTTGGGGTAGAAAAAACGTTATCGATTCCAATTCAGAATTTAACTGCGCTTTCACAATAGACGCTGGCCTAGTAGTCTCATGCCTCTCTTATATCTGTATATTTTGTTATATATATGCTTTTATAGAGATGTTTTCAATATTTTGTTAAAATTGATTTCGTCATTGATATGCATGGAGCTTTTGCCGCGACGTTAAGCAACCATCAATCAAGCAATCGTTAGTAGTACAAGATAACAATCGAGATAGCATATATAGCCTTCAAAATTATGTAAAGGGATTAATTATTTTACAGCAAAAAATACGAATGTTTGAGCAACCTGGAAAAAATAAGCAATGTGAAAACAAGATTCGGTTTGTTCTTTGTCCATGTCATGACATGTATTTCCAACACCATTTGCCATGGGCTTTTTTGTTTTTTGTTTGTTTTTTGTTTGTTTTGCGTTCAATAGTTTAATGTGAGAGGTGGTTAATTGTTTTGTTGATATTGCTGGAATTATTGGCCAGCAGTAAATTTTATTTTCATAACATTTTGCAACAAATCGTAAAACATATACCGTATTATTTATTATACTGAATCCACTATTGATGCACTTTACATTAACATGGCTGATATAAGGTTAACTGATTCTGTAAATATTGATTTCATTGCATGTCATTGAATATATTCCCTAAAAAATTCATAGAATTCTAAGAATAATCATTCATCGTTTGCCAACACTTCATACCACTGTCAGTTGTTAATTCGCATGTATCCCTCGGGGGTATCGGGTCAACTGTTGAGTCAAACACTTGTCGAAGATGATTGAAATTGAAATATCAAGTAGACATTTTGCCTTTTACTAATTGAATATTTTAGGGTTTTAGAAACTTAGAATGTGAGGGAGATATCAGTGATTTGACTTTCAACTTATTCATTTATATGTACTTCAAGACAGCACTTTTTCTTTCAATTTTCAACTGTTATTGACTTTCAAGGATTGATTTAGACTCGACCCTTGAAACCGCAAAAAAATAAAATAAGCAATATCAAAAGTGACAGTATACAGACTGATATGAACTTTTATGCGAGTGAAATATAATTATCAAGTCAAGTACAGTTGACCTTTCTAATTTACATCAGTGCATTAGACCTTTCAGGATCACAGCAGTAAATGGTATTTTCTAGGACGAAAACAAATTCCAGTCTATACGGTCGAAACCCCCTCCTACATGATACACTGGTTCATGAATGGATCTAATGAAAGGCACTTGTTCGTTTTGTTGATACTGTTGGCATTGTTGATCATCACCTTTTAAAAAAGATTTTGAATATATCAAAGGGGTAATCAGAGACCATAAATAGAAGAATTACAGACAACACAATGGTCACAACAAAAAGGACAAAAGAACAAACGGCGATCTACAAAGCATCACATAGAAAACTAAAGATTGAGCAACATGAATCCCACTAAGAAACATGGGTGATTTCAAGTGGCCCAGTGTTGTAAGCAGTTCCTGGTCCACATGTGGCGCCCATCGTTTTACACTCGTTACAATCCCGGTGGTAAGTCAGGAATGAATAAAGGACTTGGTTGTGATTACGGCAAACGGAACATATCCCTGGCCATTTGTGACACATATACTCGATACAATTTTGTTAGGAGTTATCTATTGTAATTTGTTGTTATTATTTATGTGAAGTTTGGAGTTCGCCAGAGCATTGTGTTGTGTAAGCCTCGGTCATATCGTGTAATTTGTTGTCATTATTTATGTGAAGTTTGGAGTTCGCCAGAGCATTGTGTTGTGTAAACCTCGGTAATATCGGCCGAGAATCGAAAGCACAAGCTAGAGTTGAAAGTTAGTATACATTAGTATCACGTATCAATAATCTCAATAATACAACTGAGGGTTCAAATCACGAACACTTTGGTATATAATATATTACATAGATAAATAATATAACTACTGTCGTCTGAAAGGTTTGGTCAGATGTTGTGCTGGACGTCAGCGTCAACAACTTATAAAGTCATAAGATCGTCGTCAAACAAAGCCCAAATTTCACATTAACTTCAAATCCGGTAATGCTTATTTTTGTTGTGTTGGTCTAAAGGGAAATTAAGCATAGACCTAATACTATGATTATCTAATCAAAGTATTAGATTGTAACTAATATTTCATGGATGTAATCTTCTATGTTGGTCTTGGTCAAATTACGGTATAAAACCAAGTCTCTGTAGTATTGTCAAAATAGTTCGTACAATTGTTTCATTATTACAGCTAAATGTAGCGCTAACCGATCTATGAACTCAATCACAACACAATGGAGGTCAAGGTCAAACCACAATCTGGAGGTATACGACCAAGTTCATGGTAAGCATCTTTTGGATCGAAGCGCCAAAGTGTATGGTCAAACACCAAATCCGATTATGGAAAGACAAGGAATAGTCCGAAGACAATATCACGTAGCAGTCAAAAGGTACAAGGGAAACCCATGGCAACGATCAAAATAACACATATATTGTAGCAATGACAGGTAGGACTGCCACCCCTCTGGTAAAACATTGAACCACAAGGAAACCATCATGATTTAAACAAAACAAAAGTTCAGGGTGAATCATTTATTAATATGATAATAGGTGTTACCTAACTTGGGCCGAAGTCCAATATATTTTTTTAAACAATATTAACTCAGATATATGGACCTAAACATTTTTCAAAGTAGACCGGGGGCGGATCCAGACTTTCTCAAAAGAGGGGGCAAATAGGGGGACCCAAACCCAAATTTTCCGTCGTTTTTAAAGGTTTTTCGCCAAAACGGGGACCTGTCCCCTCCTGTAGACTGTGCACCCAGTCCGGTGTTGTATAATCCGGTACTCGACGTCTCAATTTCATAGAAAATATTATTTCGGACAGGAGGAGGAAGAAATGAAACTCTGTTTAATGATATTGTCAGTCCCATGGTATTTGTTTAATGGGCTAGAACACACTGCGATTTTGAGTCAATTTTTAACAATCATAACCGGAAATAGTTCCAGATTACTGCGCATCCGAATTTCTGCAGCAACAACCCCTTATTGGTTTCCGTTGCGTCATTTTCGGTGGAAGGAATTCAATCCATTAGTGATATGGATCTGGAATCAAAATATTGCTACTTCTACCATAGTTGGGACTTCGTCCCATAATAAAATGACTAGTCACAACAGTAAGAACCACCCCTCTGGTAAACCCCAAGCTATGATGCTGATGGACATCTGTGTCCTGGCCTGTGACATTAATAAACTGTGTTGCCAGTTTAAACTGGCTAACACTAATCTGTTTACATCTACATAGCCGATATTCTAGCAGGTATTAACACACAATATCAAAAATTTGGTTTAGTTTATGGGTTATTATCGTCACTTTCAGCAATTAGTATTTAAATGTGAAGAATAGTCCGGACACTGAAGAACTGACTACTGAAAGTCTCTTTGAAGATAGGTATCTGGATACCGTACAATTAGGCCGGATATCAAGGAGCAATCGTATAAACAAATTCACTCCAATTAATCAAAAAAAAAACATAAGCATTTCAAAGCTTCTTCAATAAAAAGGTTAGAAAGCCACGAGAGCTCTATTAACCATACAAACCCCAAATAGATGTTACATTACTGAACGTTAATCGCGATACATTAATATATTTATGTTGCTCTAAAGGGAAGGATAACCTGATTTTATAATTATCCAATCGAAGAATTATTTTGTAGTATTTTCTTTTCTTTAAGACAATCTCCGGTATTTACCTTAGTCGAATTAGAAAAGAACTGATTTCTCTGGTGAAATGTTAAAAAATGAGTGTCCGCTTCTTTCATTACTGTTACGAAAATAAAACAATTACAATCAAAATACAATATTTATATTCCGAATGGATACGGCCAATCTCGGGGTGAACAAGACAATAATAATCAAGATGAACTCGTCGACTAACAATAAGACATTCAAATAAAATGAAGACAAATCTACACCGTCGGAACACTTCCAAAATCTAATAGGAAAATAGAAGAAAACGGCAAAATCGGCAGTCTAGCACACAAATACGTGACTGCTCACTACCCTGGCTTGGTACAGACACTTTAGGAACACGTGACGGGATTGAACTAGTTTTATTGACCGGAACACTTCCCTCTCTAAAAGAAATTTAAATCCGATCCCACAAAGTCCAAAAGGTAAGTTAGAGTTGGATAATCCTGATAATCCTCCTCATTGTATTACATGATTTGTATTACTGAACATTAATAATGATATTCGTAGTACTATTATTTTGGTATTCCAGTAAATATTGTTTTTCAAATTTATAAAATATAGAGTTGAAACCGTCAGTATTATTACTAGATGAACTGTCCATGAATAGTATTATTTGAGATTTCATGTAATTTTGTTTACTATGAGTGTACCTGATAACAGCTCTTTTATAAACGCATCATGCGCAATAAATTAGAGATTTCCGTTTTCTTTACAATAATAATAATATTGGTTGTATTTATGAATAATTATTTGATTTATTGTTTTTTTCTGACTATTGATGAGTTATTGAATGAGACCACCAAATAAGCCCACTCTGTTATAGTTAATTGTCCACTTAAAAGAAGCAAACAAATTGGTTTTTATCCCAAGTTATAAATAACATCTATCTTTATCTCTCAGATTGAATCCTTTAGTGATAAGTTTCGTGCTACCTACATATTTTAAATAATTGGATATGTCTACACGCAAACATATGTATTTCCGTCACTGACGATCTTGCCATCAATCAAATAGAGAATATGATCAAAGTTTATGCCAGATACTATGAAAAATACAGTTTTCCGGGACAAAGAATACTATAAATGTTTCCTAAAATGTCAATGCAAAAATAATAAGGCTAGGTACATTTTGAAAAGGTCACATTTGAAAGATGGACAGTAAAATAGTGCTATCATGAATATTTTATTTAGTGACATGCTGTGAAATGTAATGGAATGCAAATGTTAGCGGCGCTTTATCGCATTTTGATATTATTTCAGAAATTTACAGACACTACATTGGCTAATTTACTTTACAAGATAAAGGTATCTTTCGTTGCAAGTAACACCTCTGCAGAAGTTACAAAATAGGAACACATAATAAAAGAAATGATGTGTTTTTATATAATTGATTGATTTATTGATTAGTGTTTAACCCCACGTTTAGCAGTATTCCTATATGAATATTACGGATGTGCTGCATATTTTGAAATAAAAAAAAATAAACTTCTTATTGACGGATATTGGTCTTCTATATCTGTGAATCTCTATTGTTCAAAAGATTCCTTTGTTTTCTATTTTATATAAATGTTTTTTAAACCCCATTCGGATCTCCACAAAACTAATTAACCCAGCCATATGTATTTGTGTGTTAGGGGTATCGAGTTCGCTTCTTCTTACGGTTCTGTTTTATAACATATTGAAACTATTCCGACAGTTAGGTATTCTTTGCTTATCATTGTAATATTACCAAATGACGGTTCTGGTGCAGTAGTCAACTCAATATTTTGAGATTATTGGTTTTCTGTAGGCACTCAGGTTTCCTCAACCAAACAAATAAATCTCCCCGCCACGATCTTACTAACATAATATTGAGAGTATCGTTCAAGATTCATTACCTTCCCACAACCTTTAGAAAAAGATAACGCCAATCTAATGTTATATATTTACTGCTATCGTTTGTTGTTAAGGACGATAGGCGATATTAGCATTTAAAAAACTCCAATAAAAGTCAAGAAGATGCAACGTATACATCACCATTACCGCTGCAGATTCAACTATAAAGACGGAGATGGTTGACATCCCATCAACCAGTTTCCTAATTATTTCTTAGAGAAATTATTTAAGGAATATATTAAATTGTTTGGAACAGGTTATACGATATAACCTGGTTTGGGGCAGTTTACGCTTAATAAACTGCGAAGCGGTTTATGATAGCGTAAACTGTTCCAAACCAGGTTACACAAGTATAACCTGTTCACAGATTAAAAATATTCCTTTTAATTTAATTGTTACAACAAAATTTAATGATTCCTCTATTTTAATCACGATTATTTCATATGACTATTTGAATTTGTCGTTGGCGAATGAATATGTTGGTGACGTCACAATACCAACCCAGGTTATTCAGTATAACCAACATTTTCTCCAGGCGGATTAGCCAATCAGATTGCAGTATTCAAATCAAACTAAATTATATAATAATAGTAATATCACATTTTATAGTATAAGTATATGGAGAAAACAATACTAATCTGAAAATCCTTTGTTTGATCCTTTTGTCATTTAATCAATGAAATATATTTTAAATTAAGATCAACAAGTTTAGTCCCGCTGCCTTTGTGCGCATGTGTCAAGCCAGAAACTGGATTTCAATCGATATACAATGAATGTCGTGTTGGTCTTTGTGTTCAAGGATTTGGTAGTTAGTTTTTCGTTACGTTGATTTTGATTGATTCAATTGTTGGGCATCTTTTGTTTTCTGTGTAATGTTTTGTGGATCGTTGTTTGTCCTTTTGTCCTTTTCCGTTTGGTCATTGTATTGTCTATCCTTCTTCGATTTACGAATTCTGATTACCCCTTTAATATCTTCAAACTATCTCACTTAGCGTACACGACGCGTGTAAACATTCTTTTCATATCTCTTAAATATTCGTTTCCTAAAAAGCAAACATGGGTCTGCATCTTTGAACATATTTGGATACTTATGAACTTTGACGTAAAAATGTCGGTCATGTCGAAATCATTTTCATCTCTATAACTGTATGACGACGTATCATGACAAGACTAATAAATAACTACATCGATTCATAATAGTATAATGAATTGATGTCAATCTAAAGGGAATACGCCATTGTGTGATGTTGCATGATTGTGTCAGTCACGTGCTGTTGGTGTCAATCATTTGGCCATGTTTTGATAATTGCCGTTACAGACTACCATAATCGATGTTTTATATCGTCAAGTATTGTACGTCTATTTAAAGTCCAGGGCGATGACGATTGTATTGACATATATTCGTATATTCATGTCTTTGTCAATGGATATAAAAACTAAAGGTATTTTCCTCAGTATATGGAATGTTTGCTTTCCTTTCTTGTCGTTCACCTTTCAAAAGTGATCGATTGACCGAATGCTTTCTTTACGCACATGTGATGTCTTAGCTATATTTTATTTGTGTTTTGTATTTGTTTGTGTGTTTTTTATTTTTGTTTGTTTTTTGTATCTTATGTTTGTTTGTGTGCTTCTGTTTTCATTTCATTTAACTGCATCGTGGGAGACAGTACTTTTTGTATTTTCCTATATATCATGGCCAGCATTTCGTATATCAAGTTATATTGGCCAACATGCATTAAGTTTATTAGTTATGTTGTGGCCAACATCTATTTATAGTTTAGCTATATTGTAGCCAACATGTATTTTTATTTCTAGCTTAGCTATATCGTGACGTATTTTAATTTTAGCTATGTCGTGCTTAATTGACATTTTTGTTGAAGGAAATGATGTGACTCTTTTTGTCGAAGTTTGTATACTTTTTGTTTTCTTGTTCTACAATAATGATTTAGCCACTGTTGCTATTATTTTATATACGCAAATCGTTCTTTTATTTGAACACATCTTAGAACTTGGGTATCTCTGTTTTTCTTCCAACATGGATTTTCTGTGTACGTATTCGAACATGATTACTATGCTGTTTTCTTCAAACATCAGTATTCTGAGCTTCGATACTCTTAGCTTACCTCAATAAATCAAACAGCAGATTTATTTACCAGCTGGAAGCTAGATATTTATTGCTGTAAATTATGCTAACGCTCAATCACGAAGTGGTAATGATTGTTTCTACGACAAAAAATGTCCTACTTACAGAGTCAAACACACACATTTCTTACAAATTAATGTCTTCTCTCCCCAAATACAATAAAGGAAACATAATGTGATTGGGAAATAACGAATGTACATAAAACTGCCAAACAGAAAACCAATTTAAATAAATCAAGAGATATAACCAAGCTTTAAAGATCCACTAAATTCAAAAGAATGACTGTTCCATTTAATAAGAATATTAGAAATTACGGATGATGGGGATGACAAAGGCACAAAATATTGAGATCACATTGACCTAATAAATCCTACCGCATGTCTAATAATGTTCAATTATACAGGACATACAAATCTGCCTTGCTGATTATTTTGAGTTGGAGAGGAATATTTAGCGTTGTTTTGACTGCTTGTAGTGTTTTAGGAGCTTTGGAAAGGAATATTTAGCGTTGTTTTGACTGCTTGTAGTGTTATAGGAGCTTTGGAGAGGAATATTTAGCGTTGTTTTGACTGCTTGTAGTGTTTTAGGAGCTTTGGAAAGGAATATTTAGCGTTGTTTTGACTGCTTGTAGTGTTTTAGGAGCTTTGGAGAGGAATATTTAGCGTTGTTTTGACTGCTTGTAGTGTTGTAGGAGCTTCGGTTGTTGTTTTGACTGCTTGTAGCGTTTTATGAGCTTTGGTTGTTTTTTTGACTGCTTGTAGTGTTTTAGGAGCTTTGGTTGTTGTTTTGACTGCTTGTAGTGTTTTAGGAGCTTTGGTTATTGTTTTGACTGCTTGTAGTGTTTTAGGAGCTTTGGTTGTTGTTTTCACTGCTTGTAGTGTTTAGGAGCTTTGGTTGTTGTTTTCACTGCTTGTAGTGTTTTAGGAGCTTTGGTTGTTGTTTTCACTTCTTGTAGTGTCTTAGGAGCTTTGGTTGTTGTTTTGACTGCTGGTAGTGTTTTAGGAGCTTTGGTTGTTGTTTTGACTGCGTGTAGTGTTTTAGGAGCTTTGGTTGTTGTTTTGACTGCTTGTAGTGTTTTAGGAGCTTTGGTTGTTGTTTTCACTGCTTGTAGTGTTTTAGGAGCTTTGGTTGTTGTTTTCACTGCTTGTAGTGTTTTAGGAGCTTTGGTTGTTGTTTTGACTGCTTGTAGTGTTTTAGGAGCTTTGGTTGTTGTTTTCACTGCTTGTAGTGTTTTAGGAGCTTTGGTTGTTGTTTTCACTGCTTGTAGTGTTTTAGTAGCTTTGGTTGTTGTTTTGACTGCTTGTAGTGTTTTAGGAGCTTTGGTTGTTGTTTTGACTGCTTGTAGTGTTTTAGGAGCTTTGGTTGTTGTTTTGACTGCTGGTAGTGTCTTAGGAGCGTTGGTTGTTGTTTTGACTGCTTGTAGTGTTTTAGGAGCTTTGGTTGTTGTTTTGACTGCTTGTAGTGTTTTAGGAGCTTTGGTTGTTGTTTTGACTGCTTGTAGTGTTTTAGGAGCTTTGGTTGTTGTTTTCACTGCTTGTAGTGTTTTAGGAGCTTTGGTTGTTGTTTTCACTGCTTGTAGTGTTTTAGGAGCTTTGGTTGTTGTTTTCACTGCTTGTAGTGTTTTAGGAGCTTTGGTTGTTGTTTTTACTGCTTGTAGTGTTTTAGGAGCTTTGGTTGTTGTTTTCACTGCTTGTAGTGTTTTAGGAGCTTTGGTTGTTGTTTTCACTGCTTGTAGTGTATTAGGAGCTTTGGTTGTTGTTTTGACTGCTTGTAGTGTTTTAGGAGCTTTGGTTGTTGTTTTGACTGCTTGTAGTGTTTTAGGAGCTTTGGTTGTTGTTTTGACTGCTTGTAGTGTTTTAGGAGCTTTGGTTGTTGTTTTCACTGCTTGTAGTGTTTTAGGAGCTTTGGTTGTTGTTTTCACTGCTTGTAGTGTTTTAGGAGCTTTGGTTGTTGTTTTGACTGCTTGTAGTGTTTTAGGAGCTTTGGTTGTTGTTTTCACTGCTTGTAGTGTTTTAGGAGCTTTGGTTGTTGTTTTGACTGCTTGTAGTGTTTTAGGAGCTTTGGTTGTTGTTTTCACTGCTTGTAGTGTTTTAGGAGCTTTGGTTGTTGTTTTCACTGCTTGTAGTGTTTTAGGAGCTTTGGTTGTTGTTTTCACTGCTTGTAGTGTTTTAGGAGCTTTGGTTGTTGTTTTCACTGCTTGTAGTGTTTTAGGAGCTTTGGTTTGTTGTTTTCACTGCTTGTAGTGTTTTAGGAGCTTTGGTTGTTGTTTTGACTGCTTGTAGTGTTTTAGGAGCTTTGGTTGTTGTTTTCAATGCTTGTAGTGTTTTAGGAGCTTTGGTTGTTGTTTTGACTGCTTGTAGTGTTTTAGGAGCTTTGGTTGTTGTTTTCACTGCTTGTAGTGTTTTAGGAGCTTTGGTTGTTGTTTTGACTGCTTGTAGTGTTTTAGGAGCTTTGGTTGTTGTTTTGACTGCTTGTAGTGTTTTAGGAGCTTTGGTTGTTGTTTTGACTGCTTGTAGTGTTTTAGGAGCTTTGGTTGTTGTTTTGACTGCTTGTAGTGTTTTAGGAGCTTTGGTTGTTGTTTTGACTGCTTGTAGTGTTTTAGGAGCTTTGGTTGTTGTTTTGACTGCTTGTAGTGTTTTAGGAGCTTTGGTTGTTGTTTTGACTGCTTGTAGTGTTTTAGGAGCTTTGGTTGTTGTTTTGACTGCTTGTAGTGTTTTAGGAGCTTTGGTTGTTGTTTTGACTGCTTGTAGTGTTTTAGGAGCTTTGGTTGTTGTTTTGACTGCTTGTAGTGTTTTAGGAGCTTTGGTTGTTGTTGCAGTTGGTATTGTTATCCCTGATTATATGGTTAACCATTAATATTGTATAATGTTTAAGATTATAGTGCTCTTTATAATAACGCGGTTCGAACAGTTATATGTGAGGGTTGGCATTTATCTCACATGTGGTAAGCACTTGCATGACCGCAGCATTTAACTAAGAGGGGAGCCTTGGGTCCATCACTATTTTTGAAGTTCCTGTACCAAGCCAGGAAAGTGAGTGGTGAATTATATGTGTGTTAGGGGTTACGATTTTACTTCTTTCTGCGATTTTGATATTTAAATTTTTGCTCAGCATTTGTTTGATATTTGGAACTGTTCCAGCAGTGTGCTATTATAAGTTATTTACGATCCTGTCCGTAGATATTGAGATTTTAACACCCCGAAGTAGCTAAGTGCATCCTGATGCGCAGCCGAAGGGTGTACAGGCTACTGGAGGGTGCTAATATCTCCATGTCTACGGATAGGAACGTAAATAACGAATTTATCCTCGATTATGGTCAAAAATAAGACATTTTGAACCTCAGTAAACCACGGAAAAGTGACGTTTTCTTTGATGTTGGAAAGAATAAGCAAAAAATATGAAAGTTTCGAGTATTTTTTACCCGTGTATGGTACTACCTTTGGTAGAACCCTACAGTTGATCAAATTAACAGCTTTATATTCAATATATGTTCAAAATCAACTAAATTTAATTTAGGCGCGCACCGTCGCGAGCTTTGACGTCATGTATTTTTCCTATCTTGAAAATTATAACAACTTTTGATTTGTTAAATGGCTAGTTACACCCGGTAATATGGCCTAGTAACACCCGGGAATATTGTTTTTTTATGCCTGGGATTTTAGCCAATCAAAAGTTGTTATAATTTTCAAGCCGGATCTAATGATTGTGTTTCATGTTTGTACATGTAAAATACATAGCTGATATTAACATGTCATAACCTACAATTTGTAATGAACTAATCTAGGACAATGAACGAATATACAATAATAAATTGCTACTTATTCAAGTCTTACTATAGTTAAATATAATATACTGCTGTTAGCCAGCAGGATACTTTTTTTTCTAATTAAAATATAAACCAGTTTCATATGTACGACATGATAAGATGTATTTATCAAATAGGAATTTGATTCTTACTGTCTAATCAAAGGAATCGACGATTAAATACAATTTAAATGTTGATGAACAAAGTGTATCTTTCCAAATAAGAACATTTACTAATGCATTAACATATTTGTATCATGCTGGAAAACGTTCATATTCTATTAACAGTATCTTAATAATTCACATGAAACAAATCTATCCTATTTCAGCGTTTATTTTTTTTAATTATTTGTCGTTCCAATCTTTCGACTTGAAGCGTATCTGCATTACATGAATTAAATGGAAGGCCCATGTCTTGCTTCCGTTATATGTGTTTGTGTTTGCTTCCGTATAGTGTCGCCAAACACATATTTTGATGTTTTTTGTTTGTTTGTTTCGGTTGTTGACTGATTTTGTCTGTTTATATAATTATGAGTTTTGACTTTCCCTTTGTAAGATTGTTCGGTAATTTTGTTATTACCCTTATTTTGTCGTAGTCTTGTGTGCCCAATGTCCATGTTTGATTGTCCCGTCGGTATTCTCTAACGATTATGTAGAACAAAACTGATCGTTTCCCGAATAGTTTGTCTTACACTCTAGATGAATAGATAGGAAAAGCCATCGTACATTGTATTATGCTTAATGTCTGAATCGGTTCATATAGTGATCATATTGACTGCACTTAAGAACGAATATAATAATATCATTATGACATGGACAATAACTTCGTAATTAGATACAAACGTCAACGAAATATATAAACTACCATGCCATGTTTATTCCTGGAAAACGGTCATTAACATTTCATATGCTGAATCATATACCAAATATTATATCATGATTATATGTAATTGATTGAATTATGTGTTCCTCTTTCAACATTTGTTCCGCTATGTCGTGTTGACCCACATTTCAAAGAAGTCATTGGTTCCTGAATAAACCATCAATAGCATTTTGGTATTTGGTAATCTCTCTGGCTTAAGAAAAGTTTGAAGATGCCGAAGGATTGGGAAATCAGCATTCATTTATCAAAAAGGACAGAAAATACCATGTGATACATATAATTAACCGTTAAACAGAGAACGCACGACTGGGAAACACCCTGAACAAGAATCTCAATAAAAACCACTAATTAAAAACAATCTGATCAGCAAAACCTCAGTAGATATTTAGAAAGCTTATCACTTATGTTGAACATCGGCCAGGAAGGCACTTGGGATGTGTCAGCCTCGTTCTGAAACGTCAATCACCTTACCACTCCATCATCTATATATGTAAATGATTGATTGGTGCATAACGCCAACTTTAGAAGTATTTCAGCTATATCGTGGCGTGCAATATTTAAATGAATATGGTTTTAAGTACAACGATTGTTTCTGCTTAAAAAGAACACTGACTGCTCCAGTTTCAGTGTCAATCAGAGAAAGTACAACGATTGTTTCTGCTTAAAAGGAACACTGACTGCTCCAGTTTCAGTGTCAATCAGAGAAAGTACAACGATTGTTTCTGTTTAAAAGGAACACTGACTGCTCCAGTTTCAGTGTCAATCAGAGAAAGTACAACGATTGTTTCTGTTTAAAAGGAACACTGACTGCTCCAGTTTCAGTGTCAATCAGAGAAAGTACAACGATTGTTTCTGTTTAAAAGGAACACTGACTGCTCCAGTTTCAGTGTCAATCAGAGAAAGTACAACGATTGTTTCTGTTTAAAAGGAACACTGACTGCTCCAGTTTCAGTGTCAATCAGAGAAAGTACAACGATTGTTTCTGTTTAAAAGGAACACTGACTGCTCCAGTTTCAGTGTCAATCAGAGAAAGTACAACGATTGTTTCTGTTTAAAAGGAACACTGACTGCTCCAGTTTCAGTGTCAATCAGAGAAAGTACAACGATTGTTTCTGTTTAAAAGGAACACTGACTGCTCCAGTTTCAGTGTCAATCAGAGAAAGTACAACGATTGTTTCTGTTTAAAAGGAACACTGACTGCTCCAGTTTCAGTGTCAATCAGAGAAAGAACAACGATTGTTTCTGTTTAAAAGGAACACTGACTGCTCCAGTTTCAGTGTCAATCAGAGAAAGTACAACGATTGCTTCTGTTTAAAAGGAACACTGACTGCTCCTGTTTAACTGCACTTGATCGGTTTCATCGTGTTGCTATTGAACTAAATGCTAGTGATTTAATAATAGTATTATGCTAATATAAAAACGTGAATCATGTGACTCCTATTTAAGTCTATATATTGATATTGCTAATTATTCTGTTGTTTTGTTTTAATTGACAATAATGGATATGCTCATGTATATAATTTCATACTAAAATTCTATCATATATAATAAATGAATTCATAATTTCTTTGTTCTTTCTTGACTGACAACTATTTAGTTAGTCTGGAATATTGATGGCATACATAGCTTATGAACGCCGTAATAGTTGTTATACCACATTCGTGCCTGATTTCACACTTCTTTTCACTTATTTGACGTGACCTTCATCTTTGTATGTCATGCTGAACGTGACAATTATAGTGACGTGAGATTACAGAGAGTTTTTTCCATCTTTCTTGCAATAGATATATATTGTCAAGTTGTATGACTCGTTAATTCACGCTCATTCACCTAGCAAAGTTTATCATATCGGAACATGACTACTGTTAACATACATGAACATGTGAAAAGCCCGATAATATTGACGTATTTCATAAAACAATTGTGTAGCTGTGAAATGCAATATTGAGGAGATTTGTTATTTACATGATATGCTTAACTAGACATCTATATTTGTCTTACACTTTCTACATTATGCAATACAATTAATGTTCTGTTATCTGTTGAATCTGAACACCAGTTAATAGCCATTTACTGGTCAGGTTTGTCTGTTGGATCTGAACACCAGTTAATAGCCATTTACTGGTCAGGTTTGTTTTCTAATAGACTAAGAACACATTTGTCCATGTTATTTTCTGGTAGTGATGTTAATTTAGTGCATGCTCCAGATGTGTATATACTAATTATGATATTTTCAGTGGTGCTCAATTACACAAATTTGAAATACTTCATATATACGTCAAACAGGGATTATTGCACTGTGTTCGTCATAAGCTACAATTTCTGTGATAACGCTATTTTTTTTATTATTTTTCACAGTACAAAGATTGTAAAATTCCTGATAAGAGTATGATTCTTATAGTATGTCATAGGTTATTTGAAGAGAAGCTTCATAATAAAAGTGAGTAATCAGAAGCCGTAAATGAATAACGAACAGGCAATATAATGGACGAAAGAAAAAAGCACAAAAGGACAAACAACGGTCCTAAATATATTACGCAGAAGATTGAGTAACACGAACCTCACTAAATTATTCCTCTAGAAAGAGTATAACAACTGATGACATAATACTATAATATTATATTATATATAACAACAAATATAACTGTTTAATAAAATGATATGGCTGTATAATGATATCATTGTTCCACCTTTGTGTTGAAAAGAAACATATAGGTCGACGGAAATTTGCTTGTGATGACGTCGTATTCGGAAAGCCGTAACAAACAGTTGGTAGTATTAAAATGAATAAAACCACACTGTCGGACGAGTCTCAAAATCAAATCGGAAAATCGACACCACTAACACAAGTATACATAGCTACGTAAGCATGTCTGGCTTGGTACAAGAACGTAAGTTAATAGTGGTGTGAAAAACTAGTTCTATGGGCTCATACCCTGCCTTCTAAGTGACATGATGCGGTCATCAAAGTGAAATTGATTATTGCAACTACTGTCAGGAAATACCTCCCCCCCCCCCCCCCCCCCCATTTTCTGAAAGCTCAGTTTAACTTAAGCATCAAATAACTCATGACATCCTTTGAAGGATTAATACGACGTGAATTAGTCATTCTTTTATGTATTAACGATAATTTTCTTTCATCAAGTTCCTAAACATTACGAAATTGGACCTCGAAAACTTAATTTGATTTTAACCCAGCTTCGAGGTTTTGCTTCTTTTTTGAATTACGATTTGTTCCAGGTAAATATAGTCTCAGACCCATCTTGTCGCTATGGTGACAATCACAAAGACTCCTATCATTTCTTCTTCGATTGTTCCCATTATTCAAATATAAGACATACATTGTTTCAAAATCTGAGCTGGTTACCTAATTATTGTGTTTTAGACCTTACAGTTTTGACCTGTGGTAATCCTACACTCTCAAATGAACAGAACGAAATTATTTTCAAGCACGTGTTTGAATATATAAAGAGGTCAGAAAGGTTTCTTGTTGTCTGGTAGTTCACCGAAAGAACAATCGCACACAGTATCACCACTAACCCATCTCTCTCATTCCTTTCTTCATTCTCTGTTCTTGTTCAATTTACACATATTAATGTAAGAAATATTTATATACATGCATGCTCTATCAACTAATGTTGTAGCTTATTGTATGTAGGAGAAGACTTCATAAGTTTGCTTAACTTGTGTCTTATCCTTTTTGCACATTTGAGCAAATAAATTATGCTTAAACTAAAAAACATTCTTTTGTTTGAGGTTGTTATTAATAATTTGTTCTTCGTCTATCTTAACATATTTACAAAATCTTTATTATATTACATTAAGTCAGACTTAAATTTAATTAAGATTTGTGAAACGCAGTCCAGACCTGTTAATCTCTATGGCATTACGTAGTATACGGAGTCAAATTTCGCGCATGCAAATATTGAATGTTATATACGTATTTCACGTTAGAACGATTGTTATTTGCAACAAATTTACAGCTATATCATGGCGAAACACGAGTTACGCTATCAATTAGATGACAGTGATTCATGTTTTGCACTAGAGTTACAAGCTGACTTAAGTTTTGCATATTACGCTCAATTATTATTTGCAACCTCTGACATAATCTTCAACTGGTTGAAGGTGGTCAGTATTTCAAAGAAGTAGAATTATATGGACAACTCACTGAATCAACAGTATACAAGTCGAAAAGTTGTTACTATTAGATACATTATTCTGATCTCGAACATACCAAAGTTCTTATTTCTCAATCCCACAGTCTCAGTGCAGAAGAAGAGATTATCAAATTTCATAGCCGTCTTATGTTTGGACGCTATCTATTGCATTCAAAGAGGCGGCGTGAATATTATACGAGATCTACACTAATAAATCTGACCATGATGTTATTTATAGCTGAAATAATACTGAATGTGGCATTAAACACCTACAATCCTGCACGATTTCAATAAAGGTGCGATCATTTAATTGACATTACTAGATATTCAGCAAATATGCACGAAGCCTGTCATTGCATTTCTTAATAGCACCATCCACGCATTGGTAAAATGCGTATTTGCAAGCTTTTCCTGGGTACTTAGCAATATTAGGTCGCCAACATGTAGAAGATTTCTACAAAACTAAATACTAATTAGATCCCACAAAATGAATAAAAGAAAGGAAAATACAATATAAATTATAAATAATATTTTCCTTAAAGAGGCATTAGCTACGATTGTGACCATAACAATTATATGTTTTGGCAATTGGTAAATAGCTTTAAAATGATGAAATAAAGGTAAATATTTCACATTAAACAGCTTATGGTACCACTTTTCGCTTTTTGAGAACGAAAATTACCATCGATTTATTATTTCCTTGCAAGCAAATAATTTGACATCGCCTTCTCCGTATGCAACTGACCTTACTAGTGACAGGTAAAAACGAATAATTTGTATTTTGTAGCTTATTAACTGCAAACTTGCATGGTTCTTTGTCCGTAATTAACGCCGACTAAAAGCAGATTTACAGAAAATAAGAAATAAGTGCATTGTTGTACTGATTTAATGACGATTCGGCAAACTCCGTAAACAATGCCGATAATTAATAAGATGGCGTCCATTTCTTGATCGATCTCAAAGCACGAGCAGTTGCACCTTTTTCCTCCCGATGCGCGTACATTTCATAACATTTATAAGTTACAGAAACACGTTTTATTAAGGCATCAATCATATCTGATAGTTTTTATGGGTAGCACATATTTACGATTTTGGCAGATAATGCCCCTTCAAAATAGTTTAATCATTATTGCGATGCTTTGTTGATAAACATATGTGTAACGTGATATATATTTATATACGACGTTTTGAAGAGGGGACAAGTTCCAGCTGCTAACTGAAAAATAGCATCAAACAATTTATTTATATCTAAACTTACCTTGATATAAGTTGTCTAGTAGTGTGATAGGAACACAAAATATGGCCACTAATATGTCCGCAATTGCAAGGTTGACAATGAAATAATTAGTTGCATTGTGCATGGAAGCATTTCTGTATACCACGAGAACCACCATGAGATTTCCAAAAAGTGCACATAGAAAAACCAAAGAATATGCAACCGAATATATTACTGTCCTGTGTACTGGATGTCGTAGAAGATTTATATAAGTTTCGTTTGTTGTAGAATTCCCAAAAATTGTAGTAAAGTTATGCATTTGAAGATTTTCAGTTGTCATGGTTCCAACAAGATAATAAACAGTCACAAACTTCTTAATTTTCTTCACTAAATAAAGATTTTTTTCACAAACTCTTTAATTGTGTTCACTCGTTAAACTTTTTTTCACAAACTATTAAATGTTTTTGTTCACTTATATACTTATGTTCAAATATATAACTCAAGTTACGTTTCTGGAAGACAATATTTGCGCAACAAAATATATTATAATTATAACATTATAAAAAGAATGTACATATCCTTTCTATCAATTATCAGACTCCAAATCAAATTACGAAAGTTATTTATTTTTTCCTACGCATGACTATTTACAACAGCCTTCGATATAAAAGTTTTTTCCAGTGATAAAGCGTCCGAGATGATATTGACGAGTCATACACAGAAATGTCCTACTGATTACAAACACCTGGAATATATACAAGCACACATCGGACTCGGATCAATACGTCTAAATATGGTGTTACTAAAACCCAGCAACAAATAAGAATGACAACGGAAGTTTGACGATAGCATCACTTGTTATCAAGATGTAACACGTTGAGTGTTGACAATGTAAATTACAATAAAGATCTTAGATATAGGAAAATTAATGTCTTTTCAGATTGTCTTGCAGGAGAAGTCAGATCTGTATATCATATCAATAGAAATTCTGACAGATTGAACAATTCGTCTTTAATTACTCCTGGCCAATATGCATTCAGTATAAATGATTTATTTCTTGGAGTGAATAAACTATAAAAGCATATTATCAGACTAGAAAAGGCAGTTGGAATTTACATGCTCAAAAAACATAAAATACTTGATTGGTTTTTAAATCATGGTCTTGAAAGTTCTTGTTTAATAACGTTGTTTACTTCCTGTAATTATATATGTATTATAGAGAGAGAGAACTATTTTTCGACAGAACTAAATGACGTATTGGTAACATTTCATTAACTCTCGTTCTACAATGCAATTATCTGGCTTCAGAAATATAGTATAGTACATTAACTCAATTTCTATATAATTCATCAAATTCCTATAGTTGCTTAATTTGAAGGTCATGATTATTGGGCATGTTACAAAACAAATGACGTATGAAATTCAAAAGATGTAATATATATATGTTGAAAGACTGACTCGAGGAATTTGGTAGTCAAAGCGATATACATGTATGAAATATGAATGCAGTATGGACTAAAATAATATCGAAATTGGTAAAAAAAAATATAAATGAATATATACAGTCGAACAACGTTGTGTGGAATTCATATCGACCAACGATGCAGCTAAAGCTTTAATCGTGTATTCGATTTATCTGGAGTGCTACAAATGTGATGTTAGATACAGTGATGCTGGTATTTGTTAAAATTTTGTTTTGCAAAGCTCGCATCTGGATAGTACAATTATATATATCAAAATAACGTTAAAACGACAATAACACACAGATGAAATGCTTATCGACGGGAACAATTAATACCGCTCAACAGTAGACTAGGGGCCGTTTCACACGCAATTAAGGGTGTGAGCTATGTTCAACTCTGAAGATTCTAAGGTGACTGTTAAATGTAAAACATCAACACAATCGCTGTTACTTTACTTTAATTTGTGTCTAAGTTGTTTATGTTCTCATGTTTATTTACATCCATCTCCTTCCGCATAAAAAGGGCCACATTCGAGATATCCATGAAAGCGAATTAGCCGAATTCGTGATAGCCAGGTTCGACATAAAAGGTCAAGCACTGCTTTAATATTATACTCAATCGGAAAGGAAACATTGTTACACTTGTAATGCAAGCAAACTTTAAGAACGAATTTATTTAAGGTTTCTAATTACTATATCTTAGGAAGTAGGACATATATGCATACTAGATTAAAACACCAGTGTAGTTCACTGGGGGTATATTTATTTAGAGCAAATATGATTGATGGTCCCAGCTGCAGGGACTACCTTTTTAGAAGATAGTATTCATTATTTATTAGAATGTCCCCTTTATGCGAATGCAAGAATGCAATTATTTATGAACATTACACCGCATACTGCTATCTCAATTGAAAACTTATTATTTGGCTCTGATAATTTAAGAGATGAAAGCAATTTAATAGTGTTTAGAAATGTACAAAAATATATACATCATACCAATATATTTGAGTGATATGAATACTCTGTACTCAAGATGCTGTCACACATTGCACTCAATCCCCTTACCCCTTTTTCCCCACCACTTCTGTTTATCAAATATATTTATGTATACGTTTATTATATATGTAACTTGCTGTTCTGTTCATATTTATGTGTATAATATTATTGTATGGAGCGGATGTACTCAGATTATATATTGTGTTTCCAATCTAGTTGTACATTTATAAGACCATACACTATGTTTACACCAAACATTTGCAAAGACTTGAGGTTGTTGTCCAATATGCAGGTCAGTGATCTAATAACTTGTTCACGTTGTATTTGACGTAGTCTTGGAATTGACCATGTATCAAATCGGTACTGACAGTCTGAATTTTCCAGGTTTTTAATAACCTGAGATAAGTATGAATTGTCTTTCTTTTCTATTCATTTTCATTATTAGTAAAATGTTCATCGCAGAACATCATTTCAAGAAGAGTTTGAAGATACCAAAGAGGTAATCAGAATCCGTAAATCAATGAAGGACAAACAGCACAATGGTCAAAAGAAAACGTCAAAAGAACTCCGGAAGTGTAAGCAATTCCTACTCCCTAATGACACCCGTCGTGTTAATTTAGTGACAAAACGCTTAAATACAGAGTTAACCTTAATATAATTAACCGTAAATCACAGAAAGACATACACTGCAATGGCAAAAAAGGTCAAGAGTACAAACTATCATGTGCAAAGCAGTACACAGAAGACTAAAGATCACGAATCCCACTTCAAACCGGGGATGAACACAAGTACGCTGGACGGATAAGCATTTCTTGTTCCATATTTGGCACCCGTCGTGTTACTCTTGCTACGAACATTGTGATTTAGAACATATTCACTGAATGACATTTTAAATATTCTTTAATATATAAACTAATTTCGCATTTATATTAAGTTTTTTCAACAATAGACTATAGCGCATAGGGCTCTGTATATTTAAATTAGAAAATATCATTTAGACAAATTAATCGGTTATTGATCACGTGCACAACATCGACCAAATATTGCCAAAAACCCGTCTTACCTCCATGACAAGAATGTCTTTTCCCTACAGACAAGGTCCTAGCAATATCCTTAGATTTATGCACCGTCTGCACAGAATCTAAAGATAACTTATTGCATCTGTTTTGGGAGTGCTTTTTGCGACTTTGAGCGTACCTGATTATTCCAGAAGCGCGTCGTACGTGCTATATTAAATATCTGCGTTTTTATTAAATACATGCTGATCTGTGCGTGACAAACCCAGCATGAATATTGCATTACAGTATAATAAAGAGGCATACATTTCTTATCTTCTACACAAACAGAATGCATAGATTTGAAACTAGCCTTGGTGTTTGAAATTTCAGTGCAGTATTGTCAAATGTTTGCTTAGATAAATTAAATTTCAGTTGTCTGTGTATAATTGTATATGCATTTCACATATTTTCCCTTTCTTCATTTTTTGTGCCTGCCTCTGCTTCTCTTCGAAAATAAACAAATTACAAAAAAGTATGCTGGCGTCCATGTAGGCCAGACCCCTAACAATACCGTTTTTGGGTATATATCACATTGCTTGATAAAGGAATTAGGTATTGACAACTTACTTGTCAGCCCTACATATACCATGACGACACTTACTTGCGAAAGAGAACATCCTGGACAATGGTAGGATTGTGTTTCAAAACACACCATGACTGTTCATCATTATATTTTGACTGCTCATATAAAACAGCGATGTTGCTGTTCCGCTGTACAAATGACAAGAGAATACAATATAATTGTTGATTACTATTTTTAGACTTCTGATATAAAACAGACACAGACGTTTGCTGTACTACAGCAATAACAATACACGTAGTAGTACGTTTTAATGATTTCCTTACTACTGTTTTATTATATACTAGTATATATGTGGAAAATGTAAGAAGAGTTTAAAGATAATAAATGGGAAATTCAAAGCCGCCAATCGAAGAATGACAGACTATACAATGTCCAAGAGAAAAAGGACAAGCAATGATCTATAAAACTCTGTACAGAAAACTAAGAATCGAGCAATAAGAAACCCTCTAAATACATGGGTGGTACTCAATTACTCGAGAAATGAAAACTCATGGATGTGGAAAGGACCGCATTGTGATTACGACAAACAAACATCTCCGTGGTCATTATTATTGAAATATGTTTACTCGAGGTGATACTAGACAACAACTACTTCCACAGCTTTCTTATATTTCGTAGGTTTGTTGTTGCATTATATTGTAGTATTTACATAATCCCAGAAGCTCTGCATAAACAATTTCTATTATATCAAATACAATCAAATTAAATATACATCGTATAGCGAATCGTAGATTTTGAATATCAAAATGAAACCACGAGTGATCGAAGTACGCATAAGGATTAAATGAGTGGGCGGAACTTGTTCCACCCAGGAGTTTAATCATTAATGCGTATTCCGTCACGAGTGGTCTTATTTTGATATTCAAAATATATGATTTAGCTATACTGTTTATCATATAGACTTTCAAAATTTCTTATATATTATTATTTTATTTGTATATTTCATTCCACTCGTATGAATCTACGAGCAATGATACTAAGGGGTTCATCTTGAAAATGTGAAATCATACATGTCATATTTACAACAATGCACACAAATAATTAAAATGCTTACCTTGAAAACTTATTTTAGCTAAATTTGATCAAAATTGAAGCGTACACGAAGCCAAATAATGTCTAATCTTTACGTTTCAAACTGGAAGTCTTCATATGACGTCAATGACGTCATGTTGGTTATGTGCCAAAGTCGTCAATAGCATTTCGCGGATTTTTTTCAGTTTACAATCGTATGTGTATTCACCGTAGTACAACAAGGGATGTAACTACCACACTTATAGTTGTGTAAAAGCAGCTAAGGCGGACAAAAATGATATTTCACATGTGAGATACCGGAATTTATTTCACGGATAAATCCCCATAATTCACAACTATCTATATAATAACTTATTTTATCACCTCATAAACTTTTATTACAATTTGTGACAGATAAACACAGTATAATTAATGAACACGTCCAGTGGGTATTATTACCAAGGGTCTCTTGTCTTCTGTTCTAAAGACTTTTATCAGGAAAACAATGAAAACATGTCACATAATTTTTCAGACTTGTTTCCATTTATTTTAATTTGATGTTGTATATTTTCGCATAAGTAGACATAATACAATCCTTGCATGTTTTGTAATATAAATGTGTTATGAAAAGAACTTTAAACAGTGATGGTCATCAATTCTACCAGTATCAACAAGACAAACAATCACATCTCATCTTAGCTTACCTCACTGAACCCAGGAAAGACCACAACATATGACATTGGTAATCCATGTCCTGGATTGGTACAGGCACAAATATACGGCGGGATTGAACCAGTTAATGGGATCCCAACCCTCCCCCTCTTGACAACTAGATCTCCAACAGCAATACATATATTATTATTACATTTTCAGCATCGAATCCCATGAAACTCTTTTAATTTGTCGTTTATTTTTCTTAATAAACATAATCTGTTGTCGATTGAAATGTACATTTCTATAAGTTTCGTTTGTTCTCAAATTAAATCCATACGGCTAGTTTAATGTAAGGTGTTATCGTCATACTACTTTGGTTTTATCGCTCCCAAAACCTTAAATCATTTTACTTTCCAATATTTCGATCTTACGCGTACCTGATGTTAGTTATTCCAGAAACGCGTCGTGCGCACTAAATTTGATATCTACGTTTATATTTGAATATCAGTGATAATTTTGGCATTTATTGACAGAATCATGGTATCAATGCACTGACAATAAGGCCTTAGTTTGATGTCTACGTTTTTATTTCACCCGGTAGTATAGTATTTGACCCTGTAATAAAATGATTACAAAATAGTAATTAAAATGCAGAACATGAGGCAACTTCTGTAACATATGCGACAATGAATTGGCAATACTTTCACAATACCAGAAATGTCTATGTTAAAATGAAAAGCACAAAAACACCACGCTGTCGGAACAGAACCAAAATCTAATAGAAAACATCGTAGAATCAGAGATAATATCGATGCCTCTAACGCATGCATGTATACAGGAGCGCATAAATGTACCAGGCAGTCATATAATTTTTCTAACTATTAAACCAAAGCCATTTTAATTTCAAGAGAAGAGGACGAGGGGAAATAACCATTTAACTTCATACAATGGAAAGAAGAAATAGGTTTCTTCTAGTTTACCATTTAAGGCAGTTACATCCCTTTTTGAAAATATTACATACTCTTAATTACCCATTTGGTATCTTCAACCTTTTCTTATTCATGTATTTGTTTCTACATGCATCATGTGATAATTTGTCATTCCTTTTCGGTCAATATCACTGAATTTTAAATAAGAAAAAGTTTAAATGGTGGGATTTATGATCATGTATCACTCAGTGTATAAATATAATATATCCTGTGAAAATGATGCAAATGAATTTAAAGCCTTTATCTCAAAAGTCCCATGTTATAAAACTGTAAGCTGAACAACTTGCAATATATACAGATATACAATGCACCAAATGAACATTTACCATGTACTTGTAGCTTTAATCAACATGCACATTCCCCATTCTCATATTATTCACTAATGGTCATTGATAATGTAGGGTGCAATCCAAATGTAATCCATATCACATGTGAAAAGGTAAAACGACAATGTAATGATTTGCATTAATCTCTTATCATCTTTTGTTTCAATACAATGCAAAATTGGAGATTTTAGGGTTTGAAATTTCAGATTTATGTTGTTCTTTGTACTACATTGTATTCTGTTGTGTATCATGTACCCCTAATGTTAACGCTTTGAAAATAAGCATAAAAGATACCAGTAAATAGTGATGTTTACATATTGTAATTGTTCAATATTTCCAAACAGTTCCTTTTCCTTAAATAAGACAATTATATGTATATATGTACAACTTTTATTAAAAGTAATGGCATAGCTGTGATGTCTTGTACCGTATGTTGCGATGTTGAATAACAATTCAAAAAGGAAAACGTAATATAGGGAATGAGAAAAAAAAACGGCGTGTTGAATTGACTTAAGTGATGTAAATGTCTAAATCTAAAGAACAAGAGTTACTGTTTATATTGGATATATTTAAAATGAGTTCTTCATTATTGTTAATATAAATAGCGTACCACATATAAACAGAACATATGGATAGAAACAAACCTCAAAAGCTCTTGAATTCTATTAAATATTATACATTTATTATTATAACCTTCTGTCAGGAAAATTGGGAGGAACTCCCTGAACTTGTTATCACAATGAAGCAAATAACTAACACGTTGTATCTGACCTTTATATCGTCGTTTAATTGTATCAATATACGTCTATACTAATTAAATAAATAAATGTTAAAAGTCTGGCACATTTTAAAAACGTATACAAGTGTTGGTTTTAGTCGATATTTCTCTCCCAATGACACAAGGCTTGTCAGATTACATATCAAGACAAACACAAGGGGATTATAAAATAACCATATGTTGTCCATTGTCACGTTATTGTTTAACCAATCGCAGACATTTGTCAATTTCAATTTAATGAAACAATATTACGTTTATGAAAAGAACTAAGTTAACTGGCTTTCTTTTTCCCTCAAAGACGTGTTTTGACAATTAGCTTAGCCAAGATTGTCTCATTATACAACGTAATACCTACTGCAGTCTGCCTTCTGTCACTGATCGGTGTAGGCTTATAGTAGCTACATGCTACAAATAAATGACAGTTGACCAATAAAAGTAAATTGGATTTATGAGACAAATGAAATCTTTCAATGAACTTAAATATGCATCGGATGAAGGCTGCAATGAGTTTTGTCTCATCTAGTTCTATTGCCGACATTTTTTGAATTGTAGAAAATTCAGCATTTTTAAATATGTTCATTTCGAAAGTTTATTCATTTTTTTCTAATTCATCAACAATTAATCAATCGTTAGCTAGGTGCGCTGGGTACATATCTGTGATGAAGTTTGCCGTGACTTGTGACCTGTCTTTTATTGTTTCCGCATACTATTAACCTTCAAATGTAAGTGTATTGTCTGAATCTGTTCTGGAAATATTTAGATTTTCGATTTTTTTTTAAAATCAATTAAGGCTTTTTTCTATATAACTAGTAATATATTTATCAATATTGATAGGAAAGCACACGAGATGTTCGTGTATGGAGAACATCGCGCTTCTCGCATATAAAAGACAACTGGCAGCAATTCATAATCGGACAACAACTTAATTGGAGTGGCTGTATTGACCCACATTAATTGCCCGTTGTAGTGATCCGTTGTTGTTACCCGTTGTAATGGCCTGTTGTGATGTCCTGTTCTTATGGTCTGTTACAGGGCACCATTTTCTGACTTTAGTCAATGGATGTCGTTGTGTTTATATGGCAATCTAAATGTCCACTAATATGTGCATTCCACTGCCATCCTTTGTCCTAATATGATTTATTGCTTGTAAACCTGCTGTCGTCGTGGATAAAGCTAATATACTGACAACACGATAAACAATCAACCAATCAATCAATCAATCAATCAATCAATCAATCAATCAATCAACAAATGTTAATAATATAGAATCATACCGATTGTAACGATTTAACGTAAATGTCCCCCAAATGCATGCTTATCTTGTGTTGTTGTTCATTTACTTGTTTATTTATTACTACAATAAATATTATAGAGACAACAGTAATTATTATAGGTTCATTTAAAACGTTCATCACGTCTTGTCTTCATCTGGTCTTCATTAAATACAATACTTATTTCTACTTATTAGATTTAGTCTTCCTCGTTTGATTATCACGAGTGACGGTAGATGTATATGTATGTGAGGTGATAAGGATATATCAAAAAGAAATATTTACTTTTCCTGTATAGACATTAATAAAACAGATTATCTGTCTATTGCTTTGATTGTATATAAACATACGCCATTGTCCTTGAACTGAGATGATCCGAGTCGCAATCAGATATTGTTGTGATTGTCCAAACAATATGTTGTCACGGTTTGTCAATTTTGACATTAAAGCATAGATGACGTTTCATTCATAATAACACAACATTTTTTAATATGTCATCACCATGACAAATCTATAGATCAACAACCAAAATAAGCATATTGTGAGATTTGCATAGGCCTATTTTAACACCATCCATTAAAACATGACAGCTTGCTGTTACCTTACCGACTCACCAATCAAGCCCTTCCCAAAACAGTTAATAAAAACAAATGTATTTTGCTATCACTATAGAAATATGCTTTGCTAATTGTAGTGCGTTTTTGCTACAGAAATGAGTTTTTGACATTGATGAAGGGAATAAATAATAAATTGACAGCCAACCTACCTCCTGCTCCAATTGTTCCCTGGAAACAATAAGCCAACTATTTTATGGATGGTCATCTTTTTCGGTTACTAGAGTTACAAAGTGTACATTTTTGTATTCAAGGCATGCACAGTGAATTGTTCTTAGAATAGCCTATGAAAATGAGCATACGACTTCCTGTTTCAATGATTAAATAACTTTCTTTTTAAATGACTGATTTTTTGTTATAATCATATAGTATAAATTGCTGCTGTCAATGAAATTTGCTATATATTTTCCTGGTCGAAATCAATTCCTCATAAAATACTTCAAGAAAACTAGTCTTATCTTGGACATCGCATAACCTAATTATCAATGCGTGGATGTAGTTCTTAGGTGTTTAAGTCATGAAGGTGAGTGGACACGGCTTGGTGATATTGTTCTAGTAAATGCAAGGTGAGGTAATTATTTATGATTAAATTGAAGATGGGTGGACACGTCTTGCTGATATATAACTATTTTATGCGAATTCGGAATTAATTTACTTGACTAATTGTTTGTCCACGCTCATGAATATTCATATTTATCATCACGTGATTACATTCATGTAAGACCAAACGAGGTGCAATGTGCGTACCGAATTTTTCGGCAGTGAAAACTTATTTAAAATTCTAATTTACTGTAAAGATATTAATCTTGAGACGGACGTTTGCAAGAAAAGTGGTTGTGTTACGTTATTAATGGATATTTTAAATTCGCAAATCTATATTACACACTATGTAGATTCATCTATGATCTAGTGATTTTGGAGGAGAGTGACCCAGTTATGTAGCGTACACGCACCCTGAGAATGATTGATGTTATAGGATAAAATAGTGAAAATATATTGTGGAATCCAATAACTACACCTTTGAATACCTATTGTTGACTTTTCAAATTCGTAGAAGTGCTTATTATTCAAAGGACGAGAATTAACTGTGGGGAGCCTTCAGATTGAGAATTTCTGCACTGATGATCATCTAGCAGTGGGCTAAAAATAGATTTATTTGGTTACATAAAGTTATTCCGGCAGAGGGCGCCATTGAATGAATCGGAAGTGGTGTTGTCAAGCGTAGATTAATCCCCTGATATATATATTTACAGTAGGTGTGTACTTAAACTTTTAACTTAATGTTAGTTTTGTTTTCTAAATTATTAGAACATATATGTTTGGCAGCTCTCGTGTGACAATTTTAAGACTAAGTAAAATTGTTGATAATGCTCAGCTCTCCTGAATAATCAATTCTCATCTGTATTCACATCAGAAGATAAAATTAACATGCCAGAATTAGGACAGAGTAAGACCGACAACATTCCTATGCTAATCGTACACCAAGAAACGACATGTCAGCACTACAACAATGGGATCAGGCTGGCAAATGACGTTCCACCCGGAAAAATGTACTATCACCCACATTTCCAAGAAGAGAAACCCAATCCACACCTGTTACAAGCTACACGGTCATACACTTGAGAGTGTCCCTGGCAACAAATACCTTGTCGTCCATGTTAGCAAATATCTATCCTGGAATGACCACATACAGCAGACATCAGCCAAAGCCAGCAGGTCAGTAGGTTTCCTACGACGGAACTTGAGTGGTTGCCCTCAAGACGTGAAAGCCCAAGCCTACACCACATTGGTGCGACCAGTGTTAGAGTACGCATCTACAGTTTGGGATCCGTACACGCTCCAACAGATCTACGCACTGGATCGGGTACAACGACAAGCCGCCAGATTTGTCACCGTTGATTATTCCAGCAGAGACCCAGGCTCTGCTCCCAGAATGCTGCAACAACTACAATGGGACACACTAGAAGAACGTAGAGCCAGAAGTAGATCAATAATGCTTTACAGAATCCTGAACAACCTGGTGGAAGTACCACTCCATCAGTGTATCCCGATTAATACCACCAGTACTAGAGGATCCTGTGCTCATAACATCCGGCAGATAAGCACCAGAGTAGATGCATACAAGTACTCATTCCTATCAAGAACCATCGTATCTTGGAACTTTCTACCACCAGAGTTGCGACGCCAGCCAACAGGTGAGTCGTTCAGGCATCACATACGTACCATCAGTATGCATGGACTCGTCAGCAACAATAGAGACATTTTAATTGTTCATACTCTGATGATCTTCTGCTGTTCACCCCCCACCATGCGCTGGAGTTTCAACACTCGTAGACGAGTTCACTCCATATCGGGAAGAAGAAAAAGAAGAAGAAGAAGGCGTGGTGAAGCTCCTGCGGAATTTAAACCCTAATAAAGCCACAGGACCTGATGAAATTTCAGCTCAACTATTGAAAACAAACGCAAAGCAACTCGCTGAACCATTATCAAAATTGTTCAGGCATCAATAAATCAGGGCAAGATACCAGATGACTGGAAGGAAGTACTTGTAACACCGCTGTTCAAAAAGGGAGATAAAAGTACACCCTCAAACTACCGCCCAGTGTCACTAACGTCAATCTGCAGCAAAGTACTGGAACATATCGTCCATAGCCACATTATGAAACATCTGGACACACATCAAATATTAACCGACTACCAACACGGATTTAGAGCCTCGCGATCTAATGAGTAATAACATTCTAAATTTTAGACTTATATATGTAAATTGTCAATTTAACATGGTAAACAAAAATTAATAACATATATGATATACATGTACAAGGTAAAATAACACAACTTGCTCAACATACATGTACAATTGTCAACTGATTTCGCAATTAAAATGATAATTCATATTTAATTTGAATCCAAGGGCTGGAGGAAGGGGACGAGGTGGATATTAAAATTTAAAAAGTTTTCACTGCCGAAAAATTATGTACGCACATTGCACCTCGAATGGTCTTAAATGAATGTAATCACGTCATGATAAATATGAATATTCATGAGCGTGGACCAACAATTACTCAAGTAAATTCATTCCGAATTCGCATAAAAGAGTTATTATCATAACTCAGATTTATGCTCTTTCTGACACAACACCAGTGATAAAGTATGCCGATCACCTCTCCAATATAAATATGATAAAGTTAACCATTTACACCTCTTGGGTTTTCAGACGAAACCATGTAGCTAGCTCTGTTCGCATATGTATACACATGTACCCATGTACTTCACCAACAAAATATATATCCAATATATTTAATACAACAATATCTGTTGACCAAAAGAATATACTGTAGATTCAGAAAATAATGCTTTCATTTATTAATGCAATTCTTCGTTGAATGAGAGAAATGTGATTTCTATCAATGCGACTGTTGCACTTTTGTAATATAATATAAGCGGGAAAACCTAGAATGCGACTTCAATTTAATGCGACGTCTAGTATCTCGCATTAATACAAACTTCGTACATCTCCAAGAGTTAAATATTACAACAGTTTGAATTTCTTAAGAACCAACAGCCTCAGATAATTATTTGTTTCAAAGATAAAACAACAGATTAACCCACATACAGGTCAAATCATCCGTGCTGACCTGTGGAATAAAGAGATATTGGATAAATGCAAATAAGACAGCAATCCCTGTAAACACAATCTCCAGTCGAAAAGTCGCATATAGACTCCACCGTACGACCTTCAATGTGTGAACGTGGGTTCACGTTGTATGATAAAGTATGCATGACCCCAAATATAAATAAATGTGAAAATGTTTGATCTAAACCACGGAAACTTTATACTACACACAATATTCCAGACAATAAGTTTACAAAAAACCATAGATCAAAAATAATTGACGGTACGAGCAAAAACAGAAATACAAAGTACCAAAAAGAAATTTCAATGACACATCAATCCCAGCAAAACAAAAGATATAGCAGAAAAGGCAACAAATAGAATCAATCCAGTAGTATGATCTTCAATGTATGAACGCGAGTTAACAATACAGTACATGGTAATGTGTAAATGGCTCCAAAACAATTGACAAGTGTCATTCAATGCAACTTATATACTTCCAAATGCATATTCCATGAAAATCAATATAAATTGTGAAACTGTTTACTCGCGTAGTGGCATAAATCACATGTGGATTTTGAAAAACTCTAAAGATCTTTTGGATAACCTGAAATCAACATCTTTCTCTCAGGTATCCTCCATCAAAACTTGATTTTTCAACTCTATATACCACCCTACCGCATGACAAATTAAAATCTCGCTTAAAAGAAACAATTCACAAAGCTTTCAGTCATAGAAACTATGGCTCACAATTTGTTGTGTTAGGCTACAATTCCACAAATTTTTCAAACAAAATTCAAAAAGGTAAAACATGCTCCTCCGAGGAACAAGTGATCAGTATGCTGGAGTTCCTCATCGATAACATATTTGTCTCCTTTGGAGGGATACTATTTCAGCAGGTCGTCGGCATACCAATGGGTACGAATTGTGCCCCTCTTCTAGTCGATTTATTTATATACTCATATGAGTCAGAGTTTCTTCAAAAGCTTGAAAAAGATAAGAAGATTCATGAGGCTAGAGCCTTTAATTTCGCATACAGGTATATTGATGACGTTTTATCTATCAATAATTCTATATTTGCAGAATTTCTTCCATTGATATATCCTCCAGAGCTGAAAGTTAAAGAGACCACAGATACCGCTTCGTCCGCCTCATTTTTGGACTTATACCTCGAATTTGACGACAGTGGTCAAATCAGTACTAAAATTTATGATAAACGGGACGACTTCAATTTTAAACTAATAAATTTTCCAAATATGTGCAGCAATATACCAGCTTCTCCTGCATATGGTGTTTACATCTCGCAATTGATTCGTTATGCAAGGCCAGTAGCAATTATTCTGATTTCCTGAAACGTCATCTTCATCTGAGAAACAGGCTACTGGACTAGGGCTATGAAAAGATGCGCCTTATTCGATCTCTTAAAAAGTTTATATTCCGATACCAAGATCTTGTCGAAATATATTCCGTCTCTGCAGAAAAGATTATAAACGATGGATGTTCATATAGTGAAAATGTATAAAGTTAGGGTGTCAACAAAAATGTCAAAAATATTTTGTATTCAATGTGTGACTTAAAAGTATCTTTGACATTTACTTCACTGAGTTTAGTGCTACTTTTGACAACTGTTTTACCTGTTTTGTTCAAGTATTGTTATATATACTGTTATAGTGACAGCCGGAATCTTTGAGCCGTAATGAAAGGGGGAGGCTTGGCGCTTTAAAATCTGATTCAACCCACCATTTCTTTAGAAATGCCTGTACCAAGTCAGGGTCATTACGATTTTCACAGTTTTCCGGTTGTTGACTGATTTTGTCTGTTTATATACTTATGAGTTTTGACTTTCCCTTTGTAAGATTGTTCGGAGTTCGGTAATTTTGTTATTACCCTTATATACAAACATATAAATAAAAATGAATGGATAAACAACAATACTGATGTTTTCCGAGTTTGTAAACTAATTCAAGACCATGCACAAATCATATGTATAACACTCAATGGTATAATGATATAAAATCGACCATCTGATATGGATTTTAATCCATATCTCTTCTTCTTTAACAATGTATTTCAGTAAATGATCGGGCATAGGTCAACATATGTTACACATACTGTAACAGTCCATGGTGAAGTTAAGTACCTCTAATAGATGAGTATCCAAGTAATGCTATATGCTTTGACAACTGTTTTACCTATTTTGTTCCAGTATTGTTATAAATACTGTTATAGTCCATGGTCAAGTTAAGTACCTCTTATAGATGCGTATCCATGTAATGCTATATGCTTTGACAACTATTTTTCCTATTTTGTTCCAGTATTGTTATAAATACTGTTATAGTCCATGGTCAAGTTAAGTACCTCTAATAGATGCGTATCCATGTAATGCTATATGCTTTGACAACTATTCTACCTATTTTGTTCCAGTATTGTTATACATACTGTTATAGTGACACCCGGGACCTTTGAGCCGTAATGAAAGCGGGAGGTTTGGAGCTTTAATATCTGATTCAACCCACCATTTCTTTAGAAATGCCTGTACCAAGTCAGGGTCATTACGGTTTTCACAGTTTTCATGTTGTTGACTTATTTGGTCTGTTTATATACCTATGAGTTTTGACTTTCCCTTTGGAAGATTGTTCGGAGTTCGGTAATTTTGTTATTACCCTTAATTATTACATAAAAGTCCTATTTTAACCATAAGTATACCTGATGAAGGTTATTCCAGACACTCATCGTGTGCACTAAATTAGATATATATGATGTTCCGGGACGTTGCTTATTTTTGTATTTACATCGATATTTGAGATAAGAGGGAGGAGGAAATTAAGTTGAAAAGAACTAGGTATAAAACGAAATTCCGAAATGTTTTGAAATTACCGAAATTTCGAGTAAACTGAGTTTAACATAGCGAGATTTAACTGTACAACTGAATTGACCGACCGATTTTCTCATTGACCAAAGACTTTGCATCTCAGTTCTATTAATAGACAAACATCATCTAGATAAGATAATGTCGGAAGACCACTGTCGTTAGATTGTATATATGTCTGAGAAGTTAATGGAAGTCATTTCCCCCAAGTCGGACTATGTCTACGTAGCTATTCGTTAATTATCTAGTTATAATTATATCACACCTTCACTACAACACTAGTATTACTGTCTTGTATGCAGCCACGGGTCAGAATAAACTAGCATGACAAATTCTATTTACTTCTGTTTATTTCCTTATTTTTCTCCAATTTAACGAACTGAAGTCATTTTCTATAATAACGGATTGCTTAACAACCAGCGGCAAATATATCATGGTCATTCAGGACGGGAAAACTTGTGTGTCAACGACACTTTACTACTACCGGAAAAGAAGGGATGGCTGGATAGACAGATTTACGGATTCTGATTACCACTTTGGTATCTTCAAATTCTTCGTTTCATAATTGTCCCTTCCACAAGTTCTCGGGAATATTCCCATGGAAACAGAAATGGTAGTTGTATATGTATAACCTTCTGAATTATTGCTTAAGTCAATAGTTTTTCATGTTAGTTCCCAAAACCGTTAAGAAAAGGTTGAATACACCAAAGGGGTAATCAAAATAAAAAAATCGATGAACGACAGACAACACAATGGTCAAAATAAAAAAGACAAAAGGACAAACAACAATATACCAAACACTACGCAACAACCTAAGGAAGGAGCAACACAAACCTCACTAAAGCATAGGGTGAACTCGTGTGATCCAGAAAGGTAGTCAGTTCCTGCTCCACTAGTTGCATTCGCCGTGCTTCTCTAGTTACAAACCTGGTGATAAGTCATGAATGAGACATGTAAAACTCTCATTGTGGGAGGACATTTCTTTTCCTTATAGTAAGAAGTCTTTGAAGATACCAAAGGAGTAATCAGAATCCTTGAATAGAAGAAGAACAGACAACACAATGGCCAAAAGAAAATTTCCCATTTTGAATGGTATCCTTCTATTAGGATTCTAAGATCATCATCTTGTAATAAAGGAATATCTTTTACACCAAGGATGTCGTTTCCATAACATGCTGCTGCATTTCTACTGTTTTAAACCAGTTCGGTATAAAACAGTCGTATGAGCAAAATATTGAAACTCTGCAACATGTAAAATTTACTTGCAAATGGCAATGGAAAGTTAGAAGATGCCAAAGGGGTAATCAGAAGCCATACATTTATGTTCAATTGGGGGTGTCATTTTATGAATTGATTGATTTGAAAGTCAATGAAAGACGCGAAATGTGTGGTAGTAAATGTATCGTCAATGCATGTAACGATCACCTGTTAGGTTTGCATAAAGCTTTTAATTTGCCTCAACAAATTATGGGCAAAACTGCAACAAACGAATATCAATACATGATATTTATTCAATCGGACATATCAATTAAGATTATATTATCATAAAAGATATTGGTTAGTAGCAACCCAATGCCAGAAAGGAGTTATTACCCAGCCAGTTACCGTAGTTCACTGACTCGTCTTTTATACTGTCCTTGTTTTTGTTGACGTAATTTCTGTGAATGTATGTGATCATTGTGTTGAAGAGAATCATTAAAATATTTTGTAATTTGGGTAAATCGTTCAAGAAATTAAATGTATAAAGAGTGAAGCGGTGGAATTCGAACTACCGGCTTAACTGCTTCCACGGTGTCATGCATGTTGTCCGAAACCAAGATCGAGCTTCCCTCGTCTTTGTCTTTGTCCATTCTGTGTTGGGAATTGGAAGTCTTCGGGAGGAGTGGTTCGTGTATTTCTTGTTGATTATACTGTCAATCATACTGTGTACCAATTTTGATTCTAATTGACAAATGACTAAAACCCGATTCAAAATTTTGATGTTAAATGACAAATAACAAAAGGCTCATTCAAATACAATGTATTGATATTATAGTTGACCAATGATATGGAGAAATATCAAATTTAAATTTTGACTTGAACTGATCAATGAAAAAATACCATTTCAAATTTTGTATATGGCAAACGAAGATGTGTGCATGATTCATGGCGGAATAAATATATATATATAAAGACCAGGATAAGGAACTATAATAGACTAAATGCTACAGCGCTCTATGAGAATTAATGGTTTTGTGTCATGCTTCTAGTTTAATACATTATGTAACAATGCTGAAATTATGCATGACATGTTAGTGTCTAATGCGCTTTATATGATGCTACGTCGTCTTCATGACGACATTATACAATTATGGAACGTAAGAAAAGTTGATTTATCCTGTCAACTGTTTTTACAATATTATCAATATTGTATTCACCAAAGAATAATTTGTCCGTCATGATATGAATGATACATCAATTTTGTTGTTATGTAATTATTGTAAGACGTTTCTATGACAATGATTCTGCTGATAATGGGGGTAATTTCCCTCCATTTTTATTTCTTCTAAAATGTCATTGACGACAGTGGTGATTAATATATTGCATAACAAGTGTTGCAAACTATCACTATAAATAACTGATACGAACTTTCATGATGAACAACTTGATGCAAACTGCCATTGTAGATAGCTGATAAGTACTTTCATCATGAACAACTTGATACGAACTGCCATTGTAGATAGCTGATACGAACTTTCATTATCAACAACTTCATACGAACTGCCATTGTAGATAGCTAATACGAACTTTCATTATCAACAACTTCATACGAAATGCCATTGTAGATAGCTGATACGATCTTTCATTATCAATATGAACAACTTCATACGAACTGCCATTGTAGATAGCTGATACGAACTTTCAATTTGAACAACTTCATACGAACTGCCACTGTAGATAGCTGATACGAACTTTCATTTTCAACAACGTCATACGAACTGCCATTGTAGATAGCTAATACGAACTTTCATTATCAACAACTTCATACGAAATGCCATTGTAGATAGCTGATACGATCTTTCATTATCAATATGAACAACTTCATACGAACTGCCATTGTAGATAGCTGACGCGAACTTTCATTATCAACAACTTCATACGAACTGCCATTGTAGATAGCTGATACGAACTTTCATTATCAATAACTTCATACAAATTGCCATTGTAGATAGCTGATACGAACTTTCATTATGAACAACTTCATACGAAATGCCATTGTAGATAGCTGATACGTACTTCATTATGAGCAACTTCATACGAAATGTTATTGTAGATAGCTGATACGAACTTTCATTATGAACAACTTGATGCAAATTGCCAATGTAGATAGATGATACGAACTTTCATTATGAACAACTTCATACGAACTGCCATTGTAGATAGATGATACGTACTTCATTATGAGCAACTTCATACGAAATGCCATTGTAGATAGCTAATACGAACTTTCATTATGAACAACTTCATGCGAACTGCCATTGTAGATAGCTGATACGTACTGTTATTATGAACAACCTCATACGAACTGCCATTGTAGATAGCTAATGCTATTTTTCATTATCAACAACTTCATACGAAATGCCATTGTAGATAGCTGATACGATCTTTCATTATCAATATGAACAATTTCATACGAACTGCCATTGTAGATAGCTGATACGAACTTTCATTATGAACAACTTCATGCGAACTGCCATTGTAGATAGCTGATACGTACTTCATTATGAGCAACTTCATACGGAATGTCATTGTAGATAGCTGATACGAACTTTCATTATGAACAACTTCATGCGAATTGCCATTGTAGATAGCTGATACGAACTTTCATTATGAACAACTTCATACGAAATGCCATTGTAGATAGCTGATACGAACTTTCATTATGAACAACTTCATGCGAACTGCCATTGTAGATAGCTGATACGTACTTCATTATGAGCAACTTCATACGGAATGTCATTGTAGATAGCTGATACGAACTTTCATTATGAACAACTTCATGCGAATTGCCATTGTAGATAGCTGATACGAACTTTCATTATGAACAACTTCATACGAAATGCCATAGTAGATAGCTGATACGAACTTTCATTATGAACAACTTCATGCGAACTGCCATTGTAGATAGCTGATACGAACTTTCATTATGAACAACTTCATACGAAATGCCATTGTAGATAGCTGATACGTACTTCATTATGAGCAACTTCATACGGAATGTCATTGTAGATAGCTGATACGAACTTTCATTATGAACAACGTCATGCGAACTGCCATTGTAGATAGCTGATACGAACTTTCATTATGAACAACTTCATACGAAATGCCATAGTAGATAGCTGATACGAACTTTCATTATGAACAACTTCATGCGAACTGCCATTGTAGATAGCTGATACGAACTTTCATTATGAACAACTTCATACGAAATGCCATTGTAGATAGCTGATACGTACTTCATTATGAGCAACTTCATACGAAATGCCATTGTAGATAGCTAATACGAACTTTCATTATGAACAACTTCATGCGAACTGCCATTGTAGATAGCTGATACGTACTGTTATTATGAACAACCTCATACGAACTGCCATTGTAGATAGCTGATACGAACGTTCAATATGAGCAACTATTACGAACACACTGTAAGCATGAATAATATATATTTAAAGGATATTTGTCTGTATAAACAATGTTTATTTGTATAATAGGGGAACTTGCAAAATTATGGATATAACCAGTGTTAGACACTGCAGACTTGTTTACAAAATTATGCACAGTCATTACTAGACAATAACCACTGAACACGAGTTTACAGACTTATGTATAGTAATTGCTTAACACTAGGCACTCAACGCGTGATTGCAACCTTATATACAGTCATTAATCGACATTAAAAACTGAACACGTGCTTAGAAATTTACAGACAGGTATTGCTGGATACTAAACACTGAACACGTGTTTACAACCGTATCATGGCGTATGCACAATAATTCCTAGAATCTGAACAAACATTTGCTAGAAGATGAGCAGGTCTTTATAAAGTTTTGTATGGGTGTTATACTATATTTAGACATTATGACGTCATTGGTGCGCTTATTTTTCTACATGCATTTCTAATACGTCAACATTAACAAGAAAATTCTGACATTTCGTCACATCCGGAGACATTGCCCAGATATAATGTGTGGTGTTAAGGATGATTATCTACCCCTCTATATATACACCTACGGACATCGCCGTGCTATGGCAATACCTTAGCCATGCTTAAGTGATACGACATATTTTCATGAGAACAGATCGTGTATATCTCTTGCTTTGACTGTCCTATTTGTCATTTTGACATTTAAATATATACATTTTCGCATTATTTCATTGTAAGTATCCAATATCTATTATAGATATTGGCCAATACAATCTTAAAATAAAATAATTCTATTTTTATTTTTAATTCAAAACAACAGTGTTGTAATCGCTTTGACTGAATATTGGTACAAAGCGGGAGATACTTAGATCTGCTATGTGAACAATTATCAGATATATCACTTTTTGGAGACTTTCCAATCAGACATTTTATCTGTTTTAAGATGTGTATTGGATTTTAACAGACAGAATTATTGAATCTTAATTTCAATTTTCGGTACGTTATCTTTTACTCGTTCGGTGTCAATGTATATTCAGTTCCTGTAATAATTCGTCTCTTCTATTTATCTGATTGACAACATTACACAATTACTGCGTAAAAAAACGTGATCCATTGCTTTGTCTGAAATCATGGTGCTTCAAACGATATTATTGCAAATGTCTGACATCTCTTACTAATCTAGCAATATGCAATTGTTTCTGACAGATGAAAACAAAAGACCTTATTGTTTAACGTACTAGTGGAATACGCCGGTTAATGAATTAGTCGTGGAATAGCATAAGTGCCAGTGAAATGAAGAAAAAAAACATCAAGTGGAAACAAATAACAACAGAAGATTAGGACAACACAAACCCTATGAAAATCCGAAAGCTATGCCATGTGCTGCATGCTGATAAATATATTCTGCTCTATATGTGACACACGTTGTGAAGCAAGCATGTACATTGTTATTGTGTAATCATAGAAAGGTGTAAACAAAGTAAAGTTCCGTCATTAAAAAAGAAAACGACATCACAAACCGAATATATTAAGGACCAACACTCATCATTCTGAATTAATCTTACATATATACACGTGATACACCAAACCATTTTTTGTACTGGACGCGCATCTTGATAATTTAAATTTTGTCAATAAATGATATTATATTTCTTTGCAATAAGTTTATACAATACTGTGAATTCACAAATTAATGCGTGCATTCATTAACGAGATGGCATTTTCACCGGCCAACATGCGAATATTTATTAATTGTCGACATTGTTGAAATAAAACTTTTAGCAAATTTAGTTGGCGAAATATCTGACTATCGATAAACTGTCAAATATTTGTTTTACCTTTCGTTATTCTATGCCGTTTTCATACACAAATGTTTACGAATGCGATGTTTAATACATACATAATTCAATAGGAGCGAAGTTAGAACGCTGATTATTTCTGTTCGGGAGTAAAAGTCAATCATGATACAGGAATAGACCTTATAATGATCATATCAAATAAAATCCAGAGGAACATGTATTGTTGAACAATTTGATGCAGAACAAACTACGCAAATTTTCCTTGTTTATTTCAGTTGTACATTCAAATATATTAAACTTTTATTTGTACATATAATACGATTGTTTTATAGACAAGTATGCTTTATTCCTAGGGATCTTGTAAGTGTCTAAGATAAAAACAATAACATTTTGTCACTCCACGATATAGCTGATGAAACATTGCTAAAGTTGACGTTAAACACCAACCAATCAAATCAAATATATTAATCTTCAGGGATAGTTGTGTCTTATACGATGGTCTCATTAGCCGATTTTCGGTTCGTATTTGCTCCCTTGTTGGGAGTGTCTCATACAATTACATTGTCATCATGTGTTCACTTAGTGTGTCAAGCATAGAAAGTAAACGTTAGCTAAAACAGAAGGGCCAAACAAGAATAACCAATCCAGTGACAGAGGCAAAAGTGGACACAAGACGCAACACTTTTACAAAACAAATTAAAAACAGCACAGAAAACTGAAAAGATGAATAAAACGGTACGCACAAAAAAGAAAACAAGAAAAAAAAACAACGGTTAAACCTATGTGGTCACAAAGTGTAAGGAGGTTCCTGATCCTTATAAGACATGCTCTGTGTTGCTCATATGGTCAAGCCTGGTAAAAATCTCGTCGATGAAAAAAATCTACATAAAAGGCAAAAATCCTCTGCCATTATAGAAATGTAAAACGATGATAATTTCGCTCAGCAATACACAGTTATCCCTAGCTGTAATTTGATGCGAACGTAGAAAGTCTAGAGTATTTATTTTCGTCTTGTTTGGAGAGATGTAGGGCTATAATATCCAAAATTATTCCACATAGTTATACTGTGATAATGTTTTCAGAAAGATCTGTCAAATATAACTTCAGTCATTGTGCGAAAAAAAAATATCGTGTATGAAGACGTGTCATGTACGAAGATAAACCAACTCATAAATACGTTACATTCATACATCAACAATTTGTTTTTTGGTGTTTGTTTGTTTGTTTGTTTTTTTTATTTGCTTTTGTTTGTTTTTTTTGTGTGTGTGCTTTGTTTGGTTTCCCTCCTACAGATCTTTTGGTAATCTTTTGTCGTATCAATTTCCTGAGTTTGACCACTCGGACTGTGATAATGTGTCTTTATTACCAGATGTTACATTTTTCTCACTCCTTGGACTAAGACTAAGAATCTTTATTCTCAAATAAACCATACATTACAATGGTATAGAGAAGTTACATATAAGAATACAACACAACACATACATGACAAATAAATAACAGATATACAAATACATATACATACAATATTTACATTACAACAGTAGGAGTTAAGTATTACCCAAGAGAATATCTGATCTGTTGATTTTTCTTATTAATCTACATATCTTTTCTAGTTTTATTTTTTCAGAAGTACACATTATTTGTTTAAATTTTAATATATTTGGTCTTTGAGTAAGATATCTACTTATTAGTTGGGATCGATTTTCAGTAAAAAAATGACATTCCATAATATAGTGGAATTCGTCACCAATAGATCTGCTATTACATTTTAAACACTGTCTATTTTCTCTGTCGATACCATTCCACCGTCCAGTTTCTATCGGAAATTTACATAGTGTATATATATCTTTGTCTTCCAAAATATTGAAATAATTTTCGAATTCAAAGTTGTCTTTAAATAATCTATAATTGATAGCTTTTGGTGAGTTTTGTATCAGAGAATGCCACTCCTGTGTAAACTGCTCATGGAGACGGTTCCTAATTAAAGCTAAAAGCAGGTCGGAATTTTGAAAGAATTGTTGAGACCAAATGTAGGAATAGCCTGTATCATCAAAAATGTGCTTTAACATGTTTAATCCACGAAAAATCCAGATTTTCATCAATAAAAAGGTTATACAAAATTTTATAAGATAAATATGAGAGTTTTGTTTCTTTACCGGTTAACAGTCTTGCCCAATATGATATCATTCTTAATTTTACATCAATTTCAATAGGAAACAATCCAAGTTCACCATATATCATATAACTAGGTGTCGATGTTTTTAATTTCAATAACAGCTTGCAAAATCTAAGTTGTACTTTTTCAAGACATTGAATATTTTTACTAAAACCCCATATTTCTGAACCATATAGTAATATTGGTTTTACCATTTTGTTAAAAAGTTCAAGCTGGCATTCAATTGATAAGTTATGTGTTCTACCTCTTTTCAAAACTTCAAACATTGCTTTTGTAGCTTTTTCAGCTTGCTTTTTAATAGCTTTGTTTCCTGTCCTGTTAAACAATATTCCAAGATAATTAAATTCATTAACAATTTCTAATTCAGACCCGTTCAATGTAAATTTTAAATTGGTTGATTGTCTCCCCCTGGAAAAAACTATAACTTTAGTTTTATCAGTGTTTGCTTTTAATCTCCAAGTATTGCAATATTCACCGAATTTATTCAAAATATTTTGTAAATCATCGTGGGTTTCAGCCAGTAGGACAGTATCGTCAGCATATAAAAGTGCAAAAAGCTTTAAATAAATATTCAACTTATCCTCTATGCAGTTTGAAACTGTTTCTAAACCATTAAGACTTGCATTTTCAAAAAACATTTGTAGATCGTTTAGGAACATCGCAAATAGAAAAGGGATAAATTTTCCCCTTGCCTCACTCCCATATCACAGTTAAAATAATCAGATTTACAATAATTATAGGTTATACATGATTTAACATCTGTGTACATATTTAGAATAATAGTATACATTTTGCCATTTATTTGATTCAATAGTAATTTGTACCATAATGCATCTCTCCATACCGTGTCAAAAGCCTTTTCGAAGTCGACAAAGGCACAAAACAGTTTTTTCTTTTTTCTTTTTAAGATCTCAAAAAACGAAAATAATGTGAAAAACTGTCCGTCGTCGAGTAAGATTTTCGGAAGCCAAATTGGTTTTCGTTCATCAAGAGAGCTTCTTCCGAGAAACGACATAGTCTTTCATTTAATATAGCTGTGAATAATTTACCAAGGCAGCTAAGGATAGTAATCGGGCGGAAGTTTTTTGGATCAAGTGGATTGCCTTTATTTTTGTATATTGGTTTTATATTACCTACAAGCCAAATGTCGGGCATTACACCAGAGTTAAAAATTGCATTAAATATCTTCTCATAAGTAGGGAGAAACAGTTCTGATGTAGATTTTATATATTCGTTTACAACATAATCTTCTCCACAAGCTTTATTATTTTTTAACTTCTTAATACAGCGAAGTATTTCCTCTTGCGTTATACTGAAATTAATTTCTTCATTTAGGGGACCAATATTAACATTATCAAGGAGATCTGTATCAAAATTCTCTTGTTGTACAAGAAGTTCATCGAGAGCTTTATTCAGGTTTTTGAAAAACTTGAATAAGTCTCCCAAAGGGATGTTGGGTTGTTTTCTATCCCTAGCCTTATTCAACAGTTTCCAGTATTCTTTTGGGTCTGATGTTTTTAATTTTTTTATCTTCTTACGCATATCTGCACGATAAATTTTACTATGTTTGTCAAGCGTCTTTTTGTATCGTTTCTCGGCTTCAGCGACATCTTGTTTCAACGCTTCTGTTCGTTTTATTTTTAATTTCCGTTTTAGTTTACGATAATTTTGTCGAGCAACTTTACACTCATAATTAAACCAGGGTTTATCTCCCTTAGGTTTTTTATTACATGTATCAGGTCTGGTTTTATATTTGTGAGTTCCAAAGGTTGTTTTCGCACTGTCAATTAAAAGATTACAAAGTTCACTGACAAACGAATTGACTTTATCTTTATCTATATCATCGATTAATGTGTTCACAATTTCATTATATAATCCATTTAACTTTTCTTTATCTATATTATTATTGAAAGCCGTATGTTTCGACGCGTCCCATTTCTTAGCTCTATTATCGGCGAGAATATCATTACTATTATTACTAGTCGATTGATCATTCCCCGCGGCAAGTTTAAATTTGAGATTTGTAATAGTTGGAGAGAGAACATCAGAATACAAACGATAAAGTAGCCCGTTAATTTAGATGAAAAAGATTTTTCTATCTTACCCCGGCTCCAGGGTAAGACAAGCTACACGCCGTTTTTCCCGCAAAATTGTTTTCCATTGTTGAATTAAATTGGCGATTAATAAGTGTCTTGGCAGTATTTTTAATGTATTTCACAATACAATACAATGTATTTTATAAATATATTATAAATGCTACTACAACAGCGATAAATGCCTGTAAAAAAGTTATTTGACGTTGGTCAAAGGCAGGTAATTTTTTTTTATTTACGTTAGCTACCTAACAAGGGAGAGCACTCTATATCTTCTCAACGTAGACAAATATTGACACGATAGAAAGAGATGGGAAAAAGAGGCAAACACCATAAAAGGTGCAAGATTTTGTTATTGTAGAATCTATCAGAAGTTTGTTAACTTTAACATGAAACCGACACGGCCATGAATGCTCGCGCATCTGAAAATTATCTGGCAATTTCACGCTCATCCAATGCATCAAAAAGTGTCGAGATTTTTTGGGCCGAGATATATTGGGGACGACTTTTTTTAGGGCCGAATCTAGTCTCATTCAATCGAGCTGTCGTTCCTTTATTCGAGTTATCGTTCCTTACGAAATCTCAAAAGTTAACTTCCGCGTAGAAACAACAAATATTGTCAGTATATCAGAGGAGATTTAATAAATTAAAAAAATTCAATATAAATAAAACCAGCTAACAAAATTATATCGGATGTACGAGAGAGGGTACGAGACTTCAGGATCACCATTGCGCTTTATGTTAAGAAGAGCTTCATTAGTTGAGCGTGGTAGTGTGTTACACGGAACGTGTTTACAAAGTGTCGAAATGTTTTTATTCGTCAATATGTGCAGCCATGTTTGTCAAAAAATCCTAGTTACACATTTTATAACATAAAGAGCTCGCTGACGCTCGCATATTATTTTGAACCTCTTTATTGTTGTAAAATGAGAATCTTGTTTTATTTTATTACGTCAATACGTGGCATTTTGATCCTGTGATACGGTTCGCAAATTAATGCGCCAAACTACACAAAAAGTAAAAAAACATTGACACGGTAGAAAGGGGTGAGAAAAAGAGTCAAACACCGTAAAAGGTGCAAGATAGTAAAATCTGTGACACCCTCGGGTAAGATTTAAATCTTACCCTCGGGTGTAACAAATTTTACTATCTTGCACCTCCCCCGGGTTAGACCCTATATATCTCTTTGTTTTATCATAGACACATGAAAGTTACAATTCAATATGGTTAAATCGAATTCGGATATATCGATCTAACAATCATTGGATCATTGTTCGTTTGTAATACTTTGTGGCTTAATTTATCCGACAGTGTGGTAGTTATGTTTTTTTAATTTGTATAGCTCGAATACCCTGCTACATTTACCTATGTAAGTAGTGCCTTTCCGAACTAACGTTGTGAGTTCGATTCCTCTCATGTGAGGCTTACTCGCTACAACATTATGTGATAAAAGTTTGTCAGTGACTTGCGACAGGTCGGTGGTTTTCTCCGGGTTTCATCCAGATATAAAGCTGATCGCCACGATATAGCTGAAATATTGTTGAAAGTGGCATTAAACAACATACATCTAACCTTGCTACTTCTAACTAATAGCATCGTCCACACAGTGAACCTCGATACTTCCGGTATATCGATTTTGCATAACAGGAATCACAATAATTGCAACAACAACAAGCAATCTAAGACGTATGTCAAGGTTATACTGTCTATATGATAATAATTTATCTTTTAACGTAATTTCCTTATACAGTCCGTAAATGATATGCAATCCATATTCATATCAGATTAAAGATCAGGATTTAGACATAAACTTCCTATAGATGAATACAGAGTAGCCAAGCTTTAAATGATATGTGTGGAAATCTGGACAGAAATAAAGAACAATAATAAAATAGAGATCATACAAGACAAATGAGGAAAGTAATCGACAACACCCACACAAGTCATGTTATCATCACGGTTTATTTTCCATTCTATATATGTCACCGTCTGTTATCCTAGTTCCGCAATCCGTGCAACAGTGATTCGTATGATTACATTAAGCATATATCTGCAACCAGTGACGACATGAGTATTACGAATGTATTGACATGACGATGACATTTTGCATAGTAACTCGTACTTTTGGCTTCTTTTTTTACCTCCGATGGGTATATCATGTACAATTAGAACCAATAGTAGCAGCCTGTTCCACAATTCATTATTAGAGGAACAACCTCAATACATGTTTACTTGAGTAAATAAAAACAGTCTTGAGCCACGATCATTGGATAATAAAGCAAAAATTACCTTAAAACGTTTATTAACTTTAAAACTCTTACAGTTTTGATGTTTTAAAATAAGGAGTAAAATGGTTATGGCTGACAAGATATCCCAATACAACAGCATGGATGATCACATCGATGAATTTCTAGATAGAGAATAGGGCATAGTTAATACGGCGTGGGGCATAATATCTAGGAAAGTCGCCTCCGTTGATTATAAGGTACAAATCAAAACTTAGCTGTTTCTAATGATCGAGGGAAGAGGACATCTTATACAGAGTACTCCCCGCTCTTTGCACGTAACAACAACTTCCAGAAGTTTCTAGTGATCAAGTTGCTAGAGATGGTCGAGACCTTTTTATCTATATGACTGATTTTGGGTGGGTGGGTGGTTGCGTGCATGTATGCGTGCGTGCGTGGTGATCGATTATATTTTTTGAAATCGAAGCTAGATGTGTGCGCGGTATGTTTATTCTCTGTCATGACATCATCTACTTAGTAGATAAGATGTCTTTAGAAATCCCAGTTAAGAACATATTTAAAGGCATTATTTGTGATTAGCTTGACAAGATTGTTCTATTAAAATAGAATTTGACAGGTTTTATATAGAACTCGTGTGACCATAATGAATAGTTTGCATGATATGGTCGTGTTGTGTGTGTGTGATGACAACATTGACATTGTGGTTGAGTGTGATTAATTGGTTTTTGTTTGGATTCTGTAATTGATGTTGAAATGCTACGAAAAGCTATGATACATCAATGTACTTTTCATTTATTGAACAAAACAATAATCTACAGCATGACGAGAATAAATTACATTCAATGAAATGATGATGAAAAGGTTCTAAAAGAATTCACCAATATACGTTAAATATTCTTCATCTTTCTTAAGTAATATAAATGAAAACCAATATTTGAGAGGACTGTTGATAACAAGGGGGCTACTAAACCACGGGTTCCTAGTTCTTAACTTAACTTGACGTAATTAATTCGAACGTCTTACGGTCATCACCATGACTTAGTAAATCGCTATGGAATATCTGTAAGACAAGTGACCACGGATATGTTCCAATTGTCGTAATCACAATCCCATCCTTTCCATCTTTAGGACTTCACCAGATTTTAAAAAACGGTGCCAAAACGGTGCCATTAGTGAAGTAGGAACTGCACACCCTTCCGGGCATTTGAGTTCAACCCCGTGTGTGTCGTGGGGTTCGAATTGCACAATCTTGCGTTTTCAGTGTAGTGTTTTGTAGATCCTTGTTTGTCCTTTTTGTTTTGGCCGTTGCATCATCTATCTCATTCGGTTGACGGCTTCCGATTATCTCTTTGGTGTTTTCTGTTGAATTTAAAATAAACGGCCATCAATTTCTAGAAAAATGTAAACGCTAGAAAATGCTAATTGTGCTTATTTCGTCATAATTTAGTATTCGACCTTGGTTTTAATGACGTTTATATATCACAAAGAGAGATCGACCATCTGCAGCACCGATAAATCTGACGTTAGCTTCAGACAGTTTTATCAATGTGTCAAAAAGGAATGATAAGCATGTTAAATTTAGCTTTCTAAATTTATATGTTGTTAGATATTGGCAATACGTTATAATTATAGGAGACATGAACTTTGTCTTTTTAAGACATGATTTACTAGATAGTCAGACAAAACGTCTTAAACCTACGTTCATTGTTCTATTGTTAATATATTATCTACTGCCTTAAACATTTAGTGTTTATATTTAGGAATTGATGGATAAGAATAAAAACACAAAGAAAGGGAGTAAATAAGTAATATATGCTTGCAGAGTTTTTCCTAAGCATTTAACGTTATATTTAGAAATTGATGTATAAGGAAAAAACCACACAGACAGGATCCGAATAAGTAAGATATGCTTGCAAAGATTTTCGTAAGCATTCAGTATTTATATTTAGAAATTGATGGACAAGGCACAACACAAAGACAAGACCCAAATAAGTAAGATATGCTTGCAGAGTTTTTCTCACATAAAAGATAAGATAAGCCGGTTCCTATTGTTTGGAGTAGGAGATACCTACCAAGAACGAAACAAGACAAGAAAAAAATCACGCTCTTTTTCCCGGAAAAAATATATTCATAGCTCTTCACTACAGTTCAGACTTTATTCTGATTAATAAAACCACGATTCTACTACATATGTATTTTTACATTTCTACCATGTCAATGTTTGTTTATTTTGAGTAAATATTATAGTGCTCTCCCGTGTTAGTAACTAATTACCTTTCTTTGACCAAGCCTTGTCACAGAACGATTGAAATCTTACCCTCGGGTGTCGGAGATTTCCTTATCTTGTCCTCCCCCGGTGTAAAATTCTATATTTCTTAAATAAACACATTTTATATTTACAAATTGATGGATGAGGGAAAAACACCAAGACAGGATCCGAATAAGTAATATATGCTTGCAGAGTTGTTTCCTGGTAATAATGTGAGTCACATAATATGAAGCGAACAGGAAAGTACACCGGAATCGCTCCATGCTGGTGGTGCCGCATGATGTTATACAACAAATCATAAACATTTCAAATATGGACAAATTACACAAAAGTCTAGCACAATACATGCCAAAGAAAATATTCTAATTAAGTATCAATACGCTTACATAAAAACAAGAACAGTACAAAGATAAGGTTAAAACGAGAAGACAAAACAGATATCTCCAACATACAACAATAATCCTATAGTAACACACTAGGCCAAAGATAAGAACAAAACTACAAAACTACCTGTAACAAAACTACTTACTAAGTGATATCAGGTTCCATAGAAAAGTAAAAATCTCCTTCCTTGGAACTTCTGAAGCGGTAACGTAGATTTCAAGCATCCCCTAACCTTGGTTGAGTTATTTACAAAACAACCAGATTTTATGTATAAGTTAGGAATAAAATGAAAAACAAAAAAATACACGAGCAATTGTCTAATTTACTCGAGAAATCATAGATAAAGATGCAAATTCGATACCATTAACACACATGTTTAGAATTTCGTGAAAGATAATATATCATATTCAAGGGAAAAGTTGTGTTGCTAATTGTAGAGATATTTCACATACATTTGGAATAAGTGTGACCTACAACTAGAATCATAAAGTGACATTACAATGTATATCGAATAGTGAATCTCACGTTTTGGGTTAAATGTTTCTAAGTCGTGAAAACAGCTGTTTCTAAACGCAAGTAAAAATATCCATTCATCAAACCAAGACCTTCACCAAGATCACTTTCGGTAAATAAAATATATAGCAATGAAAACGTAGATATCACATTTAGTGCGCACACCACGTCTCTGGTAAGACCTTCATCGAGTACGTTACTGTAATAACCTTCATCGAGTACGCTCAAAATCGAATGATTAGAAAGCCAAATAATTTAAATCTTGGGAGCAATAAAACAAAAGGGCCTAAACAACATAACCAACATCGGCCAAGGTTACCTGAGGGAGGAAAACATTAGCTTTATTAGTAATTACATTATTTAGGAACTCTGTAGATTTCAGTAATAAATATATCTAATAAACCGTGTCAGCGCCGAAGCACTGACTACTGGGCGGATGATACCCTCGGGGACAAATATTCCACCAGCAGAGGTATCGACCTAGGGATAGTAATACAAACGTAGATATCTAATAAACCATGTCAGTCTTGGCACTGACTACTGGGCGGATGATACCATCGGGGACAAATAATCCACCAGCAGAGATATCGACCCAGTGATAATAATAAAAACGTAGATATCTAATAAACCATGTCAGTACTGGCACTGACTACTGGGCGAATGATACCATCGGGGACAAATAATCCACCAGCAGAGATATCGACCCAGTGAGAGTAATAAAAACGTAGATATCTAATAAACCATGTCAGTACTGGCACTGACTACTGGGCGGATGATACCATCGGGGACAAATAATCCACCAGCAGAGGTATCGACCCAGTGATAGAAGCGCTGACTACTGGGCGGATTATACCCTCGGGGACAAATAATCCACCAGCAGAGGTATCGACCCAGTGATAGAAGCACTGACTATTGGGCGGGTGATACCATCGGGGACAAATAATCCACTAGCAGAGGTATCGACCCAGTGATAGAAGCACTGACTACTGGGTGGATGATACCATCGGGGACGAATAATCAACCAGCAGAGGTATCGACCCAGTGATAGAAGCACTCACTACAGGGTGGATGATACCATCGGGGAAAAATAATCCACCAGCAGAGGTATCGACCCAGTGATAGAAGCACTGACTACTGAGCGGAGTATACCCTCGGGGACAAATAATCCACCAGCAGAGGTATCGACCCAGTGATAGAAGCACTGACTATTGGGCGGATGATACCATCGGGGACAAATAATCCACCAGCAGAGGTATCGACCCAGTGATAATAATAAAATCGTAGATATCTAATAAACCATGTCAGGACTGGCACTGACTACTGGGTGGATGATACCATCGGGGGCAAATAATCCACCAGCAGTGGCATCGACCCAGTGATAGAAGCACTGACTACTGGGCGGATTATACCCTCGGGGATAAATAATCCACCAGCAGAGGTATCGACCCAGTGATAGAAGCACTGACTATTGGGCGGATGATACCATCGGGGACAAATAATCCACCAGCAGAGGTATCGACACAGTGATAGAAGCACTGACTACTGGGTGGATGATACCATCGGGGACGAATAATCAACCAGCAGAGGTATCGACCCAGTGATAGAAACACTCACTACTGGGTGGATGATACCATCGGGGAAAAATAATCCACCAGCAGAGGTATCGACCCAGTGATAGAAGCACTGACTACTGGGTGGATGATACCATCGTGGACAAATAATCCACCAGCAGAGGTATCGACCCAGTGATAGAAGCACTGACTACTGGGTGGATGATACCATTGGGGACAAATAATCCACCAGCAGAGGTATCGACCCAGTGATAGAAACACTGACTACTGGACGGATGATACCATCGGGGACAAATAATCCACCAGCAGAGGTATCGACCCAGTGATAGAAGCACTGACTATTGGGCGGATGATACCATCGGGGACAAATAATCCACCAGCAGAGGTATCGACCCAGTGATAATAATAAAATCGTAGATATCTAATAAACCATGTCAGGACTGGCACTGACTACTGGGTGGATGATACCATCGGGGGAAAATAATCCACCAGCAGTGGTATCGACCCAGTGATAGAAGCACTGACTACTGGGCGGATTATACCCTCGGGGATAAATAATCCACCAGCAGAGGTATCGACCCAGTGATAGAAGCACTGACTATTGGGCGGATGATACCATCGGGGACAAATAATCCACCAGCAGAGGTATCGACACAGTGATAGAAGCACTGACTACTGGGTGGATGATACCATCGGGGACGAATAATCAACCAGCAGAGGTATCGACCCAGTGATAGAAACACTCACTACTGGGTGGATGATACCATCGGGGAAAAATAATCCACCAGCAGAGGTATCGACCCAGTGATAGAAGCACTGACTACTGGGTGGATGATACCATCGTGGACAAATAATCCACCAGCAGAGGTATCGACCCAGTGATAGAAGCACTGACTACTGGGCGGATTATACCCTCGGGGACAAATAATCCACCAGCAGAGGTATCGACCCAGTGATAGAAGCACTGGCTATTGGGCGGATGATACCATCGGCAACAAATAATCCACCAGCAGAGGTATCGACCCAGTGATAAAAGCACTGTCTACTGGGTGGATGATACCATCGGGGACAAATAATCCACCAGCAGAGGTATCGACCCAGTGATAGAAACACTGACTACTGGACGGATGATACCATCGGGGACAAATAATCCACCAGCAGAGGTATCGATCCAGTGATAGAAGCACTGACTACTGGGCGGATGATACCATCGGTGACAAATAATCCACCAGCAGTGGTATCGACCCAGTGATAGAAACACTGACTACTGGGTGGATGATACCATTGGGGAAAAATAATCCACCAGCAGAGGTATCGACCAAGTGATAGAAACACTGACTACTGGAAGGATGATACCATCGGGGACAAATAATCCACCAGCAGAGGTATCGACCCAGTGATAGAAGCACTGACTACTGGGTGGATGATACCATCGGGGACAAATAATCCACCAGCAGAGGTATCGACCCAGTGATAGAAGCACTGACTACTGGGTGGATGATACCATCGTGAAACAAATAATCCACCAGCAGAGGTATCGATCCAGTGATAGAAGCACTGACTACTGGGTGGATGATACCATCGGGGACAAAAAATCCACCAGCAGAGGTATCGACCCAGTGATAGAAGCACTGACTACTGGGTGGATTATACCCTCGGGAACAAATAATCCACCAGCAGAGGTATCGACCCAGTGATAGAAGCACTGACGATTGGGTGGATGATACCGTCGGGGACAAATAATCCACCAGCAGAGGTATCGACCCAGTGATAAAAGCACTGACAACCGGGTTGATGATACCATCGGGGAAAAATAATCCACTAGCAGAGGTATCGACACAGTGATAGAAGCACAGACTACTGGGTTGATGATACCATCGGGGACAAATAATCCACCAGCAGAGGTATCGACCCAGTGATAGAAGCACTGACTACTGGGCGGATCATACCATCGGGGACAAATTATCCACCAGCAGAGGTATCGACCCAGTGACAGAAACACTGACTACTGGGTGGATGATACCATCGGGGACAAATAATCCGCCAGCAGAGTTATCGACCCAATGATAGAAACACTGACTACTGAACGGATGATACCATCGGGGACAAATAATCCACCAGCAGAGGTATCGACCCCGTGATAGAAACACTGACTACTGGGTGGATGATACCATCGGGGACAAATAATCCACCAGCAGAGGTATCGACCCAGCGATAGAAGCACTGACTACTAGGTGGATGATACGATCGGGGACAAATAATCCACCAGCAGAGGTATCGATCCAGTGATAGAAACACTGAATACTGGAAGGATGATACCATCGGGGACAAATAATCCACCAGCAGAGGTATCGACCCAGTGATAGAAGCACTGACTACTGGGCGGATGATACCATTGGGGACAAATAATCCACCAGCAGAGGTATCGACCAAGTGATAGAAGCACTGAATACTGGAAGGATGATACCATCGGGGACAAATAATCCACCAGCAGAGGTATCGACCCAGTAATAGAAACACTGACTACTGGACGGATGATACCATCGGGGACAAATAATCCACCAGCAGAGGTATCGACACAGTGATAGAAGCACTGACTACTGGACGGATGATACCATCGGGGACAAATAATCCACCAGCAGAGGTATTGACCCAGTGATAGAAACACTGACTACTGGGTGGATGATACCATCGGGGACAAATAATCCACCAGCAGAGGTATCGACCCAGTGATAGTAACACTGACTACTTGGTGGATGATACCATAGGGGACAAATAATCCGCCAGTAGAGTTATCGACCCAATGATAGAAACACTGACTACTGGACGGATGATACCATCGGGGACAAATAATCCACAAGCAGAGGTATCGACCCAGTGATAGAAGCACTGACTACTGGACAGATGATACCATCGGGGACAAATAATCCACCAGCAGAAGTATCGACCCAGTGATAGAAACACTGACTACTAGACGGATGATACCATCGGGGACAAATAATCCACCAGCAGAGGTATCGACCCAGCGATAGAAGCACTGACTACTGGGTGGATGATACGATCGGGGACAAATAATCCACCAGCAGAGGTATCGACCCAGTGATAAAAACACTGAATACTGGACGGATGATACCATCGGGGACAAATAATCCACCAGCAGAGGTATCGACCCAGTGATAGAAGCACTGACTACTGGGCGGATGATACCATCGGGGACAAATATCCACCAGCAGAGGTATCGACCAAGTGATAGAAGCACTGACTACTGGGTGGATGATACCATCGGGGACAAATAATCCACCAGCAGAGGTATCGACCCAGTGATAGAAACACTGACTACTGGACGTATGATACCATCGGGGACAAATAATCCACCAGCAGAGGTATTGACCCAATGATAGAAACACTGACTACTGGGTGGATGATACCATCGGGGACAAATAATCCACCAGCAGAGGTATCGACCCAGTGATAGTAACACTGACTACTTGGTGGATGATACGATCGGGGATAAATAATCCACCAGCAGAGGTATCGACCCAGTGATAGAAGCACTGACTACTGGGCGGATGATACCATCGGGGACAAATAATCCACCAGCAGAGCTATCGACCCAGTGATAGTTATAAAAACGTAGATATCTCATTTGGTGCGCACGACTTGTTTCTGAGATAAAAAAGACGGGAAAGCCAGATAAGTTTTAGTAAGATGTGTGTAGATAATTAAGTCTTAATGAAAACAATAATTGCATTTCACTAATTTCTATAGTTTTTGGTGGTACGTCTTAATGATTGTATTACACTAACTTCCTTAGGTTTGATAACACCTCTTAGTGATAGTTATATAACACTACAATGTTTGTACATCTTAATGATTACATTACACTAACTTCCTTAGGTTTGATAACACCTCTTAGTGATAGTTACGATTTTATAACACTACACTGATTGCATTACACTAACTTCCTTAGGTTTGATAACACCTCTTAGTGATAGTTATATAACACTATAATGATTACATTACACTAACTTCCTTAGGTTTGATAACATCTCTTAGTGATAGTTACGATTTTATAACACTACAATGTTTGTACATCTTAATGATTGCATTACACTAACTTCCTGAGGTTTGATAACACCTCTTAGTGATAGTTATATAACACTACAATAATTGCATTACACTAACTTCTTTAGGTTTGATAACACCTCTTAGTGATAGTTATATAATATTAATGATTGCATTACACTAACTTCTTTAGGTTTGATAACACCGCTTAGTGATAGTTATATAACACTACAATGATTACATTACACTAACTCCCTTATGTTTGATAACACCTCTTGGTGATAGTTACGATTTTATAACACTACAATGTGTGTACATCTTAATGACACCATCGACTTTATTACATATATTGTCCTGGAATTGAATGCAAGTTTTCATCATTGCAATACATTTTACGACAAGGATGTCTTTGATAGTACGTCATAATGAAACCGATGACCTTGAGTTCACCCCGGTTTGTTGCAGAGGTTCGTGTTGCTAATTGTTTTAGTTTTTTGTGTTGTCCTATTATATGTCTTTACGTTCTGAGTTCCATGGTGTGATGTCCTATTATATGTCTTTACGTTCTGAGTAAGCTACGATTTCCGCATACAAACGATGTTTGATTCGTCTTCACGTCCAGTTGTTTGTATGGCGGCTCCTGTCTTATTTACGTGATTTGTGTTTGTTTGCGCATAGTGTCCAACGCATATTGTGTTGTGTGTTTGCTTTGTTTTTCTTCGTCTTGTTGCCAGTTTCTCTTGATTGTCCATATTTGATTTCCCTTTCTGTATTATCTAACGTTTATTTATTACATTGATTCCCTTTTATTGAATATCCGTTTAACTATGAGTTTTATTCCATTAAGTCCTCTGGTGTTTAATGTAAGTTTGCATCAAAGCAGTGATTTTATAATACGAATTTCACTGGTATTGCTAATAAATTTTAGTGAAATCGGTGACTTTATTACATTGATTCCTTGGTAAATTGTATCTTAGCAATGGTTTTATTACATTAATTGACATTGTTTTGAAAGTAGATATTAATCAGAGCAATAACTGAATTACACTGATTTTCCTGGTTTTGAAGATAGGTTTACGCAAAACACTGATTTTATTAGACTGATTCACTTTGTTTTAAAGGTAGGCTTTAATCAGGACAATTACTTTATTACTTCCCTTGTTTTGATAACAAGTCGTAATTACAATTCAACATGCAGCATGACAAGAGTCTATAAAACACCAACAACTAACTGTCGTTGATAAATTATTTTGTGCTAATGGATTTTAAGTAATAATAACATTCATTACAGACACAGATTGGTGTTATTGTTATTTTGGTACAGTGAACACGCAACATGAACATCAATCTGAATGGAATGTAATTAAAATTCGAGATATAGTTTTTGTTTTTCATCCTACGCTGGATAAATTGAGAAAACAAAATCTGATATAAATTTATTTTTTCTAATTTTAATCAGATATTTGAAAATTTAACAATTTATTTTCTGTCATCACCATTGTATTAAACTAACAACGTAGATATCAAATTTAGTGCTCACGACGTGTTTCTGGAATAACCTTCATCACGTACATTCAAAATAGAAACTGAGAGAGGAGAACCTTAGTTAATAATTATAATTAGAACGGAGGGTTAGATTAACAGTAGTAGTTATCTATTGGTCGAAAGTCGTCGATCTTCTGAAACCTCTGATGATATCGGCAACACAATTTGTTTGCTGACAAATTTTGGTGTAGTCGACCATTAATTTATTGTCTTTCCCATGAATTCTGGGCAAATCTACCAATTAAACACTGGTTGCCACGATGTAGCTGATACATTATTGTGTAGTAAAGAAGCATGAAGATATCAATGGTGTGAGGCAAACATTAACTTAAGGAGTCAACAATTTAAAACGCAGGATGAATTGATTGTCTGATCAATTGATTGTTGCCTAACATTAAATAAGCACGTTATGCATCTTGTAATAAAGAAGATGGCACTAGGACGGTCCCAGGGAGCGGAAATAAAAATTGCAACGGGAAAAGAAAAAGAGAATATAACGGATATGCTTGCCCGTTAACGATCCTATCATTCCTAGCAATCGGTAGGAGCTGCTGCAAGATATATCTTGAAGCGTTTCATTCGACATTACCAAGGCACTCAATTCTACCCCTGCTTAAAAATGAACCAGACGTCCGTTTTGGAGGTATACGACAGGAATATATAGATCTTATTTGTACACTATTGGGGTACATTGGGTATCGCCATTGAGTGCCCTGTGGTTGTTGTAGAATACAACGATCCGTGTACGTAAACTAAATTAATAGCAGCTCATAAAGAGCAATTGTTTAATATGAGTGATTGTTAGTGATTCGTTGCTTGGCAGAACGTCCCTTATCTATCCACTATGCCATCTAGTTTTCTGTACCAATCTATCAAACATAGCCCTGTACTAGTGCCACGTATTTACATATATGTGATGTTTATTGTTGGAGAACATTTTATCATCAAGAAGAAAGCTAAGTAACTACTCATTAGACGTTAAACATCAATCAATAATCAATGAAATAACTTTGAATTGTCTATCCCTTATATTTTGATTACTTTTTGTTGTTGCAATAAATACACAACGCTAATAACGACGTAGGTATGCTAAAACATTTTGTAAAGTCATGTCGCAATTCTTTTTAAAATGTACTTTCAGTATAAAAGAAAACAATTTATTTTCATTTGAGTGTAATTTCAATGAAATAAACCTTTAGAATGAGAAATAACAGACTAAGTGATTGCTAATACTAGTGAAATCAGAATCAGAAATTCTTAAGCAATACAGATAACACCACAACCATTTTAAAGGTTTGGACAGATAGTCATTAATATAAAGCTATTTCAACATGAAGTCGACATTAACACATTTCGCTTAACATTTAAAATGGAAATATGATCTTAATTTAGGTTGTTATCTTGTAAACAATTTTAGTTTATGTATTTTAGTAGACTAAAAACAAACTGGTAAAAACAAACTGCTAAAAAAGATAAAAATACAACAATATATGTTATTGCGTTTTTCTTATCTGTTATTTTATTAAAGCTACTTACTTTTAACAATATGTTAGTTATGTTTTATTTATGGAGCAAACCCGTATATATCGAAGATGGATATGACATACAATAGCCAAGCGAAAAAAGAGAAGAAACAATTATCCCCAAAACTAAAACTAAAGATTGAGGAATATGAACACCACTTCAAACCGGAGGTGAACTAGGGTGTCCCGGAAGGGCAAACAGTTCATTTCACATGTCTCGGATGTAACTATAACAGCTTTACCTCATACTCTGACTTTTTTAACATTAATTTTATAAATAAACATAGTTCATAATGGGTGTCATGCGTAAGGCAGAACAAACTTATCTTTCGTGACTTCTGGTCTGACGTACCAAATCAATTTATATATATTTAATTTAGTATTCTCACACTGACCGTGCCTAGAGTGTGAGTATGCATTTCGTATCAGAGACTGTCATCAACGTATAAGTGCATGTCTTACTCCGTATCTGTTTTGAAAGTTCCTATGATAAGATCTTATGTCATTGGTTTCTAATTTCAGGCTTCATTAGATTTTTTTTTCTCTCGGAATGCGATTGTTTCTCATATTCTGTCTAGTTAATATTTTACCTTTTTATCAAAAATGGAAACATTATCTATATCTGGTTGTACCATTCTACTTTTAATTACCATTTATGATTAAAAATATTATTTATTTAACATTTCCCATTTTCCCACGCAAACAAGAAATAAATTGAAGGATAAAGGCCTTCTAAAATATGTTTATCATATTTGTCAACATTTTCAAGTTGTTGTTTCTCTTGGTAAAAAGTCGAAATGTTGTGATGTTGATGGTCCTCACCAAGCGGAAATATTTTAACATCATAATTCAAGATTGTCAAAAAAGTTGAGAAAAAATAAAAACAATGACGGTATTCCTCGTCGTTCATTTTATTAAAAAATATATCCACAAATCTGATTCGAGAATCACAACTCTGGAAACGATATGAATCAATCCTTGAACTCTTATTTAGAGAAAGGTAAATATTTCTATTAAATCCAGTGTTTTTCATTGTCAAGGAAAATTAATAGATTTGTTTTGAATACCATTTATAACTTCGTCTGGAATAGACACAGAAATTAACACATGGTCATAATTTTGAAATGTAGACCAGTTTTATCATAAATAAACTTCTCTTAATAAAGACAATCCATGTTCAAACGGACCAAGCGGGTAATCATTTCTGTCTTGATCTTCCGAACCACGGTCAATCATTGATCTGCAAATATAATATGAACTTTGACTCTTTTTGGTAAATATTATGGCAGAAAGAAGGTCGTTCCAAACCAAACATAACAAAACAAGATGATGGACTGGGAACAAATGAGAGAGAAAACACATTTGTGATCGCTTAATGCCTTAACATGTAGCATTTACTGCAGTTAAATATAGCTGATTAATACCACATGCCTTTAGTAATTGATTACATTAATGTTATTAACTGTCATTGTGCTTACTGTACTAGCGATGATTAGACAGCAATGTCTTCAGATTAATGTAATGCAGTAAGAGTCAATTGGCCACACGTATATGGTTGTTTAGACTTACATAGGATAAAATAAACTTATTGGGAAAGTGAAAGCACTGTAAATAATGTAATTCGACATATTCATGTTTGCTATGATTGGCTCTGTATATTTCATATTCGTAATCAGTAACTTGTATTTACTTGTTTGTGCATACTTATCAACAACGTCTTTAATACAAGTTTCTGATACAAGGACGAGTTATAATGAAATAACTGATAATCAACATTATTTTTCATCAGCTTTAATCCATCCACATATTATCTCAAGTTTGAAGTTGCTATCAAGTAGTTATCTATTTCCGTATTTTTGTGTTTTGAACTACAGTCAACCCTGTATTAAGAGGTCACCTTCGGGACAAAGAAAAAGTGGCCTTATAAGACAGGTGACCTCTTAAAAGAGGTTCAGTTCATATGAAATTTTCTATGACTACAAGAAAAAGGTGACCTTTTAATACAGGTGACTGCTTAATAGAGATGACCTAATGAGCAGGTTTGACTGTATTATTTTCCTACACGAATTATTGTGTATATGTACACGATTTAGTATCGGGTCAAGATTGTTGCGTGAACCAGTATCACGAGGAACCAGAGAGATGCGGAAAGTTCACAAGACACACGATACATGATGCATATTACTTTACCAAAACATTATACATGTAATAAGTTTGTCTGACATTTCATGAAAAATGAGCTTGGCAGACAAAAAGAGCTGAATTAAAATTAATAGATTTATTACAATACTTTGAGAGCTATAATTTGTCCATGACGTCACGTTATTTCTTGCTCACAAATTCACGTTCACCATTGAATTCCTTTCACTGTGACTAAATGATTGTCGGATTACGCTTCATTGGGGAGAGTGGGAGATAAGTAAAATAGTTGTTTATGTAGTACGGTTGTCTGAAATATTGAAGCTACATGTGTCATTGGAAATGGGAACATGACTGAATTCGTGATGCTTTAATCTGATGAATCAACGAACAAATAAAAATTATTGTTTACGTTGCTTATGTTGAGATGTCTTTCCCCGCATTCCAACATTATGACATCATGAAGAGTAGTCTGGCAGAGGAATTCCCATGTTTTGTCGCACCATTATGTTTATCACCACAATATGGTCATGCATCATTCTCTATCGGACAGGCTACCATCTTTAATTTCAAAGGAAAACTTACATAATGCTAGATAAATAGACAATATTAGTGCAGTGTCAGATGATGATGTAAAAATATTCAACCTATTGTACAATTGTTAGAATTAAATCAGGATACAATATTGAAAGACACCACAGACAACCTCCACATTATATCATTGATTTCTGACAAAGATCCGGCAATATTTCAAACCCACAACTATCATTTTCAAGATTTTCACCTGCATCGGTATTTTTTCTTAATTTGTTGGCAATTTATTTAATAAATAGAAACAATTTATATTTAAAAAAAAATCATTATTAGTTGAGTTATGTTTCAACTTGTTTTCCCCAGTTTTGCTCAGAATACACGTAAATTGTATATATTAAAACACTGCATTAATATTGTGTTTATCAAGCAAAAAAATCACATTAATCATTCGACGTTTATATCTTTAATTAAATAATAAAATAATATGATTATCCCTTGATTGTCCCTCTTGCTATGAGATGAGCTGGATTTACAACTAAGTACATAAAGCTTAACAGGTAACATGTGACAGGGGTATCTATTTTTACAAAAACAAACACTATTATTTCGGTCACTGACAGTATATTACACAATATATCCAGTCAATGCTATTTATCTGCTCAAATAGAACAAGTTGAGGATAAATGGGTATATTCTTTTATATTAGAAATGAAATCACAGATGAACCAATATTTATAGTTATATTAAGTCAATATCGTTAAGCGTATTGTTCTATAAAATTAAACCAAACAGTGTAATATATTCTACATTGCTTTCGACTTTTAAGATTTCATTTCGGGCGATTTTTGTGACAACACATAAATATGCATCTCCTAATAATACTAATGGTAAAAAATAAAACGACATGTTACTAATTTGGGGCATTTCTCATCACACATCGAGAGTGTTTAACTCTGCAATTGAATTTACCGTATTTAGGGTTGTATAATGCGCAGGATTTTGCCCAGATTCTTTAATTTGTAGGAGGGGTGCGCATTATAAACAGGAACAATGTATTTCACTCTTTCCCAGACCGGGAAATCACATGTCCGCCAATAAAACCCAACACATTTAATATTTTGCAACTTTATTGAAGATGAAGAGATAAATGGTTCTTAAATTCTCCCAGCAAATGAAACATGCTCCAAGGACTGAAAAATATATACGATTGATATTTAATTCTTACATTTCCGAGGGCGATTTTTTTAAAAGTCCATGCGCATTATAGAGTTTTTTTCTGGAGATTTTCAAGAGCGATGGTCAACGATTCCTACAATATCAAATATTATTATGACAAGAAAGTTTAAACAGCTGATGGTCAACGATTCCTTCAATATCAAATATTATTATGACAAGAAAGTTTAAAAAGCGATGGTCAACGATTCCTGCAATATCAAATATTATTATGACAAGAAAGTTTAAACAGCGATGGTCAACGATTCCTTCAATATCAAATATTATTATGACAAGAAAGTTTAAGCATCGATGGTCAACGATTCCTTCAATATCAAATATTATTATAACAAGAAAGTTTAAACAGCGATGGTCAACGAATCCTTCAATATCAAATATTATTATGACAAGAAAGTTTAAACAGCGATGGTCAACGATTCCTTCAATATCAAATATTATTATGACAAGAAAGTTTAATCATTGATGGTCAACGATTCCTTCAATATCAAATATTATTATGACAAGAAAGTTTAAACAGCGATGGTCAACGATTCCTTCAATATCAAATATTATTATGACAAGAAAGTTTAAACAGCTGATGGTCAACGATTCCTGCAATATCAAATATTATTATGACAAGAAAGTTTAAACAGCTGATGGTCAACGATTCCTTCAATATCAAATATTATTATGACAAGAAAGTTTAAACAGCGATGGTCAACGATTCCTTCAATATCAAATATTATTATGACAAGAAAGTTTAATCAGCGATGGTCAACGATACCTTCAATATCAAATATTATTATGACAAGAAAGTTTAAACATTGATGGTCAACGATTCCTTCAATATCAAATATTATTATGACAAGAAAGTTTAAACAGCTGATGGTCAACGATTCCTTCAATATCAAATATTATTATGACAAGAAAGTTTAAAAAGCGATGGTCAACGATTCCTTCAATATCAAATATTATTATGACAAGAAAGTTTAAAAAGCGATGGTCAACGATTCCTTCAATATCAAATATTATTATGACAAGAAGGTTTAAACAGCGATGGTCAACGATTCCTTCAATATCAAATATTATTATGACAAGAAAGTTTAAGCATCGATGGTCAACGATTCCTTCAATATCAAATATTATTATGACAAGAAAGTTTAAACAGCTGATGGTCAACGATTCCTTCAATATCTATAAAACGAGTAACACTCACCTTAAATTACTGAACATAAAAAAGACCATGACAAATACCGATGGAAATTCAGGTCCTGTCTTGAGACAGGCACAGATATGTGGCGAGTTTAAATTAGTTAATGAGATCCAATCCCCTTCTGATAAATGGAACCAACGATAAAACAGAGATCAACAAACAATAAAAAAAAAAAGCAAAAAAAAGCATGTCTTTATATATGCTGTTCGCTTAATATCTAGTTACCAAATTTAAAGAGTTGTGATTTCATTTTCTCGTTGATTGAAAGTTTATAAATGTGTGGTTCGTGTTTTTTGGTTGGTTACATTGCGATTCACTATTGTTATGCATTTCCTCAGATATTTAACTTATATGATATATCTGTATATGTCACGAGATGACAAAAATGGATGGAAAATGTGAATCGGCATGCTAGAAGCCAATGTCTGGATTGTACACCTGTTTCTGAAGCTCGTACAAATAAATATTATATTTTCTTTCATTATATGTATATTGCTTATATATATGTACATAAAATAATACTTTATTTGCACGCTATTGTGAAATCTGTCAACATTCAACATATTTTGACCCACATTTGTGTCGGAAATAGACAGAGTTTTTTCTTATATTTTATAGATTCCATCTAAAATTGTATATAATGGAAAGTACATTATATATGTGATTGAGATAGGGTTACGTCAGGGGTTGGTGTAAACAGGTTTGACTGTATATCTTCTTGGGTAACTGTAAATAAAGATTTACAAACATATAAAGCATCAACATGATACTCTTAGAATACGAACCTGAGTACAAAATATAGAAATATCAACACTGAGAATATTATAGATGAGCACAGTCAACGGATTTCATGTTTAAATGCTAGGTGATATCAAAACAAAACGCGAAATATCAGGTATCTCACACCAAACTCCGGTTTCCGACAGGAGTAGACAATTTATATCTAAGATTAATTTGCGATCGGAACTTGATTCTCGACAATCGCTAATTGATTTCCGAAAACCAAATTAACATTCTCTGATAATTTTAGTAAGCAAAAACGAGGAACGCAATATGCAAATCGGTATTCATTGTATGCCATTCACAAACCTAAAACATTCTTCTTTATTCAACAATTTTATTAATTATAGCAATTCTTATTTCAATCATATCATGCTTTGGTGGGTCCATGTAAAGTGAGAAACGAAACAGAAACGCAAAACAGCGAAACGACACACAACGAAACGAAACACAACGAAACGAAACGAAATACGACGAAACGAAACAAATTATGTAAACTGAGAAACGAAACGAAACAGAATATGTAAACTGAGAAACGAAACGAAACAAAACGAGATCATTCAATGAATTCTAGAAGAAGAACAAATCATTCCTCGACGTCCGCGTCCGTTTCAGCTATATGTTCGAGTATATCTAAGAAACTTTACTTTGTAATCGAAGATGTATTTTACACTTACGCTATATATTTCATTTGGCAAAAGTCGTGTACATTCCCAAATAAAAATAAACACTGCCCGAACCTTATAAATGTATAGTCAACCAATTCAATTTTATCATGATAGATGGATATATTAAAATATTAATTTGGCATTGTAAATTGACGAAATACTCTATTTAAGTTGATTAACAAGTTTGGAATGACATATATACAGCATTTCTGTCATTCGTGTATATGCTACATGTGTGTAGATAATCACACACATTTGCATCATCCGAGGCAGAATTCCCTTTAAATTAGTATAGATCAGGAGAAAACGTGCCCAATCTAGGGTCAAGCAAAAAATACAGTTTGTATAGGGTAACCCGACCCTATCTCAAATCTAGTGCCTACAATCGTTTGTTACATTTTCTCAACAAGCACTAGTAACATATCTCACACATCCACCAAGTTAGGAAATGTAATGTAACCATTATATAATCTAATCTTATCGAAGTTATTAAAGGTAAATGTGAAACGTAAACGAACGAACGCCTAGTGACGGCAAATGTGAGATTATTCATTAACCTCCCATAAATTCATACAGACAACATATCGCCATATAAAAGCATTTTGAAAATATCGCAATTTAAGATTGATAAAAAAAATGGAAAAGCAATCCAAAACTATGCAATGTATACCAAGCTTTTCTGTATCGCTCCACAAGATAGCAACTTTTGTGAAATCTGTATAGTTAAATACTTCAGATACACATACATTTGGCGCGGGTGGTAAAGGGTTATTTTCGTGCAACGTGTTTCATAGTAAGGGGGCGGTATTCACTGTATTTCGTGGAAACAAATTGCTGTCACATCAAATTTGCAAAGAAGAAGTGGAGATTTGAGAACAAGGCTAAACATAAACTGGAAACCGGTATGTCCCCGCCGGGATTTTGTCATAAAATATATATAGTAGGTCTGTTTGATAGAAATCAAAATCTATTATGCACACCTTTAGTATATATGCATGAACATGGACCCTACAAAGCACTGAAAAAATGTATATGAAGTTAGCCTCCATATATATGGATGGACGGAGTGGCCGATATACAGAATGCAGATATGTTTTCTTAAATATTAACTAATACCTTTTATATATTTTTCACTTTCACGTATTCGCCAACACAGATGCAATTAATTTCCCGGGCTCGTTTGAGCGGATTTTGAAAATGTGTAAACTAAATTGATATTTTCCCATTAGGCCTACAAAAAATAATTGTGTGTTTAGGTTAACATTGTGGAAAAGTTAGGTAGGGTAGGATGGTAGGATGTTTTGCTTTACATATTGGGTAGATGTTCTGACTTTAATAGTGCTTGTTGAGAAAATGTAACAAAAACTATTGTAGGCACTATATTTTAGGTAGGGTCGGGTTACATTATACAAACTATATTTTTGGTTGGGCACGTTTTCTCCTGATCTATACTAATTTAAAGGGAATTCTGCCTCGGATGATGCAAATTTGCGTGATTATCTACACACATCTAGCATATACACGAATGACAGAAATGCTGTTTATATGTCATTCCGAACTTTTTAATGAACTTAAATATAGTATTTCGTCAATTTACAATGCCAAATTAATATTCTAATATGTCCATCTATCATGATAAAATTGAATTGGTTGACAATACATTTATAAGGTATCGGGCAGTGTTTATTTTTATTTGGGAATGTACACGACTTTTGCCAAATGAAATATATAGCGTAAGTGTAAAATACATCTTCGATTACAAAGTAAAGTTGCTTAGATATACTCGAACATTTAGTTGAAACGGACGCGGACGTCGAGGAGTGATGTTTGCTGGGTTTTTTTTAGAATTCATTGAATGATCTCCTTTCGTTTCGTTTCGTTTCTCAGTTTACATATTTTGTTTCGTTTCGTCGTATTTCGTTTCGTTTCGCTGTGTTTCGTTTCTGTTTCGTTTCTCACTTTACAGGGACCCTGTTTTGATCAGCTGATAGATACAATAATAGCAATGTCAGTAGTTATATTACATTATTCATCCGTCATCATTGAATAACGACCTTAATTTTTGACTTATTAAAGTACAAACAAATAATAAGTAATCAATCAAACCATATCAATTAAATATCGTTAGAAAGACAATATTTTATTTAAAAAAACAATGCTATATTTCAAGGTTTTTGTGTGTATATTTTTGACGAATTGATTGTGGGCAAATACAATACCATTATAATTTCAGAACATTGATAATAAAACCATAGATATCATATTTAGTGTGCATGACGCGTTTCTAGAATAACCTTCTTCAGGTTTCCTCAAATCGAAAGATTGGAAAGCCAAATAATTTAAAGCTATTGAATACAATATAATTTATAATCTATTGTTTGGAGTAACCTTGAAATTACCACAGATAACACACTTCAAAATAGATTTTTCCCCAGAAACAACTTGAGATTTATGTGATATATCATTGTGATAAATTGTTTTTCACGTTTATATCCAATCAATCACTTGACGTTAACATTACATCAAAGAGGTCTTAAAACGTCTTCAAATTAAACAATATTGTAGATTGCTGGCATGCTGAAAATAAAAGTTTGTTTATATTAAAAAAGTTAGTTAAGCAAAAAATATGCTTATGTAGCAATGATTGCAAGATTGACTGGTTGAAATGTTTTTTTCTTCTTCCTGTATTTGAACCCCAAAATAATATTTAAAATTTGAAATATAAGTAAACAGAAATCAAAATACAGTCAAACCTTTATTAAGAAGTCACATTTAGAACAGCGATTAATAGAAGTCACATTTAGAACAGCGATCAATAGAAGTCACATTTATAACAGCGATCAATAGAAGTCACATTTAGAACAGCGATCAATAGAAGTCACATTTAGAACAGCGATCAATAGAAGTCACATTTAGAACAGCGATCAACAGAAGTCACATTTAGAACAGCGATTAATAGAAGTCGCATTTAGAACAGCGATTAATAGAATTCACATTTAGAACAGCGATCAATAGAAGTCACATTTAGAACAGCGATCAATAGAAGTCACATTTAGAACAGCGATTAATAGAAGTCGCATTTAGAACAGCGATTAATAGAATTCACATTTAGAGGTCACATTTAGAACAGCGATTAATAGAAGTCACATTTAGAACAGAGAAAACGTCGTCTTTTAAGACATGTGACCTCTTTAAAGAGGCTCAATTCATATGAAATGTTCAATGACAGGACAAGAAAAATGTGCCTGCCTTTGCAGGTCTAACTGTACTAGTCTTCAAAAGATAATTCTGAACGACTATATTACTATGCTGAACATTTGATAAAGGGTTTTAAGTTTTGAGTCCTTCAGAGAATAATGTTTGTTAATATCAATATGCAGCCTATTAAGGTTGCATTCGATTGGATTTTTTTTTTGCAATCAAATAAGAGTTAACAAACATTTGTTTGATTAAGTTGTTACTAAAACATAATTTCCATCGCATTTAAAAGGGAGATATAACTGATTTTTATGGAAATACAATTTTATTTGCAAATGTTTCATACCAATTAGTGAGAAAGGATATAGATGTAAATAAACACGGGAGACTATCAACATTACACTTAGACACAAATTTCAGTCACAATAGGGTCTTCAATAAGGAGCATAACTCATACCATGAAATGAGTGTGAAACGGCCTCGAGTGGTACTCTGTTATTCTGATGTATTTGGTGTATAAAATATTATATCTCGGATGCAACGTGATCAACAGGAAAACAAGTTATGGGTGAAATAATCATACACATACCATCATCAGTGTGCTCGACTTCACATTGCGAGTTGAAAATTACAGATAAAACACTACCGCATGGATCCAAACTACCACAGGGATCTAATAAGGAAAGAAAACTAGACAGTTTAATGCGGCTTTGTCAAAATTATAGTTTTAATTACGGCTAATATTACTGATTTAGCAATATGAAAATAAATATATGCCATTATCATATACCCATTCAATATCTAGTAGGTATGCAATTCAAAATAGAAAGGTTAAAAAAATGAATGAAATCCTTTTATTTGTCAAATTAAATAGTAAAACTAAGCTTAAACAGTGACGAGCAACAATTCCTCCAAGCAAAAATATAAAAGAACAATAAACAATACCTCACATCTCAAAACATTTAATAAAAGAGAACCACAACATGTATATGCCAATTCGAAATCCAAGTCTGGCTTGGAACAGTCAAACATGTGTTGAGGTGAAACCAGTTAATGGGATCCAAACCCTTTTTCATCATTTGATAACGAACGCCCATGTAGATACATGCTACATAAAGAAACACTATAAACCTACGCATATTTGCCTCAAGGAAAACGAGTGTTATAGCTTCTTTATCACGTTTATCAATAATGCATATTTGAGGATTGAAAGAGATTAATCATTCTTATATAGATTTAACAATACAAACAACATACATACAGTTATTATGTAAGATTTGTAGCCTTCTCACTCTATTATAAGATAAATACTGCAGATTTCTCCGTATGCAAATATGCACAGTCTTACTCTCGAGATTCAAAATACAATATTTAATCTTAATTTTAGTATTCGAATCATTATTATTAAAAAAATGAAAATGTGGTGATATTGTTATATAGATTTTAATGTCAACGAGTTTTAATGGGAATGAAATGCAATTCTAATAACGAGCCTGCAGCCAAGAAAATAAAAGATGTGAATAAATTAAGTGATGTTTGCTACAATACAATTCGTGACAATCTCATTACAATCATATTACCCCCAATAACGTCTGACATGTAGCCTTATTGTAGCCTTATATTCTGGCGAATAGTAAACGACACTGGTGGGTTCGGCTAAAAAAAATTCTCGGGAGGATCGAGTGGATAGCTAATGTTCACCCGCATGAAATGATATATAGAGTAGTGGCATCAATTAATGAACCGTAGCTTGTCAGCTATAAAACAATATAAAAATAGCGAGGACAATCTCATATTTAAACAAATAGAATTTATATACAGCGGATAAAGACTTAATATAATTGCTACAACACATGTTTAACGTGCCACATGTCCAAAGCCTTGCTTTGGATTTCCAATGCAATATGTTATTGTCTTTTTTGTTTTCAATGATTTGAGGTGTGAGATATTTGTTCGTTTTGTTTTTATTTGGTCGATTTTTGTACCATCACTGTTCATACTTTCGTTCTTTTTCTAATTCAAATCAAGAATATTATGTTCTCCATGATGAAAATCACCGGCACTTAACCGCAACAATTGCAGTATGTACGCTAACACATGATTATATTGACATAAAATAAAACAATGGACTACCAGACAATATGTCATGTCTGACTTAGATATTAGATTAGGTCAAACATGACACTAGTAATTATTGTTTAGCTTTACAATGTCCTGTTGTGTAATGCAAACCTTGATATCAAATTTAGTACTCACGACGCGTTTCTGGAATAACCTTCATCAGGTACGCTAAAAGTCGAAAGATTGGAAAACTAAAAATTAATTACCAAAGTGTTTACAAAGTATTAGACTCCTGCTAGTGGTAAAGTATTCTCGGTATGCTATAAATGATACACATTGTTTGTTATATATTAATCAATAATTTACTCTGAGTGATCCAGTTTACATGATTCAACTAAAATATTGTTGAAAATTGAGTTATTCCCTTGTGTTTTATATACTCAAACATATGACGACAGAAATTCAGATATTTTGCAGAGACTCTCTGTTAATGTGATCAGTTGGGATGTCAAATGTGGTTGGTGATATCGTTTGGGTTTTATAGCTTGATTATTAGTTTTTCGGCTGGATTGCTTAATGTTGGTTGTGACTGTTATCGGCTGGGATGTCAGAATTGACTGGTGATCATTATAATCGAATGTATAAAAAGTTGTTGCTGACAACCCTGATAGGTTGGTTGTGACTGTTATCGGCTGGGATGTCAGAGTTGACTGGTGATCATTATAATCGAATGTATCAGAAGTTGTTGCTGACAACCATGATAGGTTGGTTGTGAATGTTATCGGCTGGGATGTCAGAGTTGACTGGTGATCATTATAATCGAATGTATAAGAAGTTGCGGGAGATTACCCTGATAGGTTGTATGTGACTGTTATCGGCTTGGATGTCAGAATTGACTGGTGATCATTATAATCGAATGTGTAAGAAGTTGCAGAGGATTGCCCTGATAGGTTGTATGTGACTGTTATCGGCTTGGATGTCAGAATTGACTGGTGATCATTATAATCGAATGTATAAGAAGTTGCTGAGGATTACCCTGATAGGTTGTATGTGACTGTTATCGGCTAGGCTGTCAGAATTGACTGGTGATCATTATAATCGAATGTATAAGAAGTTGCTGAGGATTACCCTGATAGGTTGTGTGTGTTGTTCTTGTATTTTATGTTGTTAATGTTGTTTCAGATTGTAATCTGTTGGGTTATCAGAGGTAATTGGTGATTGAATTATGAAAAGTAAATATAAATAGTGATAGTCAATAACGTCATTGATAATGTACCAACAAAACGAACAATGACCTCTCACCTTAAATCATTAAACATACAACATGACCTTTTCGCACCAATTCGAACATTTTGCAACAAGAATTCATAAAATCATGGATAAGTCAAATTTCTATGTGCTTCTATGATTTCTCGATAGAGTGTTTGATCGTTTGCGAGAGTCTTTTTCCCCTTCTTTTTATAAATGATCAAGCCATTTTGAATTATATTTCATAAAGGCAAAATTCTGACTGACTTATTGACTTGTTTTGACTTGACGGATGGCACATGTAAACATAAAGTACATCCTCCAAAAATATTATCCCATGGGATAGAATTGAGCCATAAAATTATCCCATAGGATTAAAATTTGTGAAATTATGGATCAAATGTAGGTGATATTTTATCCCATATTAAAAAAAAATATCCGCCATTGTGGATAAAAAAAAGTTGAAAATATTTTATCCATAAAGATAGAAAATGTCCACGAAATATTATCTCACATGATAAAATTTATACGAAATAGTATCTTTTATTCTTGATCAAATAAGAGTTTTATTATATACATATATTGATTGATTTCATAAGGTCTTCTTTAATTTGAATACATTCAAGGTCAATCAAAATGGATGGTTCTGAATATAAAACTTTGTATACATTTTTGCAATCTAAAGAATATCCGGACAATTCTACTCTAAATGAGAAAAGAGTACTTAGGAAGAGAGCTGAACATTTTATTCTGAAGGATCAGAAGATATACTACAAAATTAAAGAAGGTGAGTAATTTGTACAAGTATTTAATACAAATCAATATCCTGAATTGAATAAAAAAAAATCATCAAAGATATATTTGAATTAAGAACTATGTATGATACTGATTACATAATCAATATCGTAATTTGATTTTTAACATAGCATCTACACATATAAAATATCATTGAAATTATATCTTATAGGATAAAATTACTTAAAAAATAAAGTGAGAAAGGAAACTTGATATCTTATGGTAGAACATGACAAACAAGATGGTGGTTGAAAAATATCAAATTGGCTGCCAAAATGGACGCCGACCAAAAAGGGCCAAATTAAAAAATGCAATTTATACATGTCGTACTCGTAGTTCATTAAATTGTCATGGCTGCTTATTGTTTTTTTTCTATGAAAATGATGTCATCATAGGATTTGTTCCTACCTAAAATGATATCCCCCCAGATAAAATATCAATGAAAGTATATCCAAGAGGATGTAATATTCTAAAAAATATTATCCTCATTGAAAAATAATATGTATGAATGTGAGATAATATTTTTTAGAATATTACATCCTCTAGGATATAATTTCATTGATATTTTATCTGGGGGTATATAATTTTAGGTAGGAACAAATAAATTTTTGCACACATGTGGTGCAGGAACTGCTTATTTAACTTGACGGATGATGCATGTGGTGCAGGAACTACTTACCCTTACGTAGCACATCATAGGTCTTAGTGAAGTGTGTGATTCTGGATCTTTTGTTTTTAGTGTAGTGCTTTGTAGATTATTGTTTGTCCTTTTGTCTTTTTTCTTTTGTCTCTCCGTCTTCGATTTAATGCTTCTGATTATCCCTTTGATATCTTCAAATGTTTTTTTTTTATGATAACCCATAAGACTTTTAAAAAACCTAGTACACATATATACGGCAAATAAAAATGTTCAAAGAAAGATTCGAAGTCTTATCAAGGAAGAAAACACAAACCTATATAAACTGTGCATGATATGAACCAGAGATAAAGGGATACGACGAGGTCAGTATGAAATATGTACGACCACAACAAGTTGACAAGAGCCTCCTGAAACTAGAAAGACAACAAGGCACCAAACAAATCAGTACTTTGATTCTGTACCATGGATGATTGTGATACATTTACAGGGGTAATTATAGTGAGAAACAAAAACTGTCTACAAGCGAAAAACGCCACCAATGATTACGGCGAGATATTCATTTCCATAAAATGTAATGTACGATTTTATTTTAAAGCTATGCCTGAATGTCTCCATAGGACACTTGCGCCAATGGTGTTTTCGTGCAGGGAATTGCCTCAGTGGAGGTACCGTACATAGAATTTGCCTCATTGGCGGTAGTATATGTTATATTCCTCAATGGTAGTACCGAACGGTGTATATGGATCATACGGTAATACCATGCAACGAATTTGTCCCAATAACGATAGTTCAAGTGTTTTCCTACATAATGATATTATGGGGGAAATTCCATCAAATGTGGTATCGACACAAAAAATTAAATGTTTATATGTTGAGTAATACATAATGTACAGAACATCGATTAAAAAGATTCAATCTTCCAGATTTTGTAATAATTGGAATGTTTTTATAATTCTGATATAAGATGTTTGTTAATACTTAATTTACATCCGGAAGTCAGACAATTTATCTGACATAATGAAGATTTAGAAACCTTATTCCTATATTTAAAAGAATGCGCATGCTCGGGAGTTAGATGTTGTTTGTTTTCTCTGAGCTCTAAAATATGTAAAATTTTCGTTTTTCTACACTTTTCGGGGTACCAAAAGTTATAAAATATGTGACTTTATATATCATGTGATGGTAATTTCCGAAATTTATGACAATTTGTGATGTAGAAATTGACATTTGATGTGATTTCGTAAGGACAAAGAACAAAGGAATGTTCGAATGGTGATTGTCAGCATTCATTATTTACAAAGGTAAAGCAATTGTTTGTTTACATTTGATTTGACAATATATTACTCCTATATCTTCTGATGTCAAAAGCATCAACACCAAAGACACGTTTGCAACGAACCAGCAATCCAACCCCACCTGAGCCAGAAAGTTCTAAAAAATACAAAATTGATATGAGCCAAAATAATCCAGAAATGGTCTTCAATATCACTGATCTTCCTATCCCACAACAGTTCGCTATCTCTAATGAAGACATTCAGAAAATTGTTGACGCAGTAAAATCCAAATTGTCAGAAGACATTGTCAACATTATTAATGAAAAGACTGCCCCACTGATAACAAAAATAGACAATCTCGAAAAAGAGAACAGAAAGCTCAAAAATGAAGTCGATGCTCTGGAAACCAGATGAAAAAGCTGCCGCTGTAGTTAAACATCGCCAAATAATTGTGCGTTTGTCAGATCCTGGCGTTAAATTTAGAATTTTAAAGTGCGGGAAAAACCTGAAACAAAATCCAGAATATAGACATGTGTACTTAAATGAAGATCTAACAGTAACGCGCAGTACAATTTGCTACCATGCCAGGCAGTTAGTCAAACGACGTAAAGCTAAAAACGTATGGACAACCAACGGAAAAATAAGTTTGAAGGACAATACAGGTGAAATACACAATATTAGCACCAAAGACGCCTTCTTGACCACGGCCAGACAGACCGATCCATCTTTTGTGAAGCGGAGAACTTCTAAATTGACTGAATAAATAAAAACTTGACAATTTATATCACTGAGTAACAAACTATAATGCATCTAACATGTTACTCTGACATTGTCTTATCTATTATTTTTCAATTGTGCTTAATTGTGTTATAAAATGCAGTTGTCATCCATGAATAACTTATGAATCCGATTTGATTTTTTTTATTTTTTTTTATTTTTTTTTTACTTACTGCAAATCAGTATTGGTAAATAAGTTAAATGTTGTCGATCATTCTCATTCATACATTCACAAAAAATCGATTTGTATTATAGTAAATTCACTTGGGTGTCAAGGTTATTCATTGAAATTTGCGAACCAATCAATATACCGTTCTGAATATTGTCGACCAATCAAAAGTTTTCTTCCCACGCTTGTGATTGTTTTCACACGCGATTGAAAGAAGTCGAGTACACCAGTTTCAGTTTGTAAAATAAGAATAGATCAGACCTTTTCTGGGTTTCTTTTATCTTTTGACTTATGAAAGTATATGTTGTTGTTGGCTTTACTGTACAGTATATAGACAATATAAATATATCGTACATTGTATGAATTTAAATTTAGACTTTTGCTTTGATTGTTATTATTGTTGTTTTTTTCATTCATGTTGTTATACAATAATAATGTCAAATCACGTCAAAACCTTCTACGCTGAAAATATATAAATTACTAAAATAACTCGCACTACGTAAATAATTTGAGAATTATATGTTGAAACAAATTATTGAACCTTTAGGTACCCTCACCTCTATATTTCATCATTATTTTTTTCAGATATTTCCCCCCTTTTCATAAACATATTGTTTTATTAACATGTCCTCCCTGCACGTCATCACATTACCTCTCGCACTTTACGGTGAATCGAATTACACTTATTAAAATCCGTCGTCTATGCTCTCTCGTATTCCTCGTGCGTCCTTCTGGCATTACTTAGTATGGGCATCGACATAAACCAGCATAGAGGTAGCATCGGTAGACACTATTTCGCTTCGCTTACTGTTAAGAAGAGTCTGCGATTAACCGTCGTTGATGTATTTTGCTTTATTCTCTTTGCACGCTACGGCATACGAGCCTTGCCATTGATGACATTCTGTTCGTTGTTTAATTTCAATGCGAGACTTCCCTGTGAAATCAGAGAAAGCGTCGCTGGTAGAAAATCTGTCGATCCTACTTTTGACTCTGACAGTTCTGTAATAGATATATGTAAGTACCTGTTTTTTGTATTATGTATTTTATTGATTATATCGGGTATAGAAATTAACCCCGGACCTAGCGTAGCATCTGAGTCATCCAGTAGCGTCAGCAGTGCTGAATCCTTGTTATCAAATATGAGTAACCTTATGACTAACTCCGTCTCGTTTTTACACCTTAATATTCAGAGTATCGTCCCTAAACTTGATTTTATTGTTGCTGAATATACCTGTCATGATATATTATCATTTACAGAGAGCTGGTTGAAACCAAATATTTCCACTGACAGCCTCAAGTTACCAGGCTACAAGCCTCCTTATCGGAGAGACAGGGTAGACCGTTTAGGAGGGGGTGTTGTTGTCTTTGTCAAGGACGAAATTAATTGTGTTACAAGATTAGACCTGCACGTTGGTTCTGTTGAGTGTATTTGGCTTGAAATCAAGATTAATAATAAGAAATACCTATATGGAACGTTATATATTCCTCCGAACAGTGGTCAGCAGATTTGGGAAGAACTTGAGCAGTCTATAGATCTCGCATTGAATAGTAACCATGATATCATTATCACAAGTGATTTTAACATAAATCAGTTTGGAAATAATACTACAAAAACCGATAATTTACTTGCACAATTCAGTTTTCATCAGCTAATCACTGAACCTACATATGTGACTGAACGTAGTTCGTCCCTGTTAGACCTAGTGTTAGTGAATAATCCCCATAGTATATTATACTCTGAGGTTGGCCCACCCTTGTTGGACCAGACTCGCTATCATATGCCAACTATAGGAGTATTGAATCATCCAATCAAATCCCATTCATCATATAAGCGGAAAGTTTTTATGTTCGACAGGGGTGACTTTGAGTCTTATAGACAACAGTTGTCTCTTGTGGATTGGGACTCTTTACTCGTAAGAGATGATATCGATATATCTACCAGTAACATAACACGTGCCTTAATTGATGCTGCAAATACCAACATTCCCAACAGGGTAATAACTGTAAGGAAAGACAACCCTCCGTGGTTAACAAGCAGTATCAAGCGTGTTATACGTCGAAAGAATAGACTCCATAAAAGAGCAAAAAGGTCAAACTTACCAGGTCATTGGGAACGATTCCGTATTGCCCGAAATAAGTGTAATAACCTAGTCTCTAATGCAAAAATAACGCATTATTCTAAGGTTTCTGAGAATATAAGCTTAGAAAAGGCTGACAGTAAAAACTGGTGGACCTTAGTCAAAAGCTTAACAGGAAACAATGAATGCAGCCGAACTATACCCCCGATTGAACATAATGGTAATCTTGTAGTTGATGACATAGAAAAATCTGAATTGTTCAACAAGTTCTTCTGTGAACAATCAACACTGGACGATAGTGACCACACACCTCCCGACCTAACTGAATTACAGACTGACGGACTACGACAGATTCTCATTACCGAAACGGAAGTAGAGGATATACTGAAAATTTTAGATACTAGCAAAGCGACCGGTCCTGACTGTATTAATCCACGACTTTTGCGCGAAGCCGCACCGATATGAAAGTATCCGCTGTGTAAATTATTCAACATATCACTGTCATTGTCTTCTTTTCCATCCGAATGGAAATTGGCTAATGTCACTCCGGTATTTAAAAACGATAGTCCTGGTATATTGAAAAATTATCGCCCGATATCACTCATTAGCATAATCGGTAAAGTTATGGAACGCTGTGTCTACAAGCACATCTACAATTTTCTTTTAGAAAATAGGATTATATCGTCTAATCAATCTGGTTTTACTCCTGGCGACTCTGCGATTAATCAGCTTTTATATATAACGAACGAATTCGGTAAGGCACTTGACGACGGAAAGGAAGTTAGAGTAGTCTTTTGCGACGTTAGCAAAGCGTTCGATCGGGTTTGGCATAAGGGATTGTTGACTAAATTAAAATCGATTGGCATTCACGGGCCGTTATTGTCTTGGATTGAAAATTATTTATTGGATAGAAAACGAAGGGTTGTTATAAACGGTTGTTGCTCTGACTGGCGGAATGTTTGTGCGGGTGTCCCTCAAGGATCAATTCTGGGACATCTGTTCTTTATTATTTATATTAACGATATAGTAGCAGACATAAATTCGTCAATAAAGTTATTTGCAGATGATACTAGTCTTTATATAATTGTTGACGATCCTGTTGATGCTGCTGAGACTTTGAATACGGACTTGTCGAAAATTCATGACTGGTCTATGAAGTGGCTGGTTAAATTTAACCCTGATAAAACAGAAAGTATGATCGTATCTAGGAAATCTAACCGCCCACTTCATCCACCACTCATGATGGATAATAAGATCATTAACATGGTATCTGAACATAAACATTTAGGCCTTACCATATCTAATGATGGAAATTGGGGTAAGCACGTAGACCTGATTACCAAGAAAGCCTTTACCAGAGTCAACATTATGAGAAAATTTAAATTCATTTTAGATCGAAGAACCCTTGAAAAAATTTATTTGACATTTATTCGGCCTTTATTAGAATATGGGGATGTCGTTTGGGACTGTAAAACTGTTTACCTTACGAATAAATTAGAAAGCGTACAAGCAGAGGCTGCCAGGGTTGTTACCGGGGGTACCCGCCTGGTATCCCTTTTAAAGTTATATGCAGAAACCGGGTGGGAATATTTGAAAGACAGAAGGTAAAAACATAGATTGACATATTTTTATAAAATGAATAATGGCTTAACCCCGGGGTATTTGAGTAGTCTTGTCCCTAACACCCTCCGAAATATTCACGATCACAATACAAGACATGCAACGTTAATTCCGCCTGTCAGAGCTCGAACCACTTTATATGCACATTACTTTTTACCTCAGACAGTACGGTCTTGGAATCTTCTTCCGGATAGCACAACAAACTGTCCTTCTATTAATGTATTCAAATCGCGACTGAACCTTAATATTATACATGATAAACCCACATATTTTTACGTCGGTAGCCGTTTAGGACAGATTTTTCACGCTAGAATACGTATGGGGTGTAGTGCTCTTAATTCCGATCTATTTCGGAAAAATATTGTAAATTCACCGCATTGCACATGTGGTGCTATAGAGACTCCTACTCATTATCTTCTCAACTGTCCTCACTATAACATACCTAGACAATGCCATATATTTGCCCTTAGCCTTCCTATTCCATTGTCCACTGAATTTCTATTGGTAGGATCTAATGAGTTAACAATTAACCAGAACACAGAAATCTTCTTGTCAGTACAAAAGTTCATTTTAAGTAGTAAACGATTTACCCCGTAATTCACAATTCACCAACCCCTTTCATTTTCCTGCACAATTCACCAACTCCTCTCATTTTCCTGCACAATTCATCCCCTATGGTGTAAATACAATTATCATTTCACTGATCCTTACAACGTAATCTAACTTCTGAGATTATTAAAAGTAGATTTAATTAAACTTGGGATACGGATTTATATAAGTTTAATAACTTGTTTTCGGATCCTCTTAATTAATTCATAGTCATTACTATTTTTGTATTTAAATTGTTGTACTATATTCATATGTATTGATTAATAAAATATGTTTACACTAAAAGAATATTTCGCTGTTTGACAATAACATCTGCAAGCAATGTTTTGTGCAATGCCACTGTTTATTGACCTGTTTTTTTCCATACAGTTCGTAATTAGTGTAACTATTAATAGACCTCCCTCAGACATAGGTGACCTCAAACGAATTTGACTATCCTGGTTTCATCTACGTTTTGTATGGGATCGGTATTGTTCATCCTTTAAGTTTTCGTCGTAATTTATTTTTGTCTTCATCCTGCGTCTTCTATGATAAATGTTGCCATTGTCTATTCTTGCTTGTCCCTTTGGTTTTCCATAACGTTTATTTTAAAGTCAGTGGGAGCCAGAAAATCAAACAGCATAAGTAGGATAGCCAAAGTCAACATCCTAAGTAGGATAGCCAAAATCAACAGCCTAAGTAGGATAGCCAAAATCAACAGCCTAAGTAGGATAGCCAAAGTCAACATCCTAAGTAAGATAGCCAACATCAACAGCCTAAGTAGGATAGCCAACATCAACAGCCTAAGTAGGATAGCCAAAGTCAACAGCCTAAGTAGGATAGCCAAAATCAACATCCTAAGTAGGATAGCCAAAATCAACAGCCTAAGTAGGATAGCCAACATCAACATCCTAAGTAGGATAGCAAAAATCAACAGCTTAAGTAGGATAGCCAAAATCAACATCCTAAGTAGGATAGCCAAAGTCAACAGCCTAAGTAGGATAGCCAAAATCAACATCCTAAGTAGGATAGCCAAAATCAACAGCCTAAGTAGGATAGCCAAAATCAACATCCTAAGTAGGATAGCCAAAATCAACAGCCTAAGTAGGATAGCCAACATCAACAGCCTAAGTAGGATAGCCAAAGTCAACATCCTAAGTAGGATAGCCAAAATCAACAGCCTAAGTAGGATAGCCAAAGTCAACATCCTAAGTAGGATAGCCAAAATCAACAGCCTAAGTAGGATAGCCAAAATCAACAGCCTAAGTAGGATAGCCAACATCAACAGCCTAAGTATGATAGCCAAAATCAACATCCTAAGTAGGATAGCCAAAATCAACAGCCTAAGTAGGATAGCCAAAATCAACAGCCTAAGTAGGATAGCCAAAATCAAACAGCCTAAGTAGGATAGCCAACATCAACAGCCTAAGTAGGATAGCCAAAGTCAACAGCCTAAGTAGGATAGCCAAAATCAACAGCCTAAGTAGGATAGCCAAAATCAACAGCCTAAGTAGGATAGCCAAAATCAACAGCCTAAGTAGGATAGCCAAAATCAACAGCCTAAGTAGGATAGCCAAAATCAAACAGCCTAAGTAGGATAGCCAACATCAACAGCCTAAGTAGGATAGCCAAAGTCAACAGCCTAAGTAGGATAGCCAAAATCAACAGCCTAAGTAGGATAGCCAAAGTCAACAGCCTAAGTTTTCTGTACCAATCTATCAAACATAGCCCTGTACTAGTGCCACGTTTTACACATATGTGATGTTTATTGTTGGAGAACATTTTATCATCAAGAAAAAAGCTAAGTAACTACTCATTAGACGTTAAACATCAATCAATAATCAATGAAATAACTTTGAATTGTCTATCCCTTATATTTTGATTACTTTTTGTTGTTGCAATAAATACACAACGCTAATAACGACGTAGGTATGCTAAAACATTTTGTAAAGTCATGTCGCAATTCTTTTTAAAATGTACTTTCAGTATAAAAGAAAACAATTTATTTTCATTTGAGTGTAATTTCAATGAAATAAACCTTTAGAATGAGAAATAACAGACTAAGTGATTGCTAATACAAGTGAAATCAGAATCAGAAATTCTGAAGCAATACAGATAACACCACAACCATTTTAAAGGTTTGGACAGATAGTCATTAATATAAAGCTATTTCAACATGAGGTTGACATTAATACATTTCACTTAACATTTAAAATGGAAATATGATCTTAATTTGGGTTGCTATCTTGTAAACAAATTTAGTTTATGTATTTTAGTAGACTAAAAACAAACTGGTAAAAACAAACTGCTAAAAAAGATAAAAATACAACAATATATGTTATTGCGTTTTTCTTATCTGTTATTTTATTAAAGCTACTTACTTTTAACAATATGTTAGTTATGCTTTATTTATGGAGCAAACCCGTATATCGAAGATGGACATAACATACCATAGCCAAATGAAAAAAGAGAAGAAACAATTATCCCCAAAACTAAATATTGAGGAATACGAACACCACTTCAAACCGGAGGTGAACTATGGTGCTCCGGAAGGGAAAGGAGTTCATTTCACATTTCTCGGATGTAACTATAACAGCTTTACCTCATACTTTTTTAACATTAATTTTATAAATAAACATATTTCATAATGGGTGTCATGCGTAAGGCAGAACAAACTTATATTTCGTAACTTCTGGTCTGACGTACTCTAAAATTTTAATACCAAATCATTTTATATATATTTAATTTAGTATTCTCACTGACCGTGCCTGGAGTGTGAGTATACATTTCGTATCAGAGACTGTCATCAACGTATAAGTGCATGTCTTACTCCGTATCTGTTTTGAACGTTCCTATGGTAAGATCTTCTGCTATGTCATTGGTTTCTAATTTCAGGCATCACTAGATTTTTTTTTCTCTCGGAATGTGATTATTTCTCATAGTCTGTCTAGTTAATATTTTACCTTTTTATAAAAAATGGAAACATTATCTATATCTGGTTATACCATTCTACTTTTAATTACCATTTATGATTAAATATATTATTTATTTAACATTTCCCATTTTCCCACGCAAACAAGAAATGGATTGAAGGATAAAGGCCTTCTAAAATATGTTTATCATATCTATCATCATGACCTATTAGAGAGAATTAAAAACATTTTCAAGTTGTTGTTTCTCTTGGTAAAAAGTCGAAATGTTGTGATGTGGATGGTCCTCATCAAGCGAAAATATTTTAACATCACAATTCAAGATTGTCAAAAAAGTTAAGAAAAAATAAAAACAATGACGGTATTCCTCGTCGTTCATTTTATTTAAAAATATATCCACAAATCTGATTCGAGAATCACGACTCTTGAACTCTTATTTAGAGGAAGGTAAATATTTCTATTTAAATCCAGTGTTTTCCATTGTCAATGAAAATTAATAGATTTGTTTTGAATACCATTTATAACTTCGTCTGGAATAGACACAGAAATTAACACATATCATAATTTTGAAGCGTAGACCAGTTTTATCATAAATAAACTTCTCTTAAAGACCATCCATGTTCAAACGAACCAAGCGGGTAATCATTTCTGTCTTTTGATCTTCCGAACCACGGTCAATCATTGATCTGCAAATATAATATGAACTTTGACTCTTTTTGATAAATATTATTCCAGAAAGAAGGTCGTTTCAAACAAAACATAACAAAACAAAATGATGGACTGGGAACAAATGAGAGAGAAAACGCATTTGTGATCGCTTAATGCCTTAACATGTAGCATTTACTACAGTAAAATATAGCTGATTAATACCACATGCCATTAGTAATTGATTACATTAATGTTATTGATTGTCATTGTGATTACTGTACTAGCGATGATTAGACAGCAATGTCTTCAGATTAATGTAATGCAGTAAGAGTCAATTGGCCACAAATATATGGTTGTTTACAGACTTATATAGGATAAAATAAACTTATTGGGAAAGTGAAAGCACTGTAAATAATGCAATTCGACATATTCATGTTTGCTATGATTGGCTATGTATATTTCATATTCATAATCAGTAACTTGTATTTACTTGTTTGTTTATCAATAAAGTCTTTCATACAAGCTTCTGATACAAGGACGAGTTGTAATGAAATAACTGATAATTAACATTATTTTTCATCAGCTTTAATCAATCCGCATATTAGCTTCAAGTTTCAAGTTTCAAGTTGCTATCAAGTAGATATCTATTTCCGTATTTTTGTGCTTTGAACTAGTCAAACCTGTATTAAGAGGTCACCTTCGGGACAAAGAAAAAGTGGTCTTATAATACAGGTGATCTCTTAAAAGAGGTTCAGTTCATATGAAATTTGCTATGACAGGACAAGAAAAAGATGACCTTTTAATACAGGTGACTGCTTAATAGAGGTGACCACATGGGCAGGTTTGACTGTATTAATTTCCTACTCGAATTATTGTGTATATGTACACGATTTGGTATCGGGTCAAGATTGTTGCGTGAACCAGTATCAAGAGGAACGAGAGTGATGCGGAAAGTTCGCAAGACACACGATACATGATGCATACTCTTTACCAAAATATTATACATATAATAAGTTTATCTGACATTTCATTAAAAACGATTGTGGCAGACAACAAGAGCTGAATTAAAATTAATAGATTTTGTCCTTGACGTCACGTTATTTGTTGCTCACAAATTCATGTTCACCACACCATTCAATCCCTTTCACTGTGACTGTAAATGATTGTCGGATTACGCTTCATTGGGGAGAGTGGGAGATAAGTAAAATAGTTGTTTATGTAGTGGATAGTACGGTTGTCTGAAATATTGAAGCTACATGTGTCCTTGGAAATGGGAACATGACTGAATTCGTGATGCTTTGATCTGATGAATCAACGAACAAATAAAAATGAAACAGTCTGATTGTTTACGTTGCTTATGTTGAGATGTCTTTCCCCGCATTCCAACATTATGACATCATGAAGAGTAGTCTGGCAGAGGAATTCCCATGTTTTGTCGCACCATTATGTTTATCACCACAATATGGTCGTGCATCATTCTCTATCGGACAGGCTACCATCTTTAATTTCAAAGGAAAACTTACATAATGCTAGATAAATAGACAATATTAGTGCAGTGTCAGATGATGATGTAAAAATATTCAACTTATTGTACAATTGTTAGAATTAAATCAGGATACAATATTGAAAGACACCACAGACAACCCCTACATTATATCATTGATTTCTGACAAAGATCCGGCAATATTTCAAACCCACAACTATCATTTTCAAGATTTTCACCTGCATCGGTATTTTTTCTTACTTTCTTGGCAATTTATATTCAATAAATAGAAACAATTTATATTTAAAAAAAAATCATTATTAGTTGAGTTATGTTTCAACTTGTTTTCCCCAGTTTTGCTCAGAATACACGTAAATTGTATATATTAAAACACTGCATTAATATTGTGTTTATCAAGCAAAAAAATCACATTAATCATTCGACGTTTATATCTTTAATTAAATAATAAAATAATATGATTATCCCTTGATTGTCCCTCTTGCTATGAGATGAGCTGGATTTACAACTAAGTACATAAAGTTTAACAGGTAACATGTGACAGGGGTATCTATTTTTACAAAAACAAACACTATTATTTCGGTCACTGACAGTATATTACACAATATATCCAGTCAATGCTATTTATCTGCTCAAATAGAACAAGTTGAGGATAAATGGGTATATTCTTGTATATTAGAAATGAAATCACAGATGAACCAATATTTATAGTTATATTAAGTCAATATCGTTAAGCGTATTGTTCTATAAAATTAAACCAAACAGTGTAATATATTCTACATTGCTTTCGACTTTTAAGATTTCATTTCGGGCGATTTTTGTGACAACACATAAATATGCATCTCCTAATAATACTAATGGTAAAAAATAAAACGACATGTTACTAATTTGCGGCATTTCTCATCACACATCGAGAGTGTTTAACTCTGCAATTGAATTTACCGTATTTAGGGTTGTATAATGCGCAGGATTTTTCCCAGATTCTTTAATTTGTAGGAGGGGTGCGCATTATAAACAGGAACAATGTGTTTCACTCTTTCCCAGACCGGGAAATCACATGTCCGCCAATAAAACCCAACACATTTAATATTTTGCAACTTTATTGAAGATGAAGAGATAAATGGTTCTTAAATTCTCCCAGCAAATGAAACATGCTCCAAGGACTGAAAAATATATACGATTGATATTTAATTCTTACATTTCCGAGGGCGATTTTTTTAAAAGTCCATGCGCATTATAGAGTTTTTTTCTGGAGATTTTCAAGAGCGATGGTCAACGATTCCTTCAATATCAAATATTATTATGACAAGAAAGTTTAAACAGCTGATGGTCAACGATTCCTTCAATATCAAATATTATTATGACAAGAAAGTTTAAAAAGCGATGGTCAACGATTCCTGCAATATCAAATATTATTATGACAAGAAAGTTTAAACAGCGATGGTCAACGATTCCTTCAATATCAAATATTATTATGACAAGAAAGTTTATGCATCGATGGTCAACGATTCCTTCAATATCAAATATTATTATAACAAGAAAGTTTAAACAGCGATGGTCAACGAATCCTTCAATATCAAATATTATTATGACAAGAAAGTTTAAACAGCGATGGTCAACGATTCCTTCAATATCAAATATTATTATGACAAGAAAGTTTAAACATTGATGGTCAACGATTTCTTCAATATCAAATATTATTATGACAAGAAAGTTTAAACAGCGATGGTCAACGATTCCTTCAATATCAAATATTATTATGACAAGAAAGTTTAAACAGCTGATGGTCAACGATTCCTGCAATATCAAATATTATTATGACAAGAACGTTTAAACAGCTGATGGTCAACGATTCCTTCAATATCAAATATTATTATGACAAGAAAGTTTAAACAGCGATGGTCAACGATTCCTTCAATATCAAATATTATTATGACAAGAACGTTTAAACAGCTGATGGTCAACGATTCCTTCAATATCAAATATTATTATGACAAGAAAGTTTAAACAGCGATGGTCAACGATACCTTCAATATCAAATATTATTATGACAAGAAAGTTTAAACATTGATGGTCAACGATTCCTTCAATATCAAATATTATTATGACAAGAAAGTTTAAACAGCTGATGGTCAACGATTCCTTCAATATCAAATATTATTATGACAAGAAAGTTTAAAAAGCGATGGTCAACGATTCCTTCAATATCAAATATTATTATGACAAGAACGTTTAAACAGCTGATGGTCAACGATTCCTTCAATATCAAATATTATTATGACAAGAAAGTTTAAACAGCGATGGTCAACGATACCTTCAATATCAAATATTATTATGACAAGAAAGTTTAAACATTGATGGTCAACGATTCCTTCAATATCAAATATTATTATGACAAGAAAGTTTAAACAGCTGATGGTCAACGATTCCTTCAATATCAAATATTATTATGACAAGAAAGTTTAAAAAGCGATGGTCAACGATTCCTTCAATATCAAATATTATTATGACAAGAAAGTTTAAAAAGCGATGGTCAACGATTCCTTCAATATCAAATATTATTATGACAAGAAGGTTTAAACAGCGATGGTCAACGATTCCTTCAATATCAAATATTATTATGACAAGAAAGTTTAAGCATCGATGGTCAACGATTCCTTCAATATCAAATAGTATTATGACAAGAAAGTTTAAACAGCTGATGGTCAACGATTCCTTCAATATCTATAAAACGAGTAACACTCACCTTAAATTACTGAACATAAAAATGACCATGACAAATACCGATGGAAATTCAGGTCCTGTCTTGAGACAGGCACAGATATGTGGCGAGTTTAAATTAGTTAATGAGATCCAATCCCCTTCTGATAAATGGAACCAACGATAAAACAGAGATCAACAAACAATAAAAAAAAAGCAAAAAAAAACATGTCTTTATATATGCTGTTCGCTTAATATCTAGTTACCAAATTTAAAGAGTTGTGATTCCATTTTCTCGTTGATTGAAAGTTTATAAATGTGTGGTTCGTGTTTTTTGGTTGGTTACATTGCGATTCACTATTGTTATGCATTTCCTCAGATATTTAACTTATATGATATATCTGTATATGTCACGAGATGACAAAAATGGATGGAAAATGTGAATCGGCATGCTAGAAGCCAATGTCTGGATTGTACACCTGTTTCTGAAGCTCGTACAAATAAATATTATATTTTCTTTCATTATATGTATATTGCTTATATATATGTACATAAAATAATACTTTATTTGCACGCTATTGTGAAATCTGTCAACATTCAACATATTTTGACCCACATTTGTGTCGGAAATAGACAGAGTTTTTTCTTATATTTTATAGATTCCATCTAAAATTGTATATAATGGAAAGTACATTATATATGTGATTGAGATAGGGTTACGTTAGGGGTTGGTGTAAACAGGTTTGACTGTATATCTTCTTGGGTAACTGTAAATAAAGATTTACAAACATATAAAGCATCAACATGATACTCTTAGAATAAGAACCTGAGTACAAAATATAGAAATATCAACACTGAGAATATTATAGATGAGCACAGTCAACGGATTTCATGTTTAAATGCTAGGTGATATCAAAACAAAACGCGAAATATCAGGTATCTCACACCAAACTCCGGTTTCCGACAGGAGTAGACAATTTATATCTAAGATTAATATGCGATCGGAACTTGATTCTCGACAATCGCTAATTGATTTCCGAAAACCAAATTAACATTCTCTGATAATTTTAGTAAGCAAAAACGAGGAACGCAATATGCAAATCGGTATTCATTGTATGCCATTCACAAACCTAAAACATTCTTCTTTATTCAACAATTTTATTAATTATAGCAATTCTTATTTCAATCATATCATGCTTTGGTGGGTCCATGTAAAGTGAGAAACGAAACAGAAACGCAAAACAGCGAAACGACACACAACGAAACGAAACACAACGAAACGAAACGAAATACGACGAAACGAAACAAATTATGTAAACTGAGAAACGAAACGAAACAGAATATGTAAACTGAGAAACGAAACGAAACAAAACGAGATCATTCAATGAATTCTAGAAGAAGAACAAATCATTCCTCGACGTCCGCGTCCGTTTCAGCTATATGTTCGAGTATATCTAAGAAACTTTACTTTGTAATCGAAGATGTATTTTACACTTACGCTATATATTTCATTTGGCAAAAGTCGTGTACATTCCCAAATAAAAATAAACACTGCCCGAACCTTATAAATGTATAGTCAACCAATTCAATTTTATCATGATAGATGGATATATTAAAATATTAATTTGGCATTGTAAATTGACGAAATACTCTATTTAAGTTGATTAACAAGTTTGGAATGACATATATACAGCATTTCTGTCATTCGTGTATATGCTACATGTGTGTAGATAATCACACACATTTGCATCATCCGAGGCAGAATTCCCTTTAAATTAGTATAGATCAGGAGAAAACGTGCCCAATCAAGGGTCAAGCAAAAAATACAGTTTGTATAGGGTAACCCGACCCTATCTCAAATCTAGTGCCTACAATCGTTTGTTACATTTTCTCAACAAGCACTAGTAACATATCTCACACATCCACCAAGTTAGGAAATGTAATGTAACCATTATATAATCTAATCTTATCGAAGTTATTAAAGGTAAATGTGAAACGTAAACGAACGAACGCCTAGTGACGGCAAATGTGAGATTATTCATTAACCTACCATAAATTCATACAGACAACATATCGCCATATAAAAGCATTTGAAAATATCGCAATTTAAGATTGATAAAAAAAATGGAAAAGCAATCCAAAACTATGCAATGTATACCAAGCTTTTCTGTATCGCTCCACAAGATAGCAACTTTTGTGAAATCTGTATAGTTAAATACTTCAGATACACATACATTTGGCGCGGGTGGTAAAGGGTTATTTTCGTGCAACGTGTTTCATAGTAAGAGGGGCGGTATTCACTGTATTTCGTGGAAACAAATTGCTGTCACATCAAATTTGCAAAGAAGAAGTGGAGATTTGAGAACAAGGCTAAACATAAACTGGAAACCGGTATGTCCCCGCCGGGATTTTGTCATAAAATATATATAGTTTGTCTGTTTGATAGAAATCAAAATCTATTATGCACACCTTTAGTATATATGCATGAACATGGACCCTACAAAGCACTGAAAAAATGTATATGAAGTTAGCTTCCATATATATGGATGGACGGAGTGGCCGATATACAGAATGCAGATATGTTTTCTTAAATATTAACTAATACCTTTTATATATTTTTCACTTTCACGTATTCGCCAACACAGATGCAATTAATTTCCCGGGCTCGTTTGAGCGGATTTTGAAAATGTGTAAACTAAATTGATATTTTCCCATTAGGCCTACAAAAAATAATTGTGTGTTTAGGTTAACATTGTGGAAAAGTTAGGTAGGGTAGGATGGTAGGATGTTTTGCTTTACATATTGGGTAGATGTTCTGACTTTAATAGTGCTTGTTGAGAAAATGTAACAAAAAACTATTGTAGGCACTATATTTTAGGTAGGGTCGGGTTACATTATACAAACTATATTTTTGGTTGGGCACGTTTTCTCCTGATCTATACTAATTTAAAGGGAATTCTGCCTCGGATGATGCAAATTTGCGTGATTATCTACACACATCTAGCATATACACGAATGACAGAAATGCTGTTTATATGTCATTCCGAACTTTTTAATGAACTTAAATATAGTATTTCGTCAATTTACAATGCCAAATTAATATTTTAATATGTCCATCTATCATGATAAAATTGAATTGGTTGACAATACATTTATAAGGTATCGGACAGTGTTTATTTTTATTTGGGAATGTACACGACTTTTGCCAAATGAAATATATAGCGTTAGTGTAAAATACATCTTCGATTACAAAGTAAAGTTGCTTAGATATACTCGAACACTTAGTTGAAACGGACGCGGACGTCGAGGAGTGATTTTTGCTGGGTTTTTTTTAGAATTCATTGAATGATCTCCTTTCGTTTCGTTTCGTTTCTCAGTTTACATATTTTGTTTCGTTTCGTCGTATTTCGTTTCGTTTCGCTGTGTTTCGTTTCTGTTTCGTTTCTCACTTTACAGGGACCCTGTTTTGATCAGCTGATAGATACAATAATAGCAATGTCAGTAGTTATATTACATTATTCATCCGCCATCATTGAATAAAGACCTTAATTTTTGACTTATTAAAGTACAAACAAATAATAAGTAATCAATCAAACCATATCAATTAAATATCGTTAGAAAGACAATATTTTATTTAAAAAAACAATGCTATATTTCAAGGTTTTTGTGTGTATATTTTTGACGAATTGATTGTGGGCAAATACAATACCATTATAATTTCAGAACATTGATAATAAAACCATAGATATCATATTTAGTGTGCATGACGCGTTTCTAGAATAACCTTCTTCAGGTTTCCTCAAATCGAAAGATTGGAAAGCCAAATAATTTAAAGCTATTGAATACAATATAATTTATAATCTATTGTTTGGAGTAACCTTGAAATTACCACAGATAACACACTTCAAAATAGATTTTTCCCCAGAAACAACTTGAGATTTATGTGATATATCATTGTGATAAATTGTTTTTCACGTTTATATCCAATCAATCACTTGACGTTAACATTACATCAAAGAGGTCTTAAAATGTCTTCAAATTAAACAATATTGTAGATTGCTGGCATGCTGAAAATAAAAGTTTGTTTATATTAAAAAAGTTAGTTAAGCAAAAAATATGCTTATGTAGCAATGATTGCAAGATTGACTGGTTGAAATGTTTTTTCTTCTTCCTGTATTTGAACCCCAAAATAATATTTAAAATTTGAAATATAAGTAAACAGAAATCAAAATACAGTCAAACCTTTATTAAGAAGTCACATTTAGAACAGCGATTAATAGAAGTCACATTTAGAACAGCGATCAATAGAAGTCACATTAATAACAGCGATCAATAGAAGTCACATTTAGAACAGCGATCAATAGAAGTCACATTTAGAACAGCGATCAATAGAAGTCACATTTAGAACAGCGATCAACAGAAGTCACATTTAGAACAGCGATTAATAGAAGTCGCATTTAGAACAGCGATTAATAGAATTCACATTTAGAACAGCGATTAATAGAAGTCACATTTAGAACAGCGATCAATAGAAGTCACATTTAGAACAGCGATTAATAGAAGTCGCATTTAGAAAAGCGATTAATAGAAGTCACATTTAGAACAGCGAAAACGTCGTCTTTTAAGACATGTGACCTCTTAAAAGAGGCTCAATTCATATGAAATGTTCAATGACAGGACAAGAAAAAGGTGCCTGCCTTTGCAGGTCTAACTGTACTAGTCTTCAAAAGATAATTCTGAACGACTATATTACTATGCTGAACATTTGATAAAGGGTTTTAAGTTTTGAGTCCTTCAGAGAATAATGTTTGTTAATATCAATATGCAGCCTATTAAGGTTGCATTCGATTGGATTTTTTTTTTGCAATCAAATAAGAGTTAACAAACATTTGTTTGATTAAGTTGTTACTAAAACATAATTTCCATCGCATTTAAAAGGGAGATATAACTGATTTTTATGGAAATACAATTTTATTTGCAAATGTTTCATACCAATTAGTGAGAAAGGATATAGATGTAAATAAACACGGGAGACTATCAAACATTACACTTAGACACAAATTTCAGTCACAATAGGGTCTTCAATAAGGAGCATAACTCATACCATGAAATGAGTGTGAAACGGCCTCGAGTGGTACTCTGTTATTCTGATGTATTTGGTGTATAAAATATTATATCTCGGATGCAACGTGATCAACAGGAAAACAAGTTATGGGTGAAATAATCATACACATACCATCATCAGTGTGCTCGACATCACATTGCGAGTTGAAAATTACAGAAAAAACACTACCGCATGGATCCAAACTACCACAGGGATCTAATAAGGAAAGAAAACTAGACAGTTTAATGCGGCTTTGTCAAAATTATAGTTTTAATTACGGCTAATATTACTGATTTAGCAATATGAAAATAAATATATGCCATTATCATTTACCCATTCTATATCTAGTAGGTATGCAATTCAAAATAGAAAGGTTAAAAAAATGAATGAAATCCTTTTATTTGTCAAATTAAATAGTAAAACTAAGCTTAAACAGTGACGAGCAACAATTCCTCCAAGCAAAAATATAAAAGAACAATAAACAATACCTCACATCTCAAAACATTTAATAAAAGAGAACCACAACATGTATATGCCAATTCGAAATCCAAGTCTGGCTTGGAACAGTCAAACATGTGTTGAGGTGAAACCAGTTAATGGGATCCAAACCCTAACCCCTTTTCATCATTTGATAACGAACGCCCATGTAGATACATGCTACATAAAGAAACACTATAAACCTACGCATATTTGCCTCAAGGAAAACGAGTGTTATAGCTTCTTTATCACGTTTATCAATAATGCATATTTGAGGATTGAAAGAGATTAATCATTTTTATATAGATTTAACAATACAAACAACATACATACAGTTATTATGTAAGATTTGTAGCCTTCTCACTCTATTATAAGATAAATACTGCAGATTTCTCCGTATGCAAATATGCACAGTCTTACTCTCGAGATTCAAAATACAATATTTAATCTTAATTTTAGTATTCGAATCATTATTATTAAAAAAATGAAAATGTGGTGATATTGTTATATAGATTTTAATGTCAACGAGTTTTAATGGGAATGAAATGCAATTCTGATAACGAGCCTGCAGCCAAGAAAATAAAAGATGTGAATAAATTAAGTGATGTTTGCTACAATACAATTCGTGACAATCTCATTACAATCATATTACCCCCAATAACGTCTGACATGTAGCCTTATTGTAGCCTTATATTCTGGCGAATAGTAAACGACACTGGTGGGTTCGGCTAAAGAAAATTCACGGGAGGATCGAGTGGATAGCTAATGTTCACCCGCATGAAATGATATATATAGTAGTGGCATCAATTAATGAACCGTAGCTTGTCAGCTATAAAACAATATAAAAATAGCGAGGACAATCTCATATTTAAACAAATAGAATTTATATACAGCGGATAAAGACTTAATATAATTGCTACAACACATGTTTAACGTGCCACATGTCCAAAGCCTTGCTTTGGATTTCCAATGCAATATGTTATTTTCTTTTTTGTTTTCAATGATTTGAGGTGTGAGATATTTGTTCGTTTTGTTTTTATTTGGTCGATTTTTGTACCATCACTGTTCATACTTTCGTTCTTTTTCTAATTCAAATCAAGAATATTATGTTCTCCATGATGAAAATCACCGGCACTTAACCGCAACAATTGCAGTATGTACGCTAACACATGATTATATTGACATAAAATAAAACAATGGACTACCAGACAATATGTCATGTCTGACTTAGATATTAGATTAGGTCAAACATGACACTAGTAATTATTGTTTAGCTTTACAATGTCCTGTTGTGTTGTCTGACAAGTAATTATTCCCGAGTAAATCGTTCTATAATGTTATTACTGTACATGGAATTGAATTTAGCAAAGTGTTAGATAGTACTTGATGATAGACAGACGTTTCTAGGGAGAATTTAACCAATCATATGGTTTATAGTCTCTCCATGTTCAACCGAGAATATTAGATCTCCTAAAATTAAATGAATTATTGTAGGCGTTATAAAAAAATATTTGTATTGTTTGTACTCGTTGTGCTATTTATGTCAGTTTTTGGTCTGAGGGATTACCAATGGCAATTGTTTATCATTTGTGTTTTAACGTTGATATATTCGGAATTATGGTTGGCTCTGATTTTAACCAATGATATGCCTTAAAGTCTCTCCAAGTTAAAGCGGAACATTTGATCTCGTATAATTTACGTGAATTAGCGTAGGTGTGTTTTATTTTATTACTTTTCTTGTTTGAAATCATTAATCTATTTATATCAGCGTCTAGTTTTCCTTGTGGAAATGCCGACGGTAATAAAAACGTAGATATCAAATTTACTGCGCACGACGCGTTTCTGGAATAATGTTCATTAGGTACGCTGATTATTTATCTATTGTTATTTTACAATTAATGCATAATGAATTATGATTGCTCCATGAACATAATGAAAATATAATTACAGAAAAAACTAGGACTGTCTCCGCCGCGAAGGTATGTCAGTTATATATATATATATATATATATATATATCTACCAATGTAATACAAACCTTGATATCAAATTTAGTACTCACGACGCGTTTCTGGAATAACCTTCATCAGGTACGCTAAAAGTCCAAAGATTGGAAAACTAAATTAATTACCAAAGTGTTTACAAAGTATTAGACTCCTGCTAGTGGTAAAGTATTCTCGGTATGCTATAAATGATACACATTGTCTGTTATATATTAATCAATAATTTACTCTGAGTGATCCAGTTTACATGATTCAACTAAAATATTGTTGAAAATTGAGTTATTCCCTTGTGTTTTATATACTCAAACATATGACGACAGAAATTCAGATATTTTGCAGAAACTCTCTGTTAATGTGATCAGTTGGGATGTCAAATGTGGTTGGTGATATCGTTTGGGTTTTATAGCTTGATTATTAGTTTTTCGGCTGGATTGCTTAATGTTGGTTGTGACTGTTATCGGCTGGGATGTCAGAGTTGACTGGTGATCATTATAATCGAATGTATAAGAAGTTGTTGCTGACAACCCTGATAGGTTGTCTGTGACTGTTATCGACTTGGCTGTCAGAATTGACTGGTAATCGTTATAATCGAATGTATAAGAAGTTGCTGAGGATTACCCTGATAGGTTGTATGTGACTGTTATCGGCTTGGATGTCAAAATTGACTGGTGCTCATTATAATCGAATGTATATGAAGTTGCTGAGGATTACCCATATAGGTTGGTTGTGACTGTTATCGGCTTGGTTGTCAGAATTGACTGGTGATCGTTATAATCGAATGTATAAGAAGTTGCTGAGGATTACCCTGATAGGTTGTATGTGACTGTTATCGGCTGGGCTGTCAGAATTGACTGGTGATCATTATAATCGAATGTATAAGAAGTTGCGGGGGATTACCCTGATAGGTTGTATGTGACTGTTATCGGCTTGGATGTCAGAATTGACTGGTGATCATTATAATCGAATGTATAAGAAGTTGCTGAGGATTACCCTGATAGGTTGTATGTGACTGTTATCGGCTGGGCTGTCAGAATTGACTGGTGATCATTATAATCGAATGTATAAGAAGTTGCGGGGGATTACCCTGATAGGTTGTATGTGACTGTTATCGGCTTGGATGTCAGAATTGACTGGTGATCATTATAATCGAATGTATAAGAAGTTGCTGAGGATTACCCAGATAGGTTGTGTGTGTTGTTCTTGTTGTTAATGTTGTTTCAGATTGTAATGTGTTGGGTTATCAGAGGTAATTGGTGATTGAATTATGAAAAGTAAATATAAATAGTGATAGTCAATAACGTCATTGATAATGTACCAACAAAACGAACAATGACCTCTCACCTTAAATCATTAAACATACAACATGACCTTTTCGCACCAATTCGAACATTTTGCAACAAGAATTCATAAAATCATGGATAAGTCCAATTTCTATGTGTTTCTATGATTTCTCGATAGAGTGTTTTTCCCCTTCTTTTTATAAATGATCAAGCCATTTTGAATTATATTTCATAAAGGCAAAATTCTGACTGACTTATTAACTTGTTTTGACTTGACGGATGGCACATGTAAACATAAAGTACATCCTCCAAAATTATTATCCCATGGGATAGAATTGAGCCATAAAATTATTCCATAGGATTAAAATTTGTGAAATTATGGATCAAATGTAGGTGATATTTCATCCCATATTAAAAAAAAATATCCGCCATTGTGGATAAAAAAAAGTTCAAAATATTTTATCCATAAAGATAGAAAATGTCCACGAAATATTATCTCACATGATAAAATTTATACGAAATAGTATCTTTTATTCTTGATCAAATAAGAGTTTTATTATATACATATATTGATTGATTTCATAAGGTCTTCTTTAATTTGAATACATTCAAGGTCAATCAAAATGGATGGTTCTGAATATAAAACTTTGTATACATTTTTGCAATCTAAAGAATATCCGGACAATTCTACTCTAAATGAGAAAAGAGTGCTTAGGAAGAGAGCTGAACATTTTATTCTGAAGGATCAGAAGATATACTACAAAATTAAAGAAGGTGAGTAATTTGTACATGTATTTATACAAATCAATATCCTGAATTGAATAAAAAAAAAATCATCAAAGATATATTTGAATTAAGAACTATGTATGATACTGATTACATAATCAATATCGTAATTAGATTTTTAACATAGCATCTACACATATAAAATATCATTGAAATTATATCTTATAGGATAAAATTACTTAAAAAATAAGGTGAGAAAGGAAACTTGATATCTTATGGTAGAACATGACAAACAAGATGGTGGTTGAAAAATATCAAATTGGCTGCCAAAATGGACGCCGACCAAAAAGGGCCAAATTAAAAAATGCAATTTATACATGTCGTACTCGTAGTTCATTAAATTGTCATGGCTGCTTATTGGTTTTTTTTTTTATGAAAATGATGTCATCATAGGATTTGTTCCTACCTAAAATGATATCCCCCCAGATAAAATATCAATGAAATTATATCCAAGAGGATGTAATATTCTAAAAAATATTATCCTCATTGAAAAAAAAAATTATCCTATAGAGAGATAATATGTATGAATGTGAGATAATATTTTTTAGAATATTACATCCTCTAGGATATAATTTCATTGATATTTTATCTGGGGGTATATAATTTTAGGTAGGAACACATAAATGTTTGCACACATGTGGTGCAGGAACTGCTTATTTAACTTGACGGGTGATGCATGTGGTGCAGGAACTACTTACCCTTACGTAGCACATCATAGGTCTTAGTGAAGTGTGTGATTCTGGATCTTTTGTTTTTAGTGTAGTGCTTTGTAGATTATTGTTTGTCCTTTGTCTTTTTTCTTTTGTCTCTCCGTCTTCGATTTAATGCTTCTGATTATCCCTTTGATATCTTCAAATGTTTTTTTTTATGATAACCCATAAGACTTTTAAAAAACCTAGTACACATATATACGGCAAATAAAAATGTTCAAAGAAAGATTCGAAGTCTTATCAAGGAAGAAAACACAAACCTATATAAACTGTGCATGATATGAACCAGAAATAAAGGGATACGACGAGGTCAGTATGAAATATGTACGACCACAACAAGTTGACAAGAGCCTCTTGTCCTGAAACTAGAAAGACAACAAAGCACCAAACAAATCCGTACTTCTGTACCATGGATGATTGTGATACATTTACAGGGGTAATTATAGTGAGAAACAAAAACTGTCTACAAGCGAAAAACGCCACCAATGATTACGGCGAGATATTCATTTCCATAAAATGTAATGTACGATTTTATTTTAAAGCTATGCCTGAATGTCTCCATAGGACACTTGCGCCAATGGTGTTTTCGTGCAGGGAATTGCCTCAGTGGAGGTACCGTACATAGAATTTGCCTCATTGGCGGTAGTATATGTTATATTCCTCAATGGTAGTACCGAACGGTGTATATGAATCATACGGTAATACCATGCAACGAATTTGTCCCAATAACGATAGTTCAAGTGTTTTCCTACATAATGATATCATGGGGGAAATTCCATCAAATGTGGTATCGACACAAAAAATTAAATGTTTATATGTTGAGTAATATATAATGTACAGAATATCGATTAAAAAGATTCAATCTTCCAGATTTTGTAATAATTGGATTGTTTTTATAATTCTGATATAAGATGTTTGTTAATACTTAATTTACATCCGGAAGTCAGACAATTTATCTGACATAATGAAGATTTAGAAACCTTATTCCTATATTTAAAAGAATATTTCGCTGTTTGACAATAACATCTGCAAGCAATGTTTTGTGCAATGTCACTGTTTATTGACCTGTTTTTTTCCATACAGTTCGTAATTAGTGTAACTATTAATAAACCTCCCTCAGACATAGGTGACTTCAAACGAATTTGACTATCCTGGGTTCATCTACGTTTTTTATGGGATCGGTATTGTTCATCCTTTAAGTTTTCGTCGTAATTTATTTTTGTCTTCATCCTGCGTCTTCTATGATAAATGTTGCCATTGTCTATTCTTGCTTGTCCCTTTGGTTTTCCATAACGTTTATTTTAAAGTCAGTGGGAGCCAGAAAATCAAATAGCATAAGTAGGATAGCCAAAATCAACAGCCTAAGTAGGATAGCCAAAATCAACAGCCTAAGTAGGATAGCCAAAATCAACAGCCTAAGTAGGATAGCCAAAATCAAACAGCCTAAGTAGGATAGCCAACATCAACATCCTAAGTAGGATAGCCAAAATCAACAGCCTAAGTAGGATAGCCAAAATCAACAGCCTCAGTAGGATAGCCAAAATCAACAGCCTAAGTAGGATAGCCAAAGTCAACATCCTAAGTAGGATAGCCAACATCAACAGCCTAAGTAGGATAGCCAAAATCAACAGCCTAAGTAGGATAGCCAAAATCAACAGCCTAAGTAGGATAGCCAAAATCAAACAGCCTAAGTAGGATAGCCAACATCAACATCCTAAGTAGGATAGCCAAAATCAACAGCCTAAGTAGGATAGCCAAAATCAACAGCCTAAGTAGGATAGCCAAAATCAAACAGCCTAAGTAGGATAGCCAAAATCAAACAGCCTAAGTAGGATAGCCAACATCAACATCCTAAGCAGGATAGCCAGAGTCAACATCCTAAGTAGGATAGCCAAAATCAACAGCCTAAGTAGGATAGCCAAAATCAACAGCCTAAGTAGGATAGCCAAAATCAAACAGCATAAGTAGGATAGCCAAAGTCAACATCCTAAGTAGGATAGCCAAAATCAACAGCCTAAGTAGGATAGCCAAAATCAACAGCCTAAGTAGGATAGCCAAAATCAAACAGCCTAAGTAGGATAGCCAACATCAACATCCTAAGTAGGATAGCCAAAATCAACAGCCTAAGTAGGATAGCCAAAATCAACAGCCTAAGTAGGATAGCCAAAATCAACAGCCTAAGTAGGATAGCCAAAGTCAACATCCTAAGTAGGATAGCCAAAATCAACAGCCTAAGTAGGATAGCCAAAATCAACAGCCTAAGTAGGATAGCCAAAATCAAACAGCCTAAGTAGGATAGCCAACATCAACATCCTAAGTAGGATAGCCAAAGTCAACATCCTAAGTAGGATAGCCAAAATCAACAGCCTAAGTAGGATAGCCAAAGTCAACATCCTAAGTAGGATAGCCAAAGTCAACAGCCTAAGTAGGATAGCCAAAATCAACAGCCTAAGTAGGATAGCCAAAATCAAACAGCCTAAGTAGGATAGCCAACATCAACAGTCTAAGTAGGATAGCCAAAGTCAACAGCCTAAGTAGGATAGCCAAAATTAAACAGCCTAAGTAGGATAGCCAAAATCAACAGCCTAAGTAGGATAGCCAAAGTCAACAGCATAAGCAGGATAGCCAAAATCAACAGCCTAAGTAGGATAGCCAAAATTAAACAGCCTAAGTAGGATAGCCAAAATCAACAGCCTAAGTAGGATAGCCAAAATCAACAGCCTAAGTAGGATAGCCAAAATCAACAGCCTAAGCAGGATAGCCAAAATCAATAGCTTAAGTAGGATAGCCAAAATCAACAGCCTAAATAGGATAGTCAAAATCAACAGCCTAAGTAGGATAGCCAAAATCAACACACTAATTGGGATAGCCAAAATCAACAGCCTAAGTAGGATAGCCAAAATCAAACAGCCTAAGTAGGATAGCCAAAATCAAACATCCTAAGTAGGATAGCCAAAATCAAACAGCCTAAGTAGGATAGCCAAAATCAAACAGCCTAAGTAGGATAGCCAAAATAAACAGCCTAAGTAGGATAGCCAAAATCAAACAGCCTAAGTAGGATAGCCAAAATCAAACAGCCTAAATAAGATAGCTAAAATCAACAGCCTAAGTAGGATAGCCAAAATCAACAGCCTAAGTAGGATAGCCAAAATATACAGCCTAAGTAGGATAGCCAAAATCAACAGCCTAAGCAGGATAGCCAAAAGCAACAGCCTAAATAGGATAGCCAAAATCAACAGCCTAAGTAGGATAGCCAAAATCAACAGCCTAAGTAGGATAGCCAAAATCAAACAGCCTAAGTAGGATAGCCAAAATCAAACAGCCTAAATAGGATAGCTAAAATCAACAGCCTAAGTAGGATAGCCAAAATCAACAGCCTAAGTAGGATAGCCAAAATCAACAGCCTAAGTAGGATAGCCAAAATCAACAGCCTAAGTAGGATAGCCAAAATCAAACAATCTAAGTAGGATAGCCAAAATCAACAGCCTAAGTAGGATAGCCAAAATCAACAGCCTAAGTAGGATAGCCAAAATCAAACAGCCTAAGTAGGATAGCCAACATCAACAGCCTAAGTAGGATAGCCAAAGTCAACAGCCTAAGTAGGATAGCCAAAATTAAACAGCCTAAGTAGGATAGCCAAAATCAACAATCTAAGTAGGATAGCCAAAGTCAACAGCCTAAGCAGGATAGCCAAAATCAACAGCCTAAGTAGGATAGCCAAAATTAAACAGCCTAAGTAGGATAGCCAAAATCAACAGCCTAAGTAGGATAGCCAAAATCAACAGCCTAAGCAGGATAGCCAAAATCAACAGCCTATGTAGGATAGCCAAAATTAAACAGCCTAAGTAGGATAGCCAAAATCAACAGCCTAAGTAGGATAGCCAAAATCAATAGCCTAAGTAGGATAGCCAAAATCAACAGCCTAAATAGGATAGTCAAAATCAACAGCCTAAGTAGGATAGCCAAAATCAACACCCTAATTGGGATAGCCAAAATCAACAGCCTAAGTAGGATAGCCAAAATCAAACAGCCTAAGTAGGATAGCCAAAATCAAACAGCCTAAGTAGGATAGCCAAAATTAAACAGCCTAAGTAGGATAGCCAAAATCAACAGCCTAAGTAGGATAGCCAAAATTAAACAGCCTAAGTAGGATAGCCAAAATTAAATAGCCTAAGTAGGATAGCCAAAATCAACAGCCTAAGTAGGATAGCCAAAATCAATAGCCTAAGTAGGATAGCCAAAATCAACAGCCTAAATAGGATAGTCAAAATCAACAGCCTAAGTAGGATAGCCAAAATCAACACCCTAATTGGGATAGCCAAAATCAACAGCCAAATAGGATAGCCAAAATCAAACAGCCTAAGTAGGATAGCCAAAATCAAACAGCCTAAGTAGGATAGCCAAAATCAAACAGCCTAAGTAGGATAGCCAAAATCAAACAGCCTAAATAGGATAGCTAAAATCAACAGCCTAAGTAGGATAGCCAAAATCAACAGCCTAAGTAGGATAGCCAAAATATACAGCCTAAGTAGGATAGCCAAAATCAACAGCATAAGCAGGATTGCCAAAAGCAACAGCCTAAATAGGATAGCCAAAATCAACAGCCTAAGTAGGATAGCCAAAATCAAACAGCCTAAGTAGGATAGCCAAAATCAACAGCCTAAGTAGGATAGCCAAGATCAACAGCCTAAGTAGGATAGCCAAAATCAGCAGCCTAAGTAGGATAGCCAAAATCAACAGCCTAAATAGGATAGCCAAAATCAAACAGCTTAAGTAGGATAGCCAAAATCAAACAGCCTAAGTAAGATAGCCAAAATCAAACAGCCTAAGTAGGATAGCCAAAATCAAACAGTCTAAGTAGGATAGCCAAATTCAACAGCCTAAGTAGGATAGCCAAAATCAAACAGCCTAAGTAGGATAGCCAAAATCAACAGCCTAAGTAGGATAGCCAAAATCAACATCCTAAGTAGGATAGCCAAAACCAACAGCCTAAGTAGGATAGCCAAAATCAACAGTCTAAGTAGGATAACCAACATCAACAGCCTAAGTAGGATAGCCAAAATCAACAGCCTAAGTAGGATAGCCAAAATCAACAGCCTAAGTAGGATAGCCAAAATCAAACAGCCTATGTAGGATAGCCAAAATCAACAGCCTAAGTAGGATAGCCAAAATCAACTGCCTAAGTAGGATAGCCAAAATCAACAGCCTAAGTAGGATAGCCAAAATCAAACAGCCTAGGTAGGATAGCCAAAATCAAACAGCCTAAGTAGGATAGCTAAAATCAACAGCCTAAGTAGGATAGCCAAAATCAACAGCCTAAGTAGGATAGCTAAAATATACAGCCTAAGTAGGATAGCCAAAATCAAACAGCCTAAATAGGATAGCCAAAATCAACAGCCTAAGTAGGATAGCCAATATCAAACAGCCTAAGTAGGATAGCCAAAATCAACAGCCTAAGTAGGATAGCCAAAACAACAGCCTAAATAGGATAGCCAATATCAACAGCTTAAGTAGGATAGCCAAAATCAAACAGACTAAGTAGGATAACCAAAATCAACAGCCTAAGTAAGATAGCCAAGATCAACAGCCTAATTAGGATAGCCAAAATCAACAGCCTAAGTAGGATAGCCAAAATCAACAGCCTAAATAGGATAGCCAAAATTAAACAGCCTAAGTAGGATAGCCAAAATCAAACAGCTTAAGTAGGATAGCCAAAATCAAACCGCCTAAGTAGGATAGCTAAAATCAAACAGCTTAAGTAGGATAGCCAAAATCAAACAGCCTAAGTAGGATAGCCAAAATCAACAGCCTAAGTAGGATAGCCAAAATCAAACAGCCTAAGTAGGATAGCCAACATCAACAGCCTAAGTAGGATAGCCAAAATCAACAGCCTAAGTAGGATAGCCAAAATCAACAGCCTAAGTAGGATAGCCAAAATCAAACAGCCTAAGTAGGATAGCCAACATCAACAGCCTAAGTAGGATAGCCAAAATCAACAGTCTAAGTAGGATAACCAACATCAACAGCCTAAGTAGGATAGCCAAAATCAACAGCCTAAGTAGGATAGCCAAAATCAACAGCCTAAGTAGGATAGCCAAAATCAAACAGCCTAAGTAGGATAGCCAAAATCAACAGCCTAAGTAGGATAGCCAAAATCAACTGCCTAAGTAGGATAACCAAAATCAACAGCCTAAGTAGGATAGCCAACATCAACAGCCTAAGTAGGATAGCCAAAATCAACCGCCTAGGTAGGATAGCCAAAATCAACAGCCTAAGTATGATAGCCAACATCAACAGCCTAAGTAGGATAGCCAAAATCAACAGCCTAAGTAGGATAGCCAAAATCAACAGCCTAAGTAGGATAGCCAAAATCAAACCGCCTAAGTAGGATAGCCAAAATTAAACAGCCTAAGTAGGATAGCCAAAATCAACAGCCTAAATAGGATAGTCAAAACCAAACCGCCTAAATAGGATAGCCAAAATCAACAGCCTAAGTAGGATAGCAAAAATCAACAGCCTAAGTAGGATAGCCAAAATCAAACAGCCTAAGTAGGATAGCCAAAATCAACAGCCTAAGTAGGATAGCCAAAATCAACAGCCTAAGTAGGATAGCCAAAATCAAACCGCCTAAGTAGGATAGCCAAAATTAAACAGCCTAAGTAGGATAGCAAAAATCAACAGCCTAAGTAGGATAGCCAAAATCAAACGCCTAAGTAGGATAGCAAAAATCAACAGCCTAAGTAGGATAGCAAAAATCAAACAGCCTAAGTAGGATAGCCAAAATCAACAGCCTAAGTAGGATAGCAAAAATCAAACAGCCTAAGTAGGATAGCCAAAATCAGCTGAGGTCAACTATTACCGTGTTGTGATGTCTGCTGCGATTTCAACGTAAGCAATTATGTTCGGTTCGTACTTAATTTCAATTGTTTTGAAGGCGGTTCATGCTTTACTCATGTTATTTTTATTCTTGTACGTAGAATGGTGTACAATGCGATTTATTTTTTAATTCAGATGGATGATGTTCGTGTCATTTATCACTAGCATGACGGATGCCATTAATTAGTAGAGCATGAACTGATAACCTATCCGGAGCACCTGAATTCCACAACCGTTTTAATGTGGCTTCGTGTTGGTTAATCTTTAGTTGTCTGTGTAGTGTTTGTCGACCATTGTGTGTTTTTAGGCCTTTGTCCTTGACATCTTTTTAGTTCTCTATCTGTTTTATTTTGTTTGTCGGTTTTCCCTGTCTTGTGTACCCAATGTTTATATCGTCTTGTACCTTTGCTTTCCTCTGACATTTATTTTTGATTTACGACTTCTGAGTGACCTTTTGGTTTAATCAAACTACTTTCCTCGTAATAAAATCCTAGACTATCTAATAAAGAACATGACATACTTCTATTGTGGTTCAGTTATATATTATTGTTTTATATGTAAGCCTTTCCGTACTTGGTTTAATTTTATATAAACGCAATCTATCTAAGCAATCAAACTGGTCTTCTCTGTCTGTCTTGTGTCAGTCTTTCCCGGAAGATTCACATGACAGGCCGTCATTCATGTTTCACAATACATTATTAAATTAGAATTATTAACTCCTATTTACATCAATCTCCGGGATATTTGTTTCCAAGTTAACAAAGATTTGTGACTCCATCATCTGTAATTCTACTGTTATTTAAAGTTCATTAAACCAGAAAGCACTTAGAAGACGAGCAGTAATATGCTGACCAAATTGTGGTAAAACGAATTAAAGCGATGGGGAGGGTATAATATTGCGGTCAAGATTCCTGGGGCAATACTTTAAGAGTCCAGACAACGTACATTTGCAACAGTTCTTCATTCTGTACAGATATCGGTATGTGTAACAAGTGCTGCTATCGAGTTAGACTAATGGAAGTATATCACATAGAACGAATATAGGTTGGTTTGGTTTATGGTGTTTAACATCACTTTCAACAATACTGCAGTTATATCATGGCGATCAATTTAATTGGAGGAAACAGGAGTACCCGGAGAAAACCACAGATCTGTCGCAAGTCACTGACAAACTTAAGCACATAATGGAGGTGAGGTGATAGTTATTGATTGCATAGGTAGTTGTAACCCCAACTATCATACGATCACGACCACGACGGCCCCTAGAACGAATATAAAGCATTAATTGTTCATTAAATATCAATACAAATTACAATTACTATACACAAATAAACGTTTGAGAAAATCGAAGGCGCAATCATTAACGAACATTTTGTTTTGCTTTGTCTACATGAATTAGCATTATTGCACATATGCTAATAACATACAACTAACGATATATGCAGCTAGATATCTCTGAATATCTACATAAGAATGCAGATGTATAATCAACAAAGAATTTTTTATGTTTGATAAAACCCTCTAGATGATCTTTAAGTTCATTTCATTACTTCTAGGTTCTATAAACAACAAACAATAGTTTGACTTTTTTGGCGAATATTGTCATGACTTTACTAACATTACAACATAATACAACACAATAAACTGATCAACAATTAAATGAAATGTTGACAAAGGTTAATTAAATACGGAAAGTTATTGAATGACGGACAACCATCGTTGATTTAATAAGACATTGTATGATAAATGAAAACCATCATTATTAAATAAGGTTGAATGTATATCCTCTAAATCAGGATGATGTATCACGTTGCCATTGAATTTATGAAGAAAACGGCTGCATCATTATTATTGGCATAACGCCATTCTTTTCTAGGCAAAATGCTAGACCAAATAATTGTACAATTTGGCATTAAAGACATAATGTTAGACAATCCTTGTCATATTTCAAATATTAAATCACCATTTTGCTTGGTTGGGATGTCATTTCCCCCACAGAGAATTATTAATATTTTTGGTGGACCTCTCCAAGTAAGCATACTCCATAATATCGTCTCCACCATACTCCATACCATACCCCCATAACCTATCCAAAATACTGTATGGCCACTCTTTTCTAATCCTAATTGTGAGCCAGTTGGTCGGGAGCTGACATGTTCAGAAGCCCTCTTTATTAAGGAAGAACCCAATATCCAGATATCTCTATTATGTTCTGAAATTGGTAAAGTTCAGTTGGATTCAATCAATACGTATGTAACGTTCAAAACATTTTGAAGACCAACGACCTAGCTTTTTAAATTCATTTTCAAATATCACATTTACAAATGCAGAGGTAACAGCACCTATTCTAAAATAATGTGTATTAAATTAAATTGGTTCACATTCATATTCAAAAATATTAAAGCAGAGCGCAATACTGAATAAAACTGATATCGAGTCACCGAATACCCATTTAAATGACAAAAAACTGGACCATTTTTATCTACAGGTCTTATCTTAAAATATTGTTTCAAGGTATATAAAGGACATCTAGATTTCAGAGGTTTTTCCTGTAAGATTAAGGTTGTATATTTCCCTCATTGATCAGTTTTAGAAAATCTAACATGGACATACACAACTTCTTTATTCTCATCTAAGAAATGTGGAAAAGGCCAGTGCAAATGCAGCTTTGAACATAACAACTTCGTATTTTGAAGAACAGATGTGTAATAAAGCATCTGATAACTGAATCAAAATATCAAGAGTGGTGGGTTTTCTTATATTACATATTTTGTTCAATTTGTGATAACCACCAAGCATCTTTTTAATAATAAAGTTATCAGTAAGATCAGACAATCCTTGAATTTTTAGATTAAAGCTAATTGCTGACAGGTATGACCTTACTGCTGACGGTGCAAATCCATTCACGGACATGTAACCAATATACTGAAACAATTAATTAATAGTAGGTGGCCATGTTACAGGCAAATTATGATTAATTCTAAAATTATCAAAAGACTTGACCGCATTATCATACATAGTTGTAGTACTAGGAGCCAACGTGGCACCAATTAATTTTGAAGCTTCTATTTAAGAAAATTCAAGAATTCCTGTCCTATTTTCTTCGGTAGGTCTTCTGCATTTGGAACCAACTCTCTGAACCTCTGCATCTGTCCACGAGATAATGCATCCGCAATTGTATTGCATACAAACGAAATATGCTTTGCTTTAAACTGAAAATTGTAAGTAAGAGCCTAAAATACAATATGTCTTACTGATGACATAACTCTTTCAGATGTTGGTGTTTTTGAATTGAGGATAGTAACAACTGCCATATTATCACAATGAAATAAAATCGTTTTTGCTTCGAACCTTTCCTTCCAAAGAAAAATTGCCATTGCAACAGGAATTATTTCCAAATAAGTTATGTCATTTAGAATTTCAGATGACCAATGTTTTGGCCAATTTAAAACGGTCCACGCTCCATCAGGATATGAAGCACAGCCCAGAGTTTTTCCACCTGCACGATCTGTGAATAACTGGAGGTCAGAATTTGAAATCTAATTTAATTCTTGAATATAAGAACAGCCGTTATAATTGTTCAAAAATGACTTCCAAATTTGTAAATCTTGTTTCATGCCTCCATTTAACCTTATGAAATGGTGAGATTGTTGTGCCTTATTAAGCGATGCATATAGTCGTCGACTGAATGGTAAAGCTCTTGTGCAAAATGCTAACGATTGAAATTACTTTTGTGTTACCCGTTTTTTACTAAGAAAATTATCTAACAAACAAATTAATTTTTGAATTTTATCATCTGGAATTTTAACAAGCAATTCGTCTGTATCTATTGGCAATCCTAAAATTTCTATCTTTGTACAAGAACCCATCGTATTTTCATCAGCAATAGAAACACCCAAATTATTACAGACATTTGAAAAAGCATCCATTATTTTCAGGCAATCGCTTGATTCAGCCACACCCACAAAAAAGAAATCGTCAATATAATGATCCAAGTATTTTTATTGTGCCTCTAATTAAACTGGTCAATGTAAAAAAGTTGAAAAATTTTCAACTGTTGAACATGATATAGAGCAACCCATCGGCATACATTTATCAATATAACACTCATCTAAAAACTGTATGCCTAACATATTAAAATCACCAGGGTAAATTTTTAATAATCTAAATGCCGATTTTTTTTTTTTTTTTTCCACACTAAGCACCCTTTCCCAACCGTTTAATCAAATTTACAATACTATCAAGTGATGAATAATTTACCCTTGTAAATCTCGCATCTATAAAATCATTCTCTTTGTGATAAGATAAATGGGCTATAAGTCTGAAACCATCCGTCTTTTTTGGAACAACCCCAATTGGTAAACAGCGAAGATTAGATATAGGTTTGTTTTAAATGGATCTGCCATGCGACCTAGTTCTATTTCATTTATTAATTTGTTGGTAGCTACCTCTGGGCTTTGTTTCATAGAAAGTACATCATCATATGCACATGAACTTCTAGGTCCTGCATAATTAAACTTAAAAAACTTAAAACCATACTTAAAGCCCTTGAGCAAAAGATCAGCATTCGATCTATCTGGATAAAATTCAAGTAGTTTTTCAAGTTCATCAGTTTTAACTGGCGAATTTCCGAAAGGCCAAATATCAAACTGATTCTGGTGGAGACCTGAAATTTGTTAATATGATTCTTAAAATATCCGTTTCTTTCCAAATTTGAGTACATTATGTAACTTATTTGTTTCGATATTTCAAACCAGCATTGTTTGTATTCTATTAATTTTGGTTTGTACTAAATCTATCAAAATCAGGTTGAACTGCAATTTGAGATCTGAATCCTGTATTTACAAATCTATTATAATTAAGTGCTGAATGTAACTGTCGACATTTAATGCAGTTATGCATGTAAATGCAATTACGTCTATAACATGAACCTTTAAAATTATAAGTCAAAACATTTTTTTTCTATTTGGACTTGTTAAGATTTGAGGTTTAGTAGCAATGAATCTCACTCATAGTTGACCATCTACTTCGGCCCAATTCTTTATATGGTCTCGTGACACCCTAAATTGTTGGTCATATATATACCACTGTTCTCTTGAAGTGTCCTTTACTGCCTCTCTTATGGTTGACATGTACATAAGTAATTAAATTGCTTTTGTCTTATGTTTGGGAAGTACAATCTGTATATAGACGATGAAAGGATTTGTCCATGCTTCAATGCTGTCTATTACATTTTCCCTTTTAAGTTTCTTGGATTGTAAAACCAGCCTGCCATTGTCAACACTAATGACGCTTTGTTGATCTTGCTGGTTATTAAAATGTGCTTTATGTAACAATGCCAGATCAATGTAATCAAAATTCCAATTTTTTATTTTGTGCCATTGCTTATAAATATATCATATTCATTATAACCAGGAACCAATAATTCTACATGATCAATCTCACCTAATATCACTTGTAATGGTTGTGGTGACCATATATGTTGATTAATATTAGGCTGAACTGGCTCATTCATTGGGATAAGCGGCTGCAATTGTAATGGCGGATTAGGCAGCAATTGCTGTGGTTCAGGTGGTTGTACGTCAGCTGGCTCCTTGGCAACACGTGGTCGAAGACGTCGTCTATAAGCTGGATTGTAACGGCTTCTTGCCCTTCCTCTACCTCTAGGCATCTTACTTCACTTGGTAACTACTTGTGTGACTGACAATTTCAGGTGATCCTCCTTTTGCGTTCAATTTAGAATGAAGACAAAAAACAATTCCCTTTATATATATATCTCATTTGTACTTTGGCGGGAAAGTTTTATGTAAATGCACGGACAAAGCATCGTCGCTTACCACACGTATAAGTCTTATACGAGTTTTTTAAATGTCGCTTATCACTTTAAAAAATACAAATAAACGATAACATAAAAGTATAATATAAAGGATAACAACAATTTATGCTTAGTGCAATAAACGAATTTAATACTTATTAAATGTGATTATTACTACAAACGTATCGAGCTTCAATTAACATTCAAATTTGAGGTAATAATTCTTTAAAAAAAAGGTAAACTTTAGAAATGAATCGACATTTATTTTTTGAAATACATGCTATGTAAACAGAAATACATTTGAATGCTAAAATTAACATAAATCCCTAAATTCCCGAGCGTTCTGTTGATGACCAAGCTGACCTCATATTTCTCCACATAAATAACAGTAAAAGTAATAATTATCAACTGTGGACTTTATACGAGGTCAATATGTTATATATGGACCTGTTAGGATTATTTTGACCGAAGACGAAATCTGAGGTCAATATAATCATAACAGGTCCATATATAACATATTGACAGAATAAAAAGTCCTTAATTTTTATATTACATATGTAATGTATTACTCGTGTCATTGAAAACAATATATTAACACATCATTATTTTATTGATAAAGAACACAATGAAACTAGAAAAGTGTTTACTACAGGTGAAGTGTAAACGCGGTCCGGAACGGACAATATCCGGATCTAAATTTAGTAACATAGCGTCAATATACTTAAAAATAGAAACATAGCGTCAATATTTTTTTTAAATAGAAACAAGACGGCTGGTTTCTTCACAGTGGAAAACATACATTAAATATTCTGTACATCACGTGACTGATTTAGCCAATGAAATTGTACGAAAACCACACCATATGTAATATTAGTAAATATACTACTCCATATATCCTATAAGATAATTAGTATCTTGTGGAGGAAAATAAGGACTGGGGATTATAAACTCCCACAAGTTATTGCCAATCTGTTTACAATTAAAGTAATCAATTTTTGATTAGAATAACGAAAATGTGAAGTATCTTTTAAACTGTAGATTTTAAAGTTGAAGTGTAAACGAGATTTGTGTAGAGAATCTAGGGTGCTAATTTAATTTGGAAGTTTGCAGACCAGAAAGTGAACGTATTTGTCCCTGCTCATATAGAAAAATCGCATTTTAAAGGAGTTTTTGGGTGTATATTTTGACAAAGTTTTATGAAATACGGAGGGAATAAATCTATAAAAGAGAACAGCCGTGGGTTTTAATCCTTGAGGACAATAGACACTCGACGGTCACCCGAAAGATGCCATTGTTCTCCGTAGAGACCGCCACCATCTCCTATACGCTCTATTGAGTTCATTGATTTTTACCTGTACAACATTTTACCTGTAAAAATTGCTTGAACTGGAACATTTTTCATTGTTTTTAATTTTTTCACTAAATATATAGTACTTCTGTCTTTAATAGTGAAAAAATGAAGTCTTTATATATCATATAATATGAAGAATATATCATTGTCGTATTGTTCGATTCTGTATGACATTTGTAATTTATATATACATGTAAGAAACGGAACGAAAAATTAGTTTTCAGATTGCGCAACTTCCTAATTAACAACTGCTCGTAACATTAGTACATTTCTAAATTATAGAACCTCAGAGATCTATTGGAGGATTTATTTTTTTTATTGGGGGGAGGAGGGGCAGATTATGACATTTGAGCACTGTCATTGTTTTAACTATTTTTTATCTTCAACTTAAAGGGATATTGTCTACCAGCTGCGTAATTTTTTCATACCCAAAATTATTGTCGATTTCCGTACTGACCTTCATAAAATGAAGATTAACACCGAGTTATGCTGCAAAAGATACGATTTTTTGACAAAAAAGACCCAAAACTATCGTTATTGTAATTATTGTCCGGATGACAATATTCAAATCTATTCATATGATCTTCTATGTGAACACGTCTTGAGCGTGCGCACTGTTTATAAACAATAAACAACATGTCGGAAGAGAAAGGTCAACACGTGGAAGAAAGCGTACTTTGACGGATTCAGAGATAAAGAGGAATAGAAGAGAAGTATCTTCCAAATGGAACAAATGCAGGATATATGTAGGGGATCAGTTGGACCGTTGCCGTTGGATGGAGCGAACTCAAGGAAGTGCTACGCGTCAAATCTCACGCTGAAGTGGCAAAGATTTTGCTTGATTATTGTTGATAGGTAAGCCGACCATGTTGCCTTCTTTTCTCAATCGTTTTTCATATTTTATGAATTTATGATGATGCCTATGATCATTTTCGGTAGATATTATTCAATATATGTAATTTTGCACCTGGCAACAGCAAATTATTGTCAATGAGTAGCATAAAACGGCCGTATTTGCGAGGTAAACAAACACAAATTTTAAGAGGCCAGGAAATGGGAGTGCAAAAATGATATCAATACAGCAAATATTGAAATGAGCCGATTTTTGATTATTATTATTATCAATTTAAATAAAAATATCGAATCAATTCATTTTTAATGCAAGAATTAAAACTGTACATGGCTTATATGAAAACCCTATAAAGTTCTTTTTATTCAAGCAAATTTATTTCTTTGATATTCTAAATATATTACATATAATTAGACTTTTAATTTTATCAAATTTCAACAACTTGGACATAAAACTTAGTTTTGGGAATCAAAAGTATATACCTTACTTCCTGCGAATTATCACTATAATGGAAAATCGGTACATGCATGTATTTTTCAAATAAAAGCTTTCTATTTAAAGAAGCTTCATTTCAATTGCACTTTAAGTTTGGATCCTGTAAGTATAATATATAAACAAGGTTTTGAAGAAATGATATGAATATCCATTGAAATTTTCAAGTTTCAGAACTTTTTTTATATATGACTACAAAATTTTACTGAATGTCCTAAAACGCATATTTTAGACCATGGCTAAATGAAAATCATGTTCAATTCCTTTATGCAAACAAGTTTATATCTTGGGTACTGGAAGTACATTACATAAATAAGGTTTTAAGTACTATTCAACAAGTTTGAACATAAAACTTTGTTATGGGAGCCAAAATTATATCTTCGTGTCTGTGAATTATCACCATAGTGGAAAATCAGTATGTATCTTTTATATAAAAAGCTTTCCATTTAAATAAGTGTCATTTCAGTAGCATTTTTAGTTTGGATCCTGTAAGTATGATACATAAACAAGGTTTTTAAAAAGTAATATGAAGATCCATAGAAATTTGCAAGTTTCAGAAACTTTTCTATATGTGACTATAAAATTTTACTGAAATGTCCTGAACTGCATATTTTAGACTATGGCTAAATGAAAATCATTTTCAATTTCTTTATGCAAACCAAGTTTATTTCTTGACTATTCTAAAAACATTACATTAATTAGTTTTTTAGTACATTTCAACAATTTTGGACATAATTTTTAGTTCAGGGAGCCAAAATTATACTTACTATCTTAGAATTATCAACATAGACATGATAGAGGGAAATAAATATGTATTTTTCATATAAAGGCTTTCTATTTAAAGAAATGTCATTTGAACTGCTTTTTATCCCCTCGCCAACGAAGTTGTGAAGGGATATAGCAACGCTACCGTCCGTCCGTCCCATCGTGTGAACACTCTAGAATCAACATCCTTCAATGGATTTTGACCAAACTTGGTACATACTTAGTCCTTAAGAGAATCTGGAACCCTATTGATTTTCAAAGTCAAAGGTCAAGGTCACCAGGTCAAATATTTAGGCGAGGGGATATGCCACGCTTTGCCCTTGTTTAGTTTGGATCTTGAAAGTATGATAAGAAATAATGTGAAGATCTATAGCAATTTGCATGTTTCACAGTGTGTGAATTTAACAGTAGACCGATGGCCCATGTCTGTGTTAAAATCATGCAGGTTTTTGTAAAATTATCTTATTTTTTAGGCAAATTACTTCAAAAACTGGTAATTTCAGACAAATGTGATTTTGTAGTGATTGATATTTGTACTTTTGATTTAGATATTCTGACCAAGGTATTTCTGGAGTAGAAGAAATGAGCAGCCATCACATTTCAACGAAATGGATGAAACTGGAGAAATCGAGTTCATTTGTGAACCCATTTGAGTATGTTCATTTTGTTAAAGATTAGACATATTCTACATTATGTTTATAGGTAACATTGTCAATATTATTCAACACGGTCACTTGTATAACAGTTTCCTATTAGTTATTGTGGCTTGCATAGTAATACTACTAGTAGCTATATTATATAGGGATCATGTTGGCTTCTGCGTCATCGTTACATTTTCATCCATCCACAAGCTGAAATGGCCAGTCCTCCTTAGCTACTTATGGGAATGAAACCAAACTTGGACAGAATTGACGCACGTCTGGCACGCCAAATTTTTGCCTGGAACTTTGATGTAATTTTGTCTCTTTATATTGGGTTGTGTAGATGTGTGCTGGATACATGTATTTAGATTATAGATTTAATATTATTTTGGAAAGCTTTTTCGTTATACAGCTGCACATCTGAACCATATAACAAAATTTGTTTCGATATTATACACATACACTGTAATAAACAATTATTTTTTATTTTTACAGTCTCTCAATAGATATTACTGAAGAGGGCAGTGATGTTGGTGATGATTCTGACGATTAAGATTTTGAACCTAGCCTCAACTTCACTATTAAGGTTTGTCATGTTAATTTCATATGTTTCAGTTGTAACTTACATACTTGAAATTTTGTCCTTATAACAGAACCATGCATGATCATATGTCATAGGAGCTTTATTATACCCCCGCTCCACCGGAAGGGGGGGTATACTGTTTTACCTCTGTCCGTCCGTTCGTCCCAAGATGTTCATAACATTTTTCTCAGTAATTATTTGTGGCAGCAATCTGATATTTGGTCATAGGCTTCAGAAGGGTCAATCAAAAGTCGCAAACCCACTGCGTTGTCCATGGTCAAGTCCGGTAGAAGTCACATCCGATGAAGGGAAAGACATCAACAACAAATGAAGATCAGTTCTGATTTGGGTAACAGACACCCTGTAATCGTTGACCAGCTCGTGATGCCTGCCGTAGAACTTCTCGAGGGATGACCACAACATAAAAGCTGTCTACAAATCACTCAAATCCTTCATAAAGTGGACTTGTAATGATATGTTTAGTTGCTCATTCACTATACATTCGAGATATTCATCTTGAATTGAAAGTTAGGGCTCCATAGATCATAATCTCAATTCTATTGTTTTATTCTTGTGAATTACATTGTATGTATTTTTCTACTTCAGATGGCAGAGAAGTTACAACAAAAAGACAGCTAGATGGTCTGTGCAGCCTGTTAAAGCTGACAAGTCATATTCCTATGTTCCAAGACTATTAATGGTCATCATTTGTATGAGACTGCAAGATAATGAAGGAATGAATCAACGTGTGCAGATGGAAGTAGATGATCCCAGAGGATTCTCGGTCCATCTTGCATCAATTCCACAACCTCCAACTCAGGATAATATTGTAGCATCTCAGAAATCCATATTTGAAGACCAAGACAAAACAATTGACTATATTGTCGCATAAAATAAATTTAGATTGTCACTCTTTGTTTTTACTGGTCTAACAGAAATTCTGCACATTTAGAGTGGAAAAGTACCTAAGTCAGGATAATGGGCATTACAAATTGTCCAATGCACAATAATGATAATGTGTTGGTCTAGTTAGTACAAACCAGGACAACTTTTTAGGAACTCACAAGAAACATCTCTGCCAAGTTTGGTTAAATTCTGTTCGGCTGTTCTCAAGAAGAAGATGAAAATGTTGTTTCCCATAGGGTTTCAGTCCAAACTTTGACCTCTGCTGGTGGCCATTTTGAATTTTCAAATGGTGCAAACAGTAACAACACATGTTAAAGACATTCATAGGAACATATACACCAGATTTCAATTCAATCCCTTCAGCGGTTCCTGAGAAGAAGTTTCTTGAAAATCGACCAATCAGAATTTTCAAAGTCACATGGTGGCCATGTTTTTTGACAAATCTGCACAAAAGTAACAACTCTTGTGTAGGACCTCATAGAAAACATCTCTGCCAAGTTTGTTTTTGAATTATATAAAAGACTGTCAGTCCATGTTAGAAGAAGTTGTCAGTGCTGATAGAACTAAAAATAATAATAAGATGGCAAAACTTTCAAATTAAATTTACAATTCCAACTGATCAACTTGTGAAATTAACAACTCATTAAGGTTGATTTATTTTTTATTTTTGGTGTTTCAGCAATATTTCAGCTATATCATGGCGACCAGTTTTAGTTGTGGAGGAAGCCAGAGTACCTGGACAACCACCGACCATAGGGAAGCAACTGGTAAACTTTATCATTAGGGTATATGGGATAAAATACAAAATATTTCATGAGCAAGTTTTAATTAAATCGTCTAGGAATGAAACCCTTGTATAGTCCATATGGATCAGGATACGTGTCCCTAATTTTCCAAGTACAACAGCTTGGGATCACACGTCTGACACCAGCTCCAAGTCGGCCATGTGCCCAAATGGTATACTGGCGGTAGGCTGCAAACCTATTGGATCTGTTGTAATCCTCGTCATGGGGCATTACTACAAGTTCCTCTCGAAACATTATAGCAACCCCCAACAATGCCTCATCAAGGACAATCCATCAAAGTCCTGTAATAAAGACAAGAGATTTAATAAAAACAGAGTAAAGACAGATGGTTATACATTCATCTAGAAAAATGAGCTCTATTTAAAAAAAATATATAATTCATTATAAGTGAAATAGTTTGCACAAATTCAGTTTAGAGAAATAAAAAAAAGTCTTATTTTGGAAGGAAAGATTTTCTCGTGGGACTTTCTTATGACCACAGTTTTATTTCCTTTTTTGTTGGTTTATGGGAGAACCATTTTGGTCTTGCAAATTTTTTTTTTATCAATTTACCCCTCAAGCTATTCAATTTTAATTTTATATGGTTTTTTCCTAAAAAAAAAATTTTGATTCTGAATCTTGAAGAAAAAAATGTGGCTGGACAGGAGAGAAAAAAAAATATTCCGACTTGACATTTTGAAGAAAAAAAATTATTCCAGCACTTCGCCAATCTAATTAAAATTAGATCTACGCACTTGCTCCCTATTTTCTACACGAGCGACCCCAAAAAAAAGATAGAAAATAGGGAGCAAGTGTGTAGATCTAATTATACCCCCGCTGCCCGAAGGGGGGTATACTGTTTTACCTCTGTCTGTCTGTCCGTCCGTCCTTCCAAGATATTTTTCTCAGCAACTTGATAGCAGAAATCTGATATTTGGTAACAAGTTTCATACAGGTACCCCATATCGTGGGAAGCGTTTTTGGACCTGTCTGATTCCTACTTCCTGTTTGCCGACTTAGTTGGTTTTTTATACACATTGAACATATATACACATTTTTCTCAACAACTATTGATGGCAGAAATCTGGTGTTTGGTCACAAGCTTCATATAGGTACCCCATATCATGGGAAGTGGCAGGGGTATCATAAGTGAGCATTAGCTCACAGTTCACCTTGTTTTAATTAGATTGGCACTTCGCCGGAAAATAAGAAAATATGATTTTTGTGGCGTCTGAAAACAAAATTCTACGGCGAAAAAACGTGACATAGCCCCCTTCAAGGTAAATGGTCAGTCCCATATTATTTTGCAGCAACTGTCTTGTGGAACTAGAAGTAATGTCTCTTGTTTCTAATCCAGCCCAAATTTCTCTGAAACATTCCAGTCAATTAACAAATAAAACAACACTGGCTACGTCATTCGTTTTCATCAGACATGTATTTCACTGTGTTCTACATGTATGTCTCTGTTTTCATATTGTCGGTAAAACTGGCTAAAATAAATTGATTTAACATGTGTATCAAAATCTCGGGGAACAACTTCATAACTTATATGAGGAAAAAAACTAATTTAGTTATTTTTAAGGCCGGCAAAAATTTCCGATCGAAAATACGTAGTTGCTATAAAACAATGTGTCCCCATGGGGTGCCTCCTGGCATGTTTTCAATGGTTATCGTAGAAATATCGACTGAATCTGTTAAGGCATGTAGTTTTCATCAAAGAAAATCTATTCCTGATACAGAAATTATTTATTCTACGTCTTTTAGATACATTCGGTTCGCAAATAGCTTTTTTCCTCAACTTTTATAGAAACTTACCTCAATATCCATGCTGCAGCATCCGGGCTACTGGCATAAAAATAGATAAGTAAATAGAGTTGGCCTCGCCCAGGTCAGTGCATAATTAATTAGCTTCCGGTAGCGATGGTCAGCTTTTTTAGTCGAAAAAACAACGTTTCGATGCGTATTCGTCAATAATTCGGTGTTTAATCTTCATTTTATGAAGGTCAGTACGGAAATCGACAATAATTTTGGGTATGAAAAAATTACGCAGCTGGTAGACAATATCCCTTTAACATTGGTAAAAAATACCTAATAGCTGCAACAATTATTGATGGATCATTGATCAATTGCTTTACGTAACTATTCTACTAAACCAAGTTATATCTTTCAACTCAAACGTGAGCTAAAAGTTTGGAAATATATATTTAACCTATTCCACTTTGAAATGCTTATCCAAAACAGGAATCCGAATTTTAGACCTTTGTGTTTGTTTGTTTTGACTTTTCATGAATACGAGGCCCGTTTTGTGTTTGGTTTTCGGTTGAGTTATAAACTGTCCCTGTTTATCTTTTTTTCCTTTTCTTTTTTTTGTCAAGTTGTTTTGTGTATTATTTATATGTTATAATTAATATCAGTTAAATAATTCATCTGATCACAGATAGTTTCAACAGTTACAACTGTTCTTAAACCTTAATGAATTGGCAGACACATGTTCCAAATATTTTCGGCATTGGCTTTAACGTGACATTTATTCGATTTTTACATTTTTTCTATGTCTATTATACTTAATATGATTATACTTCAACCCGTGTCGTCATCAGAGTCATCATCACAAAAATCAATGATAATAGGTGCTATGACACTTCTATCTATACAAGTTTTCTTTGCAGTATTCTTTTTCAATGTTGACCACATGTTCTTCTGCTTTTGTCCACACATCTTTTGTATTTTTTCCGAAAGCTGCGTACATGAGTTCTTTAACATCTTTTAATCGGAAGGTGGTATTGTTTTTAGCCACGAAACCTTTGACTTGTGCCCTTATTAATTCTATCGGGTTAAGTTCACAGTGTCGAACGGGGGTTCTTAATACTTTTTCATATAATACTTATTTGGTATCAGTAGCAGAAAAAGGAATGTTGTGTTGTGTAAGATAGTTTTGGAGAACAGTTTTTTTCTGACTAAAATTTGGGCACACCGTATCTTCTGTTCTAACATTGTGATAACTTGCATTATCTAACACAACCAAACTATGATTTTCCAGACCAGGCATCAATTGATTTTCAAACCACTCAAGAAAGACAAAACTATTCATCTCTTGGTGATAGTCACCATCCTTTGATTTGACCAGAAACACTAAATCGCAGCCGTCAATCAAACCCTTACGTCGCGTACCTGCATGCAAAACAATCAAACGCTTGCTTTTACCCAAGGGTATTTTTGGGGCATCAAACCCATCATTGGGAAGCCACATATAATATGTGCAGTGATTTTGGTTAACCCATGTTTCATCCATGTACACGATATCATACCCTGCTTCCCTAAAAGATTTGATCTTTCTCAGATAACTACACCTATCATTGATAATAGACACTTGATCGTACAGAACTCTTCGATTATCACCTATTTTTTTTATAAGTATATCCAAGATCAATGAGAGTTAGAGTAAGTTTAGACTTTGATATTTTAATAGAATCTTTTATTTCCTTATGTATTATTGAGACGGTCGGAGCAATTGTCCGTGAATATAAACCTTGGAAACACAATGATCAAAGTCGTCCGAAATTTTAGCTCTTTCTTTGGGTGTGATTTGACTTACAAGGCCTCTTACCATTCATAATACGGTGCATTGAAGTGTAAGACACACCCAAAGCTTTAGATGTCCTTTGATATACCCTATCAAATGAGACAATTGGCTTTTTCGTTGCCTTTTCCTCACTAAAAAAGGTAAACAACTTTTTTACAAACTTTTGGCAGACTTTTTACCCATTTTACAAAAAATGCAAAATATAACAATAATTTATGAGAGAAATGCTTGTCAGGTTCGTCTAAAGTACACGTGGCTGAGAGAAAGATTTTACAGGTAAGATACCTGACGTACGGATGGTTCTTCTATAAAGTACATCTACCCCCACCTGAAAAATTACAACAAAATAGGACCAAAATACAAAATTCCATCTTAGTGCAGCTTCAGCCAAAAAAATAAGAAGCATTACTGTAAAATTTTTAGTTAGCACTCCTAATTCTAAAAAAACTCTCGTTTATTTTGCTGTTCAAAAATCTATAGTTTAAAAGATATTTGGATTTTTCGTTATTCTAATCAAAACATTATTACTTTAGTTACCATAGTAACTTATGTGAAGATTTAAATAGAGAAAACAGATGATAATACTGTCTACGACATCAACATCTAGTATATGTATAGGTCAATCACAATGACGTCACAAGATCGTTTTAATTTTACACGTGCTAAAACTAAGCTAGTAATGGAAAACATTTAAAACAAAAGACAAGAAAGAAAGGGGGTTGTACTCCTGAGTGTTAGCCATTGATAACCGATATCAAATGTTCAAGATACCTACTAATAAAGGATATTATTGTTACCCTTGATTTTATGAAGATGTTGATATTATAAGTTTAAGTCTAACACTTCTGGACTTGTATGATTTATTGATTGATTGATTAAAGTCCATTGTCATATATTTCATGCATATTCATGACGATAACAAGCTCAACAAAATAGAAAAATTATACAGAAATACATCTTTCAAAAAACCTTTATGCGAAATAATATATAAAAGTAGTGATGTCTTTCTAGAAATACAGATTGTAAAACTCTCCTCCACCATTAAAAATAACCACCACGATTTGTAAATTAAATACCATTAATTTACCTTGATACAGGCACGTCAATTACAAATGTCGGGGTTAACCATGTTAAACTATTTCTGTGGGATCACACATTGGAAGTGGTGTTAAACATGTATACCCCCCTAACCAAAACATTTCCATTCACAGGAAAATAGTATTAGAAGGATCGAAAACACCATAAGGAAAGAATATTGTTTCGTAAATGAACCAATGTCATGGAACACAACCCATAGATGGCATAGTCGTGTAAAGCATTCTTAAGTAGATAGATGCCCACTCGTGCGTACTGATTTGTTCGACATTACAGTTGGAACCATGCTAAGAAATATTTTCCTTCAATCCTTTAATTTGGTATCTACAGTTTTATCGTGGTATATTGTGTATTGTTGGTATCGCTAGGTTACTCTTTCTAACATTTTTATTGGATTTGAGAACTTTCCGAAATCGTTGTAGTTTTGTTTTTCATTTTATTTTACTTTAATTAGTGAAGCATGAATTGTCTCCCCTTCAGGAGCAACTTGCGTTCACCTCCCGCATTTTGTGGGGTTTGCGTTGCTCATTCCTTGTTTTTTTATGTGTAGTGTTTTGTGGGTCCTAGTTTTTTGTCCGTTTTCGATTGGTCATTGAATTGTGCATCCTCTCTCGATATGTGGCTTCTTATTATCCCGTGGTTATCTTCAAGCTTACTTAATTAAATGATGCCTTGCGTAAGATGACAAAAAGCGTATATTACTTTAGTATTTTAATTTTAATACATCTTCAAAGCCAGACTAGTGCTGTGATAAGTTGTTTCCCAAAGGAATAATACTACGATACAATCTTATTGTACGCTATGAATGGTTTGGTTTCTCTACAATCTACCTAAAATAGATAGTTTGAATAATTCGTCTTTACTTTATTACTTCCCTGTTCAATGAAGCGGAAAAATAGAGTACTAATTATATGACCAGAAACTAAATGGCATCATAATGGATATAAAACGAAAGTAATCAACCATAAAGCAACCAATTGACTATAGAATAGAAAACAACCGCTGTTAAGGGCACTTTTATGTATAAAACAGTTTCCTGTTGATCATATTCATGATGAGACGATTGCCATCAGCAACCCGCATAGGCAAACAGTTATCAATGCTTATATAGAAAATATCTAGTCGACTAATAAACCCAGTAAGACATTAACAATCAAATAATTGTGATATTTTTGTTTTGTGTTTTCGTTTTATTTATGTTCCACCAGAAAAGAAAACGGTTATTGCATGACGAGGGGTGTAATGGCACAATAACGAAGTTAAGTGATAGCTTTGTAATGCCAGATATATACATCCATTATATAGATTGTTCGAGGAGTTTTCATGTGTAATTGACTAATTGTACACTGACTAATAACAGCAATCGTGTATATTCAGGTTGGATCTATCTGTAGACATCCAAGTTGACTGACTCGCCATAGCAGGTGATAACTTTTATTTTTTCTGATCTAATAACAATACATACATAGCATGTACATGTACACATGGCATCCTATTAACCGATTCAATCCCACTATAAATATACGTCTGAAAATTAAACCAAACCGTGTTAGAATTAGATTTTAGAGCTGTCAAACGGGATTTGAACCCACACCATTGATACACTGCAGCACCATTCGCTTAGCCTTACATCCAACGCCCTAGACCACTCGACCACATCCATATATATATATATATATATGACTGTTCTAAACCAGGAGTTCATACGCCATATGGTGTGGTCTTTTAGTGTTCAATGATTTGAGGTAGGAGATGGTTTAGTGATTTTGGTGGAAATGTTGACCATCGATGTTTACACTCTTTTTATTTCTAATTCAAATTGGTTGACATTCTCAAAACAGATGGCATGACTCATTTCGTAAAACACGTAGACATCTAATCCAGTTGACATAATCATAAAATAAGATAAAGCCCTTGCTTCCTCTTATTAACAATGTATTTTGACATTCAAGCTTATGACTGTTTGAAGATACCAAAAGGGTAATCGGCAACCGTAAGTGGAAGAAGGACAAATAATGCAATGTTCAAAGGAAAGCAGGACAGATAATACAATGGCCAAAGGAAAACAGGACAGATAATACAATGGCCAAAGGAAAACATGACAGATAATACAATGGCCAAAGGAAAACAGGACAGAAGAACAAACAATAATCTACAAATCACTACACAGAAAACTAAAGATTGAGAAGCACGAACCCCATTAAAAACAGGGGGGGTGAGCGTAGGTGATCCCGAGGGGTACATCAGGATGTAATCGATTAGAATGTAGAGAGACGCTGCTGAATATTAATTAGAGAATTGCTAAATTCGCGTTAAACTGCATTCCATCAGCACATTTAACCCCATGATTAGGTTCATTGATATATTAATTAATGTTCCACAATATAGCCAACTACAACAATATGAACCCTTCCTTGTCAATCTGCAAACTGTTTTACACTAAAATATACAGGCTCTGCTGTAAATTTAGGTCATGATCCAATTATTACTTTTGAATTAATGTCTTATTGTGCATTTCGCAAATCAAAAACAAAACTGGTGATGTAACATTTTAATTAATCAATTGAATCGTAGACGTCCGTGAAATACTAATTCCCAACTTTTTTTTTATTTCTAGGCCCTCACAGTACATGTGAAGTCCATTCGCATGCCCAATATGAATCAAATAAATACACCGAATACACAGGTTTACAGTCGACATATGACTATCAAACGATTATGTCCCACATTAAAATGCGACATCTTGGACGAAAATGAAATAATGGTCGCAATAAAGCAAAACCTTAAGCGGCATTACCGTACCTAATGAATTGTCATGACCTACTGTTTCACCAAATCAACATATCGATCAAAAAATATTTTAGAAAGAAACAAGACCTGCCTTTAATTTCAAGGATTTAAAAAGCAGGATATAGTTCTTTCGTGCAAAAATGGGTAAGACAGACGAACCTGGGTGCTGGCTAATAAAGATCATCATAATCAATCTTCCTTTATAATAATAAAAACAAACAAACAAACCCATGTATATCAAATTATAAACCATGTGGTACTATGTGGACGTCTTTGGCCACAAAATTGATTTAGCATTACACGACCCAGTATCCATAGAAACCATCATGTTCAGACGAGCAAATTTGACATGGTCAACTGGTCATGAAAGACGACATGCACGTGGGATTCTCTCATTATCAATAGAGTCGAAGACGAGTATTCGTTCGAATTGAAAGAAGAGTATGGAGATACCAAAGGGGTAATCCTTATCCGTGAGTCGAAGAACAGACAACATAATGTCAATCAGAAAAAGTACAAAAGGACAAACAACGATCTACAAAACATACACAGAAAACTAAAGATATGTTGTTGACCTGAGTGAATCTCGATTTTATGCATAATGTCAAGATCATGCGCATTTTTCTTTCTTTTCTGCTTTTAATCATATGTAGATACAATGATTGCGACCGTTGGTCATCTCCATTTTTTTTATCTCGTATCATAGCTTAGAATTGATCTTCTTGCATGTGTAAGACATGTTTTGGTAGCATACCCTACAGCAACCGGTAAACACAAATATATTTTTATTTAAAGGTATCGTTTTATTGTCAATAAGTTTAAGACACCAAATAGATATGTCATCGGTAAGGATCCAACAGTCTTTATCATTGAAATACATCAAATGGCGACGATGGGTTAATCGGTGATGTAGAGGACTTATTATTATTATTTTCATTATTATTAGCTTAATGATGCCATCAGTGTTCGATCAAGCTAAATGTCTTCTATTTCTGTAATGATACCAGGATTGGTGTTTAAAGACTCCAACATTGAATCACGAATCAATCAAAACCGACTCATGCACGAACTTGGTGAAGCACATCGTCTAATATCATGTGCAAAAGATCGTGTATCTCTTTCAATTTCTCGCTCTGGCATTCTTTCTATAACGGCACTTCGTACGACTTATCTCTGACGTGTTTTTTTTTTGCGACTTTCTGTTTATCCTATTAACGAAATGAATCTGGCTGAGATGCAAAACTCTCGGCTTGCTTGCCATTCTTGTGATAAATGAAAATATATCTATGTGTACAGGACAGTCCTTGTTTCAGATAAGTGCCGGATTTACCATTGTGTTTAGGTGTGCTTAAGCACAGGGCCTCGTTGGCCAGGGGGGCCTCATCTTCCGGTCAAACATTTTTTTACGATGCATTTTATGTGGTGTAATTTTAAATTTGAAGGCGTTCTGTTTCGGAGCGATTCCAGACATAATGATAGAGTTGATAGCCTATTGGAGTGTGCCACAAAGCAGGCAGTCATGACAGTGGCTCAGTGGCATAGAAACCAAATTATTAGGGGCCTCTGGTCATTGACAAGAAAAAAGGTTGAAGATGGATTCATGCTTAAGGGGTACAATTTTAAATTTGACGGCGTTCTGTTGAATTTGGACAGTTATAGAAGAATGTAAAAGCATAAAATAGCTATTGATAGAAATTTACTTTAAGAACTATATTCGTCAAGTCCTTGCATATGTAGAGAAGCTTCAATCTAATGAGAAGAAAAACTGACGTTATTTTTGCAACAAATCCCGAAATTTATTATCAAGATGTTTTTCCAACATGAAACAAAATAGCAAAAAAAGTAAAGGGGTAGTTATTCTTTTTTTATACAAATGTGAAACATAAATAAGTAATTTTGGTCGTTATCTAATGTATGCAACCTTTGAAAGTATAAAAGTAAAAATGGTGATGATAATAATAAAATAAAGTGTAAATAAGAATAATGGATGAGGAAATATTTGGTGAGAGGTGGAAACACCTATCCAAAAGCAAGATCTTGCCCAAACGGAAGACAACATACAGACATTAAGATGAGTTGCCTTGGGACTGTGGTCTGTGTGGTCACCCGTAAATAGATCAAGATGAAGTGACCTGAACTTTTGACACTCGTTTGAAGATACTGTTACATCTTGGCACCTGAATATGTGCTTCATATACCTGTTGATTATTATCTATCTGTGCACAACTCTGGTAAAATATATTTGCAACACCACCACTGATATTATATACATACATACATACACACGATATACCTTTTTCTGAATAGCAGTTTATTCATGATGGTGTTATCTTACGTTTTCGTTATCCATATTAAAGCTATTCGTCTTTGCTGATATTTAAGGGTTTTACAAGTTAACACTAAAAAGACCACACCATATGGCGTATGAACTCCTGGTTTAGAACAGACATACTGTCTTCATACACTCTGTCCTTGCAAACAAGCTCTCACTCGCGCTCAAGGTAACAGGCTAGGTTACCGATAGCGATACTGTCTTGGTATTTTGTTTGCTGTATTCTCAGTCTCAATACTAGTCATTATGTTGCCAGCAATATGGTGTATGGTTAATTTTTTTTTGGAAACTCATATTATTGTTACTGTATGTTAAAATGGTTTATTATGAGTTATTTTATTAGTGTACATAAATGACCCATATAATATAGTTGTTAAATAAAGGTTTAGTTTAATTAAATTAGTTTTACTCCAAATAAAGCATATACATTTACAATTTCTATTATAAAATTCCTAAAATCATTTATTAGTGAAAAAAAATAAAATAAGTTTTTTCATCAAATGGTTATGACGGTCCACCAATACAATTAAAAGTAAAAGAGGTCCATGGAGAAAAAAAGTTGAGAACCACTGCGCTAACTGATGCTTAGATTTAATTACATGATGTTGACTGTAATGATTGCCCTGTCTGTTCTCTTCTTAACAAGGTTGACTGTTTCATTATTTGACCTGCGTAAGACAGTGTTGGGCGGGTTGGGGCTCTGGGTAATATAAAACAGCTTTTAGTTTGTTGAAGACGCAGTGTACATGTCTGACCTAATATTGCGTAATATTTTAACTATTCCTAATTTTCCGGAGCATGTATGCCTGACTGCCTGTGTAGGACTACTGGGTCTAAATCCTTCAGGACCCAAGTAAGGGGTCTCATAGCTTAATTAGCACAGGGTATCATATGTCCTAAATCCGGCACTGATTAAGATATATTAACTGACACCAATAACGGTTAACTCAAAAAGTGTGTCGAAGTGCTTCAAAAATTGACAATCTTTAAATTTCAATATGAAATATAAGCAGTACTAGGCAGTATTTTTATCGTTAAAACACGTCATTCATTCAATTTCGTGTTTGTTTTTCACTTCGTTTAAAGCTACATTATAGAATGATATAATATTACGGAGATTTTATAACAATAAATACGCTACCATAATAAAATTTAGATAACATCCACTAGCAGCTGACATGAACCGGAAACAAAAAAAGACTGATGACCTCTATCCTAGCTTGGCGGAAGCGCACCCTATTCCTTCATCACTTTTCCGGTTCCACTACTGCATGCAGCAAGTGTGACGTGATTTTGGAGAAAAAAATTATAAATTTTTTCTACATTTGTGAAACTAAGCAGTTTTTTTTATAGAAGTATTATACACAGATAATACAAGATACTAATTGAATTGTTATGGAAAATAGAGAAGAACAAGGACTTGGTCTTTCTCCCTGCCGGTCAGCTACCACCTCGGATGAATTTTGGGATAGGGGTTTGGAAGATAATCTATAATTTCCTATATCTGTTGCTCCGGCAATAGACTACATTTTGGATGGTTCCAGACAGATTTTTACACCTTCTGTTTCTAATATACCGAGCTCCGTCACTGGCCCCAATAATTCATCTGGGTCTGAATTGAGGCTGACTCGTCCTCAGGTCAAGGCTACGCACACCTTTAGTAGACCTATTGATACCACTATTACTAGCTCCTCCATGGCTCCTTCAGGAATAAGGAGCAGGGCTCCTTTAGACTCTTCAATTAGTGAAGATATAAAGGCGTTAACAAATTCTGTTAACCAGTTCCAGGCTATTACCAAGGCCCAATACCTGGAACTGGGTAACCGTCTTTCTTTGCTCGAGAAGGAGGAAATTTCCCATATTATCAATGCCGAAGCCAGTGAAGGTGTTGATAATATGGATTCCGACGGGGAAGACACATTTTCTCTGGTACCTAGAAGTCAGGAGGATAATTTTTTATCCCGCGATGAAATTTGCTCTCCTGTTTCTAGTAGAAGGCCCCAACTTTCATGGGCTTTGGGTGGTCCGCCTCCATCTTTAGATGGTGAATCATCCATTCAAGGAGAGGATGAGAATCCATCAGCGATTGGATATTGGGAAGCGCTCACACATAGAGTTTACACCATTCGGCGTGAAATCTTTGAAGTTCCCATGTCTTCCCCACCTCGGAAAGTACTTGCTCCCTCTGATTTTATGTCGTGCTCAGGTTTGGTGAATGACAAACCTAAAGGGTATAAGTCCTTCCCAGAATCGGGACATACTAAGTCAGTTCTTGATTTAATGAATGAATCGATTTAGGATTTTCATTCTAGCAAGGGTACTGGGAATAAGTACAATGGGTTTGGTCCGGTCACTTTCCCCTTTTCAAAGATTAGATCCATGGATTTCGCTATTCACGATTCTTCTCTGGGGAAAGGGTGTCCGTCCTGTGATAAGACATACTCTGCCTTATTGGGGAGAAAACCTGTAGAGGGATTGGGTTTAAGCCAGTCCACATGGGCTAAGTCAGATAGTAATATTCGACTTATGTCTAGTGTACTTGGTACAGCAGAACATTTTATGGCTGCTGCTGGTTCTTTACTGAAGGACAAAAGGGATGAGTTTGATGAACTCAGGTCTCTCCTTCTACAGGTGGACCAAAGCCTTGGTGTTTCACAACTCCTTCTGATGGGTACCTTGTTCAACTTTACCCTGTCTAAGAGACAAGAGATGTTGGATAAATCACCCATGCATGAGTCTCTTAAGAAGACTGTTGTTTTCCCCTCTAGTGAAGGACAAATTGTTTGGTCTTCCATAGGGAAAACGTCAAGAAGAAGTTAGTAAAACACCACAGACCGTGAAGGTAGATGTCCAAGTTTCTAATGGGCAGAGAAGAGTCACTATTTCACAGTCCCATTCAGAAACTGGCCCTATGAAGAAGGGCTCGGGGAAAACCATCAGGGTATCGCAAGAGATCAGCTACTAGAAATTCCTCATCTACCACAGGTAAAAAAGCCAAAGTGGTACATGGAAAATATTATAGTAAGTGATGGTCCACCCCCTCCGTCAGTACAACCTACCGAGGAAGAGGAGTTTTTTCCAACTCCTTTTCCTCATATTCCAGTGGGAGGCAGATTAGCCAACTTCCTGAATCAGTGACAGTGGCAATTGATCACTTCAGACAAGTGGGTTCTTTCAGTACTGCGGGGGTCTGGAACTTCAGTTCCAGAGTCGACCTCCATTGTCGTCAGTTCCTCTGAACATGTCAGTGACTAGGGACCCAGACAGGAATATATTGCTTCAAGAATAGGTTCACACTGTTCTGCAGAAAGGTGCTGTAGAATTAGTGAACCCTCCTCTTATTCCAGGTTTCTATTCCCGCCTTTTTCTTGTACCAAAGAAAAATGTGAAAATGAAACATGTGAATGAAACACCTCTCCGTCCTGAATCAGCATCTAATAGTGCGGCATTTCAAGATGGAGACCAACATATCTATCAGGGATTCAATTCATTTAAGTATGTGGACAACGTCTCTCGATTTGACAGACGCCTATTTCCATATTCCTATTTCCCCCAAGTTCCGCAAGTTCCTGAGATTTGTTTGGGAAGACAGGGTATTCGCTTTCAAGACGATGCTTTTTGGCCTATGTACAGCCCCTCTAGTATTTACCAGAATTTTCCAGGCAGTGGTAGCACATTTACACAGCCAGTCAATTTTCATCCATTCCTATTTGGATGATTCCCTGTCGAAAAATATGTCCCAATTTCTTTTGAGAAATCATAGTTACCCATTTTGTGATAGGGTTGCTCCTCAAACTGGGTTTCCTAATTTCATGGAAGAAGTCGGAGCTAGTACCCAGCAAAGACTTCATTTTCATATGGATGGGAACTTTATCGGACAGACCTGGGACTAATTTTTTCCCCAGAGGAAAAAAATGTAACTCTACAATTTCTGGTGAACAATTTTTTTCAGATATCGTCAGTACCAGCTCTTCATTTTTTACAGCTGATAGGTTTTCTGATTTCTCTGATGGATGTTATTCCTCTGGGCCGTCTACATATACGACCAATTCAGTGCTACCTGAGGGAGTTCTAGCATCCAGTTACTCAAATGTGGGAGGCTTGTATTCTTGTTCTTCACAGACTACTGCCTCATCTTCAGTGGTGGTTACAGAGGTCCAACCTTTTGACAGGTGTACCTCTGGACCCCCCCCCCCCCCCAGATTCCACACTGACTCTTTACACAGACGCCTCCCTAACATGATGGGGTGTCTTCCTAGAAGGGAGAACAGTGTCAGGGGTGTGGAAAGATTGTCATTTAGAAGAACACATAAATCTTCTGGAAATGAGGGCAGTTCTATTGTCATTGAGACACTTCCAAAAAGTGATTCAAAGACATTCTCTGTTGATAGCCACAGACAATAAGAGAGTGGTGGCTTATCTTCAGAATCAAGTGGGAACTCACTCCTTTTCTATGTATCTTCTATGCAGAGAAATGATGTTGCTATGCGACAGTCTCCAGACAGTGTTGACGGTGAGACATATCCCAGGCAATCAGAATCTAATAGCGGATGCATTATCTCGATTCTGTGTTCCAGTGCATCCAGTAATCTTTCAAGCAATCACTCTGATATGGGATCGCTCCCTGATAGATCTGTTTGCCACCAGTTTCAATTACAAACTGGAGACATTTGTCTCTCCAATCCCAGACCAGAAAGCGTGGGCAGTGGATGCAATGACCATCTCCTGGAAATGGATGTTCAATAACATCTTCCCACCATTTCGTCTTCTCCAGAGGATTTTACACAAGATAAGAGAGGATGGTTGCAAAACCATTCTTAGAGCTCCGGCTTGGCCAAGACAATCTCGGTTCCCGGATCTCCTACTGTTATCGTGTGCAAAACCGCTTCGTCTTCCCTTGAGAGGGGACATTTTGTCTCAATTCAAAGGAAAGAAGCTTCATCAAGGCTTGGAGAAACTCCATCTGCACGCATAGTTTCTGTCAGGACGTCTATCAGACAGAGGGGCTTTTCTGAAAAAGCAACCAAGCGCATCTCTGGAGCAGTTAGACAGTCAACAGGGGCAATATATGACTCAAAGTGGTCAATCTTTTGTTCTTGGTGTCTGTCAAAACAAATTGATCCTCTCAGTATCACTGCTCAGCAACTAGCTGAATTTTTTCTGTATCTTTTTGAAGACAAAGGTTATGCACCTTCTACCATTAAGGGTTACAGGTCAGCTATTGCAAGGACAATCCATCTCTCAGGCGGCCCTGATTTTGGTAGTGATGAGTTTTTATCACTCATGTTTAAAAATTGTGTATTGAACGTCCGAAACAGAGACGTTTTGTACCGCTTGGGTCTTGGGAATTGTTCTAAAAGTTTTACAGCTTCCACCGTTTGAACCTTTAGACCTTATTTCTTTTAAATTTTTAGTTCACCTGGACCAAAGGTCCAGGTGAACTATTGCCATCACTTGGCGTCCATCGTCTGTCGTCCGTCGTCTGTAAACTTTTCACATTTGAAGCTTCTTCTCCGAAACCACTTGGCCAATTGGAACCAAACTTAGCAGGAATGTTCCTAGGATGGTCCTCTACAAGTATTCTATTTTTCGTTCCAGTCGGATATTCAACATGGCTGCCAGGGCCAATAATATGCTCTGATTGACTGAAATTTCAAAGATCTTCTTCTCTGAAACTAATGAACTGACTGAACCCAAATTGTAAATGACTGATCATTGGAATGTCCTTTACCAAGTTTCTGCTTTTTATGCCGATCGGAAATCCAAGATGGATGCTACAGCAGGACATAGATTAACTTTGGACCCTCTGGGAAAATGTTCAAATGCCTTCTTTTCAGAAACTACAAATATGATTAAAGCCAAACTGTACATGAATGTTCATTGGATGGTCCTCTACAAACGTTAGGTTTTTCGTTCCGATATGAAATTCAAAATGGAGGCTACGGTAGGACTTAGTTTAACATTGGACCCTATGGGAAAAACTTTTCAAAACGTTTCTTCTCTGAAACCACTTGGACAATTGAAACCAAACTGCCCAGGAATGATCATTGAAAAATTCTCTACAAACTTTATGTTTGATTTGCCGATCGGAAATCCAAAATGGCAGCCACCGCAGGCCATAGATTAACATTGGAAATGTTCAAATGCCTTCTTCTCAGAAACTACAAATCAGACTGAATCCAACTAGACAGGAATGTTCATTGGATGGTCCTCTACAAAGCTTACGCTTTTTGTTCCGATATAAAATGGAAGATGGCGGCTATGGCAGGACTTAGTTTAACATTGGACCCTATGGGAGAAGTGTCTCAAAACGCTTCCTCTCTAAAACCACTTGAACAAATGAAACCAAACTGCCCAGGAATGATCATTGGAAGGTCCTCTACAAAATTTATGTTTTATATGCCGATCAAAAATCCCAGATGGCCGCCACTGCAGGAAATAGATTAACATTGGACCCTCTGGGAAAATGTTCAAATGCCTTCTTCTCAGAAACTACAAATATGATTAAAGCCAAACTGTACATGAATGTTCGTTGGATGGTCGTCTACAAACTTAAGGTTTTTCGTTCCGATATGAAATTCAAAATGGCGGCTACGGCAGGACTTAGTTTAACATTGAACCCTATGGGAAAAATGTTTCAAAACGCTTCTTCTCTTAAATCACTTGGACAATTGAAACCAAACTGCCCAAGAATAATCATTGGAAGGTCCTCTACAAACTTTGTTTTTATTATGCCGATCCGAAATCCAAGATGGCTACCACCACAGGTCATAATATTAACACAGGACCATATGGGAAAATACAGCAATATTTTTTTCTTTTGAAGCTATTGCACTGACTTAACCTAAACTGTGCATCAATCATTGGAAGGTCCTTTATAAACTTCGTGTTTTTTATGTTGATCGGAATTCCAAGATGACTACCACTGCATGACATAGTTTTTATATAGGACCAATTGGTTCTTTTTATAACCAGATGAACGATACAGGCTCTTGAGAGCCTCTGGTTGACTTATAAATGCTGTTTTCTTTTAGCTTTGGCTACAGGTCGCAGAAGAAGTGAACTTCATGCTCTTTCTGTTTCTGAGTCCTGTATTCGTTTTGCGGCAGACAAGTCCTCAGTTACCCTTTTGACTGACCCAGCTTTTTTCTTAGCTAAAAACGAATTATCAGAAAAGGGTTCTGGGATAATTGTTATTCCAGCATTATCCAATTCAGGTCCTACAAATTTATGTCTAGTTCGTACTTAAATTAAATTAAAGTATTTGGACACAGCTTTTGGAGTAAGGTCTAAAGATTCAAACAGGCTTTTTGTTCCCATTAAACAGGGGAAAAAATACATCACTGCAAAAGCCATTTCTTCATGGATTTGCAGTATTGTCATGTTGGCATATAAGTCTGCGGGAATTACCTTACCAAGAAACCAGGTTAAAGCCCATGAAGTTAGGACAATAGCCTCGTCTTGGAGTATTTTTAATTCTGCCTCCTTGACAGAAATTTTATCTGCAGGATTTTGGAGGTCGGATAATACTTTCTATTATCATTACCTTCGTTCCATGCCACAACATACTGACAACCTCTATTCTTTGGGGCCTTTAGTTTCAGCGCAAAAGTAATTTTTCCTCCTACTAGTTAATACTTTTAGGGGATTCAGCGCTATGATAAATTCTGTTATCTAAATTGTATTATGGTAGCGTATTTATTGTTATAAAAACGTAAATTTTAGAAATAAAATTATCTTTTGCTAAATAAATACCTACCATAATAAATTAGAGATCCCACCCCCTCCCCTTCATCCCCTTTTTTATTCTGCTTTGGATTGGAAAAGTGATGAAGGAATAGGGTGCGCTTCCGCCAAGTTAGGGTAGAGGTCGTCAGTTTTCCGTTTGTTTCCGGTTCATGTCAGCTGCTAGTGGATGTTATCTAAATTTTATTATGGTAGGTATTTATAACAATATATTAAGAATAAACAGGTAGAACGTGCTAAAGTGGGTCACGGATCACTGTGAGTAGCAGGTGTAGTCACGTGACTTGTCTCATTGGTAATCGAGAAACAGATACGGTGTTGAAAAAACTGTTGGTACTCATCAATATTGACAAATGCAATAAAATTGTATGTTTGTCTTCAAGAAATATGATAGACAAAACCATGTGTGAATTTTTATGACGAAATATCTCTGATTTCTATGTAAATTTACGAGTTGAAGTGGGGAAACACCCACAGGTAATTTTAGCGATGTATTTTTATCTTGGACAAGAATAATGAGCGTCCTGATTGGATGACCGATTTAAAACACACTGACTCCGCATGGTTTAGCAAGGTTACTCAGGTCAATAGTTTATAAATATAGAATCTTGACATTTCCAGCTTTCCAACCATGTAAGTATTTTTGTTCTACAGCAAGGAAAAGCATATTAGGGAACGATCATTTAACTTGAAGGGGGGGGAGGGGGGTTATGGTTTTTTTTCAAAAAAAAATATTCTGATTCCCAATGTTGCTGAAAAAAATATTCTGATTTTGGTGGAGGAAAAAAATATAATCTGATTCAGAGTTTTTGTGATATATTCTAATGTTGAATTCTGAAAAAAAAAAATCGCGCTTAGCGCGACAAAAAAAAAATATTCTAACTCTCGTGTTGTCCGAAAAAAAAATTATGAACGAAACAAAAAACCATAACCCCCACCCCCTGCAAGTTAAATGGTCGGTCCTTTACTGAGTGAATTAAAGGTTAAAATGTTATTATTTTTTAAATATAATTATTTTTTAAAAAGAAAAACAGCTATAACTGTGTTCTTTGTTATATAACAGAAACTAATTTTAATTCTAAAACATTACGTTTTTAGATTGCCGAAATTTAATCTTGATAAAACCCTCGACTGTTGAAACCTTAAAATATCGATGTACTTCATGAATATAAAGAACACCAAAGTACACGTAATAAGAGTCAATAATTGTATGTACCTTTTTACCATGCTAAAGGGGGAGAGCTCAGGTCAACCGGATTGCCGAATCCACGTGCAGTTTGATCAACCGATATTAGACGAGACATTGTGAAATGAAGGATTACAGAGCGTTTTCTAAATAAGATGTCTAGATGGATATCCAGGTAATAATAATTTCACACGATATCCATTAGTGTGTATTTATGCTGTTATTTACCTGGTTATGTAATATTACCGTACGGATATATTGAAACGTAAGTACACACAGATTTACATTTGAAGCAGGAATAATAAATAAGAAAATAAAAAATATAGAGCAATTACATTTTATTTTAACATATAAATGGTATCTGCTTCAGACAGTTGCAGGTGAATAGCTTTATGTTGAATTTTAAAATTTTAAATAAACCAGGACAAATGTTATGGTTTAATCTAAGGTAAAGATCTCATCTTTTTTTTTTACGCTAACACGTGGAATAAGAGTGTCTTAAGCCATGGGTTACATGGTAAGCATTTTCTTACAAGAAGAATTTCGAAAGCGACGACTGGAAAAGAAACGAAATCGTCGTAAAGATTGATAAAATATGAAATATATTTTTTCTTTAAGGATAATTTGACACCATTATATAACTGCTAATACTTGTCGAAAACAACATACATGACCATAATCTATGCAAAATCAAAGTATACTTATCTACTACATAGATTATAATAATGCAGAATTTATTGGATTATCAACTGAGTTATAATTAGTAAGTTTAACTGTAAGGAATCATACGACTATTCTTAGGTCATATTCACTATGTCAAAGGTCATCGTACGACAACTTTTAATCAAACGATAACAATTACAGTTACAATAAAAAGTCTTCCGTAGCAACCTAGTTTCATTTTCATTACACATGCGTAAATAATTGTATTGTTTTCAATATTATTAAATGAAATATTATTTCCCGGGAAAGTCTTAAAAGAAGACCGAAGTGTTCTCTTTATAACAGACAATCTACAGAATATACACAAACTGAGGAAAGTTTTTTAATCGGACTAATGAATGACGTTTTAAACAAATCCAAAGAAGCAAAATTCTACATGTTCCTGATTATTTATTTTTCAACAATAAATATATTTTGCAAACCATTCCTAGCCCTATTTATAGAGCAGTTTTTATGTTATGTTGCTAACATAGCAGCGTGTCTTCTATCGAGTCCGAAACGGCATTGGTGGTATAATGGTTAGTGTGCTCGTCTCGAGTGTGGTAGATCGTGGGTTCGAGCCCCGGTCGGGTCAAACCAAAGACTAAAAAATTGGTATGTGTTGTTTCCTCGCTAAGCACGCAGCATTAAGGAGTAAGAGCAAAAATTGGTTGGCTCGGAATCAGAATAATGTGTCCGAGTGTAATGACATGTCTATCCGCGGACTGTTGTTTCAGTGAGCTAGCACTATGAATAACCAACTCAGCATGTTGGTCTAGAACTAAGCGGACCTCATCATCATCTCAAAATTGCTGAGATGGCGTTAAACAACAATCATTCACTCTATCGCGTTTGCAAAAACAAGCCGTCCGATAGACGCTTTAAAATCGGATTAAACCCACCATTTCTTTAGAAATGCCTGTACCAAGTCAGGGTCATTACGGTTTTCACAGTTTTCCGGTTGTTGACTGATTTTGTCTGTTTATATACTTATGAGTTTTGACTTTCCCTTTGTTAGAATGATTACCCTTATTGAAAATCACGTGTGAAGAGGCTATGATGCATGAAATCTTTCTAATAATTCAAACTCAGATGCACTTCCTTAAAGATTTTCACCATAAGTGACCACCTGTAGACGATGACGAATGGCAATTATAATAAGATAATTATAATTTACATGTATTATAAATATTATCCATGTTTGATACTTTATTTTATATGTTGTGCTATTGCAAAATATGTACATTTACGAGGGTATCACCCGACATGTAGTCAATGTTTCCACACTGACGTGGTTTATTAGATATATTTATTATTGAAATGTACAGTTCCTAAATTATGTTGATTTTGTCCTGTTTATGTCCTTTGGTTTATTGCTTCCAAACTTTTGAACTTTTAAATTATTTAACTTTCAAATATCTTGATATTGAGCGTACCTGATGAAGATTACACCAGAAACGCGTCGTGTGTACTCAATTTGATATCTATGTTTTTATCACCAAGTGTTTTCTTTCACCACCGTTTTTTTCTATTTCCCCATTAAACACATCCCATATTAAATTAAACGCGGATTCGTAGCTAATAAATCTGTAGTTACTTACCAATTAAATGTTTTTCTTTGTTTTATTTTTAAATTAATTTTAATATTGATCACCGGGTTTGTAACAAGAGTAACACAACATGTGCAACAGGTGAAACAAGAACAGATTATCCTTCCGAAGCACTGGAGGCCACGTCCTGTTTTAAAGGGTTCGTTTTGCTCAAGGTTTTAATTTTCTGTGTAGTGTTTCGTGGTTGTCCTTTTTGCCTTTAGCCATTGTATTGTCTGTCCTTCTTCGAAATACGGCTTCTGATTAACCCGTTGGTACCTTCAAACTTTTCCTTAACGTAAAACAGATAAAATCACAGATCAAAATCTCTGTTTCTCGACCGCTTGACCATATTAGAAAATTCCATTCGTTATCTACCACCGTTTTTCCAAAATCAAGAGTCAATTACTAACCCCTAATTTCCCTGTTAACTGATATGTTATGTTAGGAAGATATCGATATTGTAGAAGTTATGCCTTCCAAATATCTATTACAGGATACAGATAAATAAGTCTACGATTGCTATTTGCCATCCACAATCTTTGTTGACAACTGAAATAAAGAAGCTGGGATAATGAAGCAGAAGCCGCTACTTACATGGGATAAAACTGACCAGAGTCGTCCAGGTCATCCATTACCTGAGATCACAGAATATCCCCCTTCTGGTCTTTTAACAGGTGAACCAGAGGGAAAATGTCACACAAACTCTACACAATTTATTTTGTGCTTACTTTATTTGTTTTTGTCCCATGTGGGCTCTAGTTTTGCTAGCACGTATGCACAAGAACAGTTACTGGACAAATTACAGTATCCACCATTATCGGATATTATCCTAGACAATGTATGGTATATACCATGGGCGTACCTGGTGACAGAAGGAGTGATAGTCATGCTCGTTGTCATAGGGATGGTTTTGCTGTTCTTTCATAAATACAGGTAATATTTTTTTCTATAAGAAGATGCTGATCTCTAATGCTCATACATTTACCTCTTAATGGTGTATGCTTAGAAAGGAAGAAACAAATATATATTTTTAAATCTTTGGTTTGACAAGGCTGGGATTGAACACACGAAGATCTGCACTAGAGCCGACAACGTGGACCATTACACCACCGAGGCGGTTAATCAAGATATGCCACGTGTACAAGAATAACGTACATTTACTAAGGTTATCGTAATACACAAGAACATATTTTAATATTTTATATTTGATAACACGATTCAATAAATTAAAGGGGTCGTCGTGGCCGTGATGAAATGTTAGTTGGATTTACAACTACCTATGCAATCAGTGCTCATCACCACTGATTTTGTGAGTTCGAATCTCGATCATGGCGAGGTGTACAACATTATGTTATAAAGTTTGTCAGTGAATTGCGACTGGTCTGTGGTTTTCTCCGGGTCCTCCGGTTTCCTCCACCAATAAAACTGACCGCCACGATATAACTGAAATATTGTTGAAAGTGGCGTTAAATACAATCAAACAAACAAGCAAACCAATAAATTAATCATAGTAACATGCATCAAACTGAAATAGAAAATCACAACACGAATATAGACAAGTCAAATGTTGTGAAGAAATGTAAATTTGTGGGTCTAAATGTTCGGGAGGTGCTCATTGTTGTCATTATTTGTGGATTCTTTAATTCGTGGGCTTATAATTTCCAAAACTAATAACATGTCAACATATAAAAATATAGTGTTATTTGTTCGTGTTTTCTTTAATTGAACAAAAAGATTGTACTTCGTGTCGTTCGTTGGAATATTTATTCGACGAAAACTGGTTCCCGCGAATGAACCGTATTTCACAGTAAGAAAACAATATCAATCTAATATATGTATTTTGAACGTTAAATCTATTTCTGGTTCTCCTTGAATGAAACATACTCAAAGATTGCAATTTTAATCATTAATCTAAACACTTGTATGCTTTTGTCTTCAGATTTATAGTTTTTCAACGAATTATAGTACTAATTGGAACGATGTTTTACTTCCGCTCACTATGTGTTGTAGCCACTGCAATACCCATGCCACAAGATGATTATGACTGTAATAGACTAGTAAGTATGTGTAGGTCAAGGTATAAAGCAGAGATGATTATGACTGTAATAGACTAGTAAGTATGTGTAGGTCAAGGTATAAAACAGAGATGATTATGACTGTAATAGACTAGTAAGTATGTGTAGGTCAAGGTATACAACAGAGATGATTATGACTGTAATAGACTAGTAAGTATGTGTAGGTCAAGGTATAAAACAGAGATGATTATGACTGTAATAGACTAGTAAGTATGTGTAGGTCAAGGTATAAAACAGAGATGGTTATGACTGTAATAGACTAGTAAGTATGTGTAGGTCAAGGTATAAAGCTGACCTAGCTGTACCTGTATCGGTATGCCGACTGTCTGTTGAAAAGCACGTCTACCAAACATAACAAATATGTTGGCCATCATAAACTCGATCATATTAATGATATCAGATCCAGAGAAATTTGTGGAAGAATCAGAGTGGGGTCTTTTTTCGGGGGGGGGGGGGGGGGTTTGTTTGTTTGTTTGTTTGTTAGATTGTTTTTCTTAAATTTATTTCTTTATATTTTATATGCATTTTTTTGTATATTTTTTTCTTTTGCAAAATAAGATTTGTCCCTTCCTAAGACAAGGTATTTGTATCTTTTTGATGAAACATAGTTGTATTACAACACCGTTTTGTAGCTATATTATGGCGAAAACAAGTCACATTTTGTTGAAATGCTGTTTTGAGAAATACCAATATGCCTACATGGATTTGTATACCGTTAACGCATTAAAACAGCATCCCACATTTAGACATGTTGCACCAATGGGACACATTATCCTGAATGCCATCAACCGGAAGAGCAGCAACTATCAACGATATATTGCACTCGATATGATAAAGCTTAGCAAAAATGCACATTAATATCATAATTGGGAAATGAACATGTTTTAATATAAAAAAAAAAAAAAAAAAAAAAGGAATTGTTAATGATATAATTCTATTTTATTTCACTTTTTTGTAGATGTTTACGAACAAATGGGAACGACTATCTCATGTGTCTACATTATATATATCTTTTGGCATGAAACTGTTAGGTGCTAAAACCTGTGGTGATTATATGTGCAGTGGACATGCCATTATAATAATTATCTTAGTTCTTAGCATAAACGAGTGTAAGTATAATTCATAATAAATATTTGTGTTACGAAGAATAAATATATTATGTATAGATATCAGAATAAGAAGAGTTTATTTGTCAATTAAGACGCCCATAAAGAGCAGTATAATCAATACAAACAAAGGAAGCAATGATTCGCATGATTATGACAAAGAGAGAAAAAAAGTGAATAAACTGAGTTAACAGTATACATATATAAGTACAGCGACCCATGGTGGTTCAGTGTAAAAGTTAATATTTACTTATTTGAAATACTATTTTATTCTTCATTTAAACTATGAAGAATAGAGAGGATACTTTTTGTATTAATATTTTATCTTCAGACGACATCAGCCATATGAATTGAGATTTAGTATCTAATTTACCGAAGCTTGGAAACTTGTCACTAATATCTTTAATGAAATTGCTTCTCGTCTTGTTCAGTGTAGCACACTGCAGGAGGAAATGAATGTCATCTCCAACATCAGTTTTGCATGTTTACAACGACGCTGCTTATTCAATTATATGCGACGGTCGGTATTTTTACTCATGACATTTCACCTACATAGCATGCTTTACCAAGAATGTGAGCTACCACAGACATGTGTGTTTGGACTATTGATTTTGACTCTGTGGGGTGTTTTTTTTCTCCATTTTATTACAAGGAAATATATAATCAACTGTTACTTCACTGCTAAAAAGCGTAGCAACAATGACTGGTGACCTCTGAATCAGGACTGGTGGCCTCTGAATCGGGACAGTGTGTATGAATGAACTGTTGTATGAGTAACCGTGATAAAATGCCAACTATGTGTTCAGGAGTGAGTAAGTGATTGTTGTTTAACGCCAACCCAGCAATTTTTCAGCTATATCATGACGGGAACAAGTTAATTTTCAATAAGATGATGATGAGGTGCGCTTTGTTCTAGACCAACACACTGAGTTGGATTGTTATAGTGCTAGGTCACCGAAACAACAGTCCGCGGGTACACATGTCGCTCCACTTGGACACATTATTCTGGTTCCGAGCCAACCAGTCTTTGCTCTTTCTCCTTAATACTGAGTGGTTAGAGGAGAAGCAACAACTAGCAATTTTATAGTCTTTGGTTTGACCCGACAGAGGCTCGAATCCACGATCTACCACAATCGAGACGAGCACACTAACTATTATACCACCGATGCGGTTTCGGACTCGATAGAAGACACGTTGCTATGTTAGCAACATAGCATAAAAACTGCTTATAAATAGGGCTAGGTATGGTTTGCAAAATATATTTATTGTTGAAAAATGAATAATCAGGAACATGTAGAATTTGGCTTCTTTGGATTTTTTTAAAACGTCATTCATTAGCACATTCGAGGTGAGCACGCTAACCATTACACCACCGATGCAGTTATATATGCTTAGGTCTTGTAGGAAACAGATATCGGCAGCTTATTAAAACATAACTAGTTCTCACCACTATATAGCTAAAAATTGCTGCTGACTTGATATAAAACAAAAATCACTCAGTCTGCCAAAATGATTCTGTTTTGACGCAATCTGCATAAATTTGGATAGACTATTTTTACGAGAAGTAACTAGTACTCTTTTACATTTTTTAAGACCCTCCTATTATATTTAGTTAAGACAGTTTTGATGGCAATATTAATACATGAGTTCCTGAATCACTTCATATAGATAATAAACGTGCATTGTCGGAAAATATAAAATTTCGCTGTACGAGCTTGAAGATAGGTAGAAAGGTAGGTATTTTGTGAGCTTTTCAGTTCTGTTTCGTGGCCAGTTCAAATGCTTGTTTACTATGTACGTATATTGTGTTTATCCTGCAGTATTAAAAAGGTCAAAACAACTGACAAATTGTCTAAAACAGCAGAAATAAGCGTCGTTTTATTCGTTTTTGGATTGTGTCCTCTGTGAAGTCTTATACTGTTACCTTGGATTGTGTCCTCTGTGAAGTCTTATACTGTTACCTTGGATTGTGTCCTCTGTGAAGTCTTATACGGTTACCTTGGATTGTGTCCTCTGTGAAATCTTATACTGTTACCTTGGATTGTGTCCTCTGTGAATTCTTATAGGGTTACCTTGGATTGTGTCCTCTGTGAAGTCTTATACTGTTACCTTGGATTGTGTCCTCTGTGAAGTCTTATAGGGTTACCTTGGATTGTGTCCTCTGTGAAGTCTTATACGGTTACCTTGGATTGTGTCCTCTGTGAAGTCTTATACTGTTACCTTGGATTGTGTCCTCTGTGAAGTCTTATAGGGTTACCTTGGATTGTGTCCTCTGTGAAGTCTTATACTGTTACCGTTGCTCAACATGAATCATGTACCAGAAAATCTTTATCTTGGTCAGTGACCGTATAATTACAAAACATATCTATATAGTCAATCCAATTTCACTGCTCAAATAGAACCAGTACACAATAAAACAATATAATTTGTGTTTAATGCGATTTTAGCATTATTCCAGATATATATCGTGGCGATCAGTTTATTGGTTGAGCGAATAGAGAAACAACTGAACTACCTCTACGTAAATGACTATTGTTATCAAATAAAGTTGTATCGAGTACACCTCGACGTATGTAGGAGCAATAAAATGCATAGCATTAGTCGGTATAGCGGTGATTTGCATAAGTAGATATTAATACAACTACCATACAACCGCGGCCATGACAGGACCTGCAAGGTTTTATGTTTATATATGTTTCATTTATAGATTGAATTTGTTAATAGTTGTAATGTTAGTTCTAGATTCAATACGTAGTATACTTTAACTACAGACTGAATTGTTTGATTTTGTGTATTTCATATCTCATTAATTAATTTTAGATTCACCAGCTGGCATGGTTTATCTACATAGACTAACGTGGTTGATTGGTATACTAGGTCTGTCATGTATATTTCTCTGTCACGGTAGCTACACAGTTGACGTTATCATGGCCGTTCTGCTTTCAGCTTGGCTATTTATTCACTATCATAGTTTACCAAATATTCCACGTGATCGATCATTGATCACATATTTTTCTATGTTTTATTTTCTCGAATCAAATTTTGTAGATACGTTCCCTAATAAATTCGAATGGCCAGTATAAAGTATCAACCTTGGAATATTAATATCATCGTCCGTGTGTTAGATGTGTAGCATATGTATCCAGAGATCTACTGCAGTGCTCTATTATTTGTTAATCTACAGATTTAATGATGTGCACTGTCCTCTCCAGAGATCTACTGTGGTGCTCTGTTATTTGTTAATCTACAGATTTAATGATGTGCACTGTCCTCTCCAGAGATCTACTGCAGTGCCCTATTATTTGTTAATCTACAGATTTAATGATGTGCACTGTCCTCTCCAGAGATCTACTGTGGTGCTCTGTTATTTGTTAATCTACAGATTTAATGATGTGCACTGTCCTCTCCAGAGATCTACTGCAGTGCCCTATTATTTGTTAATCTACAGATTTAATGATGTGCACTGTCCTCTCCAGAGATCTACTGTGGTGCTCTGTTATTTGTTAATCTACAGATTTAATGATGTGCACTGTCCTCTCCAGAGATCTACTGCAGTGCTCTATTATTTGTTAATCTACAGATTTAATGATGTGCACTGTCCTCTCCAGAGATCTACTGTGGTGCTCTGTTATTTGTTAATCTACAGATTTAATGATGTGCACTGTCCTCTCCAGAGATCTACTGCAGTGCTCTATTATTTGTTAATCTACAGATTTAATGATGTGCACTGTCCTCTCCAGAGATCTACTGTGGTGCTCTGTTATTTGTTAATCTACAGATTTAATGATGTGCACTGTCCTCTCCAGAGATCTACTGCAGTGCTCTATTATTTGTTAATCTACAGATTTAATGATGTGCACTGTCCTCTCCAGAGATCTACTGTGGTGCTCTATTATTTGTTAATCTACAGATTTAATGATGTGCACTGTCCTCTCCAGAGATCTACTGTGGTGCTCTGTTATTTGTTAATCTATAGATTTAATGGTGTGATCTGTGCTCTCCAGAGCTCTACTGGATTTTTGAGCGTATGGTAGTTGGATATACAACTAAAGGTATCTATGCTATCAGTGTTTATCACCACTAAATTTGCGAGTTCGAACCCCGTTCATGCCAAGGTCTACTCTATACAACATTATGTGATAAAGTTTGTCAGTGACTTGCGAGAGATCGGTGGTTTTCTATGGTGTTCTCCACCAATAAAGCTGTCCACCACGATATAGCTGAAATATTGCTGAAAGTGGCATAAGGCACCATTACCCTAACCCGGTGCTCTGTTATTTGTTAATCCAGAGATTTAATAATGTGCACTGTGCTCTCTAGAGATCTACTGTGGTGCTCTATTAAATGTATTTCTTTATTCATAGATTTGATGTTCACTAAATCTATGGTATTTGTATCCAAAGATTTAATGTTGTGCTCTGTTTTATTCATAAATCCAGAGATTTATATCATGTGCTCTGCTTTATTTATAAATACAGATATTGAATGTTGTGCTCTGTTTTATTTATAAGTGCAGAGATGTAATGTTGTGCTCTGTTTTATTCATAAATCCAGAGATTTTATGTTGTGCTCTGTTTTATTTATAAATTCAGATATTTAATGTTATGCTCTGTTTTAATTATAAATCAAGAGATTTAATGTTGTAATCTATTTTATTTATGACCCCAGAGATGTAATGTTGTCTTCGGTTTTATTAATAAATCCAGAGATTTAATGTTGTGCTCTGTTTTATTTATAAATCCAAAGATTTAATGTTGTTCTCTTTGTTATTTATTAATCAAGAGATTTAATGATGTGCTCTTGTTTTATTTATAAATCCAGAGATTTAATGTTGTGTCCTGTTTTATTTATATATCAAGAGATTTAATGTTGTGCTCTGTTTTATTTATAATCCAGAGATTTAATTGTGTGCTCTGTTTTATATATAAATCCAGATATTTAATGTTGTTTTCTTGTTTTATTTATAAATCTGGAGATTTAATATTGTGCTCTGTTTTATTTAATAATCCAGAGATTTAATGTTGTGCTCTGATTTTTTTTTATATAAATACCGGGATTTAATGTTGTGCTCAGTTTTTTTTATCAATCCAGAGATTTAATGTTATGGTCTGTTTTATTTCTAAATCGAGAGATATAATGTTGTCTTCTGTTTTATTAATTAATACAGAGATTCAATGTTGTGCTCTGTTTTATTTATAAATCCAGAGATTCAACGTTGTGCTCTGTTTTATTTATCAATCAAGAGATTTAATATGCTCTTATTTTTTTAAATAAATTCATAGATTTAATGATGTGCTCTGTTTTATTTAAAAATCCATAGATTTAATGTTGTGCTCTGTTTTATTTATAAATCCAGAGATTCAATGTTGTGCTCTGTTTATTTATAAATCCAGAGATTTAATGATGTGCTCTTGTTTTATTTATAAATCCAGAGATTTAATGTTGTGTCCTGCTTTATTTATATATCCAGAGATTTAATGTTGTGCTCTGTTTTATTTATAATCCAGAGATTTAATATTGTGCTCTGTTTTATATATAAATCCAGATATTTAATGTTGTGTTCTTGGTTTATTCATAAATCTAGAGATTTAATATTGTGCTCTGTTTTATTTATAAATCCAGAGATTTAATGTTGTGCTCTGATTTTTTTTATATATATACAGAGATTTAATGTTGTGCCCATTTTTTTTTTATCAATCCAGAGATTTAATGTTGTGCTTTGTTTTATTTGCAATGTAAACAGCTTTAAAAGAGTGATATTTTATTTGTAATTCATAAATTCATAGATTTCATTTTGTGCTCCAGCTCTTGAAAATAAAAATTTAAGCAGTAACGGTATACATTACAACATACAAGCATTCTTCTGTCAAACCTCAAATAGAAATCAAAGTTCTGACCTTGAACAGGCATACATTTTAACAGGTAAATTTGATTTCAACCATACCTTCTTTATTTCTATATCCTAAGAAGTCAAACAAAAATAAACAAACAATGCGAAGAAATCCCATAGATTCAGCTAGAATATAATGATTCACGGATCGAAACCACAACATATCCTACTTGAGGCGTGAATGCTAGCCATTACATCACTAAGGCGGGTCATCCGACAATGAAATGCTTCCACTGATCTCGAGGCGTGAATGCTAGCCATTACATCAATAAGGCGGGTCATCCGACAATGAAATGCTTCCACTAATGTCACAGGATCTATAATTACATAACCCTTAATGCGGATTGGCGGTAAATAGGTATCACATGATGAGAGAATCCAACACTTCCAGCATTTAGAGAATAGTAGCTCGTTACAGATGGTTGTTTGTTTTATATTTTATCATTAATTTTTCTAAAATACTTCTCCATTTTAGACAACAATCAAAGTTTGTACTAATATTACCACGTCATTCGAAACATACAAACATACCAGTGCCACATTTAACAGACATGATGCATTGTTGTATAATTGCTCTTGTCCTTCGCTTATAACTAAATTCATGGTCACTTGGTGTTAATTAGCAGTAATTTAATCAGAGGTCTCACTAAATCACACACTGCATATATAGAATTCAAGACAGCTGTAGAAATAAATCTCTGCATTATACAAACAATCGTCAGCTCAGTCGCTTATTGTCCAGATTTGTGATTTTATTTGTTTTGTTTCATTTATCATGATTTAATACGGTGTTATTGAATTCAGCTTCATAAACAATGTGATATTATTTTATATTTTAAGTAGATAAACAAATAAATATAGTATTAACTACAATCATGTTCATGATTTGAATGTTCATGTACAAAGGGAGATAACTCAAATACAGATCGAGTGGAATATGTGGGTGGAATTGTCAGAGAAATACAATCAAGTGAATAGGTTGTGCTTGATGGTTTATTGCGCTTAACGCCGCTTTCAACAATATTTCAGTTATATCGTGGCGGTCAGTTTTATTGGTGGAGGAAACCGTAGCACCCAGAGAAAACCTGTCATACTTTATCACATAATGTTGTATCGACAATAGGCACTGATTGCATATGCATATGCAGTTGTAAATCCATCTACCATACGACCAAGACGGCCCCTAACATATTAAAATGAATTAGGGTTTTAGTACAATACATTTATGAGCATTATTATATGTACAAATATCGGAAAGTATGTCAATCAGAGAAAGTGCAACGATTGCTTCTGGCTACAAGGAACACTGCCTGCTCCAGTTTCAGTACACTTGATGGGTTTCAGTCAATCAGAGAAAGTACAACGATTGCTTCTGGTTAAAAGGAACACTGACTGCTTCAGTTTCAGTACACTTGATGGGCTTCATCGTGTTGCTATTCTACTAAATGCTAGTGATTTAATAATATTATTATAATAATATAAAAACGTGAATCTTTGCCACATAATGTTGTTTCGAAGTTCTAACTGACAACTTTAGTGGTGATAGGCACTGATTTCACATGTAAATGTAAATCCAACTACCATACGACCACGACCACGACGGCCCCCCAATCAAGTGAATATGATCTCTTCAACATAATCAAGAATGAGACAATGTGCTAAGACCCTTATTTCTAAATGAACAAAATGAATGATGACGAATAAATTGACCGGAGCCTCACCATTTTGGAAATGCTATTAGTATGGCAATTAGTAGTTTTGTGTTAATAACTGTTGTATTTTCAGTGAAATTTATTTGCTAATTAGATTTTTCATGATTGTTAGACTGGTATTAGGGGAGGTCGTGTTGCTCGAACTTTAGCTTTCTGTAGTTTTTTGTAGATCGTTGTCTGTCATTTTGTTCTTTTTCTTTTGGTCATTGTGTTTTCTGTCATTTTGTTCTTTTTCTTTTGGCCATTGTGTTGTCTGTCATTTTGTTCTTTTTCTTTTGGTCATTGTGTTGTCTGTCATTTTGTTCTTTTTCTTTTGGTCATTGTGTTGTCTGTCATTTTGTTCTTTTTATTTTGGCCATTGTATTGTCTGTCATTTTGTCCTTTTTCTTTTGGTCATTGTGTTGTCTGTCATTTTGTTCTTTTTCTTTTGGTCATTGTGTTTTCTGTCATTTTGTCCTTTTTCTTTTGGCCATTGTGTTGTCTGTCATTTTGTTCTTTTTCTTTTGGCCATTGTGTTGTCTGTCATTTTGTTCTTTTTCTTTTGGCCATTGTGTTGTCTGTCATTTTGTTCTTTTTCTTTTGGTCATTGTGTTGTCTGTCATTTTGTCTTTTTTCTTTTGGTCATTGTGTTGTCTGTCATTTGTTCTTTTTCTTTTGGCCATTGTGTTGTCTGTCATTTTGTCCTTTTTCTTTTGGCCATTGTTTTGTCTGTCATTTTGTCCTTTTTCATTTGGCCATTGTGTTGTCTGTCATTTGTTCTTTTTCTTTTGGTCTTTGTGTTGTCTGTCGCCATTGTGTTGTCTGACCTCGATTTACGGATCCTGATTATAACTTTGGTATCTTCAAATTAAGAATCTACATATTTAGATCAAGTTTGAATTTCGATTTGTTTTATTATTTTTTATTTATTTATTTATTTTTTGCTGAATAGTGTCACTTGGAAATATCACGAAATTAATAGTTTGCCATGCCTACATTGCAATGAGTAGAGATATTGTGCATGTTTTGTAGTATAATTATTATACGTACTTATCATTAGTATACGTCTTTTCTTTTCTTTTTATTTAGAAACAATAATAAGCAACCGTATTCTTTTTCTTTTTTTTTCGTTTGGGGAGAGGAGACTTAGAATTTCTTTATTTTTCAATGTTCATTTTCCCAGTGAATATCACAATTGTTTGCTTTACTATTTTCCGACGGAGAAGTTGCTAAGTAACATAAATTTATGTTGTTTGGTTATAGCTTTGTTTGTTTTATCATTGTTCTCAGTTAAAGACGGAACAACATGTATGAAGTGGAACGGTGAGGCCTCATCCTCTCTCCCCCTTTTTTATAAGTCATCCATCGTGTTCGCCAGACTTGGCCAGGATGCTCTTCATTTCTAAACCTTATACAAATTCAAGTATATTTACAAATTATAAAAGGACAAACAATTTATTTTTAAATGGGATAAAAATAGAAAAGGGTATATACATGTATTGTGGTATTGTGTGGCAATCTTTAATAAATTAACAGTAGTTTAACATTATGAAAAGTATGATACAAATATTGTTATCAAGCTATCAAAACCACACTTAAGCAGAAAACAAACAAACAAAGATTAGTTATCACAATAATGGTTCAAAGTTGGACGGGGCACGGATTATGAAAATTGGGAAGATTAATATAATAATAAGTCAGTGGACAAACATTTAATATGGCCATGGTAAATACGATATTGAATATTTAATCTGCAAAATGAAGGTCTATAGTGATCTGATAATTAATCATCTATAGCAATGTTAAACTTCAGTAACGTAGAAGAGCCATTATTTATGTTTCACAAATATTCCGATTATTTATTTCCTATTTTTGTTATTGGTGGTATATTATCATATGTAACATGTATATCTAATATATATGTGATCGCTTCTTTATGGCAGAGAACATATTCTCCTCATAAAATATTAATTCTTGGACTATGTCTGGCCAATGGTTTAGCAGCACTGTCCACATGTGGACTACAACCTCTGTTGAAGCTTCAGATCTCTTCAGACGGATATTTCAGTGAGATTTATTTCCTGTTTTTTAAATTAGAACGTGTGTGTTCTGTTTTTGCTTACGTTTCAGAGGTATCTAATACTTTATATTTTGTGTCGTTATTATTGACCGCAGCCCTAGGAATACAAACTGTTATATCTTATGAATTTCCTGAAGAAAACCGTTGGAATTTGAGACAAAAAATTAAAACAACAATTGTGTGTTCGTTGTGTTTGGTTGTTCCGTTTTCTTTACACTTTCATAAATTTTCATCGTTGAGAGTTAAAGCGGACTACTTCAATTTTTATTCAGTAAAATGTATATCTTGTAGCGCACGTTACAATTCACCTATTATTGCGACGAAATATATAATTCTTTATTACCATATTCTTGTAGATATTATTTTACCCACAGGCCTTTACGTTGTGATACTATGCAGCGGATTGATCATTATTCACAGGCTTTTAAAAGCCCAATCTGGAACGACATCGACTTGGATACGGACCGTCGATGGCAGATTTAACACAATGGTTGCATTAGATTTGATAATTTGCACAATATGTAACATTCCAGCTATGGCCATGCGCATACTACATTTTTTAGGTCATGAGAATGTTTTTCCTTCAAATATTTATCCAGACAAGATTATTTCTATTTTCATGGATTTTAGATCTGACATTCCTTACGTGTTTCAAACATCAATATCCGGTAAACAATATCTAGATGATTTTGAGAAGTTTATATTTGTATTTTTTCTAACGGAAGTAACTCAATGTTTTATGCAAATAGTAAGTTATATGTCGACATCAGTTTGTTTTTATTTATATCCAAATGGAAATGATTTAAATATAAATAAACTACACAAAGCGTGAGGAACAAATACTTTTATATATTTAACAATGGAACGTCAGCTGATACAACAGCTTGGACATTTGTATTGCCTATAGAGGCACATATGCAACACCGGTAGCATAAAAAAAACAATTTCTCAGCTAATGTAAAAAAGTTATCCGTTTTTATAAGGTGTCATTCCAATTATTCAAATAATGTTGATTATATGTGACCTATTTTCTGACATACTCGTGTGACGCACAAAGAATGTGTTAACCGTATATAGACTACGGAAATATTACCAAGCGTTTTACTATTACCTATAAACATCAATGCAAGATATTTCAAATCGTATGAAATTATATACACGAAATGGGGACCGTCGTGGTCATGATTGCATGGTAGTTGGATTTACAACTACCTATGCAATCAGTGCCTATCATCACTAAAGGTGTGAGTTAGAATCCCGGCAGGCGAGGTGTAATCGATACAGCATTATATGATAAAGTTTGTCAGTGACTTGCGGCAGGTCGGTGGTTTCTCAGGGTACTCCGGTTTCCTCCACCAATAAAACTGATCGCCACGTTATAACTGTAATATTGACGAAAGTGGCGTTAAGCACCACGACCCTATACCTATACATCAAATGACATAAAAACAACATTGATGTCCAAATGCAACGTTTATCGACAGAAGTAGAGAGTACCACACGATAGCAAGATATGGACCGCGTCATGCTCATTTTGTGGTATTAGTGAAGACACTTCTGAGACTGAAATGTAGAACATCAATTAAATCACTGGGTTTTTGTTTTATTTTGTTTTTTTTTGCTTTAATTTGCATCTAAATGTACAATTATATAGTTTATCATGTTCATTTCTTTTACTTCTACTACTACCAAATACTGACTTCCATCAACAAGTGGAAAATTATGTCCGAGGTTATACTACTTCTATCAAATAATGACCTCCTCCAGCAAGTTGAAGGTTATGTCGGAGGTTATACATGACATCCATAGTCTTTCTTATTAATTGGCTGAAAAGAATTGGACTCATGGTATTTGAATTTACATTTACCTAAGAAATACCCGTCTAGCGCCACTAAAGAATATGTAACATGACCTGTTTATAACTTATTACCATTGCAAGATTGTGTAAAAGTTTGTCTGTAACTTATAATAGGTTTTGTTGTTTTTTCTGCATACTCCTGTAGCCTCCACCAATAAAACAGTAAGTAACAATATAACTGAAACATTGTTAAACAAATAGTTCACATCCTATATCTCTTACCTCTTCTCTATTACTAAGATATAATTGGGTACTTTAATAAGTCAGAAAGAGTATGGAAGTAAATTAATACGATAGACTATACAACTTCACACGTAAACATCAAAGTACGAAGAGATTGAAGATATCAAAGGGGTAATCAGAATCCGTAAATCGAAGAAAAAACAGACAACCAAATGGCCTAATGAAAAAGAGCAAAACCTCAAACAACGATCTACAAAACACTACTCAGAAAACTATAGATCGAGCAACACGAACCCCACTAAATACCAGGGTTTAACTCGCGAATGCTCCGGAAAGGTAAGCAGTTCTTATATCAATAGTGGCACCTGTTGCGTTACTCTAGATACAAACCCGGTGATAAGTCATGAACGAGGAAAGGACTGGATTGTGATTACGACAAATCGGTTAGCCAAGCCATGGTGGTGACCGTAAAACTTTCGAAGTGATGACGTCAACTCGTCCAATAGGAATCCTTGGTTCAGTAGCTTCCTTGTTAGCAGCAACTATCTATGAAGGAAATGGCGACTAGGACCACAAACTCTGGAATATCGGGTCAACTGAGAGAGATATACTCCATATGCAGGTGCTGATGGAATGTAGCTAAATATAAATGGAAACAGAAAATATTTACTTAGGGACCAACCATTTAACTTGAAGGGGGGAGGGAGGGGGTTATGGTTTTTTGTTTCGTTCAGAATATTTTTTTCGGACAACACAAGAGTTAGAATATTTATTTTATTTGTCGCGCAAAGCGCGAAATTTCTTTTCAGTATTTAACATTAGGTTATATGACAAAAACTCTGAATCAGATTATTATTTTTTTCCTCCACCAAAATCAGAATATCTTTTTCAGCAACATTGGGAATCAGAATATTTTTTTAGAAAAAAGACATAACCCCCCCCCCCCCCCCCCTTAAGTTAAATGGTCGTTCCCTTATTCTAATGACATAATTAGTTTTCTATTAACCAGTTTAAATATTTATAATAAAACATGCAAACTCGGGGTAGAGAAAATAGCTGGGTATAAAAGAGGTGGCGACCGCTGGTTGTACGGGATGTATGAAATATACTACACAACCTCAAGACGAAACGTTAATATCATGTTCACATACACTAGATCACTGGATTATCTTCTTTTTTCTCTGCCTTTTTTAAAACGACATCAGCTCTACCAAAAGATCAAATCGTAATTAAAATCCAAGAGCCCATCGCGATTGACTAGCATTCGCCTAAAATCTTATCAATCACAATGCTTGTTGTAATTTTTATCACGCTGAATTTGTGCTTTTGTTGATTTGAGGTTTGTTAGGGTTAAAATATTGGATATATTAACTTTAAAGGCTGATTTAGTGGGTCTGGAACGGATCCGAACACCACTTATATGCCTGCTGGAACAAGAAGTAAATTGATTTTTTTTTTGCTCTTTATCTAAACATTTGTATCCCCCCTAAAACAATGAAGCGTATATCATCGCTTCGGGAAATCTGGAACCGTGTCAAAGAACTACATAAAGAATTCACCATAATAGGCTAAACATTTACACAACCTCTCGTATTACTATATTGAACTTCTTATTTGTATGTACACTCTTTAATAATATCGATTTGTCATATATAAAAAAATATATATATACATCTGAAAATTAAACCAAACAGTGTTAGAATTAGATTTTAGAGCTGTCAAATTTGTGTTCTTCCCTCGACGGGATTTGAAAACCCACACCATTGATACACTGCAGCACCATTCGCTTAGCCTTACGTCCAGCTCCCTAGACCACTCGACCACATCTATATATATTTATTTATTTACGTCTAAAATAGTTTTTAAAACAACACCAAATACACAAAACAAAGTGTTTAATTATTTTTCACTTTGTTTTGTGTACTTGGTGTTTTTTTACAAACCATTTTAGACGTTTATAATTTATTTTACTTGTATATTATCGTTAAACCGTAACGATCCAACACCCCGTAAGATTGATCGTTGACATGGTTTTTCAGACGATGTATATATATTTATTTATATATAATTATGTGTTCATTTGTTTAAACTTCCTGGTAGTTTCTTGTAAACCCAGTTATACCCTAAATATATGTTTGGTAATCTGATACGTGTTTGTTTTCATGATGTAATTTTCAGGATTAGTTGACCACTACTTTCGATGTTTAGGTATGGTCCAATAGAAGCTGATGAGGACAACCTCTCGTAAAATATAAACTGCTCGAGGAGACAACCTCGGTTAGAAATATAAATAGTTCTTCAAATAATATATTATGAGATAACCTAACAAATGTTAATAATTTTCTAAAAACGTAAAAGTAGGTCAAACATATATGTGACGGAAGATCCATGGTACGTTCTACGTGTTTTGTAAGAATTCGTCGAACTAATAGAAACTAAAATGGCTGCGTGTGGATCATTTCAAGAAGTTGCTATAATTTGCCAGAACTGTCAAGCAGGAAATGGAGTAAAAGGGAAATGTTTAAGTTGTAATTTGTTAATGTGTGAGCAATGTTGTATAATTCATCAGATAAGAGAACTGAATTTATCCAACGAACATAACATTGTGGATATAGGGATTGTTGGATCATATCAACAAAACTTGGGTGGAAATCCGATATTTAACTGTTACTATCATACGGATCAGCCATGTTGTGGTTATTGTAGTCAGTGTGAAACTGTCGTCTGTACATACTGTGTTGCTACAACTCACAACACCCATGTTATAAATGATATGGATGTCGGACTTCGTTTTTCTTTATTAAAGTTAAAATCTTTTAGCTCTCAAGTAGAACAGGATATAATGGCACTATTTAGACACATGTCTATGTTAAAGTCATTAAGAACACAGGAATGTTTTAAATATGAAACGGAAAGGCAGAAAATTGAACATCATGGTAAATGGTTGAAAGATGCTATCGATAGGAACATACATAAACTATTGTGTGATCTTGATATGAGTTGGAAAGTATTGAATAAGTCCATTTCGGATGAAGAGAATAACCTCGTACAAAATGGAAAAGAATTAGAAGGAATGAACGGAAATATTATCAAAGTAATAGAATCAACTGATGTTGGTGCTGTGTTCAGAACTTTGAATGATATTTCAGGATATACGGGTCCGACAAATATAAAAACAAATTTCAAATCTCTTCCAGAATTTGTTCCAGGGGAGGCTACCCAGTGTATGGTTGAGTCTATCCATGGAACATTAGAAAGTAATGAAGGGCAAAGATCTCCAGCCGCAATTAGTTTAATAGAAATAGAACATTATACAACTACACTCTCAACTGTAGATAATCTGCTATGTTGTCAGGATGGATCAGTACTGATCAATTCTAAATTGACAGAGGATTCAAACACTGGAGAACTGCAGCACGCAACACTTTTTAACGGTTCGGTGAAAATCAAGGAGAAATTTCCATTAAACTTTGAAAACATGACATTACTTCCTTCGGGAGAACTTCTTGTGTCAATCAAGAAAAAATATCTTAGAGTTCTTTCCAATACAACGAAGAATCTAGATAAATCAAAGTATAGTGTTGCACCGCTAAAAACAACAGTTGCGCTCCACGTCACCGGTGATAATAAAATAATCGTGGGAGCAAGCGGCGGACTGTCGTACCGTGGTCAAACAAAAGTTGTCGTTATGGACATATCTGGAAAACATTTGATGGATTATCATCTAGATAATAATAATAAACCTCTATGGAGAGGTACTCCTACCAAAGTTACCTCTGACAATGACAATATATATGTGATCGATGAAAATTATGGTAAAGATAGGGTCGTAGTCCTAAAATGGGACGGTACAGTCGGGGGCATATACACAGGTTCAAAGTCTGAACATTCACCATTTTCTAGAATCACAAAGGATAGTGGGCCATTTCTATTTCATCCCGTGGATTTAGTAGTAACTAAGTCTGGTCGTATTATTGTGTGTGATCTGTGCTACAAGGTTCACGTTCTCAACACAGAAGGATTGTGCATAAAATACCTGGACAGTCGCCGTGATCTAGGTATCAATGAATCTCCTCGGTCTTTAAGTATTGATTCTCGAGGCATGTTGTTTATAGGGTTTACAAGTAAAGACCAGAGCAAACAAAATGCCAAGATAAGTATTTTGAAAATGCACGGACTGTGAAAATTCCGCTAACTATTCCCATGTTTTCATTATTTTTGTGGCAATACTGAATGCATAATTCAATGTTAATAATTTATTAGTATTAGCAATAAAAACTATATATGAGTTCTTGTTATAGATGTTTGATGATACTTTTAACAATCTGTCAGTTATACGTCATGACAATTACTTTTTTGTCTATTATAGTAAAGAACTAAATACTTTTGGCCAGGTTTTGAGTAGTACAGAGACAATTCTCATCTCTTACACTCCTCTATCTATTTGGTGGATGTATATATTATTATTTTAATATAAGTTTTGCTTTACCATTTTGAATGTGATATAGAATGAATGTAATATTGTGTAAATTACTTTTAAACTATGTGTTTGGAAACAAAAATAATATTATCACGGCGGTCACCGTTTTATTGGTGCAGGAGGAAACTGCAGTATCTGAAAAAATTCTCCAACCTTCCACAAGTCATTTACAAACTTTATCTTATATTTTATCGAGTAAACCTGGCAATGAAAGGGAATCAATATCACAGCTTTGGTGAATGTGAATAACATTTCGATGATTATGATGTACGCTTTATAATAGATTTTTATGAAACAAAAGTCTATAGGTAGACATGTTGCTCCACAAGTACACCTATCCCGATTCCGAGCCAAATAGTCATTCATCTTACTGTAAACCAGTGAATGTTTGCGCTGTGTTATTTTCGCGGTCTGTCGACCTGATCTAAATTCACGACGTTTTGATTTTGATGTCCGAGATTAAAGACATAAATTAAATTGATGAACTCCTTTACGGCGAAGAAGCAAATACCAATCTACGATCTACTGCGCATGCGCTAAAGGTGGTCCATTATACGACCGATGCTGTTGACAGCTTTAGTGATGATATGACGTGATTGCATACGGTCAGCTACCATACAACCGTCATAGCCACTTCTTTGTAAAAGAATTACAAATAATATGCACGATTGAAAGCCTTCTTCGTTGTTGTTTCGAAAGCTCCAGATTTCAGTCATGTACTTGTATTATTGAAATAAAGATGCATGTATGAATTGTGACAATTAATGGTTTAAACGACCATTTAGATTGTCATTCTATGATTTTTATATCGTAACGTCAACACCCGACTACTATTATCTCCGTCATGGTTTGTATCAATTAAATCATACAGAATGACCCATTGTGACACATAATTAACTTAGATAATATGCATTTATTTTACTGTAACTTAAATTATTGTTGCAGGTGGCGCTAAACACCAAAAGTCCTAACACTTTACTTTAACTATATTAGTTTTGAGAAAATCCCCATTTACAAACCAGTCTACATTTTCGGAATATCTATTTTTAGAAGATCCCCAATTAACACCGTCAGTCCGTATTTTCTTAAAATCTTTTAACGTGGGTTTCACCTGGCAACACATAGATCTATGACACAATTGACTAAACAATAGTTGTAATGTGTGAATAGAAACATTGATAATGTGTGTTTAAGTTATTTAAATAAACGTATGAAAATAATACTTGTCACTGACTCACGTCTTTAATGAATGATTTGTTGAATAATCGCAAGAACATAATAAACAGTTTAAAATCCGTGAAATGTGTACTGTTATGTATATATTAAGTACAATCTGATTAAAAGTACATGTCTGTTGTATATTTATATTGGTCGCTTAAAGTAATATGAAAGGCAAATATCGTGGAATTTTGGTTAAAATATTTTCACTTAATATGTCTCTTAATTTTAACTAAAATCAACTGCATAACATTAAAAATCCGCTCAAAAGCAGATTTTAGGAGCAAATCGCAAAATATTTGACAGCAGATAATTCTGTGTTCAACCCACCATTTCTTTAGAAATGCCTGTACCAAGTCAGGGTCATTACGGTTTTCAGTTTTCCGGTTGTTGACTGATTTTGTCTGTTTATATACTTATGAGTTTTGACTTTCCCTTTCTTGTTAGATTGTTCGGAGTTCGGTAATTTTGTTATTACCCTTATTCCAGTACAGTAATGCAAATGATATGCGCGTGACACAAGATTTAAACTCTTTCGGGGAGATTATTACAAAATATATCTATATAGTCAATCCAATTTCACTGCTCAAATAGAACCAGTACAGAATAAAGCGGTATAATTTGTGTTTAATACGATTTTAGCATTACCGGTATTCCAGATATATATCGTGGCTATCAGTTTTATTGGTTGAGCGAATAGCGAAACAACTGAACTACCTCTAAGTAAATGACTATTGTTATCAAATAAAGTTGTATCGAGTACACCTCGACGTATGTAGGAGCAATAAAATCCACAGCATTAGTCGGTATAGCGCTGATTTGCATAAGTAGATATTAATACAACTACCATGCAACCGCGACCATGACAGGACCTGCAAGGTTTTATGTTTATATATGTTTCATTTATAGATTGAATTTGTTAATAGTTGTAATGTTAGTTCTAGATTCAATACGTAGTATACTTTAACTACAGACTGAATTGTTTGATTTTGTGTATTTCATATCTCATTAATTAATTTTAGATTCACCAGCTAGCATGGTTTATCTACATAGACTAACGTGGTTGATTGGTATACTAGGTCTATCATGTATCTTTCTCTGTCACGGTAGCTACACAGTTGACGTTATCATGGCCGTTCTGCTTTCAGCTTGGCTATTTATTCACTATCATAGTTTACCAAATATTCCATATGATCGATCATTGATCAAATATTTTCCTATGTTTTTATTTTCTCGAATCACATTTTGTAGATACGTTCCCTAATAAATTCGAATGGCCAGTATGTAGTATCAACCTTGGAATATTAATATCATCGTCCGTGTGCTAGATCTGTAGTATATGTATCCAGAGATCTACTGCGGTGCTCTATTATTTGTTAATCTACAGATTTAATGATGTGCACTGTCCTCTCCAGAGATCTACTGTGGTGCTCTATTATTTGTTAATCTACAGATTTAATGATGTGCACTGTCCTCTCCAGAGATCTACTGTGGTGCTCTGTTATTTGTTAATCTACAGATTTAATGGTGTGATCTGTGCTCACCAGAGATCTACTGGATTTTTGAGCGTATGGTAGTTGGATATACAACTACAAGTACCGATACTATCAGTGTCTATCAACACTAAATTTGTGAGTTCGAACCCCGTTCATGTCGAGGTCTACTCGATACAACATTATGTGATAAAGTTTGTCAGTGACTTGCGAGAGATCGGTGGTTTTATAAGGTGTCCTCCACCAATAAAACGATATAGCTGAAATATTGCTGAAAGTCGCGTAAGGCACCATTACCCTAACCTGGTGCTCTGTTATTTGTTAATCCAGAGATTTAATAATGTGCATTGTGCTCTCTAGAGATTTACTGTGGTGCTCTATTAAATATATTTCTTTATTCATAGATTTGATGTTCACTAAATCTATCGTTTTGTATCCAGAGATTTAATGTTGTGCTCTGTTTTATTTATTAATTCAGAAATGTAATGTTGTGCTCTGTTTTATTTATGAATCCAGAGATTTACATCGTCTGCCCTGTTTTATCTATAAATACAGATATTGAATGTTGTGCTCTGAGTTATTTCCAAATCAAGAGATTTAATGCTATGCTCTGTTTTATTTATATATCCAGAGATTTAATGTTAATGCTCTCTTTTATTCATAAGTACAAATATTTAATGTTGTGCTCTGTTTTATTTCTAAATCCAGAGATTTAATGTTATGCTCGGTTTTATTTATCAGTACATATATCTAATGTTATACTCTGTTTTATTTCTAAATACAGAGATTTAATGTTGTGCTATGTTTTATTTATAAATCTAGAGATTTAATGTTGTGCTCTGTTTTATTAATAAATCCAGAGATGTAATGTTGAGCTCTGTTTTATTTATGAATCCAGAGATTTAATGTTGAGCTCTGGTTTATTTATGCATTCATAGATTTAATGTTATGCTCTATTTTATTTATAAATCCAGAAATTTAATATTGTGTCCTATTTTATTTATGAATGCAGAGATTTCATGTTGTGCTCTGTTATATGCATAAATCCAGATATTTAATGTTATGCTCTGGTTTATTTATAAATCCAGAGATTAATGGTTATGCTCTGTTTATTTATAATCCAGAGATTTAATGATATGCTCTCTTTTATTTATAAATCTAGAGATTTAATGTTGAACTCTGTTTATTTATAAATCCAGAGATTTAATGTTATGCTCTATTTTATTTATAAATTCAGAGATGTAATCATGTGCTCTATTTTATTTATAAGTTTAGAGATTTAATGGTGTGCTCTGTTTTGTTTATAGGTCCAGAGATTTAATGTTGTGTTCTATTTTATTAATGAAGCAACAGATTTTATTTTATGCTGTTTTATTTAATGTTATGATCTCTTTTATTTATAAATCCAGAGATTTAATGTTGTGTGCTCTGTGTTATTTAAAAATCCAGAGATTTAATGTTGTGCCCTGATTTATTTACAAATCCAGAGATTTACATCTTCTGCTCTGTTTTATTTTTAAGTACAGAGATGTAATGTTGTGCTCTGATTTAATCATAAATCCAGAGATCTAATGTCGTGTTCTGTTTTATTTATAAATCCAGATATTTAATGTTATGTTCTGTTTTATTTATAAATCAAGAGATTTCATGTTGTACTCCATTTTATTTATGACCCCAGAGATTTAATGTTGTCTTCAGTTTTATTTATAAATCCAGAGATTTAATATTGTTCTCTTTTTTATTTATAAATCCAGAGATTTAATGTTGTGCTCTGTTTTATATTTCAATCCAAATATTTAATGGTATGTTCTAATTTTTTTTATATGAATACAGGAATTTAATGTTGTGCTCTAATTTTGTTTATATGAATACAGGAATTGAATGTTGTGCTCACTTTTATTTAATAGATCCAGAGATTTAATGTTATGGCCTGCTTTATATATAAATCCAGAGATTTAATGTTGTGCTCTCTTTTAATTTATAAATCCAAAGATTTAATGTTGTGCTCTGCTTTATTTATAAATACAGAGATTTAACGTTGTGCTCTTTTTTATTTATAAATCCAGAGATGCAATGTTGTGCTCTGCTTTATCTATAAACCCAGAGATTTAATGTTGTGCTCTTGTTTTATTTATAAATCCAGAGATTTAATGTTGGTTTCTTTTTTATTTATAAATCCAGAGATTTAATGTTGTGCTCTTGTTTTATTGATAAATCTAGAGATTTAATGTTGTGCTCTGTTTTATTTATAAATCAAAAGATTTAATGTTGTGCTCTGATTTTTTTTAATATAAATACAGTGTTTAATTTGTGCTCATTTTTTTTTTATAAATCCAGAGATTTAATGTTATGGTCTGTTTTATTTATAAATCGAGAAATATAATCTTTTATTTCTAATTCCAGAGATTAAATGGTGTGCTCTGTTTTATTTATAAATCCAAAGATTCAATGTTGTGCTCTATTTTATCTATAAATCCAGAGATTTAATGTGCTCTGGGTTTTTTTTAATATAAATTCATAGATCTAATGCTGTGCTCTGTTTTATTTATAAATCCAGAGATTTAATATGTTCTGATTTTTTTTAATCAATTCATAGATTTAATGTTGTGCTTTCTTTTATTTATAAATTCATAGATTTAATGTTGTGCTCTGTTTTATTTGTAAATTCAGAGATTCAATGTTGTGCTCTGTTTATTTATAAATCCAGAGATTTAATGTGCTCTGATTTTGTTTTATAAATTCATAGATTTAAAGTTGTGTTCTGTTTTATTTACAAATCCAGAGATTTAATGTGCTCTGATTTTTAAAAATAAATTCATTGATTTAATGTTGTGCTTTTTTTTATATATAAATAAAGAGATTTAATGTTGTGTTCTGTTTTATCTATAAATCAAGAGATTTAATGTTGTGCTCTGTTTTATCTATAAATCCTGAGATTTAATATGCTCTGATTTTTTTTAATAAATTGATAGATTTAATGTTGTGCTCTGTTTTATTTATGAATCCAAAGATTCAATGTTGTGCTCTGTTTTATTAATAAATCCAGAGATTTAATGTTGTGCTCTGTTTTATTTATAAATCCAGAGATTTAATGTTGTGCTCTGTTTTATTTATACATCAAGGGATTTAATGTTCTGCTCTGTTTTAATTATGAATCGAGAAATTTAATGTTGTGCTCTGTTTTATTTATAAATCCGGAGATTTAATGTTGTGCTCTGTTTTATTTGTAAATCCAGAGATTTAATGTTGTGTTGTGCTCTGTTTTATTTACAATATAAACAGCTTTAAAAGGGTGATATTTTATTTGTAATTCATAGATCTCATTTTGTGCTACAGCTCTTGAAAATAAAAATGTAAGCAGTAACAATATACATTACAACATACAAGCATTCTTCTGTCAAACCTCAAGCAGAAATCAAGGTTCTGACCTTGAATAGGCATACATTTTAACAGGTGAATATGGTTTCAACCATACCTTCTTTATTTCTATATCCTAAGAAGTCAAACAAAAATAAACAAACAATACGAAGAAATCCCACAGATTCAGTTAAAATCTAATGATTCACGGATCGAAACCACAATATATCCCACTCGAGGCGTGAATGCTAGCCATTACATCACTAAGGCGGGTCATCCGACAATGACATGCTTCCACTGATGGCACAGGATCTATAATTACATAACCCTTAATGCGGATTGGCGATAAATAGGTATCACATGATGAGAGATTCCAACGCTTCCAGCATTTAGGGAATAGTAGCTCGTTACAGATGGTTGTTTGTTTGATATTTTATCATTAATTTTTCAAAAATACTTCTTCATTATAGACAACAATCAAAGTTTGTACTAATATTACCACGTCATTGGAAACATACATAGATCCAAACCAGACAACTATAGAGGAATAGCAATTGCTGGCTGCTTAAGCAAATTGCTTAACTCTATACTCAATAGTAGACTTGATATTTTTTTTAATTAAACACAAATTGATTAATCCATTCCAAATAGGATTCACTGAAGATTCCCGACCTTCTGATCATATGTTTGTCCTCAAAACTCTTATAGACAAATACCTCCATAAGAAAGAAAAATTATTTGCATGCTTTGTCGATTTTCGCAAAGCTTTTGATACAGTCGCCCACACAGCCATTTATCTTAAACTCTTGGATATGAATGTTGGTGGTCTTTTTTATAATCTAATCAAAGATATGCATAAGATCTCTGCAGTTTGCGTGAAAGTTGGCCAGAATCTCAGACTCATTTGAATCATCTATTGGTGTTAGACAGGGGGATGTATTAAGCCCAATCTTTTCAAAATTTTTATAAATGATCTTCCAGATTACCTTTTACACTCATTTGACCCAGTTTATATTAACAATAATAAAATTGACTGTCTTTTATATGCAGATGATGTTATTGTTCTATCTAATTCACAAAAAGTGTTACAGTCCAAATTAGACTCTCTTGAACTTTTTTGTAAAGAAAGGTGTATGTCAGTCAACATATCTAAAACGAAAGTCGTAATATTTAATAAATCTGGAAGATTCATTAAGCAAAATTTCCAACTCAATAATAAAGTGTTAGACTGATGTAACAGTTACAAATATCTAGGGATAACATTCTTCTCATCTGGCTTATTCACAGAGTCCAAAACTGAACTTTACAAGAAAGCAGCCAAAGCTTTATTCAAACTGAAAGCAGATGTATTATCATTGTATCCAATGCCCAAAACTAGTCTACATATCTTTGACCACACTGTCAAACCTATTTTATTATACTGTTCAGAAATATGGGGTTGTTATTTACCAAAATCAGCTGACTTTAACTTTATGTTTGACTATTCAAGACTATCATCTGTACTTCCCTGTGATGAATTACATATTAATTTTTGTAAATATATACCGGGTGCTAATAAAACAAGCACCAACTTTGCAATATTGAGTGAATTAGGAAGAATACCATTTGCATTAGATTGCTTTACTTCAGTTTTTAAATACTGGTATCGTTTAGATTCTTCGACTAATTTTTTACTTAAGAGTGCATACATTGAAAATAAATTCCTACACTCACAGGGTTGTGACACTTGGTATTCTGGTCTACAGAGACTTTTTAAAATACTTGATAACAATACAGGAATTCACAATATGCTTAAATAAAAGCATAATACATTTAAAAGAAAAAATAAAGTTTATACAAAAGCCTTTTATAAAAATAAATGGTATGTTAATAAAAGAAATAAACTTCTAGATGAAAACGGCAAATTGCGAACCTATCTAAAACTCAAATGCAATTTCGGATTCGAAAATTATCTTCATATTTTATCAGATTTTAATCAAAGAAAATCTTTCACTAAATTTAGAATCAGCAACCATAAATTAAAGATTGAAACTGGCAGATATGCAAAACCTATAACACCTTTAGAGAACAGCATTTGCGAAAAATGTTTTTCAGATGAAATAGAATCTGAAGAACACCTTCTATTAAAATGATCTTTTTACTATACTTCCAGGCGCAAGCTTCTTGAAACAATTAAAAATAACATTAATCATTCTAACTTTGAAAAATTATCATTTGGGGATAAATTTATATGGCTTTTAAACTCAGAAAGTAAAGATACTTTAATATGCATGTGTGATTTCCTGTTAAAAAGTCACTGTTTCGGATAGCTGGTATCTCATATTTTAACACTAATCATGTCTCTCATTCTTGTATTTACAATTTATATGATATTTTATGCAATCCCCTTATGTTTTATTATGTTTATATGCCCCTTCGTGTGCCCTTTAATTTGGACCAATAAAATCTTATCTTATCTTATCTCAGTGCCACCTTTAACAGACATGATGCATTGTTTATAAAATTGCTCTTGTCCTTCGCTTATAAATGAATTCATGGTCACTTGGTGTTAATTAGCAGTAATTTAATCAGAGGTCTCACTAAATCACACACTGCATATATAGAATTCAAAACAGCGGTAGAAATAAATCTCTGCATTATACAAACAATCGTCAGCTCACTCACTGTTGTCCAGATTTGTGATTTTATTTGTTTTGTTTCATTTATCATGATTTAATACGATGTTATTCAATTCCGCTTCATACACAATGGGATATTATATTATATCAGACTGCAGTTGGGAAAGTAGATAAACAAATAAATATAGTATTAACTACAATCATGTTCATGATTTGAATTTCCATGTACAAAGGGAGATAACTCAAATACAGATAGAGTGGAATATGTGGGTGAAATTATCAGAGAAATACGAATCAAGTAAATGGGTTGTACTTTATGGTTTATTGCGTTTAACGCCACTTACAACAATATTTCAGTTATATCGTGGCGGTCAGTTTTATTGGTGGAGGAAACCGTAGTACACAGAGAAAACCACCGATCTGTCAAACTTTATCACATAATGTTGTATCGACAATAGGCACTGATTGCATATGCAGTTGTAAATCCATCTACCATACGACCAAGACGGCCCCTAACATATTAAAATGAATTAGGGTTTTAGTACAACACATTTATGAGCATTATTATATGTACAAATATCGGAAAGTATGTCAATCAGAGAAAGTGCAACGATTGCTTCTGGCTACAAGGAACACTGACTGCTCCAGTTTCAGTACACTTGATGGGTTTCAGTCAATCAGAGAAAGTACAACGATTGCTTCTGGTTAAAAGGAACACTGACTGCTCCAGTTTCAGTACACTTGATGGGTTTCATCGTGTTGCTATTCTACTAAATGCTAGTGATTTAATAATATTATTATAATAATATAAAAACGTGAATCTTTGCCACATAATGTTGTATCGAGGTTCTAACTGACAACTTTAGTGATGAGAGGCACTGATTTCACAGGTAAATGTAAATCCAACTACCATACGACCACGACCACGACGGCCCCCCAATCAAGTGAATATGATCTCTTCAACATAATCAAGAATGCGACAATGTGCTAAGACCCTTATTTCTAAATGAGCAAAATGAATGATGACGAATAAATTGACCGGAGCCTCACCATTTTGGAAGTGCTATTAGTAGGGTACCTATAAAGTGCGAAACGAAATAGAAACGAAACGAAACGAAACGAAACGAAACGAAATCGACGAAAACGAAACGAAACGAAACGAAACGAAATCAACAAAAACGAAACGAAACGAAATCAACGAAATAAAACGAAACCAACGAAAGCAAAACGAAATCAACGAAAACAAAACGAAATACGATGCTAGACTACTTCCCACACATGTCTCAGTGTCTTTCATCAGGAGAGGCCAGGATTTGATCACCATTGAACAAGAATACTATGCATTTATTCAGCGGGAGTCTGTCCTTTTCACATAGTGGCTTCTTTTAAATTTGGGAACCATAAGAGCAACGTCAAGTCTGTTGAAAGGAGAGGAATTAAAATAACAGAAGTGCAGTAGTTAAAGTTCACTAATAAATATCCCCGTCCGAGCAAAATTTAAAAGTGTGTCAGAGAGACGAAAAAGGTGTGACGACCAGACGAACAAACGAGCGAACGGACAGCAGAAGTCCTATATACCCCAATCTTTTTTGGCGGAGGTATACAAATCCTATCAAAAATTAACTTTAGAAATTTAAAAAAAATCTACATATCTTGTAAAAGTACCTTTTTTCCCTTTGATCCCTTTTCATATTAAAAAAAAAACCAAATCACCCCCCCCCTCCAAATTTTTTCGGTATTAATAAAATTTGATACGGCACATATTTTTATACCCCTCGCTATCCAGCGGGAGGGGGGTATATAGTATATGTCCGTTTGTCCGTGAGTGCTTCCCTCACTGCCTATGCAATTCCTCCTTAATGACTTGATGGAATTGAATGAATCTTACAGGAAATCTTTAATACCATATGGCAAGGTTCATTAATTTCATGAATTCTTTAGTACCAAATGGCATTGTGCACCTTCTATTTTTGTTTTCCAATTTCAACAGTTCTTGCTAAAATTTCTTCACTTTTGGACTTTGTCATTTAAGGCTATGTAATTGTCATACAAGGCTATACAATAGAGAGAGGATACTGTTGCGTTATCCATAACTCTTCCTAAACAACAGAATGGATTTCAATAAAACTTCTAGAGTTTCTTATGTTTAGTTTTTACAAGCATTATTTTTTCCAGAAGTTCTTCTGTAAGGACGGCGCTCACTGTATGTCCTGCTATGTTGCTGTTGGTTTTCTTTTTAGTTCTTCAAAATAGAACAATAGGATTTGAAATAAAAAGTTTATAGTGTTGGGTCTTTTTGACCCCTGTATATCTTGGAATGAACAACGGTATGACATTACGCCAGATCTGTTGGCACACTACCGAATAAAGGTAATAACAATGGTACGGTACTCCAAGGCGCATTCAAAAGGGAAAGTCCACAAAAACAGACAAAACCGATAAGAAGCTCAACCATCTGAGTTTTCAATCAACGGAACAACTGAACAACAACATGGGGATTAAACGTGACAAGTCGGGAAAATCCAGTAGTCAAATAGTGCCCAGAATCTGAAACTCAAGACCATCCCCTATGATTTGAGAATAGGCAAATTTATGAAGAATACAAACGAAAAACGTAATAAAATCAGACGAAAAATGAACCCTCAATATCCCAATCTATGAAAATACCCCCTCATATCCCCCCCCCCCCCTCCATTTCTTTCTATATGCCCACTCCAGAAACTTTATATTTCATAAATACTGACACACACTCAAACACAAATAAAAATATGACATTTGAACTTCTGAAAGTTTGTCGGCAAGCAAACCCGACTTGAATTGAGTTGCGGGTAATGTACGTGAGGAGTACTGTAACGGACAGACATGCAAGATGGGTTTCCCGGTTATAATTAATCAAAATTATTGTATTTAAAAAATCGAATTATCTTTTTTTTTTTATTACTTTATTTCATTTTGTCTTTTATTTTTTTCCTTCCATTTTCTTCATATCAGTCTATTTCGTTTTGTTTTCGTTGATTTCGTTGGTTTCGTTTTCATTTCGTTTTCATTTCGTTGATTTCGTTTCGTTTCGTTTCGTTTTTTTTATTTCGTTTCGTTTCGTTTCGTTTCGTTTCGTTTTCGTTGATTTCGTTTCGTTTCGTTTCGTTTCTATTTCGTTTCGCACTTTATAGGTACCCCTATTAATATGGCAGTTAGTAGTTTTGTGTTAATAACTGTTGTATTTTCAATGAAATCTATTTGCTAATTAGATTTTTCATGATTGTCTGACTGGTGTTAGGGGAGGTCGTGTTGCTCGAACTTTAGCTTTCTGTAGTTTTTTGTAGATCGTTGTCTGTCATTTTGTCCTTTTTCTGTTGGCCATTGTGTTGTCTGTCATTTTGTCCTTTTTCTTTTGGCCATTGTGTTGTCTGTCATTTTGTTCTTTTTCTTTTGGTCATTGTGTTGTCTGTCATTTTGTCCTTTTTCTTTTGGCCATTGTGTTGTCTGTCATTTTGTCCTTTTTCTTTTGGCCATTGCGTTGTCTGTCATTTTGTTCTTTTTCTTTTGGCCATTGTTTTGTCTGTCATTTTGTCCTTTTTCTTTTGGCCATTGTGTTGTCTGTCATTTTGTCCTTTTTCTTTTGGCCATTGTGTTTTCTGTCATTTTGTCCTTTTTCGTTTGGCCATTGTGTTGTCTGTCATTTTCTTCTTTTTCTTTTGGTCATTGTGTTGTCTGTCATTTTGTTCTTTTTCTTTTGGTCATTGTGTTGTCTGTCATTTTGTTCTTTTTCTTTTGGCCATTGTGCTGTCTGTCATTTTGTCCTTTTTCTTTTGGCCATTGTGTTGTCTGTCATTTTGTCGTTTTTCTTTTGGCCATTGTGTTGTCTGTCATTTTGTCCTTTTTCTTTTGGCCATTGTGTTGTCTGTCATTTTGTTCTTTTTCTTTTGGCCATTGTTTTGTCTGTCATTTGTCCTTTTTCTTTTGGCCATTGTGTTGTCTGTCATTTTGTCCTTTTTCTTTTGGCCATTGTGTTTTCTGTCATTTTGTCCTTTTTCGTTTGGTCATTGTGTTGTCTGTCATTTTCTTCTTTTTCTTTTGGTCATTGTGTTGTCTGTCATTTTGTTCTTTTTCTTTTGGTCATTCTGTTGTCTGTCATTTTGTTCTTTTTCTTTTGGCCATTGTGTTGTCTGTCATTTTGTCCTTTTTCTTTTGGCCATTGTGTTGTCTGTCATTTTGTCGTTTTTCTTTTGGCCATTGTGTTGTCTGTCATTTTGTCCTTTTTCTTTTGGTCATTGTGTTGTCTGTCATTTTGTTCTTTTTCTTTTGGCCATTGTTTTGTCTGTCATTTGTCCTTTTTCTTTTGGCCATTGTGTTGTCTGTCATTTTGTCCTTTTTCTTTTGGCCATTGTTTTGTCTGTCATTTTGTCCTTTTTCTTTAGGCCATTGTGTTTTCTGTCATTTTGTCCTTTTTCGTTTGGCCATTGTGTTGTCTGTCATTTTGTTCTTTTTCTTTTGGCCATTGTGTTGTCTGTTATTTTGTTCTTTTTCTTTTGGCCATTGTGTTGTCTGTCATTTTGTCCTTTTTCTTTTGGCCATTGTGTTGTCTGTCATTTTGTTCTTTTTCTTTTGGCCATTGTGTTGTCTGTCGCCATTGTGTTGTCTGTCCTCGATTTACGAATTCTAATTATAACATTGGTATCTTCAAATTAAGAATCTACATATTTAGATCAAGTTTGAGTTTCGATTTGGTTTGTTATTTTTTATTTATTTATTTATTTTTTGCTGAATAGTGTCACTTGAAAATTTCACGAAATTAATAGTTTGTCATGCCTACATTGCAATGAGTAGAGATATTGTGGATGTTTTGTAGTATAATTATTATAAGTACGTATCATTAATATACGTCTTTTCTATTTTTTTATTTAAAAAAGAATAATAAGCAACGTTTTTTTTTCGTTTTTTTTTCGTTTTTCATTTTTCCAGTGAACATCACAATTGTTTGCTTTACTATTATTCGACGAAGAGGTTGCTAAGTAACATAAATTTATGTTGTGTGGTTATAGGACATTTATTCTTTATCTAAAAGCTACAACATCTTCAAGAAATGATATGCTTTTTTTTCGTGTATTTTGTCATAATAGCAAAATGATTTATTTTGTATTTAGGTTAATATTCTATCACCCATCCCCAATATTTGATATTTTTTTTTTTTTCATGTGATAGCTTTATTTGTTTTGTCATTGTTCTCAGTTAAAGACGGAACACCATGTATAATGTGGAACGGTGAGGCCTCATCCTCTCCCTCCTCCTTTTTTTAAGTCATCCGTCGTGTTCGCTAGACTTGGGCAGGATGCTCTACATTTCTAAACCTTATACAAATTCAAGTATATTTACAAATTATAAAAGGACAAACAATTTTTATTTTAAATGATACATGTATTGTGGTATTGTGTGGCTATCTTTAATAAATTAACAGTAGTTTAACAATGAAAAGTATGATGCAAATATTGTTATCAAGCTATCAAAACCACACTTTAACAGAAAACAAACAAACAAAGATTAGTTATCACAATAATGGTTCAAAGTTGGACGGGGCACGGATTATGAAAATTGGGAAGATTAATATAATAATAAGTCAGTGGACAAACATTTGATATGGCCATGGTAAATACAATATTGAATATTTAATCTGCAAAATGAAGGTCTATAATGATCTGATAATTAATCATCTATAGCAATGTTAAACTTCAGTAACGTAGAGGAGCCATTATTTATGTTTCACAAATATTCCGATTATTTATTTCCTATTTTTGTTATTGGTGGTATATTATCATATGCAACATGTATATCTAATATATATGTGATCGCTTCGTTATGGCAGAGAACATATTCTCCTCATAAAATATTAATTCTTGGACTATGTCTGGCCAATGGTTTAGCAGCGCTGTCCACATGTGGACTACAACCTCTGTTGAAGCTTCAGATCTCTTCAGACGGATATTAAGTGAGATTTATTTCCTGTTTTTTAAATTAGAACGTGTGTGTTCTGTTTTTGTTTACGTTTCAGAGGTACTTTATATTTTGTGTCGTCATTATTGACCGCAGCCCTAGGAATACAAACTGTTATATCTTATGAATTTCCTGAAGAAAACCGTTGGAATTTGAGACAAAAATTAAAACAACAATTGTGTGTTCGTTGTGTTTTGTTATTCCGTTTTCTTTAAACTTTCATAAATTTTCATCGTTGAGAGTTAAAGCGGAATACTTCAATTTTTATTCAGTAAAATGTATATCTTGTAGAGCACGTTACAATTCACATATTATTGCGACGAAATATATAATTCTTTATTATCATATTCTTGTAGATATTATTTTACCCACAGGCCTTTACGTTGTGATACTATGCAGCGGATTGATCATTATTCACAGGCTTTTAAAAACCCAATCTGGAACGACATCGACTTGGATACGGACCGTCGATGGCAGATTTAACACAATGGCTGCATTAGTTTTGATAATTTGCACGATATGTAACATTCCAGCTATGGCCATGCGCATACTACATTTTTTAGGTCATGAGAATGTTTTTCCTTCAAATATTTATCCAGACAAGATTATTTCTATTTTCGTGGATTTTAGATCTGACATTCCTTACGTGTTTCAAACATTAATATCCGGTAAACAATATCTAGATGATTTTGGGAAGTTTATATTTGTATTTTTTCTAACGGAAGTAACTCAATGTTTTATGCAAATAGTAAGTTATATGTCGACATCAGTTTGTTTTTATTTATATCCAAATGGAAATGATTTAAATATAAATAAACTACACAAAGCGTGAGAAACAAATACTTTTATATATTTATCAATGGAACGTCAGCTGATACAACAACTTGGACATTTGTATTGCCTGCAGAGGCACATAGGCAACACCGGTAGCATAAAAAAACAAATTTCTCAGCTAATGTAAAAAAAGGAATCCGTTTTTATAAGGTGTCATTCCAATTATTCAAATAATGTTGATTAAATGTGACCTATTTTCTGACATACTCGTGTGAACAAACTAGAGACGCACAAAGAATGTGTTAAACTACGGAAATATTACCAATCGTTTTACTATAACCTATACACATCAATGCAAGATATTTCAAATCGTATGAAATTATATACACGAAATGGGGACCGTCGTGGTCATGATTGCATGGTAGTTGGATTTACAACCACCTATGCAATCAGTGCCTATCATCACTAAAGGTGTGAGTTAGAATCCCGGCAGGCGAGGTGTACTCGATACAGCATTATATGATAAAGTTTGTCAGTGACTTGCGGCAGGTCGGTGGTTTTCTCAGGGTACTCCGGTGTCCTCCACCAATAAAACTGATCGCCACGATATAACTGTAATATTGACGAAAGTGGCGTTAAGCACCACGACCCTATACCTGTACATCAAATGACATAAAAACAACATTGATGTCCAAATGCAGCGTTTATCGACAGAAGTAGCGAATACCACACGATATCAGGATATGGACCGCGTCATGCTCATTTTGTGGTATTAGTGAAGACACTTCTGAGACTGTGAAATGTAGAACATCAATAAAATCACTGGCTTTTTTTTCTTTTATTTTGTTTTTTTGCTTTAATTTGCATCTAAATGTACAATTATATAGTTTATCATGTTCATTTCTTTTACTTCTACTACTACCAAATACTGACTTCCATCAACAAGTGGAAAATTATGTCCGAGGTTATACTACTTCTATCAAATAATGACCTCCTCCAGCAAGTTGAAGGTTATGTCGGAGGTTATACATGACATCCATAGTCTTTCTTATTAATTGGCTGAAAAGAATTGGACTCATGGTATTTGAATTTACATTTACCTAAGAAATACCCGTCTAGTGCCACTAAAGTTAGAATATGTAACATGACCTGTTTATAACTTATTACCATTGCAAGATTGTGTAAAAGTTTGTCTGTAACTTATAATAGGTTTTGTTGTTTTCTCTGCATACTCCTGTAGCCTCCACCAATAAAACAGTAAGTAACAATATAACTGAAACATTGTTAAACAAATAGTTCACATCCTATATCTCTTACCTCTTCTCTATTACTAAGATATAATTGGGTACTTTAATAAGTCAGAAAGAGTATGGAAGTAAATTAACACGATAGACTATACAACTTCACTCGTAAACATCAAAGTACGAAGAGATTGAAGATATCAAAAGGGTAATCAGAATCCGTAAATCGAAGAAAAAACAGACAACCAAATGGCCTAATGAAAAAGAGCAAAACCTCAAACAACGATCTACAAAACACTACTCAGAAAACTATAGATCGAGCAACACGAACCCCACTAAATACCAGGGTTTAACTCGCGAATGCTCCGGAAAGGTAAGCAGTTCTTATATCAATAGTGGCACCTGTTGCGTTACTCTAGATACAAACCCGGTGATAAGTCATGAACGAGGAAAGGACTGGATTGTGGTCATTTGTCACACAGATATTCCGTATCGGTTAGCCAAGCCATGGTGGTGACCGTAAAACTTTCGAAGTGATGACATCAACTCGTCCAATAGGAATCCTTGGTTCAGTAGCTTCCTTGTTAGCAGCAACTATCTATGAAGGAAATGCCGACTGGGACCACAAACTCTGGATTATCGGGTCAACTGAGAGAGATATACTCCATATGCAGGTGCTGATGGGATGTAGCTAAATATAAATGGAAAAAGAAAATGTTTACTTAGGGACCAACCATCAACCATTTAACTTGAAGGGGGGGGGGGGGTTATGGTTTTTTGTTTCGTTCAGAATTTTTTTTTCGGACAACACGAGAGTAAGAATTTTATTTTATTTGTCGCGCAAAGCGCGAATTTTTTCTTCAGTATTTAACATTAGGTTATATGACAAAAACTCTGAATCAGATTATTATTTTTTTCCTCCACCAAAATCAGAATATTTTTTTCAGCAACATTGGGAATCAGAATATTTTTTTAGAAAAAAAAAAACATACCCCCCCCCCCCTTCAAGTTAAATGGTCGTTCCCTTATTCTAATGACATAATTAGTTTTCTATCAACCAGTTTAAATATTTATAATAAAACATGCAAACTCGGGGTAGAGAAAATAGCTGGGTATAAAAGAGGTGGCGACCGCTGGTTGTACGGGATGTATGAAATATACTACACAACCTCAAGACGAAACGTTAATATCATGTTCACATACACTAGATCACTGGATTATCTTCTTTTTTCTCTGCCTTTTTTAAAACGACATCAGCTCTACCAAAAGATCAAATCGTAGTTAAAATCCAAGAGCCCATCGCGATTGACTAGCATTCGCCTATAATCTTATCAATCACAATGCTTATTGTAATTGTTATCACGCTGAATTTGTGCTTTTGTTGATTTGAAGTTTGTTAGGATTAAAATATTGGATATATTAACTTTAAAGGCTGATTTAGTGGGTCTGGAACGGATCCGAACACCACTTCTATGCCTGCTGGAACAAGAAGTAAATTGATTTTTTCTTTGCTCTTTATCTAAACATTGCTATCCTCCCTAAAACAATGAAGCGTATATCATCGCTTCGCGAAATCTGGAACCGTGTCAAAGAACTACATAAAGAATTCACCATAATAGGCTAAACATTTTCACAACCGCTCGTATAACTATATTGAACTTCTTATGTGTATGTACACTCTTTAATAATATCGATTTGTCATATATATATATATATATATATATACATTTGAAAATTAAACCAAACAGTGTTAGAATTAGATTTTAGAGCTGTCAAATTTGTGTTCTTCCCTCGACGGGATTTGAAAACCAACACCATTGATACACTGCAGCACCATTCGCTTAGCCTTACGTCCAGCTCCCTAGACCACTCGACCACATCTATATATATTTATTTATTTACGTCTAAAATAGTTTGTAAAACAACACCAAATACACAAAACAAAGTGTTTAATTATTTTTCACTTTGTTTTGTGTACTTGGTGTTTTTTTACAAACCATTTTAGACGTTTATAATTTATTTTACTTGTATATTATCGTTAAACCGTAACATGGTTTTTCAGACGATGTATATATATTTATTTATATATAATTATGTGTTCATTTGTTTAAACTTCCTGGTAGTTTCTTGTAAACCCAGTTATACCCTAAATATATGTTTGGTAATCTGATACGTGTTTGTTTTCATGATGTAATTTTCAGGATTAGTTGACTACTACTTTCGATGTTTAGGTATGGTCCAATAGAAGCTGATGAGGACAACCTCTCGTAAAATATAAACTGCTCGAGGAGACAACCTCGATTAGAAATATAAATAGTTCTTCAAATAATATATTATGAGATAACCTAGCAAATGTTAATAATTTTCTATAAACGTAAAAGTAGGTCAAACATATATGTGACGGAAGATCCATGGTACGTTCTACGTGTTTTGTAAGAATTCGTCGAACTAATAGAAACTAAAATGGCTGCGTGTGGATCATTTCAAGAAGTTGCTATAATTTGCCAGAACTGTCAAGCAGGAAATGGAGTAAAAGGGAAATGTTTAAGTTGTAATTTGTTAATGTGTGAGCAATGTTGTATCATTCATCAGATAAGAGAACTGAATTTATCGAACGAACATAACATTGTGGATATAGGGATTGTTGGATCATATCAACAAAACTTGGGTGGAAATCCGACATTTAACTGTTACTATCATACGGATCAGCCATGTTGTGGTTATTGTAGTCAGTGTGAAACTGTCGTCTGTACATACTGTGTTGCTACAACTCACAACACCCATGTTATAAATGATATGGATGTCGGACTTCGTTTTTCTTTATTAAAGTTAAAATCTTTCAGCTCTCAAGTAGAACAGGATATAATGGCACTATTTAGACACATGTCTATGTTAAAGTCATTAAGAACACAGGAATGTTTTAAATATGAAACGGAAAGGCAGAAAATTGAACATCATGGTAAATGGTTGAAAGATTCTATCGATAGGAACATACATAAACTATCGTGTGATCTTGATATGAGTTGGAAAGTATTGAACAAGTCCATTTCGGATGAAGAGAATAACCTCGTACAAAATGGAAAAGAATTAGAAGGAATGAACGGAAATATTATCGAAGTAATAGAATCAACTGATGTTGGTGCTGTGTTCAGAACTTTGAATGATATTTCAGGATATACGGGTCCGACAAATATAAAAACAAATTTCAAATCTCTCCCAGAATTTGTTCCAGGGGAGGCTACCCAGTGTATGGTTGAGTCTATCCATGGAACATTAGAAAGTAATGAAGGGCAAAGATTTCCAGCCGAAATTAGTTTAATAGAAATAGAACATTATACAACTACACTCTCAACTGTAGATAATCTGCTATGTTGTCCGGATGGATCAGTACTGATCAATTCTAAATTGACAGAGGATTCAAACACTGCAGAACTGCAGCACGCAACACTTTTTAACGGTTCGGTGAAAATCAAGGAGAAATTTCCATTAAACTTTGAAAACATGACATTACTTCCTTCGGGAGAACTTCTTGTGTCAATCAAGAAAAACTATCTTAAAGTTCTTTCCAATACAACGAAGAATCTAGAGAAATCAAAGTATAGTGTTGCACCGCTAAAAACAACAGTTGCGCTCCACGTCACCGGTGATAATAAAATAATCGTGGGAGCAAGCGGCGGACTGTCGTACCGTGGTCAAACAAAAGTTGTCGTTATGGACATATCTGGAAAACATTTGATGGATTATCATCTAGATAATAATAATAAACCTCTATGGAGAGGTACTCCTACCAAAGTTACCTCGGACAATGACAATATATATGTGATCGATAAACACTATGATAAAGATAGGGTCGTAGTCCTAAAATGGGACGGTACAGTCGGGGGCATATACACAGGTTCAAAGTCTGAACATTCACCATTTCCTGGAATCACAAAGGACAGTACGCCAGTTCTATTTCAGCCCGTGGGTTTAGTAGTAACTAAGTCTGGTCGTATTATTGTGTGTGATCTGTGCTACAAGATTCACGTTCTCAACAAAGAAGGATTGTGCATAAAATACCTGGACAGTCGCCGTGATCTAGGTATCAATGCATCTCCTCGGTCTTTAAGTATTGATTCTCGAGGCATGTTGTTTATAGGGTTTACAAGTAAAGACAAGAGCAAACAAAATGCCAAGATAAGTATTTTGAAAATGCACGGACTGTGAAAATTCCGCTAACTATTCCCATGTTTTCATTATTTTTGTGGCAATACTGAATGCATAATTCAATGTTAATAATTTATTAGTATTAGCAATAAAAACTATATATGAGTTCTTGTTATAGATGTTTGATGATACTTTTAGCAATCTGTCAGTTATACGTCATGACAATTACTTTTTTGTTCATTATAGGAAAGAACTAAATACTTTTGGCCAGGTTTTGAGTAGTACAGAGACAATTCTCATCTCTTACACTCCTCTATCTATTTATGTCTTTGGTGGATGTATATATTATTATTTTAATATAAGTTTTGTTTTACCATTTTGAATGTGATATAGAATGAATGTAATATTGTGTAAATTACTATTAAACTGTGTGTTTGGAAACAAAAATAATATTATCACGGTGATCACGGTTTTATTGGTGCAGGGGGAAACCGCAGTATCTGGATAAATACTCCAACCTTCCACAAGTCATTTACAAACTTTATCTTATATTTTATCGAGTAAACCTGGCAATGAAAGGGAATCAATATCACAACTTTGGTGAATGTGAATAACATTTCGATGATTATGATGTACGCTTTATAACAGATTTTTATGAAACAAAAGTCTATAGGTAGACATGTTGCTCCACAAGAACACATATCCCGATTCCGAGACAAATAGTCATTCATCTTACTGTAAACCAGTGAATGTTTGCGCTGTGTTATTTTCGCGGTTTGTCCACCTGATCTAAATTCACGCCGTTTTGATTTTGATGTCCGAGATTAAAGACATAAATTAAATTGATGAACTCCTTTACGGCGAAGAAGCAAATACCAATCTACGATCTACTGCGCATGCGCTAAAGGTGATCCATTATACGACCGATGCTGTTGACAGCTTTAGTGATGATATGACGTGATTGCATACCGTCAGCTACCATACAACGGTCATAGCCACTTCTTTGTAAAAGTATTACAAATAATATGCACGATTGAAAGCCTTCTTCGTTGTTGTTTCGAAAGCTCCAAATTTCAGTCATGTACTTGTATTATTGAAATAAAGATTCATATATGAATTGTGACAATTAATGGTTTAAACGACCATTTAGATTGTCATTCTATGATTTTTATATCGTAACGTCAACACCCGACTACTATTTTCTCCGTCATGGTTTTTATCCATTAAATCATACAGAAGGACCCATTGTGACACATAATTAACTTATCAAGATAATATGCATTTATTTTACTGTAACTTAAATTATTGTTGCAGGTGGCGGTAAACACCAAAAGTCCTAACACTTTATAACTATATTAGTTTTGAGAAAATCCCCATTAACAAACCAGTCTACATTTTCGGAATATCTATTTTTAGAAGATCCCCAATTAACACCGTCAGTCCGTATTTTCTGAAAATCTTTTAACGTGGGTTTCTCCTGGTAACACATAGATCTATGACACAATTGACTAAACCATAGTTGTAATGTGTGAATAAAAACATTGATAATGTGTGTTTAAGTTATTTAAATAAACGTATGAAAATAATACTTGTCACTGACTCACGTCTTTTATGAATGATTTGTTGAACAATCGCAAGAACATAATAAACAGTTTAACATCCGTGAAATGTGTACTGTTATGTATATATTAAGTACAATCTGATTAAAAGTACATGTCTGTTGTATATTTATATTGGTCGCTTAAAGTAATATGAAAGGCAAATATCGTGGAATTTTTGGTTTAAATATTTTGACTTAATATGTCACGTAATTTTAACTAAAATCAACTGCATAACATTAAAAATCCGCTCAAAAGCAGATTTTAGGAGCAAATCGCAAAATATGTGACAGCAGATAATTCTGTGTTCAACCCACCATTTCTTTAGAAATGCCTGTACCAAGTCAGGGTCATTACGGTTTTCACAGTTTTCCGGTTGTTGACTGATTTTGTCTGTTTATATACTTATGAGTTTTGACTTTCCCTTTCTTGTTAGATTGTTCGGAGTTCGGTAATTTTGTTATTACCCTTATTCCAGTACAGTAATGCAAATGATATGCGCGTGACACAAGATTTAAACTCTTTCGGGGAGATTATTACAAAATATATCTATATAGTCAATCCAATTTCACTGCTCAAATAGAACCAGTACAGAATAAAGCAGTATAATTTGTGTTTAATACGATTTTAGCATTACCGGTATTCCAGATATATATCGTGGCGATCAGTTTTATTGCTTGAGCGAATAGCGAAACAACTGAACTACCTCTAAGTAAATGACTATTGTTATCAAATAAAGTTGTATCGAGTACACCTCGACGTATGTAGGAGCAATAAAATCCACAGCATTAGTCGGTATAGCGGTGATTTGCACAAGTAGATATTAATACAACTACCATGCAACCGCGGCCATGACAGGACCTGCAAGGTTTTATGTTTATATATGTTTCATTTATAGATTGAATTTGTTAATAGTTGTAATGTTAGTTCTTGATTCAATACGTAGTATACTTTAACTACAGACTGAATTGTTTGATTTTGTGTATTTCATATCTCATTAATTAATTTTAGATTCACCAGCTGGCATGGTTTATCTACATAGACTAACGTGGTTGATTGGTATACTAGGTCTATCATGTATATTTCTCTGTCACGGTAGCTACACAGTTGACGTTATCATGGCCGTTCTGCTTTCAGCTTGGCTATTTATTCACTATCATAGTTTACCAAATATTCCACGTGATCGATCATTGATCAAATATTTTCCTATGTTTTATTTTCTCGAATCACATTTTGCAGATACGTTCCCTAATAAATTCGAATGGCCAGTATGAAGTATCAACCTTGGAATATTAATATCATCGTCCGTGTGTTAGATCTGTAGTATATGCATCCAGAGATCTACTACAGATTTAATGATGTGCACTGTCCTCTCCAGAGATCTACTGTGGTGCTCTGTTATTTGTTAATCTACAGATTTAATGGTGTGATCTGTGCTCTCCAGAGATCTACTGGATTTTTGAGCGTATGGTAGTTGGATATACAACTACAAGTACCTATGCTATCAGTGTCTATCAACACTAAATTTGTGAGTTCGAACCCCGTTCATGTCGAGGTCTACTCGATACAACATTATGTGATAAAGTTTGTCAGTGACTTGCGAGAGATCGGTGGTTTTATAAGGTGTCCTCCACCAATAAAACGATATAGCTGAAATATTGCTGAAAGTGGCGTAAGGCACCATTACCCTAACCTGGTGCTCTGTTATTTGTTAATCCAGAGATTTAATAATGTGTATTGTGCTCTCTAGAGATTTACGGTGGTGCTCTATTAAATATATTTCTTTATTCATAGATTTGATGTTCACTAAATCTATAGTATTTGTATCCAGAGATTTAATGTTGTGCTCTGTTTAATTTATTAATTCAGAAATGTAATGTTGTGCTCTGTTTTATTTATAAATCCAGAGATTTACATCGTGTGCTCTGTTTTATTTATCAATACAGATATTTACATAGTGTGCCCTGTTTTATCTATAAATACAGATATTGAATGTTGTGCTCTGTTTTATTTCTAAATCCAGAGATGTAATGTTATGCTCTGTTTTATTTATATATCCAGAGATTTAATGTTAATGCTCTCTTTTATTCATCAGTACAAATATTTAATGTTGTGCTCTGCTTTATTTCTAAATCCAGCGATTTAATGTTATGCTCGGTTTTATTTATAAATACAGAGATTTAATGTTGTGCTATGTTTTATTTATAAATCTAGTGATTTAATATTGTGCTCTGTTTTATTAATAAATCCAGAAATGTAATGTTGAGCTCTGTTTTATTTATGAATCCAGAGATTTAATGTTGAGCTCTGGTTTATTTATACATTCATAGATTTAATGTTATGCTCTATTTTATTTATAAATCCAGAGATTTAATGTTGTGTCCTATTTTATTTATGAATCCAAAGATTTCATGTTGTGCTCTGTTTTATGTATAAATCCAGATATTTAATGTTATGCTCTGTTTTATTTCTAAGTCCAGAGATTAAATTGTGTGCTCTGTTTTTTTATAAATCCTGAGATTTAATGTTCTGCTCTGTTTTATTTATAAATCCAGAGATTAATGGCTATGCAGCAATATCTGTTTGAACATCATTATCCTTATCCTTTTCTATCCTTTCATGCCATACCTTTAGCATGTTAACATGAAAAACTTTTTCTTTTCCTCCTCTAACTTTGACTTTGTAGTCAACTGGACTAACTTTGTCGGTTACAACAAACGGTCCTTTCCAACTAGCTAATAGTTTGGATGTATGTGTAGGCAGTAATATAAGTACTTTTTGACCTCTAATATGCCTGCCATATAATAGTTCAAATGGCGAAAATCCGGTGCTGTTATTTGGCACTTCTCTGTATGCGAATAGCAAGTACGGAATATATTCGTCCCATGTTTTAGGCTTCGATCTTGCATATGCTTTCAACATTTTCTTCAGTACACCATTAAACTTTTCACAAAGTCCATTGCACATAGCATGGTAAGGACTGGTGCGTAACCTACTTATTTGTAATAATCTACATACCTCCCGCATTAACTCCGACATGAAGTTGCTCCCTTGGTCAGTCAGCATTTCTTTAGGTATTCCCACCCTAGAAAATAAACTAATCAAAGCATTTGAAACTGTGCTAGCTTCTTGGTCTCTCAATGCAATTGCTTCTGGATATTTAGTAGCATAATCGACACAAACCAAAATGAAACGATGTTTACTGTCTGTCATAGGCAAAGGGCCAACAAAATCTAAAGCAATGCGCTGAAATGGCTCTTCCATAGGTGGTATACTAATCAGTGGAGCTCGGGGTACTCTCCCCTTTGCTGAACCTATCTGGCAATCAGGACAAGATCTATAGTACTCTGATATAAAAAATGTTGCATAATTCTATCTCTTGTCTTTTTATTTCCAAGATGATCAGCTAACGGAATGTCATGCCCTATCTTAAGCATCATGTCTCTTAATTGCCTTGGCAACACAATCTGGTGAATACTTTCACCACTTGGCTTACTGTACACTCTATATAGTAAATCGGACAAATAAACAAAGTATGATGACTGATTTTCATTGTGTTCTTCACTAACATACGATCTTACCTTATCTAAAGTTGTGTCTGTCTTCTGTAAGTCTAACAGCTGTTTTCTGTCACAAATCTTGAATTCTTGAGATATATCTGAAAAATCTATAGGACGAGTTATGGATGTATCATTACTAAACCTTTCTGTGGCCTCGTCTATTTTCTTATCTGCTTCATCTTGCTTCTTCTTTCTAGATCGAGTCTCAACTGCATTAAAAGGAACTGTCTCTTCTGAAATAAAAATATCTCTACCTCCAATCACAGGAACCTCTCCAATACTATGTGGCACAGATGTATTCACATAGTTACCTACTACAAGATCTGCAAACGGTGTATCTAAAATTAGTGCTACAATGTCACCTGAAATAAAAGGAGTAGATACATTAATGTACACCTTAGGACACTGCTTTACTGTACCATCCGCTAAACATATATCTTTAGTATGACCTGTCAAATGATCAGTGTTAGTAAACTTACTGTGAACAAATACAGTAGAACATCCTGTATCTCTTAAAACAAATACATCATCGTTATTAATCTTACCTTCAACAATATCAAGTCCATGCATTTGTACTGTATTGCCATTACACGAGATACCTGGTAGTTTTACAGTTACACCACTATTATAGCCATCAACAGTATGTTCATGCTGAGTTTGTATACATAAGCCAAACTTACCGTGTTTATGTCCACTCTCTGCTGGCTTCTTTAGCTTTGAAGGACAATTCGTTGCAATATGTCCTGCTTTCTGACAAATAAAACAAGTTCTAATCTCTGCTTGTCTTTCTTTGTACTGAAAACTCTTACCTGGATGTTTTGGTTGGTCTGGTTTACTTACATGTTCATTCTTGTGAGCTTGCTGAAACGCTTCTGCTTTTTCAATCAGCTCATCAACAGTTTTTGGCTTCTGTTCTTTTATCCAAAGTTTTAACTCTTTACTACAACTTACCATTAACTGTTCTCTTGCAAATAAATCAGCAAACTTTGCAAAATCATTACCCATCTCTTCGCGTTCTAACCAATGCCTTAGAAAACCAACTAATCGAACAGCAAATTCCTTAAATGATTCATCTGAAAGCTGACTGGAGTTTCTGAACTTTTCCCTATATGCCTCAGCAGTAAGCTCATATCTAGACAAAATAGCAGTTTTAATTTCGTCATAATTTCTACTGTCCTCGTCTGGCAATCTAGAAAATGCTTCTAAAGCTTTCCCACAAAGTAAAGGGACTAATCTAAGGGCCCACTCAAGCTTCGGTATTTTATGAAGTGCTGCTAACTTTTCAAAAGACTTCAAAAACACATCTGGGTCTTGACCTTCATGAAATTTGGGAAGTTTTGACTTCAAATTGGGAGTAGAATAAGGTTGAACATTACCACGAGCTAATTCTTTCTCTCTAAGTTCTAACTCTCTTAATTTTACCTCTCTTTCCATCTCTATGTTTCTCATCTCTCTCTCAGCTGCTCTGTCTTCCCTCTCTGTAGCCTGCATATTCTTTAACAATTATAGACATACCTCTAACTTTTCATCCTTGTCTAACAACTCTGATACCCACTTTGGCAATCCACTAGCCATGTTATACAATGCAAAACACAAATACACAAAAATAAATAAATAAATATGAATGACAAATAATCATCAATAATATATGTCAAAATAACTGTTCTTGTCAACCTTGACAACTGTCTAATATAACTATTGGCACAGTGACAATCCCACCGCTGCCACCATTGTAAAGAAGTAAGTTCTTTGGATTGTCAGGTGGCCAATGTCATATAAAACTATATTAAACATATAAATTTAATGAACAAAACATAAGAAAAGTAAACACAAAACAAATGATATATGGAATGAAATGTACACAATATTACAAGATTCACAACACTGAATATAAAACGATATTCATTCAAAACACTGAACAAATATAATGCATATATCAACGATATGCATTTTACAGCCGGAGACATACCATCCTGCACGCACGCATTCCTGGTACTGTAGAAATTCACTAATTTGACTGGGTTGTTCCCCTTGGATAATTTATAAATACGGACGGAATAATTTCACATAAATATAGATTCTAAATTGATGACGAGGACACTAGATGATTAATATATTGCTTCACTATTGTATCCAGCGAACCGTGACTAATATGACTGCATAAATATAATGTGTTCAGCACGGACTTCTCGGGATGTAATTACGGACTCTAAAACTCCAAATTTATGACGGCATTTAACGATAATAATATCACCGATGCTGGGCGTTGTGACATCAATTTATATACACCAAAACCGGTACCATTTCAACACAGACACCATTTACACCGACAGCAAACTTTACTACACGCACACAAAAAACCAGGCATAAAAACCCCTGTAAAATAGATATTGAACCCACGCATTACTTACATTGTCTAAACATTTGCATAATATGTTAATTTTCCGGATATTCTGGACCGCGAGCAAGTAATAACATCTCGACAGCAATATTTACCATAATTAACCATAAATAAAGCAAAAAGACTTACCTGAGTGTAATGAACCTTCGCCTATGAATATCCATGTCCTGTATTTGACAATTGTAATACTCAAACTGCCTGTTCCTCACTTTACTTAAGCACAAAGCGTGTGCTCCACTCAAAATACATGTGCCGACTGACTTTCAACTCACCTTGTTTAAATCTCATGGGTAACCGTAATACGTGATAAACTATCGGTCTGTTTGACTTTTCTATCGGTGTTAGTGGAAAATATAACCATATTAAATTATCCAATATATAATATATTAATACATAATGCAAGTTCGTTACACATAGATTTAATGATATGCTCTCTTTTATTTATAAATGTAGAGATTTAATGTTGAACTCTGTTTATTTATAAATCCAGAGATTTAATGTTATGCTCTATTTTATTTATAAATTCAGAGATGTAATCATGTGCTCTGTTTTATTTATAAGTCTAGAGATTTAATGGTGTGCTCTGTTTTATTTATAGGTCCAGAGATTTAATGTTGTGTTCTATTTTATTAATGAACAAAGAGATTTTATGTTATGCTGTTTTATCTATAAATCCATGGATTTAATGTTATGATCTGTTTTATTCATAAATCCAGAGATTTAATGATGAGCTCTGTTTTATTTATAAATCCGTAGATTTAAATGTTCTGTTCTGGTTTATTTATAAATCCAGAGATTTAATGTTATGATCTCTTTTATTTATTAATCCAGAGATTTAATGTTGTGTGCTCTGTGTTATTTAAAAACCCAGAGATTTAATGTTGTGCTCTGATTTATTTGCAAATCCAGAGATTTACATCTTCTGCTCTGTTTCATTTTTAAGTACAGAGATGTAATGTTGTGCTCTGATTTAATCATAAATCCAGAGATCTAATGTTGTGTTCTGTTTTATTTATAAATCCAGAGATTTCATGTTGTACTCCATTTCATTTATGACCCCAGAGATTTAATGTTGTCTTCAGTTTTATTTATAAATCCAGAGATTTAATGTTGTGCTCTGTTTTATATATCAATCCAAATATGTAATGGTAAGATCTGTTTTCTTTCTAAGTCAAGAGAACTAATGTTGTGCTCTGTTTTATTTATAAATCCAGAGATTCAATGTTGTGCTCTGTTTTATTAATAAATCCAGAGATTTAATGTTGTGCTCTGTTTTATTTATAAATCCAGAGATTTAATGTTGTGCTCTGTTTTATTTGTAAATCCAGAGATTTAATGTTGAGCTCTGTTTTATTTGCAGTATAAACAGCTTTAAAAGGGTGATATTTTATTTGTAATTTATAGATCTCATTTTGTGCTACAGCTCTTGAAAATAAAAATGTAAGCAGTAACAATATACATTACAACATACAAGCATTCGTCTGTCAAACCTCAAACAGAAATCAAGGTTCTGACCTTGAATAGGCATACATTTTAACAGGTGAATTTGGTTTCAACCATACCTTCTTTATTTCTATATCCTAAGAAGTCAAACAAAAATAAACAAACAATACGAAGAAATCCCACAGAATCAGTTAAAATCTAATGATTCACGGATCGAAACGACAATATATCCCACTCGAGGCGTGAATGCTAGCCATTACATCACTAAGGCGGGTCATCCGACAATGACATGCTTCCACTGATGGCACAGGATCTATAATTACATAACCCTTAATGCGGATTGGCGATAAATAGGTATCACATGATGAGAGATTCCAACGCTTCCAGCATTTAGAGAATAGTAGCTCGTTACAGATGGTTGTTTGTTTGATATTTTATCATTAATTTTTCAAAAATACTTCTTCATTATAGACAACAATCAAAGTGTTAACTAATATTGCCACGTCATTGGAAACATACATAGATCCAAACCAGACAACTATAGAGGAATAGCAATTACTGGCTGCTTAAGCAAATTGCTTAACTCTATACTCAATAGTAGACTTGATATTTTTTTAATTAAACACAAATTGATTAATCCATTCCAAATAGGATTCACTGAAGATTCCCGACCTTCTGATCATATGTTTGTCCTCAAAACTCTTATAGACAAATACCTCCATAAGAAAGAAAAATTATTTGCATGCTTTGTCGATTTCGCAAAGCTTTTGATACAGTCGCCCAAACAGCCATTTATCTTAAACTCTTGGATATGAATGTTGGTGGTCTTTTTTATAATCTAATCAAAGATATGCATAAGATCTCTGCAGTTTGCGTGAAAGTTGGCCAGAATCTCACAGACTCATTTGAATCATCTATTGGTGTTAGACAGGGGGATGTATTAAGCCCAATCTTTTCAAAATTTTATAAATGATCTTCCAGATTACCTTTTACACTCATTTGACCCAGTTTATATTAACAATAATATAACTGACTGTCTTTTATATGCAGATGATGTTATTCTTCTATCTAATTCACAAAAAGGGTTACAGTCCAAATTAGACTCTCTTGAACTTTTTTGTAAAGAATGGTGTATGTCAATCAACATATCTAAAACGAAAGTCGTAATATTTAATAAATCTGGAAGATTCATTAAGCAAAATTTCCAACTCAATAATAAAGCTTTAGACTGTTGTAACAGTTACAAATATCTAGGGATAACATTCTTCTCATCTGGCTCATTCACAGAGTCCAAAACTGAACTTTACAAGAAAGCAGTCAAAGCTTTTTTCAAACTGAAAGCAGATGTATTATCATTGTATCCAATGCCCAAAACTAGTCTACATATCTTTGACCACACTGTCAAACCTATTTTATTATACTGTTCAGTAATATGGGGTTGTTATTTACCAAGATCAGCTGACTTTAACTTTATGTTTGACTATTCAAGACTATCATCTGTACTTCCCTGTGATAAATTACATATTATTTTTTATAAATATATACCGGGTGCTAATAAAACAAACACCAACTTTCCAATATTGAGTGAATTAGGAAGAATACCATTTGCATTAGATTGCTTTACTTCAGTTTTTAAATACTGGTATCGTTTAGATTCTTCTACTAATTTTTTACTTAAGAGTGCATACATTGAAAATAAATTCCTACACTCACAGGGTTGTGACACTTGGTATTCTGGTCTACAGAGACTTTTTAAAATACTTGATAACAATACAGGAATTCACAATATGCTTAAATATAAACATAATACATATAAAAGAAAAAATAAAGTTTATACAAAAGCCTTTTATAAAAATAAATGGTATGTTAGGGACCGACCATTTAACTTGAAAGGGGGGGGGGGGGGGGTTATGGTTTTTTTGTTTCGTTCAGAAAAATTTTTTCGGATAACACAAGCGTTAGAATATTTATTTTTGTTGTGGCGCAAAGCGCGAAATTTTTTTCCAGAATTTAACAATAGGTTATATGACAAAAACTCTGAATCAGATTATTTTTTTTTCCTCCACCAAAATCAGAATATTTTTTTCAGCAACATTGGGTATCAGAATATTTTTTTAGAAAAAAACCATAACCCCCCCTTCAAGTTAAATGGTCGTTTCCTTAAAAGAAATAAACTTCAAGATGAAAACGGCAAATTGCGAACCTATCTAAAACTCAAATGCAATTTCGGATTCGAAAATTATCTTCATATTTTATCAGATTTTAATCAAAGAAAATCTTTCACCAAATTTAGAATCAGCAACCATAAATTAAAGATTGAAACTGGCAGATATGCAAAACCTATAACGCCTTTAGAGAACCGCATTTGCGAAAAATGTTTTTCAGATGAAATAGAATCTGAAGAACACCTTCTATTAAAATGTTCTTTTTGCTATACTTCCAGGCGCAAGCTTCTTGAAACAATTAAGAATAACATTAATCATTCTAACTTTGAAAAATTATCATTTGGAGATAAATTTATATGGCTTTTAAACTCAGAAAGCAAAGATACTTTAATATGCATGTGTGATTTCCTGTTAAAAAGTCACTGTTTCGGATAGCTGGTATCTCATATTTTAACACTAATCATGTCTCTCATTCTTGTATTTACAATTTATATGATATTTTATGTAATCACCTTATGTTTTATTATGTCTATATGCCCCTTCGTGGGCCCTTTAATTTGGACCAATAAAATTTTTCTTATCTTATCTCAGTGCCACCTTTAACAGACATGATGCATTGTTTGTAAAATTGCTCTTGTCCTTCGCTTATAAATGAATTCATGGTCACTTGGTGTTAATTAGCAGTAATTTAATCAGAGGTCTCACTAAATCACACACTGCATATATAGAATTCAAGACAGCGGTAGAAATAAATCTCTGCATTATACAAACAATCGTCAGCTCACTCACTGTTGTCCAGATTTGTGATTTTATTTGTTTTGTTTCATTTATCATGATTTAATACGGTGTTATTTAATTCCGCTTCTTAAACAATGTGATATTATATTATATCAGACTGCAGTTGGGGAAGTAGATAAACAAATAAATATAGTATTAACTACAATTATGTTCATGATTTGAATTTCCATGTACAAAGGGAGATAACTCAAATACAGATCGAGTGGAATATGTGGGTGGAATTATCAGAGAAATACAATCAAGTGAATAGGTTGTGCTTTATGGTTTATTGCGTTTAACGCCACTTTCAACAATATTTCAGTTATATCGTGGCGGTCAGTTTTATTGGTGGAGGAAACCGTAGTACCCAGAGAAAACCACCGACCTGTCAAACGTTATCACATAATGTTGTATCGACAATAGGCACTGATTGCATATGCAGTTGTAAATCCATCTACCATACGACCAAGACGGCCCCTAACATATTAAAATGAATTAGGGTTTTAGTACAACACATTTATGAGCATTATTATATGTACAAATATCAGAAAGTATGTCAATCAGAGAAAGTGCAACGATTGTTTCTGGTTAAAAGGGACACTGACTGCTCCAGTTTCAGTACACTTGATGGGTTTCATCGTGTTGCTATTCTACTAAGTGCTAGTGATTTAATAATATTATTATAATAATATAAAAACGTGAATCTTTGCCACATAATGTTGTTTCGAGGTTCTAACTGACAACTTTAGTGGTGATAGGCACTGATTTCACAGGTAAATGTAAATCTAACTACCATACGACCACGACCACGACGGCCCCCTAATCAAGTGAATATGATCTCTTCAACATAATCAAGAATGAGACAATGTGCTAAGACCCTTATTTCTAAATGAGCAAAATGAATGATGACGAATAAATTGACCGGAGCCTCACCATTTTGGAAGTGCTATTGGTATGGCAGTTAGTAGTTTTGTGTTAATAACTGTTGTATTTTCAGTGAAATTTATTTGCTAATTAGATTTTTCATGATTGTCAGACTGGTGTTAGGGGAGGTCGTGTTGCTCGAACTTTAGCTTTCTGTAGTTTTTTGTAGATCGTTGTCTGTCATTCTGTCCTTTTTCTTTTGGCCATTGTGTTGTCTGTCATTTTGTCCTTTTTCTTTTGGCCATTGTGTTGCCTGTCATTTTGTTCTTTTTCCTTTGGCCATTGTGTTGTCTGTCGCCATTGTGTTGTCTGTCCTCGATTTACGGATTCTAATTATAACATTGGTATCTTCAAATTAAGAATCTACATATTTAGATCAAGTTTGAGTTTCGATTTGGTTTGTTATTTTTTATTTATCTATTTATCTTTTGCTGAATAGTGTCACTTGAAAATTTCACGAAATTAATAGTTTGTCATGCCTACATTGCAATGAGTAGAGATATTGTGGATGTTTTGTAGTATAATTATTATAAGTACGTATCATTAATATACGTCTTTTCTATTTTTTTATTCAAAAAAGAATAATAAGCAACGTTTTTTTTTTCGTTTTTTTTTCGTTTTTCATTTTTCCAGTGAACATCACAATTGTTTGCTTTACTATTATTCGACGGAGAGGTTGCTAAGTAACATAAATTTATGTTGTGTGGTTATAGGACATTTATTCTTTATCTAAAAGCTACAACATCTTCAAGAAATGATATGCTTTTTTTTCGTGTATTTTGTCATAATAGCAAAATCATTTATTTTGTATTTATGTTAATATTCTATCACCCATCCCCAATATTTGATATATTTTTTTTTTGTTTTCATGTAATAGCTTTATTTGTTTTGTCATTATTCTCAGTTAAAGACGGAACATCATGTATAATGTGGAACGGTGAGGCCTCATCCTCTCCCTCCTCCTTTTTTTTAAGTCATTCGTCGTGTTCGCTAGACTTGGGCAGGATGCTCTACATTTCTAAACCTTATACAAATTCAAGTATATTTACAAATTATAAAAGGACAAACAATTTTTATTTTAAATGATACATGTATTGTGGTATTGTGTGGCTATCTTTAATAAATTAACAGTAGTTTAACAATGAAAAGTATGATACAAATATTGTTATCAAGCTATCAAAACCACACTTTAACAGAAAACAAACAAACAAAGATTAGTTATCACAATAATGGTTCAAAGTTGGACGGGACACGGATTATGAAAATTGGGAAGATTAATATAATAATAAGTCAGTGGACAAACATTTGATATGGCCATGGTAAATACAATATTGAATATTTAATCTGCAAAATGAAGGTCTATAATGATCTGATAATTAATCATCTATAGCAATGTTAAACTTCAGTAACGTAGAGGAGCCATTATTTATGTTTCACAAATATTCCGATTATTTATTTCCTATTTTTGTTATTGGTGGTATATTATCATATGTAACATGTATATCTAATATATATGTGATCGCTTCGTTATGGCAGAGAACATATTCTCCTCATAAAATATTAATTCTTGGACTATGTCTGGCCAATGGTTTAGCAGCACTGTCCACATGTGGACTACAACCTCTGTTGAAGCTTCAGATCTCTTCAGACGGATATTTCAGTGAGATTTATTTCCTGTTTTTTAAATTAGAACGTGTGTGTTCTGTTTTTGTTTACGTTTCAGAGGTATCTAATACTTTATATTTTGTGTCGTTATTATTGACCGCAGCCCTAGGAATACAAACTGTTATATCTTATGAATTTCCTGAAGAAAACCGTTGGAATTTGAGACAAAAAATTAAAACAACAATTGTGTGTTCGTTGTGTTTTGTTGTTCCGTTTTCTTTAAACTTTCATAAATTTTCATCGTTGAGAGTTAAAGCGGACTACTTCAATTTTTATTCAGTAAAATGTATATCTTGTAGAGCACGTTACAATTCACCTATTATTGCGACGAAATATATAATTCTTTATTATCATATTCTTGTAGATATTATTTTACCCACAGGCCTTTACGTTGTGATACTATGCAGCGGATTGATCATTATTCACAGGCTTTTAAAAACCCAATCTGGAACGACATCGACTTGGATACGGACCGTCGATGGCAGATTTAACACAATGGCTGCATTAGTTTTGATAATTTGCACGATATGTAACATTCCAGCTATGGCCATGCGCATACTACATTTTTTAGGTCATGAGAATGTTTTTCCTTCAAATATTTATCCAGACAAGATTATTTCTATTTTCGTGGATTTTAGATCTGACATTCCTTACGTGTTTCAAACATCAATATCCGGTAAACAATATCTAGATGATTTTGGGAAGTTTATATTTGTATTTTTTCTAACGGAAGTAACTCAATGTTTTATGCAAATAGTAAGTTATATGTCGACATCAGTTTGTTTTTATTTATATCCCAATGGAAATGATTTAAATATAAATAAACTACACAAAGCGTGAGAAACAAATACTTTTATATATTTAACAATGGAACGTCAGCTGATACAACAACTTGGACATTTGTATTGCCTGCAGAGGCACATAGGCAACACCGGTAGCTTAAAAAAACAAATTTCTCAGCTAATGTAAAAAAAGGAATCCGTTTTTATAAGGTGTCATTCCAATTATTCAAATAATGTTGATTAAATGTGACCTATTTTCTGACATACTCGTGTGAACAAACTAGAGACGCACAGAGAATGTGTTAACCGTATATAAACTACGGAAATATTACCAACCGTTTTACTATAACCTATACACATCAATGCAAGATATTTCAAATCGTATGAAATTCTATACACGAAATGGGGACCGTCGTGGTCGTGATTGCATGGTAGTTGGATTTACAACTACCTATGCAATCAGTGCCTATCATCACTAAAGGTGTGAGTTAGAATCCCGGCAGGCGAGGTGTACTCGATACAGCATTATATGATAAAGTTTGTCAGTGACTTGCGGCAGGTCGGTGGTTTTCTCAGGGTACTCCGGTGTCCTCCACCAATAAAACTGATCGAAAGTGGCGTTAAGCACCACGACCCTATACCTGTACATCAAATGACATAAAATCAACATTGATGTCCAAATGCAGCGTTTATCGACAGAAGTAGCGAGTACCACACGTTAGCAAGATATGGACCGCGTCATGCTCATTTTGTGGTATTAGTGAAGACACTTCTGAGACTGTGAAATGTAGAACATCAATAAAATCACTGGCTTTTTTTTCTTTTATTTTGTTTTTTTTTGCTTTAATTTGCATCTAAATGTACAATTATATAGTTTATCATGTTCATTTCTTTTACTTCTACTACTACCAAATACTGACTTCCTTCAACAAGTGGAAAATTATGTCCGAGGTTATACTACTTCTATCAAATAATGACCTCTTCCAGCAAGTTGAAGATTATGTCGGAGGTTATACATGACATCCATAGTCTTTCTTATTAATTGGCTGAAAAGAATTGGACTCATGGTATTTGGATTTACATTTACCTATGAAATACCCGTCTAGCGCCACTAAAGTTAGAATATGTAACATGACCTGTTTATAACTTATTACCATTGCAAGATTGTGTAAAAGTTTGTCTGTAACTTATAATAGGTTTTGTTGTTTTCTCTGCATACTCCTGTAGCCTCCACCAATAAAACAGTAAGTAACAATATAACTGAAACATTGTTAAACAAATAGTTCACATCCTATATCTCGTACCTCTTCTCTATTACTAAGATATAATTGGGTACTTTAATAAGTCAGAAAGAGTATGGAAGTAAATTAACACGATAGACTATACAACTTCACTCGTAAACATCAAAGTACGAAGAGATTGTAGATATCAAAGGGGTAATCAGAATCCGTAAATCGAAGAAAAAACAGACAACCAAATGGCCTAATGAAAAAGAGCAAAACGACAAACAACGATCTACAAAACACTACTCAGAAAACTATAGATCGAGCAACACGAACCCCACTAAATACCAGGGTTGAACTCGCGAGTGCTCCGGAAGGGTAAGCAGTTCTTATATCAATAGTGGCACCTGTTGCGTTACTCTAGATACAAACCCGGTGATAAGTCATGAACGAGGAAAGGACCGGATTGTGATTACGACAAACGGAACATATCCGTGGTCATTTGTCACACAGATATTCCGTATCGGTTAGCCAAGCCATGATGGTGACAGTAAAACTTTCGAAGTGATGACATCAACTTGTCCAATAGGAATCCTTGGTTCAGTTGCTTCCTTGTTAGCAGTAACTATCTATGAAGGAAATGCCGACTGGGACCACAAGCTCTGGAATATCGGGTCAACTGAGAGAGATATACTCCATATGCAGGTGCTGATGGAATGTAGCTAAATATAAATGGAAAAAGACAATGTTTACTTATTCTAATGACATAATTAGTTTTCTATCAACCAGTTTAAATATTTATAATAAAACATGCAAACTCGGGGTAGAGAAAATAGCTGGGTATAAAAGAGGTGGCGACCGCTGGTTGTACGGGATGTATGAAATATACTACACAACCTCAAGACGAAACGTTAATATCATGTTCACATACACTAGATCACTGGATTATCTTCTTTTTTCTGTGCCTTGTTTAAAACGACATCAGCTCTACCAAAAGATCAAATCGTAATTAAAATCCAGGAGCCCATCGCGATTGACTAGCATTCGTCTAAAATCTTATCAATCACAATGCTTGTTGTAATTTTTATCACGCTGATTTAGAGGGCCTGGAACGGATCCGAACACCACTTCTATGCCTGTTGGAACAAGAAATAAATTGATCATTTTTGTTTTGCTCTTTATCTAAACATTGTTATCCTCTCTAAAACAATGAAGCGTATATCATCGCTTCGGGAAATCTGGAACCGTCTCAAAGAAATACATAAAGAATTCACCATAATAGGCTAAATATTTACACATCCTCTCGTATAACTATATTGAACTTCTTATGTGTATGTACACGCTTTAATAATATCGATTTGTCATATATATATATATTTATTTATTTACGTTTATAATAGTTTGTGAAACATCACCAAGTACACACAACATAGTGTTTAATTATTTATCACTTTGTTTTGTGTACTTGGTGTAGTCTTACAAACCAGTTTAGACGTTTATAATTTATTTTACTTGTATAGTATCGTTATACCGTAACGAGCCAACACCCCGTAATATTGATCGTTGACTGGTTTTTCAGACGATGTATATATATTTATTTATATATAATTATGTGTTCATTTGTTTAAACTTCCTGGTAGTTTCTTGTCAACCCAGTTATGCCCTAAATATATGTTTGGTAATCTGATACGTGTTTGTTTTCATGATGTAATTTTCAGGATTAGTTGACTACTTTCGATGTTTAGGTATGGTCCAATAGAAGCTGATGAGGACAACCTCTCGTAAAAATATAAACTACTCGAGGAGAAAACCTCAGTTAGAAAAATAAATAGTTCTTCAAATAATATATTATGATATAACCTAACAAATGTTAATAATTTTCTAAAAATGTAAAAGTAGGTCAAATATATATGTGACGGAAGACCTATGGTACGTTCTACGTGTTTTATAGGAATTCGTCGAACTAATAGAAACTAAAATGGCTACGTGTGGATCATTTCAAGAAGTTGCTATAATTTGCCAGAACTGTCAAGCAGGAAATGGAGTAAAAGGGAAATGTTTAAGTTGTAATTTGTTAATGTGTGAGCAATGTTGTATGATTCATTAGATAAGAGAACTGAATTTATCCAACGAACATAACATTGTGGATATAGGGATTGTTGGATCATATCAACAAAACTTGGGTGGAAATCCGACATTTAACTGTTACTATCATACGGATCAGCCATGTTGTGGTTATTGTAGTCAGTGTGAAACTGTCGTCTGTACATACTGTGTTGCTACAACTCACAACACCCATGTTATAAATGATATGGATGTCGGACTTCGTTTTTCTTTATTAAAGTTAAAATCTTTCAGCTCTCAAGTAGAACAGGATATAATGGCACTATTTAGACACATGTCTATGTTAAAGTCATTAAGAACACAGGAATGTTTTAAATATGAAACGGAAAGGCAGAAAATTGAACATCATGGTAAATGGTTGAAAGATTCTATCGATAGGAACATACATAAACTATTGTGTGATCTTGATATGAGTTGGAAAGTATTGAATAAGTCCATTTCGGATGAAGAGAATAACCTCGTACACAATGGAAAAGAATTAGAAGGAATGAACGGAAATATTATCAAAGTAATAGAATCAACTGATGTTGGTGCTGTGTTCAGAACTTTGAATGATATTTCAAGATATACGGGTCCGAAAAATATAAAAACAAATTTCAAATCTCTCCCAGAATGTGTTCCAGGGGAGGTTACCCAGTGTATGGTTGAGTCTATCCATGGAACATTAGAAAGTAATGAAGGGCAAAGATTGCCAGCCGAAATTAGTTTAATAGAAATAGAACATCATACAACTACACTCTCAACTGTAGATAATCTGCTATGTTGTCCGGATGGATCAGTACTGATCAATTCTAAATTGACAGAGGATTCAAACACTGCAGAACTGCAGCACGCAACACTTTTTAACGGTTCGGTGAAAATCAAGGAGAAATTTCCATTAAACTTTGAAAACATGACATTACTTCCTTCGGGAGAACTTCTTGTGTCAATCAAGAAAAAATATCTTAAAGTTCTTTCCAATACAACGAAGAATCTAGAGAAATCAAAGTATAGTGTTGCACCGCTAAAAACAACAGCTGCGCTCCACGTCACCGGTGATAATAAAATAATCGTGGGAGCAAGCGGCGGACTGTCGTACCGTGGTCAAACAAATGTTGTCGTTATGGACATATCTGGAAAACATTTGATGGATTATCATCTAGATAATAATAATAAACCTCTATGGAGAGGTACTCCTACCAAAGTTACCTCGGACAATGACAATATATATGTGATCGATAAACACTATGATAAAGATAGGGTCGTAGTCCTAAAATGGGACGGTACAGTCGGGGGCATATACACAGGTTCAAAGTCTGAACATTCACCATTTTCTGGAATCACAAAGGACAGTACGCCAGTTCTATTTCAGCCCGTGGGTTTAGTAGTAACCAAGTCTGGTCGTATTATTGTGTGTGATCTGTGGTACAAGATTCACGTTCTAAACAAAGAAGGATTGTGCATAAAATACCTGGACAGTCGCCGTGATCTAGGTATCAATGCATCTCCTCGGTCTTTAAGTATTGATTCTCGAGGCATGTTGTTTATAGGGTTTACAAGTAAAGACAAGAGCAAACAAAATGCCAAGATAAGTATTTTGAAAATGCACGGACTGTGAAAATTCCGCTAACTATTCCCATGTTTTCATTATTTTTGTGGCAATACTGAATACATAATTCAATGTTAATATTTTTCATCATTGTGTATTAATTTCTGCTTTCTAACTCCATTTGTTATGTTAACATAATATTTAACACTCGGGATTGTCGAGACCTCGACTGGAATCACACTCTTTTACTATTATATTTATAATTGTCATGTAATTTATTAGTATTAGCAATAAAAACTATATATGAGTTCTTGTTATAGATGTTTGATGATACTTTTAGCTATCTGTCAGTTATACATCATAACAATTACTTTTTTGTCTATTATAGTAAAGAACTAAATACTTTTGGCCATGTTTTGAGTAGAGACAATTCTCATCTCTTACACTCCTCTATCTATGTATGTCTTTGGTGGATGTATATATTATTATTTTAATATAAGTTTTGTTTTTCTTCGTCTTGTGTACCTATGTTGTTTGCATCTCTGGATTGTCCATTTTTATTGTCCCTTCGGTATTCTCCAACGTTTAGTATTGTATTTTTCTAATACAAACGGAGATATCCAATTTAGTGCATACAGACAAATCACTGTCTGGATGTATAAAGCAGAAAATACCATTTTGAATGTGATATAGAATGAATGTAATATTGTGTAAATTACTATTAAGCTGTGTATTTGGAAACAAAAATAATATTGTCACGGCGGTCAGTTTTATTGGTGCAGGAGGAAACCGCAGTATCTGGATAAATTCTCCAACCTTCCACAAGTCATTTACAAACTTTATCTTACATTTTATCGAGTAAACCTGGCAATGAAAGGGAATCAATATCACAACTTTGGTGAATGTGAATAACATTTCGATGATTATGATGTACGCTTTATAATAGATTTTTATGAAACAAAAGTCTATAGGTAGACATGTTGCTCCACAAGAACACATATCCCGATTTCGAGCCAAATAGTCATTTATCTTACTGTAAACCAGTGAATGTTTGCGCTGTGTTATTTTCGCGGTCTGTCCACCTGATCTAAATTCACGCCGTTTTGATTTTGATGAACTCCTTCACGGCGAAGAAGCAAATACCAATCCACGATCTACTGCGCATGCGCTAAAGGTGATCCATTATACGACCGATGATGTTGACAGCTTTAGTGGTGATATGGCGTGATTGCATACCGTCAGCTACCATACAACGGCCATAGCCACTTCTTTGTGAAAGTATTACAAATAATATGCTCGATTGAAAGCCTTCTTCGTTGTTGTTTCGAAAGCTCCAAATTTCAGTCATGTACTTGTATTATTGAAATAAAGTTTCATGTATGAATTGTGACAATTAATGGTTAAACGACCATTTAGATTGTCATTCTATGATTTTTATATCGTAACGTCAACACCCGACTACTATTTTCTCCGTCATGGTTTATATCAATTAAATCATACAGAGGACCCATTGTGACACATAATTAACTTAGATAATATGCATTTATTTTACTGTAACTTAAATTATTGTTGCAGGTGGCGTTAAACACCAAAAGTCCTAACACTTTACTTTAACTATATTAGTTTTGAGAAAATCCCCATTTACAAACCAGTCTACATTTTCGGAATATCTATTTTTAGAAGATCCCCAATTAACACCGTCAGTCCGTATTTTCTGAAAATCTTTTAACGTGGGTTTCTCCTGGTAACACATAGATCTATGACACAATTGACTAAACAATAGTTGTAATGTGTGAATAGAAACATTAATAATATGTGTTTACGTTATTTAAATAAACGTATGAAAATAATACTTGTCACTGACTCGCACTATCAACGTCTTTTATGAATGATTTGTTGAACAATCGAAAGAACAAAATAAATCATTTAAAATCCGTGAAATGTGTACTGTTACATGTTCTTAGAACATAGTAAAGTATTCTCGACAATAGAATGTTGCCTTACTTAATACAATACAATACAATTCAATACAATACAATACAATACAATACAATACAATACAATACAATACAATACAATACAATACAATACAATAAGCTTTATTTAAAGTTGGAAAACATCAAACATTACAACACAAGCTCTAATGAATTTTCCCCATTGTTCTGACTGTCCACAGGTGGAAAATATTGCCTTGGGCCATCCATCTGGCAACAATATACAGTAGATTAAATGGTGTTAACGGTTGTTGTGAAATTTTTCATTTCAAATATTTTTATTTTGTTCTATGATAAATCAATAGGATTGGATAACAGGCTATGCCTATGCAAATCCTCTCCAACAACAAGATGGAACAATCTGAAAACAATTTACATAAGACATAGAGCAATCTACCCATCATGTATACATGCAATTCATCTTAATTACCAAGCATAAACACATGTATATTAATAGCAGAATCATACAAACAAAAGAATCTGTTTTTTTCCCTTGTTGATAGGTATGATATAATTTGGAATAGTCAAATTATGGCTTTTATATTTAAGCTATTATTATTTATAATATTAATGATGAATTGGCATAGCATGATAGATAGACTGAACTTACAGTTAACACACAATATATACAACATGTAAACTGAAATTATGAAATCAAAATCACTAATTAAGTGAGGTCCACCAAATCAATATGAATTAACTCTTTTTCAGTATATATATTTATAATTGAATAAAGGGAATTTGGGAGAGATGGAGGAAGAAGAGACAAATAAGTAAATAAGGGGGAAAATATCTAAACAAAATAGTGATTGTGATTGAGATAAGCAAGTACAAATTGGGTAAAAGGGGGGAGGGGGAAGGGAGACCTGAATAATTGAAAGATTTACAGCTATTAATTAAACTGAAAAATTTAAAGATTTGGAACTATATATGGGAAGACTTTTCAGTGTTATATAACCAAATACAAAGAAAAGGAAAATTTATTGAATCATGTGAATCTTCTACTACCAGTAATGAAATGGTGAACAGCATCGAATATCTCAGTATTCTCCTCTACAGTAAGGATTAGTGAGCCTTTCAATAATATATCCAAATTTAAAACATCTTTAAACTTTAAATTTAATACTGTCAAGAAATAATAACTTTTATTAATAACATCTATATTTCCAAGCAATATCTCTTTCCATTCTTGAAAATCACCACTTTTTTAATTGCATTAGGCACTGTTAGTGTCATGGTACATGCACTATCTTCATCAGTTGCACAATTTTTCTTGTTATCATTGTCATTTTTTTTCACTGAGGTTGCTGTGTTATCCATATCACATGCTGTGATAGTCGGTTTTGGAGGCTGTAATGCGTGACTGACACTATCATGTAACGCTTCAAGTGGTAGTTTATACGTTTAAAACGAGTGCGTACCATTGCTCCGACAGCCCGTTATTCCGACGGCTCATTATTCCGACGACCCATTATTCCGACAGCCCATTATTCCGACAGCCCATTACAGATACTTTACTATAACACTATGATTTGAATTTCACATAGTATTATTTTATTTGGTAAACAATCTTATAAACAGATACTTTTTCTTTGTACTCTTAATTTCTTTTCACGAAAATATTATTTGCTTTGGAAAACAATCTTATACACAAATACATTACTTTAACAAAACCAATGTGTAGTAGCATGTCTTACATCTATTTGGCAACATAAAATAACAAACCGTCAAATTTATTCTACAGAGCCAGAGAATATTATCTGAGTGTAATATGTATATGATATATCATGGCGGCCAGTTTTAGCGGTGGAAGAAGCCGAAATACCCGGAGAGAACCACAGACCATGTGCAAGCAACTGATAAACTTTATCACTTGCTGCTGCGAGTCGAGTGCACCCTTTTTGTAATTAACAAAGCCCACGCCGTATTGGTGATAAGATTGTATGAGTTGTTAGGTAACCCAACTAACTCATTGAGCCACCCGGGCCCTCTGTTTTACGTACGCTGCACATCACACTAAAGGTAACCAGGAGATATGTTATACTCTTCAGTTTATAAGTACACCTTTATATGCACAAAGATTCCCCGTTCTACATTTAATTTACTTACTGCGGGTTTTCTCGTCCGTTTCCTCCGGAATTTGTGCTTGATAAGCGACAGAAAAATCTATATTTCTTTCATTCCTACTGCAAGAGGGTAAACAAACAAGTTTAATTTTAATTGGAGAAAAGGCAGATTGCACCTTTTGAAAAAACAACTTCAAATAAATAGGTTTTAGGCTAACCTATTAAATGAACCAGAACTGACTTGATATTAAATTTCAGATATACAGTGTATATTTGTATCAATTATTTAGACAATATTTCAGTAATCAGATATACAATGTATATTTGTATCAATTATTTAGACAATATTTCAGTAATTACATTGTATATCTGAAATTTGAATCTGAATTTCGACGTCGGTTGAAATTTGAACTTTGAATACCAAATTTTAACTGCCCACTCTTGCAGAAGGGACCTTTATACCGCCATTTGACATCCGTTGTCGTTTTAAACTTTATTCGGCGTCTATCTATTACAGAAAGAAATAAGTTCTAATCGTTAGCTTTCAGGTTTCCACAGGGCATGGAATCAGTCCGTCACTGTTCGTCATCCGTCCATATGGAAGTTACTTAGATGTCTGAAAGATTAGCAGGCCAATTCGGAAGTATCTGTCGATGCGGTAAACCATGGTGAAGCTACACCAAGAAGAAGGCGTAAATGGAGAAACTTGGAAACGCGCATCCAAAGACTTGAAGAAGAATATAACACTGGTGTGAGAAATGTAGATGACTACTGGGAAGCAACCAGCCACCTTATTGCTTCTATTTTGTAAACAGAAGTGCCTGAAGTGACGTTTGATGGCATTGGCCTGACTTGTTGACTTTGATGGACCTCGATGTACTAATGTGTATTGTTTTGTTTGTGCATGTATACTTTTGCTTTTTGTACTCTTACAGCATCGGATACAATAGTCTTCAGTATATTTTGTGAAAGTTGTTTGTCTTTATTTTCTTGATTCAATAAGCTTGTAGTATCAAAGGCAAGAGTGGGTGTACGTGGTCTGTCCGTCAGCAGCTCACATTATGCACCATTCGGTAACAATAGAACAGAAGTTAACCAAACTTTGCTGACATTTTATTTTTGAATTCCTGCAAGGTTGATCAGGACAGTGGTTGTTTATTAATGATTTTAATAGGACTTTATTTATTGATGACTTTCGTCCATTTCCTCTGTTTCCTTTTCTATTCATCTTGTAAAAACTTCCTGTCGGAAAAGAGCTTGTAATTTACACGTTATGTCTCAGGTACAGATAAGTTAACTTACCTGAGACATTAAAATGAAACCAAACATGCATACAGATATCTTAAAATAGAGAGATGCCTGACCATTAGACAACAACAAAATGTCCTAATTGTCGTGAAAATTTTGCGGTAATTAGCTAACCTGGTTAAAACTGCAAGTGAGTATTACAATCACTTGGTTGATTGATTTTTGATGTTTTAACGCCACTTTCAACAATATTTCAGCTATATCATGGCGACCAGTTTTAGTGGTGGAGGAAGCCGGAGTACCCGGAGAGAACTACCGACCATGGACAAGCAACTGGTAAACTTTATCACTTGCGGCTGCGAGTCGTGTGCACCCTTTTTGTAATTTACAAAGCCGGGCGCGAACCCACGCCGTATTGGTGATAGGCTTGTATGAGGTGTTAGACCCAGCGACCTAACTCATTGAGCCACCCGAGTCCCCACAATCACTTGGTGTCTGTCGTCTGTTCGACTGTAAACGTTTCACATATTGCTTGTCTCTTTGATAACCACCTGATATGAATATAACAACAGATTTTTCACTCGATCGATATTAGTTCCAGTAACCACCTGAACAGAACTTAGCCAAACTTTACAGAGATGTTACTTTCTGGGTTGTGACATTGGTACTGGTCCATCTACAATTATCTCTGTCATGACTGATTGTTGTTTACTGGCTTAACTTCGAAAAAAAAATTCTGAAAAATGGCTTGAGGAATCAAAACCAAGCGTGACATATATTTTCCAGTACATGAATGTCCTTTACTGCATTGATGGTAACCAGATATTCAAAATTGTCACTCGGCAGCAGTGGAGGTAAAAGTTTACATTTATGGTAAATAATAATTTGCTATCAAAAACCTCTGAACTGAAATTGGCTACTTTGTTTGTTGCATGATCGAGAACTCAAATGTGATTTTTAGGCCAAATATGTTTAATTTTCAGACACGAATTTGCTCCCTTCCCACATTTTTACCTTCGAATTATAATTCATTTTCCATTTTCGTTTAATTTATTTCAAAATGTCGTCATGATGTAAGGAATCTGCTAGCACCATGACATTTGACTTTGACCCCATATTTACTCTTTAGTTTAATACAGAAACAATCCGCCCAGTGAGTGTAAAGATTAAAGTCAGTCTTCCGTTAGGTATAGAAGAAAAACAACAGGTTTTAAGATAATTATACTACTTTTGACCATTTTTGACGGAATAATGGGTTGTCGGAGAAATGGGCTGTCGGAATAATGCGCCGTCGGAGCAATGGGCTGTTGGAATAATGACCTGACCCCGTTAAAACATGGTTCACTTGTACATTTTTTACTTACAATTAGTAGTGGGACATTTAAAGACGTATCGTATCCGTATCATATACGTTGACGTATTTGATTGACTATATATATGTATACACATTTAAGATCAATAGGTTTATTTACCATTACATGTTGCACGTTCAGGGGAAATTCAAACCCACTACGTCATTTTTTTCGGATCCCAAGATGCATATTTGTTAAAGTATTGATAGTAATTTCACGTAAATTGGGGACATCCAGGTGCATGATTTGGTAAACGGACAAAAAGTCACAATCTATAATTTTTTACCCTGGCGGACAAAAAGTCACAACTTATATTTTTGCTTAACATGTATGTAGGTATATATATATACCTTGATACACAGAATTGAACACGAACGCCACAAAACATCAAGCACTAGCAGTGTGAACTGCAAGGACTTATGGTAAGTACTAGCCTAAACTCAATGTTGAAGGTTTTTAAGATGTGGGAGAAAATGAAAGTATTTCCCATGTTATGTTTCAGCAATATTCTGTGTTATCATGGTTATTGTCTGTGTACATGTAATCCAGATCCTTTCATCATTTCTAAACCAATAACATAAATAGCAGATAAATAAAGCAATACTGTAATGATATTTTAACATTTTCATAAGTTATTAAGTATTCATAACAATTTACATACTTCAAACAATGAAAAACATGTCTATATAGTAATATTAGCAACTATTTTGTCAACATATTATAATTGTAATATATGCACTATATAAAGTCACTATGAAAATTATTTCATTGTCTTATGTAAAACACTAGGTTCATCAATTTTTTTTATTTTTCTATGGGTCATAGGCCAGAATTTTTTTCCTACTTTGGGTGGCCAGATTATTTATTTTATTTACAAAAACTGGTTCTGTTTCGATTTCCCCAAATGGGGCCCCGTGTCATTCATTATTAAAACATACATGAAAGAATTTCTTTGCAAGGCAAGAAATGCAAGAAATTTAACTTCTTTCAAAACCAGAATGATACATGTGCTCACCTGTTTACGTTGGTGATGACATTTCATGATCGGCAATCATCGGAACGGTGAATCCGAAAGTTAATTAGCCGCCATTGTCTTGAAAAAACACGTACGAGATGGAATTATTTTCTGTTCTTAATCACAGATGATCGCGATTTTCGTGTTCAAACATGCACGAATGGTTTATTTCACCAAAAACTCGTTTCAGATTTTAGTTATTTGTTTAATATTAACAAAACATCTTTTATCATTTTAAAAATTCTAATTTAAGATTTTTTTTAAATTAAATATTATTTTTATGAAATATCGAGATTATTTTTTTCATTTTCAAGAATTTTAATGAATATATTTTTTAAAAATCGAAAAGTTTGGGGAAAAAACAAATTCAAGATACAGTAGTAAATGGTTAATCTCGCAGATTTTAATTCTCAATTCAATCTTTAAGTTACTTCCTTAAAAGTTTCATTTGTAATTGTGGTGAGCATTTTCAATTAAAAAGTAAATTTAGACGTTTTCGAAAATAAAAAAAAAATATTTGAAATTAAAAGTTTTATCTTAATAATTCAAAATATTATTTTAAAATTAATAACACAATCTTACGTAGATTCTAGTTATTCGTGAATTTATCCATTTAATATAAAAAAATATTATATAATTTTGAAAATTCTACATAAATATTTTAATTTAAGATTTTTTGTAAAAAACAAGATTATTTGTTTAAAAAACAAGATTATTTGTTTCATTTTGAAGAATTTTTAATATAAAAAAGCCCTCGAGGTTATCGCATCATATCCTGAATTTTCAACGTAGATTTTGAAAAAAATATGACTGGTTTTTTTTTAATAAATATCGTAAAATATTGACTTGAATATTCAATATATGAATAAAATTAGTGACTGCAAGTTTCCATACTTTTATCATTCAATTTGTATTGTTTTTAGACAAAAGAGAAAACCTAAGGTTTACAAAAGAAGAATGTCTCCTAATGTCTTACATTGCCCATTAGGGGGATTACCATTCCATTGTGGAGGAGATACGAGCAAACAAAAATCACTCCTCAAATTAATCAACACTGCGACTTCAAAACGATCAAACAGAGAAAAAGATTCAACGACTAGTGGTTACGAGGAAGCAACAAAAAGATTTGGAAATCAGGTAAGAGTTGAGTTGACGCTCTTTGGGCAACATGCATCACCTGCTTGTTCTTGATAATATTTCTGCTTTAGATATTTCATTTTTATTCGAAAATTTGAATGTACCATAACAAAATATTTTTCGGGATTCCTCGAAAGAAAAGACAGATCTATCATGCACAGAAAACCACCAAGAGTGTTAGCGTTTGTATTAATGTTCAACTTTATAGGAGTATATGGTGTTTAACGCCACTTTCAACAATATTTCATGAAGTTATATCGTGGTGGTCAGTTTTATTGGAGGAGGAAACCAGAGTACCTGGAGAAAACCACAGACCTGCCGCAACTCGCTGACAAACTATTATCACATGATGTTGTATGGAGTACACCTCGATTTTATAGAAAACAAAATATTTAAGTTAAGAGCAGTATGAAGAAAAATAAGTTGAATAGTGAAAAGATATGGAAAATACAGAAGAAAATAGTGAAAAGATAGAGAAAATATGGAAGAATATAGTGAAATGATATAAAAATATGGAAGAAAGTCAAGTCGAATAGTGATAAGATAGGGAAAATATGGAAGAAAAGTAAGTTAAATGGTGATAAGATTTGGAAAGTATGGAAGAAAAATAAGTTGAATAGTGAAAAGATATGGAAAATATGGAAGAAAAGTCAGTTGAATATTGAAAAGACAGGGAAAACATGGAAGAAAGGTAAGTTGAATAGTGAAAAGATATGGAAAATATGGAAGAAAATTGTGAAATGATATGGATAATATGGAAGAAAGGCAAGTCTGCCAAACCGTAAATTTTTGTTACCCGTAAAAACTATCAGATATGATTGATGCCTTAATAAAACGTGTTTCTGTAACTTATAAATGTTATGAAATGTACCCGCATCGGGGAAAAATCGTGCAACTGCTCGTGTTTTGAGATCGATCAAGAGATGGACGCCATCTTATTAATTATCGACATTGTTTACGGAGTTTGTCGAATCGTCATTAAATCAGTACAACAATGCACTTATTTCTTATTTTTTGTGAATTTGTTTTTTGTCGGTGTTAATTACAGACAAAGAACCATGCAAGTTTGCAGTTAATAAGCGACAAAATACAAATTATTCGTTTTTACCTGTCACTAGTAAGGTCAGTTGCATACGAAAAAAGCGAGGTCAAATTATTTGCTTGCAAGGAAATAACTAATCGATGGTAATTTCCGTTCTCAAAAGGCGAAAAGTGGTTCGATAAGCTGTTTAATGTGAAATATTTACCTTTATTTCATCATTTTAAAGCTATTTACCAATTTCCAAAACATATAATTTTTTTGGTCAAAATCGTAGCTAATGCCCCTTTAACAATCAATGATGATATTATATTGTCTTGATTAATTTACAATGTTCTAAGTTTGTAAGAACAATGATAATCCCATGTCTTCACTCGTACTTATTCATGAAGACAGGGATTATCATGTTCTTACATATACTAAGTATATGTTATTAGGGATCGTCGCACAATATGACAGTTTTTTCAAACAAAGTTAGTTTCGTTTGGTAGGTGGGTGGTTTTCAGCTGTCTCGTTTGGAAAAAAATCAAAATCGCTAATTGAGATTTGTCAATAAATCTTTAAAAATGCACTTAAAAAACGGCATAAAATTGAATGGAACATCGTTTTAATTTCTTTCGAGTCTGTATATTGTACTGTTTCTTTAGTACTGAATAAGTAATGGATGTATATGTACACAGCTCTGGATTCCTGTTTGCGGTACAACTAAATATCATACGCAATGAAAAGCAACGGTCTTCTTTTGCAAATTAAACAAAATAATGTTTTCGATTCTTGGAACGTTTACTGTTGTCAAATTTAAAATAATACTATAATGTGTTAAACAAGTTTTAACCAAAGAGAGTAAACAACAGATACCACGATGTTTATGGCGGATTTTTGTTCTTGTGTAAGTTGCAGAAATAGACTTTCGGTAGTTTGTGATTGTATTGATCGCTTTCGGTATTTTGTTATTGTATTGATTAAGTATTAAACATGGCAGCGCCCAATCTCAATCGTAACTACTCGGCCATTCTTGTTACCCTACACATAACCTAGATAGTAGAAATTCTTCTTAAATTGTTTGCCGGAAGCTAAGTTAAGTTACGCCGTACAAAAATATAGTCTACAAAAATCCAATATGGAAGACATACTAAGTAAATTCTAATCATGCAAAGATAATTAAAACTTTAACTCTTATCCATGAAAATAATTGAAATATAGAAAATTGTTTAAAATATAACTTTATAAAACTTTCATTTAACTGACATGTGAACAGTAGTGCGATTTATACGCCTAATGCATACGAGGTTATTTGTAGGGTAGCGAGAATGGCCGAGTAGTTACGATTGCGCCCAATCTCTACCCAGAGTTGTCGGTCCTACGCTCTCTCCAATCTCTGTCAACGCCTAAAAAGTAGTCTACCTTTGTATTAAACTGGTTTCCTTTTTATGAAATATTACCAGTGTAATGTTCAGCAACTATAGAAGCTATATATTACAACAAGGAACCAGAACAGCGCTATATGATTGATCACCGTATAAAAAATAATCCCTTATCTTCGTTTGAAAATAAACAAAGAAGCGTCTCAAATATTAGTTATATGGTATTCTTTCCATATTTTACAATATATGGGGTCATTATAACCGGTTTATATCAAGATACCCTTTAATAAACGGATTTTGACAAGATTCTTGGTTTTTAGGCGTTGACAGAGATTGGATAGAGCGTAAGGACAGACAACTCTGGATAGAGATTGGGCAGCGCCCTGTACAAAACGTATTGTGCAGACAACACTATTTGGTAGCAGGACACACGAAAAGAAGAAGATGTCCTAAAAAATACACATTCATTATGGTTCACGTGTATAGATAGGGCTTTAAATGGATTTCTTGATATACAAGATGCATACGCTGCTTCACAAATAATAAATAAGTGGTCCAAATCTTTGCATTTATTATAAGAAAGCACATTACAGAGATGTCCATATTAATCTATAAATATAATTTTATTGGTACAGCATGCTTGTTGAATTATATGTACACTTAGATGAAATCAAGTGTCTGTGATTTTGAAAGGATAAAGATTCATAGATAGACCCTTTATCATGACTTACATATAGAGAATACATGGTTCTAAACCCTATTTTTTTAGGTGCAGTTTGATTTATAATACATCGGTAGTCTGTTTTTCACACTTTCATTTGGAGGGGGTGGGTGGGTGGTCTGAGCCAAATGAAACTAACTTCATTTGAAAAAAACTGTCACATTTTGAGACGATCCTTAAGTACAATCTGATTAAAAGTACATGTCTGTTGTATATTTATATTGTTAGCTTAAAGTAATATGAAAGGCAAATATCGTGGAATTTTTGGATTAAATATTTTCACTTAATATGTCACCTAATTTTAACTAAAATCAACTGCATAACATTAAAAATCCGCTCAAAAGCAGATTTTAGGAGCAAATCGCAAAATATTTTACAGCAGATAATTCTGTGTTCCAGTGCAGTAATACAAATGATATGCGCGTGACATAAGATTTGAGCTCTTACGGGGAGATTATCGCTCATGTGCAATGTTCTGTTGATGAAAAAATATATATACATATTCCGTGTGTACCACATAAGAATAATTGCAAAACAAAAATTGGTTCACACGACATGAAACAGACAGATTCCTCAATAATCATTGTAAGGAATGTGTGCGTGCTTACCTCAGCATCCATGATTGTTTATCTTTTCTTCACGAGGTCATGATCGGCAATCATCGGATCAAAACTTTTCTTCACGAGGTTATGATCGGCAATCATCGGAACAAAACAACCGAAAGTTAATCAGTCTCCACAATAATGGCGAGAACGATAAACATGCACACGGATTTGCAGATTTCTAGTTGTTGGGAACATATTTCGACTTGAAACATGCATGAATAGCTTAGTAAATTGTATTTTCAGGGGGAAATTTTCTTCACCCAAAACTGGTGTAATATTACTTTAATATTGCGAGACCAAATTAAAAAAAAAAATAATGATAAAAACAATCATATTTTAATCAAATTCGTGTAAAAAGTAACAAGATCCTAATAAGAAAGGATATGGATGTAAATAAACATGAGAGACCATCCAACATTTCACACAAACTTAAATTGAAGGAACAGCGTTTTTTATTGATGTTCTATTCTTCACAGTCACAGTAGGGTCTTCAATGATAAGTATAATTCATATCATAAATGAATGTGAACCGCCCCTACCATGTAATTAAGAGGTACTCTTTACTTCTGCCGACAACAACTACATCTGGGTAACTTTATCGTTTAGATCTTGTTTGGTATTGTTTTGCATACAGTCCTTGTTGGTTTGATTTGAGTGTTAGTTGCTTTACGTGTGGTTTATGGTTGATGGTGATGGTGTTTAACGCCACTTTCAACAATATTTCATTTATATCGTGGCGGTCAGTTTTATTGGATGGAGAAAACCAAAGTACCCACAGAAAACCAGCGACCTGTCGCAAGTCACTCACAAACTTTATCACATAATGTTGCATCGAGCACACATCGCCACAAGCGGGATTCGAACTCACAACTTTAGCGGTGATAGACACGTAGTTGTAAATCTAACTACCATATATGTTGTTAGAAATATGACTTTAATATTTTTAACTACGTGTTTAAAATCGTAAAATTAAATTTCTTGTCCTAGTCGAAAAAAGATTACATATTGATCAGCGATACGTTTGATTATAGAGAACTAACATGTATCGAAAGTTTACCTTCGTCAGCATTTTTAAACTTGAATTTATAATAAGACAAGAGAGCAATAGAATGATATTGATTCGTTTTATTGAATCAATATTAAAGGTCAGTTTCAAGTTGTAAACGTCAGCAAGAAATCTTTGTTTATTTATTTTAAGTATCATGACGACACAGGTCGTGAGGTGGTATAAAAGGAAATTAAAAACTTGTACGCACCGGAAGTGGTCACCCATCTCCCCTTCTGGTCGGTCGTGAAAATGGCAGACTGGAAGAGAATCCTGTCGAAGGTGTAAAATCACTTATACTAAGACGCTTACTTCGTAATCTTCTTCGGTTTTTTAACTCAGGAAACCGTTCCCGGTTTTTGGATCCACACTGCAGCGACCCCGCTAACTCTTTTAGAGCTATGGGGTAAGTGTGGACACCCAAAGACCACAATCGTGCTACTTTTGTCCAACATAAGTGAAAATATTATCTGTGTCGGCAATAGTACTGGTTTGTGATCTTTGTGAATTTTCTTCACAAGGAAAAAGGTAGGTCATTAATTATCTGTAAAAGAATGTCATACCGGACCAGGGAGGAAGGCAAGTCAAGCGGGATATAAAGGCATTTTATGCTTACATGGGAAAGAAAAATAATCCATACATGTACCTGACTTCGAACTCTTCAAAAAATGTAAGATGTAGAAAACGTAAGTACAAAAACATGTAAATGTAGGTTGTTTTTTTTATCCAGTTGAACAAGGCAACCCCATTTTGGACAGTTGGTAGGTATTGACAAAAAAGCCAGGAACGGTTTCTATATTATAGGTTACGATGTAAGCAAAGTGATTCTTCATGTTTGAAAGGATTCGTTTCCAGAAGGCGTCGTCCATTGACCAGAAGCGGAGGTATTTCAACAGTGATACTACTGCATTGTGCAATTGGATAACGGAAGATCAATAAATAGATTTTATTCAACAGATTATGCAACACTCAGTATGCATAACAGTTGTTTACCATGTAAGATAAAGATAAAACAACGCATACACAATATCATTATGCATAACAGTTGTTTACCATGTAAGATAAAACAACGCATACACAATATCATTATACATAACAGTTGTTTACCATGTAAGATAAAGATAAAACAACGCATACACAATATCATTATACATAACAGTTGTTTACCATGTAAGATAAAGATAAAACAACGCATACACAATATCATTATACATAACAGTTGTTTACCATGTAAGATAAAACAACGCATACACAATATCATTATACATAACAGTTGTTTACCATGTAAGATAAAACAACGCATACACAATATCATTATACATAACAGTTGTTTACCATGTAAGATAAAGATAAAACAACGCATACACAATATCATTATACATAACAGTTGTTTACCATGTAAGATAAAACAACGCATACACAATATCATTATACATAACAGTTGTTTACTATGTAAGATAAAGATAAAACAACGCATACACAATATCATTATACATAACAGTTGTTTACCATGTAAGATAAAACAACGCATACACAATATCATTATACATAACAGTTGTTTACCATGTAAGATAAAGATAAAACAACTCATACACAATATCATTATACATAACAGTTGTTTACCATGTAAGATAAAACAACGCATACACAATATCATTATACATAACAGTTGTTTACCATGTAAGATAAAGATAAAACAACGCATACACAATATCATTATACATAACAGTTGTTTACCATGTAAGATAAAACAACGCATACACAATATCATTATACATAACCGGTAGTGTCATGGTTAGTGTGCTCGCACTGATTGTGGTAGATCGTTGCATTGAGGAGAAAGAGCAAAGACTGGTTGGCTCGGCATCAGGATAATGTGTCCCGAGTGGCGGAGCGACATGTTTACCTTCGGACTGTTGTTTCAGTGCGATAGCGCTATAAAATCCAACTCGGCCTGTTGATCTAGTACAAAGCGGACATCATTATAATATCATCGAATGTTAAAGAACAATCACTCACTCACTCACAGCAATTGTCTGATTTTTTTGAAAATATTTTTAATCCTTATTTATGTGCTTTTAGAAGAGGTCATGGATGTCAGACAACCCTGCTCAGGTTATTAGAGGACTGGCGGAATGCCCTTGAAAAAAATCAGTATGTTGGCGCAGTCCTAATGGATCTTTCCAAGGCATTTGATTGCCTACCCCATGATATTTTATTGGATAAACTTTCGGCCTATGGTATGTCCACTGATTCTGTATCCCTTCTTGAGTCCTACTTATCAAATAGGAAACAAATTAATGGTATCCTGAGCAGTTGGTCTGACATCCAAAAAGGGGTACCCCAAGGGTCAATCTTGGCCCCTCTACTTTTTAATGTCTTTATTAATGATATTTTTTATTTTGTAAAAAAGGGTACTTTATATAATTATGCGGATGACAATACTTTGTCTTATGGTCATCCTGATTTTAATGTACTTACCTCAGTTTTAGAATCAGAGTCAAATGTTCTTATTAATTGGTTTAAAGTTAACAAAATGCAGGCTAATCCAGATAAATTTCAGGCACTTGCGGTTGGGAAGAAGACTTTTGACAAAAACATGAAGATTTGTATACAGAATTCTACACTTTCATGTGAAGAGACAGTAAAACTTTTAGGAATTGAAATAGATTATCAATTAAATTTTGACATTCATATCAGTTCAATCTGTAGGAAGGCATCACAGCAACTGAATATACTTAAACGTTTGGGCCGATATTTAGACAGATTAAGCAAATTAACTATATTCCACACTTTCATTCTCAGTAACTTTAACTTCTGCCCTTTGGCTTGGCATTTTTGTACCGATAAAAATTCAAAAAAATTAGAGAAAGTGCAGGAAAGAGCACTTCGCTTTGTATACGATGACTACACCAGTTCATATATCAACCTTCTTGAAAAAGCTCTAGTGCCCTCCTTACAGATCAGACGTATTAGGACAATGGCCTTGGAGACATATACAATCGTTAACAAATTAGCTCCTGTATGCCTTCATGATTTAGTTAATGTGAAGAATTTTGAATATGCTTTCACGTATTCGAACATATTAGATGTACCTCAAGTTAGAACTACAAGGTATGGCAAAAAATCATTCATGTTTGCAGCTGCAACTCTGTGGAACGACCTTCCAAACCATTTCAGAACTGAAAACAGTTTCAACCACTTTAAAAGTTTGATTCAGTCCTGGAATGGCTCAGTATGTCGTTGTTCTGCATGCAGATAACATATTCAGCTTTCTGTTTTATTTCTAGTGCTTTTTCCAAGTTTTAATGCTGCTTAGTTATTTTATGTTTGCTTGATATTGCTTCAGCATGTTTTAGTATGTCTTTTATTTTTTGGCTTTTTATGTTGCATTTGCTAACTGTATGTGCTTTATATGTGTGTTTATGTGATTATGTTAATATTTGTATGTATCTTGTGCTACTATGTATATTCGGTAAAAAGCTCCTGAGAGCTTGTGTTTATTGTTATACAAAAACCGAATTCAAATAAAGTTTTCTTATCTTATCTTATCTTATCTTATATATTAAAGTGATTTATTAATATCATTGATGTGTTTAACGCCACTTTCAACAATACTTCAGTTATATCAAGGCGGTCAGTTTTATTGGTGGAGGACCCGGATAATACCACCGACAAGTCGCATCTGTCAGTGATGATAGGCACTGATTGCATAGATAGTTGTAAATCCAACTACCATACGATCACGGCCACGATGGCCTCTCAAATTTAATGTAGTTAAACAGATTGATAGGTGGGTTCAAACAGGTATTAATGTAAGTAATTTGAATTGCGGAATAGTTATAATGTCTACTATAAATATCCTCTAGAAATGATAGTTACAGGTGAGTAAATTTGGAAATGCAGGTTTCAAAAGTGAAATTTATAAAGAATTTTTTTTTCAATCTAAAAATATAAGATATAAAAATAAGTTTTGTAAAAATACAGAATAATAATTCTGTTAAAATTAAACAAAAATCTGTAAATAAAAAAGAAGAAAATCTAAAATTTTAGAATAATCTAAATAAACAATCTTTTTAAAAAGTCTTAATTTAAAATATTATATGATACTTATGCAATTAAACAATTTTCTTAAAAACTAAATTCAAAATTGTAGAATAATAATTATTCATCAATTTAGAATTATCATAATTGTGGACAGTATTTTTTAATTGCTCACTCCAAGCTAATTATTCATAAGATCAGTCATTTTCACATTGATGTGATTTAGGATAATATTTGATTACAGTAGTTAATGAATAATGATCACTACTTTAACAGAGTTGACCAAGCTAACACATTGAAGGGTATGTATATATGGGAACCCAGTAAGAGTCCAGTGACTCCAGTCATTACCTACGTTACAATAATGTCCTGATTTATTTTCATAAAGTTTGAAATTAAAATGTATATACTTATAATGTCCTGCTTTATTTTCATAAAGTTTGATAATAAAATATATGTGCTCATAATGTCCTGATTTATTTTCATAAAGATTGATATTCATATATATATATGTGTGTGCTGATGGTAGCATCCCAAATTGCCGATTCCCAGTTAGCCGAATCCCAAATTGCCGAGTCCAATTAGCCGATTCCCAAATTGCCGACATATGAACATATTGTTATTGCAAGTAGAATAATGCTTCTAATATACTGATTTATTTGGTTATTTCCAAAAAATATCCTTTTAAATATTTACTTCTAACTTAGTTTATTCACTCAATACTCACACAAAAACAAGACAACTTCTACATTTAATAAAAGTTAATTGTGGAGTACATTGATATCTCCCCCAGTTTTACACTAATTAAACATGACTAGTCATGTTTATATAACAATTAACCTATTCAACCTATACCAACAATCTTTCTTACCTTTTTATATCTATTTTTCAATATAATCTTAACAATTTGTTAAAGCAGGCAATTAGAATGACAGATTAAATATTATTAGACCTTAATTTTCAGACAGATTTGTCAACAAGACTTTTTAGTGCTAATTCTACAATAAGTCGTAATCCTTGTGACGTAATATCTAGACAAGAAAATTAAAGAAATAAAGGGATTCTTGTGACGTTCAAAATATGTATAATATATATGTTATAAATACATATTTTCGGTGTGTAAAGCCGGTCAAAATACACATACTTATCATTAATAGTTCTAGTATGGTTTGGGCTCAATCAGTTCATTAATATATTTTAATGAAGCGTCTCGTATTTTCTATTCCAAATTCTAAATCCCGAGGTATATAAATTATGACACCCCCACCATCCCCTGAAGGGTGTCCGCTTACGAGGGACGAACCAAATACACAATTCGTATAAAGGACGGGACATCATCAGTAAATGAGTATCACATGTATGGGGAATACCATGCTCCTTGCACATTAAACACAGCTTACAACAGTTTACGGACGACAACGACAGACACCAAGTAATGGTAATACCTCACATATGTGAGCTAAAAATATATTGATATGCTATGAAAAGAAAGTGTAATCATGCAGTGATGGTCATCAAGTCCACCAATATCAACAAAACAATGACATCTCATCTTATTCTTAACACTAACAAACCACCACACATGCAGTTGGAAATCCATGGAGCAGGCACACAAATATGGCGCGGTTAAACCGGTTAATTAGATCCAACCCCCCCCCCCTCTTGATAACTGGATCTCCAACGACAATACACATTTAATCAAATGATTAAAAAAACCCTGCACATATTCGTTTCCACTACAAAAACCACTTTGTATCACACAAATAAATGGCAACATAAACATGGACAATACAAAACATGGTTTGGTTTTATTATGGTGTTTTTGACAATATGTCAGTTATGTCGTGGCGGTTAGATTTATTGGTGGAGGTAACCGGAGTACCCGGAGTACCCGGAGAAAACCATCCTCAAACAAGTTTGATGATATCAGATGGGTAATCAGAATCTGTAATTCAAAGAAGGACAGACAACACAAAAGCTAAAAGAAAAAGTACGAAAAGACAAAAAACGATCTACAAAACATACACATAAAATTAAAGATCGAGTAACACGAACCCCACTAAAACCCGGGGATGAACTCAGGTGGTCCGGAAGCGTAATAAGTTCCTGCTCCACTAGTGGCACCCGTGGTGTTAATCTAGTTACAAACCTGGTGATAAGTCATGAATGAGTAAAGGACGGGAAGTGTTTATGACAAGTGGAAGAAGAGTTTGAAGATACCAAAGGGACAATCAGAATCCGTCTTTTCTATAATTAGTTAAAATCTAACGAAAATGAAATAAAATATATTGATTTAAGAAGAAAGATTGAAATAAAGAAAATGTCAAATTTAATGAGAAATGAAATAATAAAGCTGTTCTAATTTTTAATTTCTAATTAGTGGAATATCACATTCTATATTTAGTTAAAATCTAATGAAAATGAAGTAAGATATATTGATTTAAGAAGAAAGATAATGTTCAGAATCTGTTCAGAATTTTCAGCAATGTTCAGTAATGTTCAGAATTTTCAGTAATGTTCAGAATTTGTTCAGAATTTTCAGCAATGTTCAGAATCTGTTCAGAATTTTCAACAATGTTCAGTAATGTTCAGAAACTGTTAAGAATCTGTTCAGAATTTTCAGCAATGTTCAGTAATGTTCAGACTCTGTACAGAATATCTAGTACAAAAACTGGTCTGTTCAGAATCTCTTGACTTTGTAGTGCATGCAATCATGACAATGACGGCCCCAGTTTCTTTACGTCCAGGACGAAAACAAATTCAATACTACACTCCTTCGACATCCGGAGAACTGACATGTCTTCTGATCTGTTTTGACACTTTAAGTAGATAAGCAGAATAAACAAAGAAAATATTATTTTTTTAAACCGAACGACGGACATCTTGGTTATTATGCAGTGAGTGAGAGATTGTTGATTAACGCCAACTCAGCTATTTTTCAGCTATATCATGGCGAGAACAAGTTAATTGTCAATGAGATGATGATGAGGTCCCATTTGTACTAGACCAACACGCTTAGCTGGATTTGCATAGTGCTAACTCACTGCGACAACAGTCCACGGATAGACATGACGCTCCACTCGGACACATCATCCTGATTCCGAGCAAACCAGTCTTTGCTCTTTCTCCTGAATGCTACGTGTTTAGCGGAGAAGCAATAAATACCAATTGCTTAGTGTTTTGTTTGACCCGAAGTCGAGGCGTGCACGCTAACAATTACACCACCGATGCATCTCAAATTATTATGAACTCATCGCTCCAGTGAGTCATGTTATGAGAAGAAGTAAACAGTGATAATTAAGTATATTTACATTTGATAATTGCTTAGTTGAGATCTTTGAATTGAACCCCAATTGAATTAATAAAAGATTCAAATTACGAAATATAAGTGTGTTCGATTATATCGGTTGCAGAACAAGCGGAAAACCGAGACTTGGCATGATGATACAAACCACCGGATTTAGATATTTGGTAAGTAGATGTCCCATTGGTAACATGGCACAGAGGGGACATAGATTAGATTCCTTTGTGTAAAATAAAAACAGAGTTAGCGGGGAGCATGACCCGCCACTGACGTTTGGCCATATAGAGTATCACCACTCCCCGTACATTCAGAGGATAAAATAAAATCATAACTGGGTTTTAGCAAGCTTGCCTCAACCAGAATATGGAGTACAATAAAAGCAGCGGATACGGAATCGATTCCGGAAAATTAATTATGAACTTTTATTAAAAATGGTTTATCCTATAAAATGTTAACCTGTATTATTTCCATGCCGCGAGCCATGAAAGTTGGCCTATTTGAAAAAACCTTGGAGTCACTACATCGAGTAAAATATTCACTTGACCAAACACGGAAGTGAAATATCTTACTCTGTAACCAATCAAAGCAGGTTAGTTCAAGATAATTCTGAACATGGAGTAGAATAATCTCTGGACAGATCAGTAAATACATTTGTAATGTAGAATACAATGCAAAGCACTGGGAATGCCAGTGAAGCTTCTCCAATTCACCATATCATATGCATTTACTATTGTGGAATATATGCACAACATAATTGGGGTCTTGGTGTAGTTATCAATGTTAGAGCTCCCATTCCTCAAATTTGCAGATTACTATACTACTACAATATACATGTATGTCAATTAATTGCTTAGCAATATTACAAAGTATTTAGATAATTTACCATCGAGTTGCTTAGATATATAACTAGATTGTATGTTCTAGGCACCAACCATTTTCTCGTCTCATGTCTAGCCAAGGAAAACAATATAATGCTTCATTATCACACCCATTGCAAATACCCTTCGTGAGTTTGGGGGAATAAATTACGTCTTTAGTCATACACTAAAACATTTCTGATAAAAACATATGTTTGATCTATATAATTTAACATGGAACCATGTTGTATCTAAAATGTAGTTGGATAGTAATAATATCTGTCAAAAAACACGTGAATATATATTTGGATAGTCCGGTAGTATAGTATATTAAACACTTCTATGTTTATTTGAAAGTACGTTGTAATGTACTAAGTGCTTTGATAAGAAGAGGACATGGTGTTATACGCGTGTTACATGTTTAGTTGGATAGCAGGTTGGTATGATGTTACACGCTTCCATGTTTAGTTGGATAGCAGGTTGGTATGATGTTACACGCTTCCATGTTTAGTTGGATAGCAGGTTGGTATGATGTTACACGCTTCCATGTTTAGTTGGATAGCAGGTTGGTATGATGTTACACGCTTCCATGTTTAGTTGGATAGCAGGTTGGTATGATGTTACACGCTTCCATGTTTAGTTGGATAGCAGGTTGGTATGATGTTACACGCTTCCATGTTTAGTTGGATAGCAGGTTGGTATGATGTTACATGTTTCCATGTTTAGTTGGATAGCAGGTTGGTATGATGTTACACGCTTCCATGTTTAGTTGGATAGCAGGTTGGTATGATGTTACACGCTTCCATGTTTAGTTGGATAGCAGGTTGGTATGATGTTACACGCTTCCATGTTTAGTTAGATAGCAGGTTGGTATGATGTTACACGCTACCATGTTTAGTTGGATAGCAGGTTGGTATGATGTTACACGCTTCCATGTTTAGTTGGATAGCAGGTTGGTATGATGTTACACGCTTCCATGTTTAGTTGGATAGCAGGTTGGTATGATGCTACACGCTTCCATGTTTAGTTGGATAGCATGTTGGTATGATGTTACACGCTTCCATGTTTAGTTGGATAGCAGGTTGGTATGAAGTTACACGCTTCCATGTTTAATTGGATAGCAGGTTGGTATGATGTTACACGCTTCCATGTTTAATTCGATAGCAGGTTGGTATGATGTTACACGCTTCCATGTTTATAGTTGGATAGCAGGTTGGTATGATGTTACACGCTTCCAGGTTTAGTTGGATAGCAGGTTGGTATGATGTTACACGCTTCCATGTTTAATTGAATAGCAGGTTGGTATGATGTTTCACGCTTCCATGTTTAGTTGGATAGCAGGTTGGTATGATGTTACACGCTTCCATGTTTAGTTGGATAGCAGGTTGGTATGATGTTACACGCTTCCATGTTTAGTTGGGTAGCAGGTTGGTATGATGTTACACGCTTCAATGTTCAGTTGGATAGCAGGTTGGTATGATGTTACACGCTTCCATGTTTAGTTGGATAGCAAGTTGGTATGATGTTACACGCTTCCATGTTTAGCTGGATAGCAGGTTGGTATGATGTTACACGCTACCATGATTAGTTGGATAGCAGGTTGGTATGATATTACACGCTTCCACGTTTAGTTGGATAGCAGGTTGGTATGATGTTACACGCGTCAATGTTTATTTGGATAGCAGGTTGGTATGATGTTACACGCTTCCATGTTTAGTTGGATAGCAGGTTGGTATGATGTTACACGCTTCCATGTTTAGTTGGGTAGCAGGTTGGTATGATGTTACACGCTTCAATGTTCAGTTGGATAGCAGGTTGGTATGATGTTACACGCTTCCATGTTTAGTTGGATAGCAAGTTGGTATGATGTTACACGCTTCCATGTTTAGCTGGATAGCAGGTTGGTATGATGTTACACGCTACCATGATTAGTTGGATAGCAGGTTGGTATGATATTACACGCTTCCACGTTTAGTTGGATAGCAGGTTGGTATGATGTTACACGCGTCAATGTTTAGTTGGATAGCAGGTTGGTATGATGTTACACGCTTCCATATTTAGTTGGATAGCAAGTTGGTATGATGTTACACGCTTCCATGTTTAGCTGGAGAGCAGGTTGGTATGATGTTACACGCTACCATGTTTAGTTGGATAGCAGGTTGGTATGATATTACACGCTTCCATGTTTAGTTGGATAGCAGGTTGGTATGATGTTACACGCTTCCATGTTCAGTTGGATAGCAGGTTGGTATGATGTTACACGCTTCCCTGTTTAATTGGATAGCAGGTTGGTATGATGTTACACTCTTCCATGTTTAGTTGGATAGCAGATTGGTATGATGTTACACGCTTCTATGTTTAATTGAATAGCAGGTTGGTATGATGTTACACGCTACCATGTTTAGTTTGATAGCAGGTTGGTATGATGTTACACGCTTCCATGTTTAGTTGGATAGCAGGTGGTATGATGTTACACGCTTCCATGTTTAGTTGGATAGCAGGTTGGTATGATGTTACACGTTTCCATGATCAGTTGGATAGCAAGTTGGTATGATGGTACACGCTTCCATGTTTAGTTTGATAGCAGGTTGGTATGATGTTACACGCTACCATGTTTAGTTGGATAGCAGGTTGGTATGATATTACACGCTTCCATGTTTAGTTGGATAGCAGGTTGGTATGATGTTACACGCTACCATGTTTAGTTGGATAGCAGGTTGGTATGATGTTACATGCTTCCATGTTTAGTTGGATAGCAGGTTGGTATGATGTTACACGCTACCATGTTTAGTTGGATAGCAGGTTGGTATGATATTACACGCTTCCATGTTTAGTTGGATAGCAGGTTGGTATGATGTTACACGCTTCCATGTTTAGCTGGATAGCAGGTTGGTATGATGTTACACGCTTCAATGTTTAGTTGGATAGAAGGTTGGTATGATGTTACACGCTTCCATGTTTAGTTTGATAGCAGGTTGGCATGATGTTACACGCTTTCATGTTTAATTGGATAGCAGGTTAGTATGATGTTACACGCTTCCATGTTCAGTTGGATAGCAGGTTGGTATGATGTTACACGCTTCCATGTTTAGTTGGATAGCAGGTTGGTATGATGTTACACGCTTCCATGTTTAATTGGATAGCAAGTTGGTATGATGTTACACTCTTCCATGTTTAGTTGGATAGCAGGTTGGTATGATGTTACACGCTTTCATGTTTAATTGGATAGCAAGTTGGTATGATGTTACACGCTACCATGTTTAGTAGGGTAGTAATTAATAATTGGAAGTAGAGGCAAGCTGAATATTTCTTTTTCATTGAAATTTTGACTTCAGTTCTAACCATTCAATCATCTATTTCTCAGTTTGAATTTCTTTTTGAACAGTTATTTACCATCAAATTATTTCAATGTTTCCATATTCAGATGGTCGTTGTGCCATTTTTACGAAATAATCCGTCTGCTGTTATGTTTTTTCAGCGGTTTATATTTCCCGCCAAAACATTCCGGGAAAAATATTCGGAGCGCATCTGGGTTTTTCATTGCAGGTAATCCATTCGTAAAAAGCCCAGGGTTCCCGTTCTTGCCCTTCCGTCTTATATGATGTAGTTTAACCTAGAAACGAAGCTGCTTCGCTATTCTCGGCGAGATTTCTTGGAAAAGATCGATGTACCGACTGAAATTCGAACATGGGCAATTAGGTAAGTGTCTTAGAAAGAGTTTGATACGACAGTGCCATATGTAGACAAGGTAAAAAGTGTAAAAAAAACACGGGGGTTTCCCAACCGAGGTGAGCGATATGGCGCGAAATATGAAAATGGAGTTGCTTACCTTCTCTATTATACTGTATCAGTCGAAAAACTGTGGACACAGAATACACATATTATTCATGATGTATGACGTCTACTGATATTGTCAAATGAAGAAAAAACGAAAGATTATGAAAATTTTGAAAAAGGAATGATTTATATGAAAATTTTGAAAAAAAGGGGGGGGGTAGTAGAGAAAAGGGGGGAGGAGGAAACGAAATCCATGCACCATGCGCCTGTGGCTAACACCCACTTTCGACAATTAAATTTATTACTGGAGAAACCTGCCGCAAGTTTATATTAGTTGCTTTACGAATATCTGTAAGAAGTTGAGACAGAAAAATTTGCAAAGTGAAATTAATCCATTACAAACTTAAAACAATAGATGTGGATAAGGGATACTGCTTGGTGTTGGCATTATACGACCATGGCAAGTCGGTCATATCTAGCACCTTTGTGGTTTTTGATAAGAGGAGGGTAGGGCTACAACCCTACAATCAATCCGAACCTTTATTATATTTCAATGATCAATGTTTTAAAATTTTAAAAAGGATTGGTCAAACAGAACTTCACTAATTGTAAACAAAATATTGTGTGTACAAAAGTAATACTATAAAATGAAGATAATTTGACCGTTACAATTTTGCGGTCATGTATAATATATAATTTTAGATATAAGTCAATATTGATACATGTTTTATTTTCCAGTGTTGTGTTTCCATGTTTGTAATTTAATCTGTCTTTTATAACTCACTAAGTGTTTTCTATTTGCTTTGACATATCCAAGTATTCGAGTTAACGGTAAAAAGTATTAAGCAGAAAGCTGCAAAGAACGTACCATGTTTCTACTTCACTGTATCCATAAAAACGACTTATCAGAGTTCTAGATAATCCAATCGACTGTATTTATATATTCACAATTTGGTACATCAGAATAGCACTATAACTTTGTTCAAATTCGAAAATCGACACAACAGGGGAAAAAAACATATCATAAAGCGTTGTGGTGTGGAAACTGTTTTTATATTTGTATAATTATTTGATATAGCTATATACACGTTTTATTATAATATATCTTGTCATAACAGACCTTAGCACGGTAGTAATGATTTTTATGATATTGTGAGCGATTTTATCGCTTTACATAAAAGAAACAATAAAGTGATATATCTTGTTATACTCCATTTGCTAGCATCATAGGGATGACAATTCTCCTGATTTTTCACTTTGAATAGTGCGCATGACATCTATGCTTACTACCCTTTTAGCAGATAAAGACAACATACACAAGTTCACTATATATAGGATTTTACATTTCTGAAAAAAATGTTTGCATATTCAGAAACGTTTGAAATATTCTCCAGTTTGGAAAAAAACTAAAACACGTGCATTGCAGATATTATCCAATCAGTGTTCATTCTTAAACTTAGAGTAGTAGAGTACATGATAAAGGGCAAGCTGCTTCTCCGAGTAATAAAATACTACCGTGCTACTTAAAGTCTCTATAGTGTTACTATAAATAGAAATTTAGTGTCACAATAACTGAATATCACATATTAATCTTTAGCCATGATATATTTATATGAGAGTTTCTTCCTCTTCTTCTAATTCTGATTCCGTACTTTCATCACTACTACTGACCCATTTATCTGAGTCTATATCGTCTTGCCAGTCATCCTGAGATCCTACAAAAATATAGCTGTTATTACTAAGTAAGAAAAATGTGTAGATACCACAGGGGTAATCAGAATCCTTATATCGAAGGACAGACAATGCAATGGCCAAAAGAAGGACAGACAATACAATGGCCAAAAGGAGAAGGACAGACAATACAATGGCCAAAAGGACAGACAATACAATGGCCAAAAGGACAGACAATACAATGGCCAAAAGGACAGACAATACAATGGCCAAAAGGAGAACGACAGACAATACAATGGCCAAAAGAAGGACAGACAATACAATGGCCAAAAGGAGAACGATAGACAATACCATGGCCAAAAGAAGGACAGACAATACAATGGCCAAAAGGACAGACAATACAATGGCCAAAAGGAGAACGACAGACAATACAATGGACAAAAGGAGAAGGACAGACAATACAATGGCCAAAAGGACAGACAATACAATGGCAAAAAGAAGGACAGACAATGCAATGGCCAAAAGGACAGACAATACAATGGCCAAAAGGAGAACGACAGACAATACAATGGCCAAAAGGAGAAGGACAGACAATACAATGGCCAAAGGGACAGACAATACAATGGCAAAAAGAAGGACAGACAATACAATGGCCAAAAGGACAGACAATACAATGGCCAAAAGGAGAACGACAGACAATACAATGGCCAAAAGGAGAAGGACAGACAATACAATGGCCAAAAGAAAAAGTACAAAAGAACAAACCATGATCTCCAAATCACTACACAGAAAAATAAATATTGAGCAACACAAAACCCGGGGTGAACTTCGGGTGCTTCGGAAAGGTAAGCAGTTCCTGCTCCACTAGTGACACCCGTCGTAATAACTAAGTAGTTTTGGCTACAATACTATTACAGCTGTAAGAAACGCTTGAAAACACAAAAGAGGTAATCAGAAGCCCTAAATCTAAGATACAAAAGAGGTAATCAGAAGCCCTAAATCTAAGATACAAAAGAGGTAATCAGAAACCCTAAATCTAAGATACAAAAGGATAACCAGAAGCCCTAAATCTAAGATACAAAAGGGTAATCAGAAGCCGTAAATCAAAGAGGTAATCAGAAACCCTAAATCTAAGATACAAAAGAGGTAATCAGAAGCCCTAAATCTAAGATACAAAAGGGGTAATCAGAAGCCCTAAATCTAAGATACAAAAGGGGTAATCAGAAGCCCTAAATCTAAGATACAAAAGAGGTAATCAGAAGCCCAAAATATAAGATACAAATGAGGTAATCATAAGCCCTAAATCAAAGATACAAAAGGGGTATTCGGAAGCCATAAATCTAAGATACAAAAGAGGTAATCAGAAGCCCTAAATCTAAGATACCACAGAGGTAATCAGAAACCCTAAATCTAATATACAAAAGAGGTAATCAGAAACCCTAATTCTAAGATACCAAAGGGGTAACCAGAAGCCCTAAATCTAAGATACCAAAGGGGTAATCAAAAGCCGTAAATCTAAGATACAAAAGGGGTAATCAGAAGCCGTAAATCTAAGATACCAAAGGGATAACCAGAAGCCCTAAATCCAAGATACAAAAGGGGTAACCAGAAGCCGTAAATCTAAGATACCAAAGGGGCAACCAGAAGCCCTAAATCTAAGATACCAAAGGAATAACCAGAAGCCCTAAATCTAAGATACAAAACGGGTAATCGGAAGCCGTAGATCTAAGATACCAAAGGGGTAATCAGATGCCGTAAATCTAAGATACGAAAGGGGTAATCAGAAGCCCTAAATCTAAGATACCAAAGGGGTAACCAGAAGCTCTTAATCTAAGATACCAAAGGGGTAATCAGAAGCCGTATATCTAAAATACAAAAGGGCCAACCAGAAGCCCTAAATCTAAGATACAAAAGAGGTAATCAGAAGCCGTAAATCAAAGAGGTAATCAGAAACCCTAAATTTAAGATACAAAAGAGGTAATCAGAAGCCCTAAATCAAAGATACAAAAGGGGTAATCGGAAGCCCTAAATCTAAGATACAAAAGAGGTAATCAGAACCCTAGATCTAAGATACAAAAGGGGTAATCAGAAGCCCTAAATCTAAGATACAAAAGGGGTAATCAGAAGCCCTAAATCTAAGATACAAAAGAGGTAATCAGAACCCTAGATCTAAGACACAAAAGAGGTAATCAGAAGCCGTAAATCTAAGATACCAAACTGGTAGCCAGAAGCCCTAAATCTAAAATACCAAATGGGTAACCAGAAGCCCTAAATCTAAAATACCAAAGGGGTAACCAGAAGCCCTAAATCTAAGATACAAAAGGGGTAATCAGAAGCCGTAAATCTAAGATACCAAAGGGATAACCAGAAGCCGTAAATCTAAGATACCAAAGGGATAACCAGAAGCCCTAAATCTAAGATACAAAAGGGATAATCAGCAGCCGTAGATCTAAGATACCAAAGGGGTAATCAGAAACCGTAATTCTAAGATACCAAAGGGTAACCAGAAGCCGTAAATCTAAGATACCAAACTGGTAACCAGAAGCCTTAAATCTAAGATATCAAAGAGGTAATCAGAAGCCCTACATCTAAGATACAAAAGGGGTAACCAGAAGCCCTAAATCTAAGATACAAAAGGGGTAACCAGAAGCCGTAAATCTAAGATACCAAAGGGGTAAACAGAAGCCTTAAATCTAAGATACAAAAGGGGTAACCAGAAGCCCTAAATCTAAGATACAAAATGGGTAGCCAGAAGCCCTAAATCCAAGATACAAAAGGGGTAACCAGAAGCCGTAAATCTAAGAGACGAAAGGGGTAATCAGAAGCCGTAAATCTATGAAAACAAAGAGGTAACCAGAAGCACTAAATTTAAGATACCAAAGGGGTAAGCAGAAGCCCTAAATCTAAGATACCAAAGGGGTAATCAGAAGCCGTAAATCTACGATACAAAAGGGGTAACCAGAAGCCGTAAATCTAAGATACCAAAGGGGCAACCAGAAGCCCTAAATCTAAGATACCAAAGGGGTAATCAGAAGCCTTAAATCTAAGATACAAAAGGGGTAACCAGAAGCCCTAAATCTAAGATACCAAAGGGGTAAACAGAAGCCTTAAATCTAAGATACAAAAGGGGTAACCAAAAGCCGTAAATCTAAGATACCAAAGGGGTAAACAGAAGCCTTAAATCTAAGATACAAAAAGGGTAACCAGAAGCCCTAAATCTAAGATACAAAAGGGGTAACCAGAAGCCCTAAATCCAAGATACAAAAGGGGTAACCAGAAGCCGTAAATCTAAGAGACGAAAGGGGTAATCAGAAGCCGTAAATCTATGATACCAAAGGGGTAATCAGAAGCACTAAATTTAAGATACCAAAGGGGTAATCGGAAGCCCTAAATCTAAGATACCAAAGGGGTAATCAGAAGCCGTAAATCTAAGATACAAAAGGGGTAACCAGAAGCCCTAAATCTAAGATACCAAAGGGGCAACCAGAAGCCCTAAATCTAAGATACCAAAGGGGTAATCAGAAGCCTTAAATCTAAGATACAAAAGGGGTAACCAGAAGCCCTAAATCTAAGATACCAAAGGGGCAACCAGAAGCCCTAAATCTAAGATACCAAAGGGGTAATCAGAAGCCGTAAATCTAAGATACAAAAGGGGTAACCAGAAGCCCTAAATCTAAGATACCAAAGGGGCAACCAGAAGCCCTAAATCTAAGATACCAAAGGGGTAAGCAGAAGCCCTAAATCTAAGATACCAAAGGGGTAATCAGAAGCCGTAAATCTAAGATACCAAAGGGGTAATCAGAAGCCTTAAATCTAAGATACCAAATAGGTAACCAGAAGCCCTAAATCTAAGATACAAATGGGGTAATCGGAAGCCGTAGATCTAAGATACCAAAGGGGTAATCAGAAGCCTTAAATCTAAAATACAAAAGGGGTAACCAGAAGCCCTAAATCTAAGATACCAAAGGGGCAACCAGAAGCCCTAAATCTAAGATACCAAAGGGGTAATCAGAAGCCTTAAATCTAAGATACCAAAGGGGTAACCAGAAGCCTTAAATCTAAGATACAAAAGGGGTAACCAGAAGCCCTAAATCTAAGATACAAAAGGGGTAACCAGAAGCCCTAAATCTAAGATACAAAAGGGGTAACCAGAAGCCCTAAATCTAAGATACAAAAGGGGTAATCGGAAGCCGTAGATCTAAGATACAAAAGAGGTAACCAGAAGCCCTAAATCTAAGATACAAAAGAGGTAATCAGAAGCCGTAAATCTAAGATACAAAAGAGGTAATCAGAAGCCCTAAATCTAAGGTACAAAAGTGGCAATCAGAAGGCATAAACCAAAGAGGTAATCAGAAGCCGTAAACCAAAGAGGTAATCAGAAGCCCTAATTCTAAGATACCAAAGAGGTAATCAGAAACCCTAAATCTAAGATACAAAATGGGTATGCAGAAGCCGTAAATCTAAGATACAAAAGAGGTAATCAGAAGGCGTAAACCAAAGAGGTAATCAGAAACCGTAAACCAAAGAGGTAATCAGAAGCCCTAATTCTAAGATACCAAAGAGGTAATCAGAAACCCTAAATCTAAGATACCAAAGAGGTAATCAGAAGCCGTAAATCGAACGATAGACAATACAATGACCAAAAGGAGAACGATAGACAATACAATGACCAAAAGGAGAGGGACAAAAGGTAAAACAATGATCTACAAAACACTACACAGAAAACTAACGATTGAGCAACAAAACTCCACTAAAATCCGGGGGTGAACTCGGGTGATTGGAACGGTTACCAGTATGTTCTCCACCAGTGGCATCCACCGTCGTACTGTTAAACGACACGAACATTATCTGATATATAAATCATGTTGGACATCTATATACGTAAACAAATATAAATAACATAAATAAAGCATGAAAACCCTACAAAACAAATAAGACATGAAAACCCTACAAAACAAATAAGACATGAAAACCCTACAAAACAAATAAAACATGAAAACCCTACAAAACAAATAAGACATGAAAACCCTACAAAACAAATAAGACACGAAAACCCTTCAAAATAAATAAAACATGAAAACCCTACAAAAGAAATAAAACATGAAAACCCTACAAAACAAATAAAACATGAAAACCCTACAAAACAAATAAGACATGAAAACCCTACAAAACAAATAAGACTCGACATCTCTTGAAATTAATAATAAACCATGTTAATATATATTCCACTTCGAGACACATGACGCAGATTGTGGCCATTGCTTTTTCCATGACACTATTTCATGTTAGGAGACACATATGGGACCTCTGCCTTTAACACTTTAATATCTTATTTCAAGACACAGATATGGAGCCTTTACATTTACTGTTTGATGTTATGACATACATGTATTAACCATTTCATATCAGGTCACACACCTCGCTAATTTCAATATTTAGTGTGTGATAATCATTATTCGGTCTTTTCATCAAATAAGTTCATTGTCTGTTATATGCAACTATGTATAAAACATCGTGATTATATTGTCACGAAAATATTCTCGGTATACAAGAATCGTGACGTCGTATATTAATATTCTCCATAAACAATTAAGTATTGATGCTTACAAAGAACACGAGTGTCTCTAACTTCTAACTAATAACATGGAAACGTACCTGATAAACCTATTAATCAACGTGCGTCGTTTTTTAATAAATCATTTTTACGAGTAATTGATGAATGGAGTCATGTACGAAGTAAACTATTATTAATAATCTATAAGTTCATGTAAAGGTTTTTGCTTGCATGTTTTTGTTTAAGGTCAAGGTTTGAGTAGTCGATTGTATATGTATTTATAAATAACCTTGTGGGACCGGAGTGGTCGTAAAACTCTACGACAAACGCGATGACATCTCTTTTCAAATAGTCAACTTCCCTTCCATCAGTAGCAATATTTCAGCATCAACACGATAACTTTTCTTTTCCAATAGTCAACTTCCCTTCCATCAGTAGCAATATTCCAGCATCACCAGCGTATGGGGTTTACATCTCACAATTCATACATTATTCTAGACCTTGTGCCCAGTTCAGTGATTCTTAACAGAGCTCAACTGCTGACGCAAAAGCTACTCAAACCAGACTACGTTGCTCTTAGGTTGAAGTCACCGCTACAAAAATTATAAGGTCACCATCACCTTATCTCACATGACAAACGTAGATGTTTTCTTTACTCTATCGCTGACAAGACTTTTACCGGACTTGACTGTATATATTAGCAACACGGCGAGTGTGCTATAAGACGCAGGAACTGTTTACCCTTCGCGAGCAATTCAATTTTATTTTATTCTTATTTTGTAGATCGTTGTTTGTTCTTTTGTGCTTTTTCCTTTGGTCATTGTTTTGTCTGTCCTCCAATCTTCTGATGACCACTTTTGTATCTTCGAACATTTGTTTTTGTATTCTTGAACAGATTTATAACAAGCACGAATTCATGATAAATACATTTTTTGCAATGTTTAAAAACAACACAGAAAATAGTTGAAAACCTAGATAAAATAAACTATTTCATAACTTCGAATATTTGCTACAATTTAAACTGACCACCACTGAAGTATTGTTGAAAGTGGCGTAAAACGCCATAAAACCAAACCATCTAAGCATATTTCGAAACCAGACCAATCGTCGACATAATTTAGTAGTCATAAAAATACCCTATACAGAGGAGGGAAATCTATCATCTTGCAGTATGGTACTATTGCTCTAAACACGCATTAAAGTATCAGTTGTTGGTTTTTTTCTAAGAATAATGACATTGGAGTGATAGCTTAACCTATTTATCTAGTAGTCGGTTAATTATGAACATTCACTAAGCGTTGATTTTGAAATATCCACCTTTATATTGGTAATTTTTGTGATAAAGTGTAATATGCTGATTATCTCTTAGGCATCCAATTAACCGAATATATTTACAACATATGTTTGTGTCCGTCCTAACCAAGGTCCTGGATTTGAATTGGTATATGTCATGGTCTGTGTTGTAATTAATTAGTTGAGGTGAGAGGTCAATGTTCGTTTTGTTGATATCTCTTGGTTTGTTGACCATCACTGTTTAAACTTTTTGTTTTAATAATTCATCAGTCATGAGGTGAAATAAGTTCTTCCCAAATCAATCTATTAAACAAAACCATAGAACACTCAATAATAAACTGGTGAACAACAAATACCATACTGTTGAAACAGTTCCAATATCTAATCGAAAAATCGTAGAATGAGGAACATCGACACATCTAACACCGGTATATATGACCAGTCACTCTCCTGGCTTGGTACAGGTACTTCAATAAAAAGTAAATAACTTATACAAACCTTCGTCCTCTGATGATTCTAGTGAACAGACGCTCACATTGTCACCAGTCTGTTTAGTACTATCGGTACTGTTTTTTTCCATTTTGTCACGTGGTATCTTCTTATAGCCCGTCTTTGAAGATTTCCTTAAATCTACAAAACCATTTTAGATGAGATTTAATTTACATAATACAGATGCGTAGCTGCATATACGCTGTCACGCCATGGCGTGCACATCGACAGGCTAAAAATAATTGGGAAATAAAATTAAAAAAAAAATATTTGTATTGCTACTTTTAACAGTCTAATTAAATCAATATAATTAATATATCGCTTATAAGACGTACTAGTAACTATGTATGGTAATATATAGACTAGCAAACGTTACGTTAAATCGGAAAACCGCTTCCATGCACAGTTTCTACTGCCCCGTGCTGTAAATAAAATAACTGATGATCATGTCGCTACAATATACGAGGCATACCAGGCTGACATTGATTTGTCATTAGAGGGTTTCAGAAGAGAAGTTGACAGATGGCGAACCCGCTGGCCATTACAAAACGGAATGATTTGTCAACAACACTTTGTACCATACTGTAAATCCAGTTCTCTATCCTTCTGCAGATACAATTTCATGTGTTTTGTTAATCATGCCAATAGAAAGCATTACTGCTGAAAAGTCATTTAGTGTACTGATACGTTTGAAAATTTATGTTAGGTCGACTATTAAGAATGACAGGTTATCTTCCCTTGGATTAATGCATATTCACCGAGATTTTGAAGGGGGGGGGGGGGGTGTGCGGGGCAGACCTAGACCCACTCCCTTTAAAAAATTATGGCGTGCACACTATTAAGCCTCAGCTACGCCCCTGTAATATGACTTTGCTGTGGTCTTAGAATTAGATATGTATGATGATGGGTATTGTATATGGAGACTCAGCACAAGTTTTATCACACGAGTAACACGACGAATTCCACTAGTCAGAAGAATTCCACTAGTCAGGAGAATTCCACTAGTCAGGAGAATTCCACTAGTCAGGAGCATGAATAGCTTCTACTTCTGCAGCAGCTTTGTTCATTCCAGTTTTTAGTGGCTACAATGTGCCTACTCTTCTTCGACATATACGAAAAAGGTAGCGTTAACGTACAGAATGAGAATGGCACTCTCCAAAATACAGCACCAGCCATGATTACGGCCAGGCTTTCCTTATTATAAGATGATAACTCATAACCCATCGTCAATTTTAAAATATTTCCTCAAAATAAAGCATCTTATGGCTTAAAAGCCTTGGGGATTTCTCATTTGTCTATAGATTAAGATATTCCGTATACATGCTATATGTCAACGTTATTATTCGCATTTACTCTCTTAAGATTCTAATTTTATAGATTTACATGTGAACAGAGACATGGCTTAAATTATGTGACATGTTTTTTCTGCTTTTTAAAAGATATTATCAAAGTTGCAATGCACTTGTATGCTATAAAGTCATTTAAACATCGAATATATGGTTATGTTGAAAACAACCAAATCCTCTGGGTGTAGTAAGAACATAACAAAACATGATCGTATAGAAATGTCACACATCATAAACCCATGTTGACTTGAAACATTGAGAGTTTAATACTGGTGAATTTACAAATGTTAATCTTATATAGTATTTTAAAGATTAAATCGTGATATAAATGACCATTTAAAATAACAATTTTCTCACTGTATGGTGTTGCTATCAATTCTGACGAATCCACACTTCAGTTTATTGTTCTCACGTGTATTTTAAATATATTCAGTTCGTGCCTATTACATAAAAGTGTAGAGTGTGATTTAAAAAAGAGGATGAAACACTATACATGTACTGAAAATCGTCAAATGCCATTTTACACTGTTGTTAGCGTCATATGAACATGAACTGTTTGTCGTTTTTCGCTATATCCGGTTCTAACGTCAAATTAAAAGAAAAATTACATCGCTAGCATTAATTTGAGCAAAAAATGTCCGTGAATCATTTTACATCATATATCATTCACATCCTCTAACAATATTTGTGTAACAAAAATATATTAGAAAAACATAGCGAATGCTGTATCGACCTTCGGTCTCACTTATATAACATTTCCTAGACGACCATGATAGATGTATAAAGAAAAGTTTGAAGATACCAAGGGGGCAAAAGTAAATCGTAAATAAAAGAAGAACAGACAATACAATAGTCAAAAGAAAAAGGAGTAAATAAAAGAAGAACAGACAACACAATAGTCAAAAGAAAAAGGAGTAAATAAAAGAAGAACAGACAACCCCATGGTCAAAAGTAAAAGGAGTAAATAAAAGAAGAACAGACAACGCAATGGTCAAAAGTAAAAGGAGTAAATAAAAGAAGAACAGACAACACAATGGTCAAATGTAAAAGGAGTAAATAAAAGAAGAACAGACAACACAATGGTCAAAAGTAAAAGGAGTAAATAAAAGAAGAACAGACAACACAATAGTCAAATGATAAAGGAGTAAATAAAAGAAGAACAGACAACGCAATAGTCAAAAGTAAAAGGAGTAAATAAAAGAAGAACAGACAACACAATGGTCAAAAGTAAAAGGAGTAAATAAAAGAACAGACAACATAATGGTCAAAAGTAAAAGGAGTAAATAAAAGAAGAACAGACAACATAATGGTCAAAAGTAAAAGGAGTAAATAAAAGAAGAACAGACAACACAATGGTCAAAAGTAAAAGGAGTAAATAAAAGAAGAACAGACAAAACAATGGTCAAAAGTAAAAGGAGTAAATAAAAGAAGAACAGACAACACAATGGTCAATTGTAAAAGGAGTAAATAAAAGAAGAACAGACAACACAATGGTCAAAAGTAAAAGGAGTAAATAAAAGAAGAACAGACAACACAATGGTCAAAAGTAAAAGGAGTAAATAAAAGAAGAACAGACAACACAATGGTCAAAAGAAAAAGGAGTAAATAAAAGAAGAACAGACAACACAATGGTCAAAAGTAAAAGGAGTAAATAAAAGAAGAACAGACAACACAATAGTCAAATGTAAAAGGAGTAAATAAAAGAAGAACAGACAACACAATGGTCAAAAGAAAAAGGAGTAAATAAAAGAAGAACAGACAACACAATGGTCAAAAGTAAAAGGAGTAAATAAAAGAAGAACAGACAACACAATAGTCAAATGTAAAAGGAGTAAATAAAAGAAGAACAGACAACACAATGGTCAAAAGTAAAAGGAGTAAATAAAAGAAGAACAGACAACACAATGGTCAAAAGTAAAAGGAGTAAATAAAAGAAGAACAGACAACACAATGGTCAAAAGTAAAAGGAGTAAATAAAAGAAGAACAGACAACACAATGGTCAAAAGTAAAAGGAGTAAATAAAAGAAGAACAGACAACACAATGGTCAAAAGTAAAAGGAGTAAATAAAAGAAGAACAGACAACACAATGGTCAAAAGTAAAAGGAGTAAATAAAAGAAGAACAGACAACACAATGGTCAAAAGTAAAAGGAGTAAATAAAAGAAGAACAGACAACACAATGGTCAAATGTAAAAGGAGTAAATAAAAGAAGAACAGACAACACAATGGTCAAAAGTAAAAGGAGTAAATAAAAGAAGAACAGACAACAAAATGGTCAAAAGTAAAAGGAGTAAATAAAAGAAGAACAGACAACGCAATAGTCAAAAGTAAAAGGAGTAAATAAAAGAAGAACAGACAACACAATGGTCAAAAGTAAAAGGAGTAAATAAAAGAAGAACAGACAACACAATGGTCAAAAGTAAAAGGAGTAAATAAAAGAAGAACAGACAACACAATGGTCAAAAGTAAAAGGAGTAAATAAAAGAAGAACAGACAACACAATAGTCAAATGATAAAGGAGTAAATAAAAGAACAGACAACACAATGGTCAAAAGAAAAAGGAGTAAATAAAAGAAGAACAGACAACGCAATAGTCAAAAGTAAAAGGAGTAAATAAAAGAAGAACAGACAACACAATGGTCAAAAGTAAAAGGAGTAAATAAAAGAAGAACAGACAACACAATAGTCAAATGATAAAGGAGTAAATAAAAGAAGAACAGACAACGCAATGGTCAAAAGTAAAAGGAGTAAATAAAAGAAGAACAGACAACACAATAGTCAAATGATAAAGGAGTAAATAAAAGAAGAACAGACAACACAATGGTCAAAAGTAAAAGGAGTAAATAAAAGAAGAACAGACAACACAATGGTCAAAAGTAAAAGGAGTAAATAAAAGAAGAACAGACACCACAATAGTCAAATGATAAAGGAGTAAATAAAAGAAGAACAGACAACACAATGGTCAAAAGAAAAAGGAGTAAATAAAAGAAGAACAGACAACGCAATAGTCAAAAGTAAAAGGAGTAAATAAAAGAAGAACAGACAACACAATGGTCAAAAGTAAAAGGAGTAAATAAAAGAAGAACAGACAACACAATAGTCAAATGATAAAGGAGTAAATAAAAGAAGAACAGACAACACAATGGTCAAAAGTAAAAGGAGTAAATAAAAGAAGAACAGACAACGCAATGGTCAAATGTAAAAGGAGTAAATAAAAGAAGAACAGACAACACAATGGTCAAAAGTAAAAGGAGTAAATAAAAGAAGAACAGACAACACAATAGTCAAATGATAAAGGAGTAAATAAAAGAAGAACAGACAACGCAATAGTCAAAAGTAAAAGGAGCAAATAAAAGAAGAACAGACAACACAATGGTCAAAGGTAAAAGGAGTAAATAAAAGAAGAACAGACAACGCAATAGTCAAATGATAAAGGAGTAAATAAAAGAAGAACAGACAACACAATGGTCAAAAGTAAAAGGAGTAAATAAAAGAAGAACAGACAACACAATGGTCAAAAGTAAAAGGAGTAAATAAAAGAAGAACAGACAACACAATGGTCAAAAGTAAAAGGAGTAAATAAAAGAAGAATAGACAACACAATGGTCAAAAGTAAAAGGAGTAAATAAAAGAAGAACAGACAACACAATAGTCAAAAGTAAAAGGAGTAAATAAAAGAAGAACAGACAACACAATGGTCAAAAGTAAAAGGAGTAAATAAAAGAAGAACAGACAACACAATAGTCAAAAGTAAAAGGAGTAAATAAAAGAACAGACAACATAATGGTCAAAAGTAAAAGGAGTAAATAAAAGAAGAACAGACAACACAATGGTCAAAAGTAAAAGGAGTAAATAAAAGAAGAATAGACAACACAATGGTCAAAAGTAAAAGGAGTAAATAAAAGAAGAACAGACAACACAATAGTCAAAAGTAAAAGGAGTAAATAAAAGAAGAACAGACAACACAATGGTCAAAAGTAAAAGGAGTAAATAAAAGAAGAACAGACAACACAATAGTCAAAAGTAAAAGGAGTAAATAAAAGAACAGACAACATAATGGTCAAAAGTAAAAGGAGTAAATAAAAGAAGAACAGACAACATAATGGTCAAAAGTAAAAGGAGTAAATAAAAGAAGAACAGACAACACAATGGTCAAAAGTAAAAGGTGTAAATAAAAGAAGAACAGACAACACAATGGTCAAAAGTAAAAGGAGTAAATAAAAGAAGAACAGACAACACAATGGTCAAAAGTAAAAGGAGTAAATAAAAGAAGAACAGACAACACAATGGTCAAAAGTAAAAGGAGTAAATAAAAGAAGAACAGACAACACAATGGTCAAATGTAAAAGGAGTAAATAAAAGAAGAACAGACAACACAATGGTCAAAAGTAAAAGGAGTAAATAAAAGAAGAACAGACAACACAATGGTCAAAAGTAAAAGGAGTAAATAAAAGAAGAACAGACAACGCAATGGTCAAAAGTAAAAGGAGTAAATAAAAGAAGAACAGACAACACAATGGTCAAAAGTAAAAGGAGTAAATAAAAGAAGAACAGACAACACAATAGTCAAATGATAAAGGAGTAAATAAAAGAAGAACAGACAACGCAATGGTCAAAAGTAAAAGGAGTAAATAAAAGAAGAACAGACAACGCAATAGTCAAAAGTAAAAGGAGTAAATAAAAGAAGAACAGACAACACAATGGTCAAAAGTAAAAGGAGTAAATAAAAGAAGAACAGACACCACAATAGTCAAAAGTAAAAGGAGTAAATAAAAGAAGAACAGACAACACAATGGTCAAAAGAAAAAGGAGTAAATAAAAGAAGAACAGACAACGCAATAGTCAAAAGTAAAAGGAGTCAATAAAAGAAGAACAGACAACACAATGGTCAAAAGTAAAAGGAGTAAATAAAAGAAGAACAGACAACACAATAGTCAAATGATAAAGGAGTAAATAAAAGAAGAACAGACAACACAATAGTCAAAAGAAAAAGGAGTAAATAAAAGAAGAACAGACAACACAATAGTCAAAAGTAAAAGGAGTAAATAAAAGAACAGACAACACAATGGTCAAAAGTAAAAGGAGTAAATAAAAGAAGAACAGACAACACAATGGTCAAAAGTAAAAGGAGTAAATAAAAGAAGAACAGACAACGCAATAGTCAAAAGTAAAAGGAGTAAATAAAAGAAGAACAGACAACATAATGGTCAAAAGTAAAAGGAGTAAATAAAAGAAGAACAGACAACACAATAGTCAAATGATAAAGGAGTAAATAAAAGAAGAACAGACAACGCAATGGTCAAAAGTAAAAGGAGTAAATAAAAGAAGAACAGACAACACAATGGTCAAAAGTAAAAGGAGTAAATAAAAGAAGAACAGACAACACAATGGTCAAAAGTAAAAGGAGTAAATAAAAGAAGAACAGACAACACAATGGTCAAAAGTAAAAGGAGTAAATAAAAGAAGAACAGACAACGCAATAGTCAAAAGTAAAAGGAGTAAATAAAAGAAGAACAGACAACATAATGGTCAAAATAAAAAGGAGTAAATAAAAGAAGAACAGACAACATAATGGTCAAAATAAAAAGGGGTAAATAAAAGAAGAACAGACAACACAATGGTCAAAAGTAAAAGGAGTAAATAAAAGAAGAACAGACAACATAATGGTCAAAATAAAAAGGGGTAAATAAAAGAAGAACAGACAACACAATAGTCAAAAGTAAAAGGAGTAAATAAAAGAAGAACAGACAACATAATGGTCAAAAGAAAAAGGAGTAAATAAAAGAAGAACAGACAACACAATAGTCAAAAGTAAAAGGAGTAAATAAAAGAAGAACAGACAACATAATGGTCAAAATAAAAAGGAGTAAATAAAAGAAGAACAGACAACACAATAGTCAAAAGTAAAAGGAGTAAATAAAAGAAGAACAGACAACATAATGGTCAAAAGAAAAAGGAGTAAATAAAAGAAGAACAGACAACGCAATGGTCAAAAGTAAAAGGAGTAAATAAAAGAAGAACAGACAACACAATGGTCAAAATAAAAAGGAGTAAATAAAAGAAGAACAGACAACACAATAGTCAAATGATAAAGGAGTAAATAAAAGAAGAACAGACAACACAATGGTCAAAAGTAAAAGGAGTAAATAAAAGAAGAACAGACAACACAATGGTCAAAAGTAAAAGGAGTAAATAAAAGAAGAACAGACAACGCAATGGTCAAAAGTAAAAGGAGTAAATAAAAGAAGAACAGACAACGCAATAGTCAAATGTAAAAGGAGTAAATAAAAGAAGAACAGACAACACAATGGTCAAAAGTAAAAGGAGTAAATAAAAGAAGAACAGACAACACAATAGTCAAATGATAAAGGAGTAAATAAAAGAAGAACAGACAACGCAATAGTCAAAAGTAAAAGGAGTAAATAAAAGAAGAACAGACAACACAATGGTCAAAAGTAAAAGGAGTAAATAAAAGAAGAACAGACAACACAATAGTCAAAAGTAAAAGGAGTAAATAAAAGAACAGACAACATAATGGTCAAAAGTAAAAGGAGTAAATAAAAGAAGAACAGACAACATAATGGTCAAAAGTAAAAGGAGTAAATAAAAGAAGAACAGACAACACAATGGTCAAAAGTAAAAGGTGTAAATAAAAGAAGAACAGACAACACAATAGTCAAAAGTAAAAGGAGTAAATAAAAGAAGAACAGACAACACAATAGTCAAAAGTAAAAGGAGTAAATAAAAGAAGAACAGACAACACAATGGTCAAAAGTAAAAGGAGTAAATAAAAGAAGAACAGACAACACAATGGTCAAAAGTAAAAGGAGTAAATAAAAGAAGAACAGACAACGCAATAGTCAAAAGTAAAAGGAGTAAATAAAACAAGAACAGACAACACAATGGTCAAAAGTAAAAGGAGTAAATAAAAGAAGAACAGACAACACAATAGTCAAATGATAAAGGAGTAAATAAAAGAAGAACAGACAACGCAATGGTCAAAAGTAAAAGGAGTAAATAAAAGAAGAACAGACAACGCAATAGTCAAAAGTAAAAGGAGTAAATAAAAGAAGAACAGACAACACAATGGTCAAAAGTAAAAGGAGTAAATAAAAGAAGAACAGACACCACAATAGTCAAAAGTAAAAGGAGTAAATAAAAGAAGAACAGACAACACAATGGTCAAAAGTAAAAGGAGTAAATAAAAGAAGAACAGACAACACAATGGTCAAAAGTAAAAGAAGTAAATAAAAGAAGAACAGACAACACAATGGTCAAAAGAAAAAGGAGTAAATAAAAGAAGAACAGACAACACAATAGTCAAAAGTAAAAGGAGTAAATAAAAGAAGAACAGACAACACAATGGTCAAAAGTAAAAGGAGTAAATAAAAGAAGAACAGACAACACAATAGTCAAATGATAAAGGAGTAAATAAAAGAAGAACAGACAACACAATAGTCAAAAGAAAAAGGAGTAAATAAAAGAAGAACAGACAACACAATAGTCAAAAGTAAAAGGAGTAAATAAAAGAACAGACAACACAATGGTCAAAAGTAAAAGGAGTAAATAAAAGAAGAACAGACAACACAATGGTCAAAAGTAAAAGGAGTAAATAAAAGAAGAACAGACAACGCAATAGTCAAATGATAAAGGAGTAAATAAAAGAAGAACAGACACCACAATAGTCAAATGATAAAGGAGTAAATAAAAGAAGAACAGACAACACAATGGTCAAAAGAAAAAGGAGTAAATAAAAGAAGAACAGACAACGCAATAGTCAAAAGTAAAAGGAGTAAATAAAAGAAGAACAGACAACACAATGGTCAAAAGTAAAAGGAGTAAATAAAAGAAGAACAGACAACACAATAGTCAAATGATAAAGGAGTAAATAAAAGAAGAACAGACAACACAATGGTCAAAAGTAAAAGGAGTAAATAAAAGAAGAACAGACAACGCAATGGTCAAATGTAAAAGGAGTAAATAAAAGAAGAACAGACAACACAATGGTCAAAAGTAAAAGGAGTAAATAAAAGAAGAACAGACAACACAATAGTCAAATGATAAAGGAGTAAATAAAAGAAGAACAGACAACGCAATAGTCAAAAGTAAAAGGAGCAAATGAAAGAAGAACAGACAACACAATGGTCAAAAGTAAAAGGAGTAAATAAAAGAAGAACAGACAACACAATAGTCAAATGATAAAGGAGTAAATAAAAGAAGAACAGACAACACAATAGTCAAATGATAAAGGAGTAAATAAAAGAAGAACAGACAACGCAATAGTCAAAAGTAAAAGGAGTAAATAAAAGAAGAACAGACAACACAATGGTCAAAAGTAAAAGGAGTAAATAAAAGAAGAACAGACAACACAATAGTCAAAAGTAAAAGGAGTAAATAAAAGAACAGACAACATAATGGTCAAAAGTAAAAGGAGTAAATAAAAGAAGAACAGACAACATAATGGTCAAAAGTAAAAGGAGTAAATAAAAGAAGAACAGACAACATAATGGTCAAAATAAAAAGGGGTAAATAAAAGAAGAACAGACAACACAATGGTCAAAAGTAAAAGGAGTAAATAAAAGAAGAACAGACAACATAATGGTCAAAAGAAAAAGGAGTAAATAAAAGAAGAACAGACAACACAATAGTCAAAAGTAAAAGGAGTAAATAAAAGAAGAACAGACAACATAATGGTCAAAATAAAAAGGGGTAAATAAAAGAAGAACAGACAACACAATAGTCAAAAGTAAAAGGAGTAAATAAAAGAAGAACAGACAACATAATGGTCAAAAGAAAAAGGAGTAAATAAAAGAAGAACAGACAACGCAATGGTCAAAAGTAAAAGGAGTAAATAAAAGAAGAACAGACAACACAATGGTCAAAATAAAAAGGGGTAAATAAAAGAAGAACAGACAACACAATAGTCAAAAGTAAAAGGAGTAAATAAAAGAAGAACAGACAACGCAATGGTCAAAAGTAAAAGGAGTAAATAAAAGAAGAACAGACAACACAATTGTCAAAAGTAAAAGGAGTAAATAAAAGAAGAACAGACAACACAATGGTCAAAAGTAAAAGGAGTAAATAAAAGAAGAACAGACAACGCAATAGTCAAAAGTAAAAGGAGTAAATAAAAGAAGAACAGACAACACAATGGTCAAAAGTAAAAGGAGTAAATAAAAGAAGAACAGACAACACAATAGTCAAATGATAAAGGAGTAAATAAAAGAAGAACAGACAACGCAATGGTCAAAAGTAAAAGGAGTAAATAAAAGAAGAACAGACAACGCAATAGTCAAAAGTAAAAGGAGTAAATAAAAGAAGAACAGACAACACAATGGTCAAAAGTAAAAGGAGTAAATAAAAGAAGAACAGACACCACAATAGTCAAAAGTAAAAGGAGTAAATAAAAGAAGAACAGACAACACAATGGTCAAAAGTAAAAGGAGTAAATAAAAGAAGAACAGACAACACAATGGTCAAAAGTAAAAGGAGTAAATAAAAGAAGAACAGACAACACAATGGTCAAAAGAAAAAGGAGTAAATAAAAGAAGAACAGACAACGCAATAGTCAAAAGTAAAAGGAGTAAATAAAAGAAGAACAGACAACACAATGGTCAAAAGTAAAAGGAGTAAATAAAAGAAGAACAGACAACACAATAGTCAAATGATAAAGGAGTAAATAAAAGAAGAACAGACAACACAATAGTCAAAAGAAAAAGGAGTAAATAAAAGAAGAACAGACAACACAATAGTCAAAAGTAAAAGGAGTAAATAAAAGAACAGACAACACAATGGTCAAAAGTAAAAGGAGTAAATAAAAGAAGAACAGACAACACAATGGTCAAAAGTAAAAGGAGTAAATAAAAGAAGAACAGACAACGCAATAGTCAAAAGTAAAAGGAGTAAATAAAAGAAGAACAGACAACATAATGGTCAAAAGTAAAAGGAGTAAATAAAAGAAGAACAGACAACACAATAGTCAAATGATAAAGGAGTAAATAAAAGAAGAACAGACAACGCAATGGTCAAAAGTAAAAGGAGTAAATAAAAGAAGAACAGACAACACAATGGTCAAAAGTAAAAGGAGTAAATAAAAGAAGAACAGACAACACAATTGTCAAAAGTAAAAGGAGTAAATAAAAGAAGAACAGACAACACAATGGTCAAAAGTAAAAGGAGTAAATAAAAGAAGAACAGACAACGCAATAGTCAAAAGTAAAAGGAGTAAATAAAAGAAGAACAGACAACATAATGGTCAAAATAAAAAGGGGTAAATAAACGAAGAACAGACAACACAATGGTCAAAAGTAAAAGGAGTAAATAAAAGAAGAACAGACAACATAATGGTCAAAAGTAAAAGGAGTAAATAAAAGAAGAACAGACAACACAATAGTCAAATGATAAAGGAGTAAATAAAAGAAGAACAGACAACGCAATGGTCAAAAGTAAAAGGAGTAAATAAAAGAAGAACAGACAACACAATGGTCAAAAGTAAAAGGAGTAAATAAAAGAAGAACAGACAACACAATGGTCAAAAGTAAAAGGAGTAAATAAAAGAAGAACAGACAACACAATGGTCAAAAGTAAAAGGAGTAAATAAAAGAAGAACAGACAACGCAATAGTCAAAAGTAAAAGGAGTAAATAAAAGAAGAACAGACAACATAATGGTCAAAATAAAAAGGGGTAAATAAAAGAAGAACAGACAACACAATGGTCAAAAGTAAAAGGAGTAAATAAAAGAAGAACAGACAACATAATGGTCAAAATAAAAAGGGGTAAATAAAAGAAGAACAGACAACACAATAGTCAAAAGTAAAAGGAGTAAATAAAAGAAGAACAGACAACATAATGGTCAAAAGAAAAAGGAGTAAATAAAAGAAGAACAGACAACACAATAGTCAAAAGTAAAAGGAGTAAATAAAAGAAGAACAGACAACATAATGGTCAAAATAAAAAGGGGTAAATAAAAGAAGAACAGACAACACAATAGTCAAAAGTAAAAGGAGTAAATAAAAGAAGAACAGACAACATAATGGTCAAAAGAAAAAGGAGTAAATAAAAGAAGAACAGACAACGCAATGGTCAAAAGTAAAAGGAGTAAATAAAAGAAGAACAGACAACACAATGGTCAAAATAAAAAGGGGTAAATAAAAGAAGAACAGACAACACAATAGTCAAAAGTAAAAGGAGTAAATAAAAGAAGAACAGACAACGCAATGGTCAAAAGTAAAAGGAGTAAATAAAAGAAGAACAGACAACACAATTGTCAAAAGTAAAAGGAGTAAATAAAAGAAGAACAGACAACACAATAGTCAAAAGTAAAAGGAGTAAATAAAAGAAGAACAGACAACGCAATGGTCAAAAGTAAAAGGAGTAAATAAAAGAAGAACAGACAACACAATGGTCAAAATAAAAAGGGGTAAATAAAAGAAGAACAGACAACATAATGGTCAAAAGTAAAAGGAGTAAATAAAATAAGAACAGACAACACAATAGTCAAAAGTAAAAGGAGTAAATAAAAGAAGAACAGACAACATAATGGTCAAAAGTAAAAGGAGTAAATAAAAGAAGAACAGACAACACAATGGTCAAAAGTAAAAGGGGTAAATAAAAGAAGAACAGACAACACAATAGTCAAAAGTAAAAGGAGTAAATAAAAGAAGAACAGACAACATAATGGTCAAAAGTAAAAGGAGTAAATAAAAGAAGAACAGACAACACAATGGTCAAAATAAAAAGGGGTAAATAAAAGAAGAACAGACAACACAATAGTCAAAAGTAAAAGGAGTAAATAAAAGAAGAACAGACAACGCAATGGTCAAAAGTAAAAGGAGTAAATAAAAGAAGAACAGACAACACAATGGTCAAAAGTAAAAGGAGTAAATAAAAGAAGAACAGACAACACAATAGTCAAATGATAAAGGAGTAAATAAAAGAAGAACAGATAATACAATGGTCAAAAGCAAAAGGAGTAAATAAAAGAAGAACAGACAACACAATGGTCAAAAGTAAAAGGAGTAAACAAAAGAAGAACAGACAACACAATAGTCAAAAGTAAAAGGAGTAAATAAAAGAAGAACAGACAACACAATGGTCAAAAGTAAAAGGAGTAAATAAAAGAAGAACAGACAACATAATGGTCAAAAGTAAAAGGAGTAAATAAAAGAAGAACAGACAACACATTGGTCAAAAGTAAAAGGAGTAAATAAAAGAAGAACAGACAACACAATAGTCAAATGATAAAGGAGTAAATAAAAGAAGAACAGACAACGCAATGGTCAAAAGTAAAAGGAGTAAATAAAAGAAGAACAGACAACACAATGGTCAAAAGTAAAAGGAGTAAATAAAAGAAGAACAGACAACACAATGGTCAAAAGTAAAAGGAGTAAATAAAAGAAGAACAGACAACACAATGGTCAAAAGTAAAAGGAGTAAATAAAAGAAGAACAGACAACGCAATAGTCAAAAGTAAAAGGAGTAAATAAAAGAAGAACAGACAACATAATGGTCAAAATAAAAAGGGGTAAATAAAAGAAGAACAGACAACACAATGGTCAAAAGTAAAAGGAGTAAATAAAAGAAGAACAGACAACATAATGGTCAAAATAAAAAGGGGTAAATAAAAGAAGAACAGACAACACAATAGTCAAAAGTAAAAGGAGTAAATAAAAGAAGAACAGACAACATAATGGTCAAAAGAAAAAGGAGTAAATAAAAGAAGAACAGACAACACAATAGTCAAAAGTAAAAGGAGTAAATAAAAGAAGAACAGACAACATAATGGTCAAAATAAAAAGGGGTAAATAAAAGAAGAACAGACAACACAATAGTCAAAAGTAAAAGGAGTAAATAAAAGAAGAACAGACAACATAATGGTCAAAAGAAAAAGGAGTAAATAAAAGAAGAACAGACAACGCAATGGTCAAAAGTAAAAGGAGTAAATAAAAGAAGAACAGACAACACAATGGTCAAAATAAAAAGGGGTAAATAAAAGAAGAACAGACAACACAATAGTCAAAAGTAAAAGGAGTAAATAAAAGAAGAACAGACAACGCAATGGTCAAAAGTAAAAGGAGTAAATAAAAGAAGAACAGACAACACAATTGTCAAAAGTAAAAGGAGTAAATAAAAGAAGAACAGACAACACAATAGTCAAAAGTAAAAGGAGTAAATAAAAGAAGAACAGACAACGCAATGGTCAAAAGTAAAAGGAGTAAATAAAAGAAGAACAGACAACACAATGGTCAAAATAAAAAGGGGTAAATAAAAGAAGAACAGACAACATAATGGTCAAAAGTAAAAGGAGTAAATAAAAGAAGAACAGACAACACAATAGTCAAAAGTAAAAGGAGTAAATAAAAGAAGAACAGACAACATAATGGTCAAAAGTAAAAGGAGTAAATAAAAGAAGAACAGACAACACAATGGTCAAAAGTAAAAGGGGTAAATAAAAGAAGAACAGACAACACAATAGTCAAAAGTAAAAGGAGTAAATAAAAGAAGAACAGACAACATAATGGTCAAAAGTAAAAGGAGTAAATAAAAGAAGAACAGACAACACAATGGTCAAAATAAAAAGGGGTAAATAAAAGAAGAACAGACAACACAATAGTCAAAAGTAAAAGGAGTAAATAAAAGAAGAACAGACAACGCAATGGTCAAAAGTAAAAGGAGTAAATAAAAGAAGAACAGACAACACAATGGTCAAAAGTAAAAGGAGTAAATAAAAGAAGAACAGACAACACAATAGTCAAATGATAAAGGAGTAAATAAAAGAAGAACAGATAATACAATGGTCAAAAGCAAAAGGAGTAAATAAAAGAAGAACAGACAACACAATGGTCAAAAGTAAAAGGAGTAAACAAAAGAAGAACAGACAACACAATAGTCAAAAGTAAAAGGAGTAAATAAAAGAAGAACAGACAACACAATGGTCAAAAGTAAAAGGAGTAAATAAAAGAAGAACAGACAACATAATGGTCAAAAGTAAAAGGAGTAAATAAAAGAAGAACAGACAACACATTGGTCAAAAGTAAAAGGAGTAAATAAAAGAAGAACAGACAACACAATAGTCAAATGATAAAGGAGTAAATAAAAGAAGAACAGACAACGCAATGGTCAAAAGTAAAAGGAGTAAATAAAAGAAGAACAGACAACACAATAGTCAAAAGTAAAAGGAGTAAATAAAAGAAGAACAGACAACACAATAGTCAAAAGAAAAAGGAGTAAATAAAAGAAGAACAGACAACACAATGGTCAAAAGTAAAAGGAGTAAATAAAAGAAGAACAGACAACACAATGGTCAAAAGTAAAAGGAGTAAATAAAAGAAGAACAGACAACGCAATGGTCAAAAGTAAAAGGAGTAAATAAAAGAAGAACAGACAACACAATGGTCAAAAGTAAAAGGAGTAAATAAAAGAAGAACAGACAACACAATGGTCAAAAGTAAAAGGTGTAAATAAAAGAAGAACAGACAACGCAATGGTCAAAAGTAAAAGGAGTAAATAAAAGAAGAACAGACAACACAATGGTCAAAAGTAAAAGGAGTAAATAAAAGAAGAACAGACAACGCAATAGTCAAAAGTAAAAGGAGTAAATAAAAGAAGAACAGACAACATAATAGTCAAATGATAAAGGAGTAAATAAAAGAAGAACAGACAATACAAAAGAAAAAGGACAGAAGGACAAACAACGATCTACAAAAAACACAAAGCGAATTATCTATCAACACTAAAAAACTGGTGTGAACTCATGTACTCTGGAAGGGTAGGCAGTTCCCGTCCCATGTGTGGCACCCATCGTGTTACCCTTGTTATATCCCCGATGATAAGTCATGAATAAGGATTGGTATTACGACAAACGGGACATATCTGTGGTTATTTGTGAAACACATATATCTTCTTATTTCAAAATTCGGTTTGATAATTTAACACACATAATTAGAAGTATGCACATTTTGTCGTCAAACATTTCCTACAAATATAGAGATGTATCAACAGGAACAATAATGAAAGCTTTTCTTTAATAAAGAGTATCTTATTTTCTTTTATTCTAGAGAAGTTTTGTGGCATGAATTTACTCATTATGACATAACGGCGTTTCTTTAATTGATATTCAATTTTGTCCCTTTAGAAGAAAGCGTTTTACCTGTTTTTATGGTATGGCTTGATCCTAAAATTTACACCGTATCTACATAAGAACGTAGAAATATTTGATATTTAGTTTCTGAAATAACCTTCAACACGCAGGTTCAAAGTCACAAGATAATTTGAGTCTTCGGCACCAACCGCACCAGTGAACTAAACATAGTAGCTAAGATCGGATAAGATTAGATATGCTTTGGAAGATGAACCTTCATTGACGTATTAAAACATACATTGTAAAATACAGTAGATATAAGGGTAATACACAAGAGGCAAAACATTGTAACAAAAATATACAAAAAAAAGTAGTGCACATTTAATGGTAACTTATGAAGTATCATAATTTAAAATGCGACTTTTTCTTTAAAATCATTATAGCTTTGATTCATAGTATGACAAGTTTTCTTTAAAAAATCAGTTTTATCTTTGATATTTTTAGCATTTCACTAGCAACATTTCTCACATATAACTTAGCAAGCAATAATACCAGCCCTCACATATAACCTGGCAAACAGTAATAATAACATACCTCACATATAACCTGGCAAACAGTAATAATACCAGCCCTCACATATAACCTGGCAAACAGTAATAATACCAGCCCTCACATATAACCTGGCAAACAGTAATAACACCAGCCCTCACATATAACCTGGCAAACAGAGTCATAATACCAACCCTCACATATAACCTGACAAACAGTAATAATACCAGTCCTCACATATAACCTGGCAAACAGTAATAATACCAGCCCTCACATATAACCTGGCAAACAGAGTAATAATACCAACCCTCACATATAACCTGGCAAACAGTAATAATACCAGCCCTCACATATAACCTGGCAAACAATTATACCAGCCCTCACATATAACCTGGCAAACAATAATACCAGCCCTCACATATAACCTGGTAAACAGTAATAATACCAGCTCTCACATATAACCTGGCAAACAATTATACCAGCCCTCACATATAACCTGGCAAACAATAATACCAGCCCTCACATATAACCTGGCAAACAGTAATAATACCAGCCCTCACATATAACCTGGCAAACAGAGTAATAATACCAGCCCTCACATATAACTTGGCAAACAGCAATAATACCAGCCCTCACATATAACCTAGCAAACAGTAGTAATACCAGTCCTCACATATAACCTGGCAAACAGTAATAATACCAGTCCTCACATATAACCCGGCAAACAATAATAATACCAGCCCTCACATATAACCTGGCAAACAGTTATAATACCAGCCCTCACATATAACCTGACAAACAGTAATAATACCAGCCCTCACATATAACCTGGCAAACAGTAATAATACCTGCCCTCACATATAACCTGACAAACAGTAATAATACCATACCTCACATATAACCCGACAAACAGTAATAATACCAGCCCTCACATATAACCTGACAAACAGTAATAATACCAGCCCTCACATATAACCTGGCAAACAGTAATAATACCAGCCCTCACATATAACCTGGCAAACAGAGTAATAATACCAGCCCTCACATATAACCTGACAAAAAGTAATAATACCAGTCCTCACATATAACCTGGCAAACAATTATACCAGCCCTCACATATAACCTGGCAAACAGTAATAATACCATACCTCACATATAACCTGGCAAACAGTAATAATACCAGCCCTCACATATAACCTGGCAAACAGAGTAATAATACCAACCCTCACATATAACCTGGCAAACAGTAATAATACCAGCCCTCACATATAACCTGGCAAACAATTATACCAGCCCTCACATATAACCTGGCAAACAATAATACCAGCCCTCACATATAACCTGGTAAACAGTAATAATACCAGCTCTCACATATAACCTGGCAAACAATTATACCAGCCCTCACATATAACCTGGCAAACAATAATACCAGCCCTCACATATAACCTGGCAAACAGTAATAATACCAGTCCTCACATATAACCTGGCAAACAGTAATAATACCAGCCCTCACATATAACCTGGCAAACAGAGTAATAATACCAGCCCTCACATATAACTTGGCAAACAGCAATAATACCAGCCCTCACATATAACCTAGCAAACAGTAGTAATACCAGTCCTCACATATAACCTGGCAAACAGTAATAATACCAGTCCTCACATATAACCCGGCAAACAGTAATAATACCAGCCCTCACATATAACCTGGCAAACAGTTATAATACCAGCCCTCACATATAACCTGACAAACAGTAATAATACCAGCCCTCACATATAACCTGGCAAACAGTAATAATACCTGCCCTCACATATAACCTGACAAACAGTAATAATACCATACCTCACATATAACCCGACAAACAGTAATAATACCAGCCCTCACATATAACCTGACAAACAGTAATAATACCAGCCCTCACATATAACCTGGCAAACAGTAATAATACCAGCCCTCACATATAACCTGGCAAACAGAGTAATAATACCAGCCCTCACATATAACCTGACAAAAAGTAATAATACCAGTCCTCACATATAACCTGGCAAACAATTATACCAGCCCTCACATATAACCTGGCAAACAGTAATAATACCATACCTCACATATAACCTGACAAACAGTAATAATACCAGCCCTCACATATAACCTGGCAAACAGAGTAATAAAACCAACCCTCACATATAACCTGGCAAACAGTAATAATACCAGCCCTCACATATAACCTGGCAAACAATTATACCAGCCCTCACATATAACCTGGCAAACAATAATACCAGCCCTCACATATAACCTGGTAAACAGTAATAATACCAGCTCTCACATATAACCTGGCAAACAATTATACCAGCCCTCACATATAACCTGGCAAACAATAATACCAGCCCTCATATATAACCTGGCAAACAGTAATAATACCAGTCCTTACATATAACCTGGCAAACAGTAATAATACCAGCCCTCACATATAACCTGGCAAACAGAGTAATAATACCAGCCCTCACATATAACTTGGCAAACAGCAATAATACCAGCCCTCACATATAACCTAGCAAAGAGTAGTAATACCAGTCCTCACATATAACCTGGCAAACAGTAATAATACCAGTCCTCACATATAACCCGGCAAACAGTAATAATACCAGCCCTCGCATATAACCTGGCAAACAGTTATAATACCAGCCCTCACATATAACCTGACAAACAGTAATAATACCAGCCCTCACATATAACCTGACAAACAGTAATAATACCATACCTCACATATAACCCGGCAAACAGTAATAATACCTACCCTCACATATAACCTGACAAACAGTAATAATACCATACCTCACATATAACCCGACAAACAGTAATAATACCAGCCCTCACATATAACCTGGCAAACAGTAATAATACCATACCTCACATATAACCTGACAAACAGTAATAATACCAGCCCTCACAAATAACCCGGCAGACAGTAATAATACCAGACCTCACATATAACTGAGCAAACAGTAGTAATACCAGCCCTCACATATAACCGGGCTAACAATAATAATACCAGCCCTCACATATAACTTGACAAACAGTAATAATAACAATCCTCACATATAACCTGGTGAACAGTAATAATACCAGCCCTCACATATAACGTGGCAAACAGTAATAATACCAGCCCTCACATATAACCTGGTAAACAGTAATAATACCAGCCCTCATATATAACCTGGCAAACAGTAATAATACCAGCCCTCACATATAACCTGGCAAACAGTAATAATACCAGCCCTCACATATAACCTAGCAAACAGTAATAATACCAGCCCTCATATATAAACTGGCAAACAGTAATAATACCAGCCCTCACATATAACCTGGCAAACAGTAATAATACCATACCTCACATATAACCTGGCAAACAATAATAATACCAGCCCTCACATATAACCTGGCAAACAGTAATAATACCAGCCCTCACATATAACCTGACAAACAGTAATAGTACCAGCCCTCACATATAACCTAGCAAAAGTAGGAATACCAGCCCTCACATATAACCTGGCAAACAGAGTAATAATACCAGCCCTCACACATAAGCTGGCAAACAGAGTAATAATACCAGTCCTCACATATAACCTGGCAAACAGTAATAATACCAGCCCTCACATATAACCTGGCAAACAGTAATAATACCAGCCCTCACATATAACCTGGCAAACAGTAATAATACCAGCCCTCATATATAACCTGGCAAACAGTAATAATACCAGCCCTCACATATAACCTGGCAAACAGTAATAATACCAGCCCTCACATATAACCTGGCAAACAGTAATAATACCAGCCCTCACATATAACCTGGCAAACAGTAATAATACCAGCCCTCATATATAACCTGGCAAACAGTAATAATACCAGCCCTCACATATAACCTGGCAAACAGTAATGATACCAGTCCTCACATATAACCCGGCAAACAATAATAATACCAGCCCTCACATATAACCTGGCAAACAGTTATAATACCAGCCCTCACATATAACCTGACAAACAGTAATAATACCAGCCCTCACATATAACCTGGCAAACAGTAATAATACCAGCCCTCATATATAACCTGGCAAACAGTAATAATACCAGCCCTCACATATAACCTGGCAAACAGTAATAATACCAGCCCTCACATATAACCTAGCAAACAGTAATAATACCAGCCCTCATATATAAACTGGCAAACAGTAATAATACCAGCCCTCACATATAACCTGGCAAACAGTAATAATACCATACCTCACATATAACCTGGCAAACAATAATAATACCAGCCCTCACATATAACCTGGCAAACAGTAATAATACCAGCCCTCACATATAACCTGACAAACAGTAATAGTACCAGCCCTCACATATAACCTAGCAAAAGTAGGAATACCAGCCCTCACATATAACCTGGCAAACAGAGTAATAATACCAGCCCTCACACATAAGCTGGCAAACAGAGTAATAATACCAGTCCTCACATATAACCTGGCAAACAGTAATAATACCAGCCCTCACATATAACCTGGCAAACAGTAATAATACCAGCCCTCACATATAACCTGGCAAACAGTAATAATACCAGCCCTCATATATAACCTGGCAAACAGTAATAATACCAGCCCTCACATATAACCTGGCAAACAGTAATAATACCAGCCCTCACATATAACCTGGCAAACAGTAATAATACCAGCCCTCACATATAACCTGGCAAACAGTAATAATACCAGCCCTCATATATAACCTGGCAAACAGTAATAATACCAGCCCTCACATATAACCTGGCAAACAGTAATGATACCAGTCCTCACATATAACCCGGCAAACAATAATAATACCAGCCCTCACATATAACCTGGCAAACAGTTATAATACCAGCCCTCACATATAACCTGACAAACAGTAATAATACCAGCCCTCACATATAACCTGGCAAACAGTAATAATACCTGCCCTCACATATAACCTGACAAACAGTAATAATACCATACCTCACATATAACCCGACAAACAGTAATAATACCAGCCCTCACATATAACCTGACAAACAGTAATAATACCAGCCCTCACATATAACCTGGCAAACAGTAATAATACCAGCCCTCACATATAACCTGGCAAACAGAGTAATAATACCAGCCCTCACATATAACCTGACAAAAAGTAATAATACCAGTCCTCACATATAACCTGGCAAACAATTATACCAGCCCTCACATATAACCTGGCAAACAGTAATAATACCATACCTCACATATAACCTGGCAAACAGTAATAATACCAGCCCTCACATATAACCTGGCAAACAGAGTAATAATACCAACCCTCACATATAACCTGGCAAACAATTATACCAGCCCTCACATATAACCTGGCAAACAATAATACCAGCCCTCACATATAACCTGGTAAACAGTAATAATACCAGCTCTCACATATAACCTGGCAAACAATTATACCAGCCCTCACATATAACCTGGCAAACAATAATACCAGCCCTCACATATAACCTGGCAAACAGTAATAATACCAGTCCTCACATATAACCTGGCAAACAGTAATAATACCAGCCCTCACATATAACCTGGCAAACAGAGTAATAATACCAGCCCTCACATATAACTTGGCAAACAGCAATAATACCAGCCCTCACATATAACCTAGCAAACAGTAGTAATACCAGTCCTCACATATAACCTGGCAAACAGTAATAATACCAGTCCTCACATATAACCCGGCAAACAGTAATAATACCAGCCCTCACATATAACCTGGCAAACAGTTATAATACCAGCCCTCACATATAACCTGACAAACAGTAATAATACCAGCCCTCACATATAACCTGGCAAACAGTAATAATACCTGCCCTCACAAATAACCTGACAAACAGTAATAATACCATACCTCACATATAACCCGACAAACAGTAATAATACCAGCCCTCACATATAACCTGACAAACAGTAATAATACCAGCCCTCACATATAACCTGGCAAACAGTAATAATACCAGCCCTCACATATAACCTGGCAAACAGAGTAATAATACCAGCCCTCACATATAACCTGACAAAAAGTAATAATACCAGTCCTCACATATAACCTGGCAAACAATTATACCAGCCCTCACATATAACCTGGCAAACAGTAATAATACCATACCTCACATATAACCTGACAAACAGTAATAATACCAGCCCTCACATATAACCTGGCAAACAGAGTAATAAAACCAACCCTCACATATAACCTGGCAAACAGTAATAATACCAGCCCTCACATATAACCTGGCAAACAATTATACCAGCCCTCACATATAACCTGGCAAACAATAATACCAGCCCTCACATATAACCTGGTAAACAGTAATAATACCAGCTCTCACATATAACCTGGCAAACAATTATACCAGCCCTCACATATAACCTGGCAAACAATAATACCAGCCCTCATATATAACCTGGCAAACAGTAATAATACCAGTCCTTACATATAACCTGGCAAACAGTAATAATACCAGCCCTCACATATAACCTGGCAAACAGAGTAATAATACCAGCCCTCACATATAACTTGGCAAACAGCAATAATACCAGCCCTCACATATAACCTAGCAAAGAGTAGTAATACCAGTCCTCACATATAACCTGGCAAACAGTAATAATACCAGTCCTCACATATAACCCGGCAAACAGTAATAATACCAGCCCTCGCATATAACCTGGCAAACAGTTATAATACCAGCCCTCACATATAACCTGACAAACAGTAATAATACCAGCCCTCACATATAACCTGACAAACAGTAATAATACCATACCTCACATATAACCCGGCAAACAGTAATAATACCTACCCTCACATATAACCTGACAAACAGTAATAATACCATACCTCACATATAACCCGACAAACAGTAATAATACCAGCCCTCACATATAACCTGGCAAACAGTAATAATACCATACCTCACATATAACCTGACAAACAGTAATAATACCAGCCCTCACAAATAACCCGGCAGACAGTAATAATACCAGACCTCACATATAACTGAGCAAACAGTAGTAATACCAGCCCTCACATATAACCGGGCTAACAATAATAATACCAGCCCTCACATATAACTTGACAAACAGTAATAATAACAATCCTCACATATAACCTGGTGAACAGTAATAATACCAGCCCTCACATATAACGTGGCAAACAGTAATAATACCAGCCCTCACATATAACCTGGTAAACAGTAATAATACCAGCCCTCATATATAACCTGGCAAACAGTAATAATACCAGCCCTCACATATAACCTGGCAAACAGTAATAATACCAGCCCTCACATATAACCTAGCAAACAGTAATAATACCAGCCCTCATATATAACCTGGCAAACAGTAATAATACCAGCCCTCACATATAACCTGGCAAACAGTAATAATACCATACCTCACATATAACCTGGCAAACAATAATAATACCAGCCCTCACATATAACCTGGCAAACAGTAATAATACCAGCCCTCACATATAACCTGACAAACAGTAATAGTACCAGCCCTCACATATAACCTAGCAAAAGTAGGAATACCAGCCCTCACATATAACCTGGCAAACAGAGTAATAATACCAGCCCTCACACATAAGCTGGCAAACAGAGTAATAATACCAGTCCTCACATATAACCTGGCAAACAGTAATAATACCAGCCCTCACATATAACCTGGCAAACAGTAATAATACCAGCCCTCACATATAACCTGGCAAACAGTAATAATACCAGCCCTCATATATAACCTGGCAAACGGTAATAATACCAGCCCTCACATATAACCTGGCAAACAGTAATAATACCAGCCCTCACATATAACCTGGCAAACAGTAATAATACCAGCCCTCACATATAACCTGGCAAACAGTAATAATACCAGCCCTCATATATAACCTGGCAAACAGTAATAATACCAGCCCTCACATATAACCTGGCAAACAGTAATGATACCAGCCCTCATATATAACTTGGAAAACAGTAATAATAGCAGCCCTCACATATAACCTGGCAAACAGTAATAATACCAGCCCTCACATATAACCTGGCAAACAGTAATAATACCAGCCCTCACATATAACCTGACAAACAGTAATAATACCAGCCCTCACATATAACCTAGCAAACAGTAGTAATACCAGCCCTCACATATAACCTGAAAAAGAATAATAATACCAGTCCTCACATATAACCCGGCAAACAGTAATAATACCAGTCCTCACATATAACCTGGCAAACAGTAATAATACCAGCCCTCACATATAACCTGGCAAACAGAGTAATAATACCAGTCCTCGCATATAACCTGGCAAACAGCAATAATACCAGCCCTCACATATAACCTGACAAACAGTAATAATACCAGCCCTCACAGATAACCTGGCAAACAGTAATAATACCAGTCCTCACATATAACCCGGCAAACAGTAATAATACCAGTCCTCACATATAACCTAGCAAACAGTAGTAATACCAGCCCTCACATATAACCGGGCTAACAATAATAATACCAGCCCTCACATATAACCTGACAAACAGTAATAATAACAGTCCTCACATATAACCTGGCAAACAGTAATAATACCAGCCCTCACATATAACCTGGTGAACAGTAATAATACCAGCCCTCACATATAACCTGGCAAACAGTTATAATACCAGCCCTCACATATAACCTGACAAACAGTAATAATACCAGCCCCCCACATATAACCTGGTAAACAGTAATAATACCAGTCGTCCCATATAACCTGGCAAACAGTAATAATACCAGTCCTCACATATAACCTGGCAAACAGTAGTAATACCAGCCCTCACATATAACCTGGCAAACAGAGTAATAATACCAGCCCTCACATATAACCTGGCAAACACTAATAATGCCAGCCCTCACATATAACCTGGCAAACAGTAGTAATACCAGCCCTCACATATAACCTGACAAACAGTAATAATACCATATCTCACAAATTACCTGGCCAACAGTAATAATACCAGCCCTCATATATAACCTGGTAAAGAGGTGAGTAATAATACCAGCCGTCACATATAACCTGGCAAACAGTAATAATACCAGCCCTCACATATAACCTGGCAAACAGTAATAATACCAGCCCTCACATATAACCTGGCAAACAGTAATAATACCAGCCCTCACATATAACCTGGCAAACAGTAATAATACCAGCCCTCACATATAACCTGGCAAACAGCAATAATACCAGCCCTCACATATAACCTGGCAAACAGTAATAATACCAGCCCTCACATATAACCTGGCAAACAGTAATAATACCAGCCCTCACATATAACCTGGCAAACAGTAATAATACCAGCCCTCATATATAACCTGGCAAAGAGGTGAGTAATAATACCAGCCCTCACATATAACCTGGCAAACAATAATACCAGCCCTCACATATAACCCGGCAAACAGTAATAATACCAGCCCTCACATATAACCTGGCAAACAGTAATAATACCAGCCCTCGCATATAACCTGGCAAACAGCAATAATACCAGCCCTCACATATAACCTGACAAACAGTAATAATAGCAGCCCTCACAGATAACCTGGCAAACAGTAATAATACCAGTCCTCACATATAACCCGGCAAACAGTAATAATACCAGTCCTCACATATAACCTAGCAAACAGTAGTAATACCAGCCCTCACATATAACCGGGCTAACAATAATAATACCATTCCTCACATATAACCTGACAAACAGTAATAATAACAGTCCTCACATATAACCTGACAAACAGTAATAATACCAGCCCTCATATAAACTGGTGAACAGTAATAATACCAGCCCTCACATATAACCTGGCAAACTGTAATAATACCAGCCCTCACATATAACCTGGCAAACAGTAATAATACCAGTCCTCACATATAACCTAGCAAACAGTAGTAATACCAGCCCTCACATATAACCGGGCTAACAATAATAATACCAGTCCTCACATATAACCTGACAAACAGTAATAATAACAGTCCTCACATATAACCTGGCAAACAGTAATAATACCAGCCCTCATATAAACTGGTGAACAGTAATAATACCAGCCCTCACATATAACCTGGCAAACAGTAATAATACCAGCCCTCACATATAACCTGGCAAACAGTAATAATACCAGTCCTCACATATAACCTAGCAAACAGTAGTAATACCAGCCCTCACATATAACCGGGCTAACAATAATAATACCAGTCCTCACATATAACCTGACAAACAGTAATAATAACAGTCCTCACATATAACCTGGCAAACAGTAATAATACCAGCCCTCATATACACTGGTGAACAGTAATAATACCAGTCCTCACATATAGCCCGGCAAACAATTATACCAGACCTCACATATAACCTGGCAAACAATAATACCAGCCCTCACATATAACCTGACAAACAGTAATAATACCAGTCCTCACATATAACCTGGCAAACAATAATACCAGCCTTCACATATAACCTGGTAAAAACACAGTAATAATACCAGCCCTCACAATATAACCTGGCAAACAATAATACCAGCCCACACATATAACCTGGCAAACAGAGTAATAATACCAGTCCTCACATATAACCTGGCAAACAGGTGAGTAATAATACCAGTCCTCACATATAACCTGCCAAACAGAGTAATAATACCAGCCCTCACATATAACCTGGTGAACAGTAATAATAGCAGCCCTCACATATAACCTGGCAAACAATAATAATACCAGCCCTCACATATAACCTGACAAACAGTAATAATACCATACCTCACATATAACCCGGCAAACAGTAATAATACCTACCCTCACATATAACCTGACAAACAGTAATAATACCATACCTCACATATAACCCGACAAACAGTAATAATACCAGCCCTCACATATAACCTGGCAAACAGTAATAATACCATACCTCACATATAACCTGACAAACAGTAATAATACCAGCCCTCACATATAACCCGGCAGACAGTAATAATACCAGACCTCACATATAACTGAGCAAACAGTAGTAATACCAGCCCTCACATATAACCGGGCTAACAATAATAATACCAGCCCTCACATATAACTTGACAAACAGTAATAATAACAATCCTCACATATAACCTGGTGAACAGTAATAATACCAGCCCTCACATATAACGTGGCAAACAGTAATAATACCAGCCCTCACATATAACCTGGTAAACAGTAATAATACCAGCCCTCATATATAACCTGGCAAACAGTAATAATACCAGCCCTCACATATAACCTGGCAAACAGTAATAATACCAGCCCTCACATATAACCTAGCAAACAGTAATAATACCAGCCCTCATAAATAACCTGGCAAACAGTAATAATACCAGCCCTCACATATAACCTGGCAAACAGTAATAATACCATACCTCACATATAACCTGGCAAACAATAATAATACCAGCCCTCACATATAACCTGGCAAACAGTAATAATACCAGCCCTCACATATAACCTGACAAACAGTAATAGTACCAGCCCTCACATATAACCTAGCAAAAGTAGGAATACCAGCCCTCACATATAACCTGGCAAACAGAGTAATAATACCAGCCCTCACACATAAGCTGGCAAACAGAGTAATAATACCAGTCCTCACATATAACCTGGCAAACAGTAATAATACCAGCCCTCACATATAACCTGGCAAACAGTAATAATACCAGCCCTCACATATAACCTGGCAAACAGTAATAATACCAGCCCTCATATATAACCTGGCAAACAGTAATAATACCAGCCCTCACATATAACCTGGCAAACAGTAATAATACCAGCCCTCACATATAACCTGGCAAACAGTAATAATACCAGCCCTCACATATAACCTGGCAAACAGTAATAATACCAGCCCTCATATATAACCTGGCAAACAGTAATAATACCAGCCCTCACATATAACCTGGCAAACAGTAATGATACCAGCCCTCATATATAACTTGGAAAACAGTAATAATAGCAGCCCTCACATATAACCTGGCAAACAGTAATAATACCAGCCCTCACATATAACCTGGCAAACAGTAATAATACCAGCCCTCACATATAACCTGACAAACAGTAATAATACCAGCCCTCACATATAACCTAGCAAACAGTAGTAATACCAGCCCTCACATATAACCTGACAAAGAATAATAATACCAGTCCTCACATATAACCCGGCAAACAGTAATAATACCAGTCCTCACATATAACCTGGCAAACAGTAATAATACCAGCCCTCACATATAACCTGGCAAACAGAGTAATAATACCAGTCCTCGCATATAACCTGGCAAACAGCAATAATACCAGCCCTCACATATAACCTGACAAACAGTAATAATACCAGCCCTCACAGATAACCTGGCAAACAGTAATAATACCAGTCCTCACATATAACCCGGCAAACAGTAATAATACCAGTCCTCACATATAACCTAGCAAACAGTAGTAATACCAGCCCTCACATATAACCGGGCTAACAATAATAATACCAGCCCTCACATATAACCTGACAAACAGTAATAATAACAGTCCTCACATATAACCTGGCAAACAGTAATAATACCAGCCCTCACATATAACCTGGTGAACAGTAATAATACCAGCCCTCACATATAACCTGGCAAACAGTTATAATACCAGCCCTCACATATAACCTGACAAACAGTAATAATACCAGCCCCCCACATATAACCTGGTAAACAGTAATAATACCAGTCGTCCCATATAACCTGGCAAACAGTAATAATACCAGTCCTCACATATAACCTGGCAAACAGTAGTAATACCAGCCCTCACATATAACCTGGCAAACAGAGTAATAATACCAGCCCTCACATATAACCTGGCAAACACTAATAATGCCAGCCCTCACATATAACCTGGCAAACAGTAGTAATACCAGCCCTCACATATAACCTGACAAACAGTAATAATACCATATCTCACAAATTACCTGGCCAACAGTAATAATACCAGCCCTCATATATAACCTGGTAAAGAGGTGAGTAATAATACCAGCCGTCACATATAACCTGGCAAACAGTAATAATACCAGCCCTCACATATAACCTGGCAAACAGTAATAATACCAGCCCTCACATATAACCTGGCAAACAGTAATAATACCAGCCCTCACATATAACCTGGCAAACAGTAATAATACCAGCCCTCACATATAACCTGGCAAACAGCAATAATACCAGCCCTCACATATAACCTGGCAAACAGTAATAATACCAGCCCTCACATATAACCTGGCAAACAGTAATAATACCAGCCCTCACATATAACCTGGCAAACAGTAATAATACCAGCCCTCATATATAACCTGGCAAAGAGGTGAGTAATAATACCAGCCCTCACATATAACCTGGCAAACAATAATACCAGCCCTCACATATAACCCGGCAAACAGTAATAATACCAGCCCTCACATATAACCTGGCAAACAGTAATAATACCAGCCCTCGCATATAACCTGGCAAACAGCAATAATACCAGCCCTCACATATAACCTGACAAACAGTAATAATAGCAGCCCTCACAGATAACCTGGCAAACAGTAATAATACCAGTCCTCACATATAACCCGGCAAACAGTAATAATACCAGTCCTCACATATAACCTGACAAACAGTAGTAATACCAGCCCTCACATATAACCGGGCTAACAATAATAATACCATTCCTCACATATAACCTGACAAACAGTAATAATAACAGTCCTCACATATAACCTGACAAACAGTAATAATACCAGCCCTCATATAAACTGGTGAACAGTAATAATACCAGCCCTCACATATAACCTGGCAAACTGTAATAATACCAGCCCTCACATATAACCTGGCAAACAGTAATAATACCAGTCCTCACATATAACCTAGCAAACAGTAGTAATACCAGCCCTCACATATAACCGGGCTAACAATAATAATACCAGTCCTCACATATAACCTGACAAACAGTAATAATAACAGTCCTCACATATAACCTGGCAAACAGTAATAATACCAGCCCTCATATAAACTGGTGAACAGTAATAATACCAGCCCTCACATATAACCTGGCAAACAGTAATAATACCAGCCCTCACATATAACCTGGCAAACAGTAATAATACCAGTCCTCACATATAACCTAGCAAACAGTAGTAATACCAACCCTCACATATAACCGGGCTAACAATAATAATACCAGTCCTCACATATAACCTGACAAACAGTAATAATAACAGTCCTCACATATAACCTGGCAAACAGTAATAATACCAGCCCTCATATACACTGGTGAACAGTAATAATACCAGTCCTCACATATAGCCCGGCAAACAATTATACCAGACCTCACATATAACCTGGCAAACAATAATACCAGCCCTCACATATAACCTGACAAACAGTAATAATACCAGTCCTCACATATAACCTGGCAAACAATAATACCAGCCTTCACATATAACCTGGTAAAAACACAGTAATAATACCAGCCCTCACAATATAACCTGGCAAACAATAATACCAGCCCACACATATAACCTGGCAAACAGAGTAATAATACCAGTCCTCACATATAACCTGGCAAACAGGTGAGTAATAATACCAGTCCTCACATATAACCTGCCAAACAGAGTAATAATACCAGCCCTCACATATAACCTGGTGAACAGTAATAATAGCAGCCCTCACATATAACCTGGCAAACAATAATAATACCAGCCCTCACATATAACCTGACAAACAGTAATAATACCATACCTCACATATAACCCGGCAAACAGTAATAATACCTACCCTCACATATAACCTGACAAACAGTAATAATACCATACCTCACATATAACCCGACAAACAGTAATAATACCAGCCCTCACATATAACCTGGCAAACAGTAATAATACCATACCTCACATATAACCTGACAAACAGTAATAATACCAGCCCTCACATATAACCCGGCAGACAGTAATAATACCAGACCTCACATATAACTGAGCAAACAGTAGTAATACCAGCCCTCACATATAACCGGGCTAACAATAATAATACCAGCCCTCACATATAACTTGACAAACAGTAATAATAACAATCCTCACATATAACCTGGTGAACAGTAATAATACCAGCCCTCACATATAACGTGGCAAACAGTAATAATACCAGCCCTCACATATAACCTGGTAAACAGTAATAATACCAGCCCTCATATATAACCTGGCAAACAGTAATAATACCAGCCCTCACATATAACCTGGCAAACAGTAATAATACCAGCCCTCACATATAACCTAGCAAACAGTAATAATACCAGCCCTCATATATAACCTGGCAAACAGTAATAATACCAGCCCTCACATATAACCTGGCAAACAGTAATAATACCATACCTCACATATAACCTGGCAAACAATAATAATACCAGCCCTCACATATAACCTGGCAAACAGTAATAATACCAGCCCTCACATATAACCTGACAAACAGTAATAGTACCAGCCCTCACATATAACCTAGCAAAAGTAGGAATACCAGCCCTCACATATAACCTGGCAAACAGAGTAATAATACCAGCCCTCACACATAAGCTGGCAAACAGAGTAATAATACCAGTCCTCACATATAACCTGGCAAACAGTAATAATACCAGCCCTCACATATAACCTGGCAAACAGTAATAATACCAGCCCTCACATATAACCTGGCAAACAGTAATAATACCAGCCCTCATATATAACCTGGCAAACAGTAATAATACCAGCCCTCACATATAACCTGGCAAACAGTAATAATACCAGCCCTCACATATAACCTGGCAAACAGTAATAATACCAGCCCTCACATATAACCTGGCAAACAGTAATAATACCAGCCCTCATATATAACCTGGCAAACAGTAATAATACCAGCCCTCACATATAACCTGGCAAACAGTAATGATACCAGCCCTCATATATAACTTGGAAAACAGTAATAATAGCAGCCCTCACATATAACCTGGCAAACAGTAATAATACCAGCCCTCACATATAACCTGGCAAACAGTAATAATACCAGCCCTCACATATAACCTGACAAACAGTAATAATACCAGCCCTCACATATAACCTAGCAAACAGTAGTAATACCAGCCCTCACATATAACCTGACAAAGAATAATAATACCAGTCCTCACATATAACCCGGCAAACAGTAATAATACCAGTCCTCACATATAACCTGGCAAACAGTAATAATACCAGCCCTCACATATAACCTGGCAAACAGAGTAATAATACCAGTCCTCGCATATAACCTGGCAAACAGCAATAATACCAGCCCTCACATATAACCTGACAAACAGTAATAATACCAGCCCTCACAGATAACCTGGCAAACAGTAATAATACCAGTCCTCACATATAACCCGGCAAACAGTAATAATACCAGTCCTCACATATAACCTAGCAAACAGTAGTAATACCAGCCCTCACATATAACCGGGCTAACAATAATAATACCAGCCCTCACATATAACCTGACAAACAGTAATAATAACAGTCCTCACATATAACCTGGCAAACAGTAATAATACCAGCCCTCACATATAACCTGGTGAACAGTAATAATACCAGCCCTCACATATAACCTGACAAACAGTAATAATACCATACCTCACATATAACCCGACAAACAGTAATAATACCAGCCCTCACATATAACCTGGCAAACAGTAATAATACCATACCTCACATATAACCTGACAAACAGTAATAATACCAGCCCTCACATATAACCCGGCAGACAGTAATAATACCAGACCTCACATATAACTGAGCAAACAGTAGTAATACCAGCCCTCACATATAACCGGGCTAACAATAATAATACCAGCCCTCACATATAACTTGACAAACAGTAATAATAACAATCCTCACATATAACCTGGTGAACAGTAATAATACCAGCCCTCACATATAACGTGGCAAACAGTAATAATACCAGCCCTCACATATAACCTGGTAAACAGTAATAATACCAGCCCTCATATATAACCTGGCAAACAGTAATAATACCAGCCCTCACATATAACCTGGCAAACAGTAATAATACCAGCCCTCACATATAACCTAGCAAACAGTAATAATACCAGCCCTCATATATAACCTGGCAAACAGTAATAATACCAGCCCTCACATATAACCTGGCAAACAGTAATAATACCATACCTCACATATAACCTGGCAAACAATAATAATACCAGCCCTCACATATAACCTGGCAAACAGTAATAATACCAGCCCTCACATATAACCTGACAAACAGTAATAGTACCAGCCCTCACATATAACCTAGCAAAAGTAGGAATACCAGCCCTCACATATAACCTGGCAAACAGAGTAATAATACCAGCCCTCACACATAAGCTGGCAAACAGAGTAATAATACCAGTCCTCACATATAACCTGGCAAACAGTAATAATACCAGCCCTCACATATAACCTGGCAAACAGTAATAATACCAGCCCTCACATATAACCTGGCAAACAGTAATAATACCAGCCCTCATATATAACCTGGCAAACAGTAATAATACCAGCCCTCACATATAACCTGGCAAACAGTAATAATACCAGCCCTCACATATAACCTGGCAAACAGTAATAATACCAGCCCTCACATATAACCTGGCAAACAGTAATAATACCAGCCCTCATATATAACCTGGCAAACAGTAATAATACCAGCCCTCACATATAACCTGGCAAACAGTAATGATACCAGCCCTCATATATAACTTGGAAAACAGTAATAATAGCAGCCCTCACATATAACCTGGCAAACAGTAATAATACCAGCCCTCACATATAACCTGGCAAACAGTAATAATACCAGCCCTCACATATAACCTGACAAACAGTAATAATACCAGCCCTCACATATAACCTAGCAAACAGTAGTAATACCAGCCCTCACATATAACCTGACAAAGAATAATAATACCAGTCCTCACATATAACCCGGCAAACAGTAATAATACCAGTCCTCACATATAACCTGGCAAACAGTAATAATACCAGCCCTCACATATAACCTGGCAAACAGAGTAATAATACCAGTCCTCGCATATAACCTGGCAAACAGCAATAATACCAGCCCTCACATATAACCTGACAAACAGTAATAATACCAGCCCTCACAGATAACCTGGCAAACAGTAATAATACCAGTCCTCACATATAACCCGGCAAACAGTAATAATACCAGTCCTCACATATAACCTAGCAAACAGTAGTAATACCAGCCCTCACATATAACCGGGCTAACAATAATAATACCAGCCCTCACATATAACCTGACAAACAGTAATAATAACAGTCCTCACATATAACCTGGCAAACAGTAATAATACCAGCCCTCACATATAACCTGGTGAACAGTAATAATACCAGCCCTCACATATAACCTGGCAAACAGTTATAATACCAGCCCTCACATATAACCTGACAAACAGTAATAATACCAGCCCCCCACATATAACCTGGTAAACAGTAATAATACCAGTCGTCCCATATAACCTGGCAAACAGTAATAATACCAGTCCTCACATATAACCTGGCAAACAGTAGTAATACCAGCCCTCACATATAACCTGGCAAACAGAGTAATAATACCAGCCCTCACATATAACCTGGCAAACACTAATAATGCCAGCCCTCACATATAACCTGGCAAACAGTAGTAATACCAGCCCTCACATATAACCTGACAAACAGTAATAATACCATATCTCACAAATTACCTGGCCAACAGTAATAATACCAGCCCTCATATATAACCTGGTAAAGGGGTGAGTAATAATACCAGCCCTCATATATAACCTGGTAAAGGGGTGAGTAATAATACCAGCCCTCATATATAACCCGGCAAACAGTAAAAATACCAGCCCTCACATATAACCTGGCAAAGAGGTGAGTAATAATACCAGCCCTCACATATAACCTGGCAAACAATAATACCAGCCCTCACATATAACCCGGCAAACAGTAATAATACCAGCCCTCACATATAACCTTGTCAAACAGAGTAATAATATCAGCCATCACATATAACCTGGCAAACAGTAATAATACCAGCCCTCACATATAACCTGGCAAACAATAATACCAGCCTTCACATATAACCTGGTAAAAACAGAGTAATAATACCAGCCCTCACATATAACCTGGCAAACAATAATACCAGCCCACACATATAACCTGGCAAACAGAGTAATAATACCAGTCCTCACATATAACCTGGCAAACAGGTGAGTAATAATACCAGTCCTCACATATAACCTGCCAAACATAGTAATAATACCAGCCCTCACATATAACCTGGTGAACAGTAATAATAGCAGCCCTCACATATAACCTGGCAAACAATAATAATACCAGCCCTCACATATAACCTGGCAAACATTAATAATACCAGTCCTCACATATAACCCGGCAAACAATTATACCAGACCTCACGTATAACCTGGCAAACAATAATACCAGCCCTCACATATAACCTGACAAACAGTAATAATACCAGCCCTCACATATAACCTGGCAAACAGTAATAACACCAGCCCTCACATATAACCTGGCAAACAGTAATAATACCAGCTCTCACATATAACCTGCCAAACAGAGTAATAATACCAGCCCTCACATATAACCTGGTGAACAGTAATAATAGCAGCCCTCACATATAAACTGGCAAACAATAATAATACCAGCCCTCACATATAACCTGGCAAACAGTAATAATACCAGTCCTCACATATAACCCGGCAAACAATTATACCAGCCCTCACATATAACCTGGCAAACAATAATACCAGCCCTCACATATAACCTGGCAAACAGTAACAATACCAGCCCTCACATATAACCTGGCAAACAGTAATAACACCAGCCCTCACATATAACCTGGCAAACAGTAATAATACCAGCCCTCACATATAACCTGGCAAACAGTAATAATACCAGCCCTCACATATAACCTGGCAAACTATAATAATACCAGCCCTCACATATAACCTTGAAAACAGTAATAATATCAGCCCTCACATATAACCTGGCAAACAGTAATAATACCAGCCCTCACATATAACCTGGCAAACTATAATAATACCAGCCCTCACATATGACCTGGCAAACAGAGTAATAATACCAGCCCTCACATATAACCTGGCAAACAGTAATAATACCAGCCCTCACATATAACCTGGCAAACAGTAATAATACCAGCCCTCACATATAACCTGGCAAACAGTAAAAATACCAGCCCTCACATATAACCTGGCAAGCAGAGTAATTATACCAGCCCTCACATATAACCTGGGAAACAGTAATGATACCAGCCCTCACATATAACCTGGGAAACAGTAATAATACCAGCCCTCACATATAACCTGGGAAACAGTAATGATACCAGCCCTCACATATAACCTAGCAAACAGTAATAATACCAGCCCTCACATATAACCGGGGAAACAGTAATAATACCAGCCCTCACATATAACCTGGCAAACAGTAATAATACCAGCCCTCACATATAACCTGGCAAACAGTAATAATACCAGCCCTCACATATAACCTGCCAAACAGAGTAATAATACCAGCCCTCACATATAACCTGGCAAACAGTAATAATACCAGTCCTCACATATAACCTGGCAAACAGAGTAATAATACCAGCCCTCACATATAACTTGGCAAACAGTAATAATACCAGTCCTCACATATAACCTGACAAACAGTAATAATACCAGTCCTCACATATAACCTGGCAAACAGTAATAATACCAGCCCTCATATATAACCTGACAAACAGTAATAATACCAGCCCTCACATATAACCTGGTGAACAGTAATAATACCAGCCCTCACATATAACCTGGCAAAGAGGTGAGTAATAATACCAGCCATCACATATAACCTGGCAAACAGTAATAATACCAGCCCTCACATATAACCTGGCAAACAGTAATAATACCAGCCCTCACATATAGCCTGGTGAACAGTAATAATACCAGCCCTCACATATAACCTGGTGAACAGTAATAATGCCAGTCCTCACATGTAACCTAGCAAACAATAGTAATACCAGCCCTCACATATAACCTGGTAAAAAGCATCTCCTAAAATAAATAATACCATTCCTCACATATAACCTGGTAAACAGCATCTCCTAAAATAAATATCACTTTTACGACAGCTAAACCTTATTTAGAATTTTATATGTATATGACATATCATGAAATATGGATGCGAACTGTGGAATGGCTGCAGTGTAAAATTGACCGACAAACTACAATTAAATACTGCATAGGCTCACATATAACCGGCCGAACAGCGTTATTATAAAGTGGTATGATGTATGAAAAATACACCACGGTATAACTGAAATATTGTTGAAAATGGCGTTAAACATCATAGCCTAACCTATAAGTAAAATATATTCAAAATGGCGATAAAAGCCCATAATTCTTGTTATCATTGCTCTGATTAAGTATATAGATATTTGTTTACTTTATAGGGATATTTTCAAATCGTTGAACATTTTAGTACAGTATCATTTCTTTACTTATTAGAGGTAAACAAAATCTAAGTCATAAAGATAACTGTTTATTTATTTTAAAGAAGTTTACAAGTTTATTAGAAGATCTAAGCGATTCCTCATTGTATAAACTTATACATGTATAGCGAAGATGGTCATCGTGTCCACAAAAATACAAGCTGTTTTTCCTTTCTATTATCTGTTCTTTTTACATGTGTAATGGTTACTGGTATAATCAGGGGCGGATCCAGGGGAGGGCGCACCCGGCGCCCCCCCCCCCCCCCCTAAAATTGGAAAAAATATGATTTTTTGGCGTAAAATCGTGATTTTTCACACGAAATACCCCAAACATTTTCGCGCCTCCCTACGCTCGGTGCAACTTTCCTAAGTGCGCCCCCCCCCCCCCCCCCTAACTTGAAATCCTGGATCCGCCCCTGATAATTACATTAAAGTGCATGCTCTGTTCAATATATATATTTGTTATAATGGTTATGTAATTCAAAGGAAAAGATTTGTTGGTAAATCTTTTGTCTGATCCTTTTTGTCTCTATGAGCAAATAAAATTGTTATAACTAATTTAATAAGGGTATAGCTTTCGTATTATTTTAATTAGTTTCTAAGCGGATTATATGAGCCATAAATAGCTTGACACGTGATACCATCTTATCATATATAATGACAACGAGGCTATCTATACTAATATAGTAATGTATTTATATAGTTTCATTAGGTTTTATTATACATTCTTTCTATTTGATGACATATTATGCTAAGTTGAGGTTCATTACCGTCAGACAAATCAATATTTTCACCCAGTGATGAAAACCCTGAATATAGTATTACATCAATGATTTGTCTTAAGAAGAGTTTGGAGATACTAAAGGGATAATCAGAATCCGTCAATCGAAGGACAGACAAAACAATGACCAAAGGAAAAAGTACAAAAGGACAAACAACGATCTACAAAACATTACACATAAAACTAAAGATCGAGTAACACGAACCCACTGAAAACCGGGGATGAACTCCGGAAAGGTAAGCTGATGCCAGGAAAGCTCAATTTGCGACAGTAAAACCGACGATTTATGGCGGCAACACTTCAAATGCAGTACAGGTGTTCCCTAATTAATACATTTTTTGCGGGAAAAGGGTGCTTGGTTTTTCTTCTTGTCTTGTATGGTGGGAGGGTGTGTGTACAGGACAGGAATATATTCCACCCCCTAAGCATCGGAACTAGCTTATCTTTTTAGTTGAAAGCATCTTAAACATTTATGTATAGATTCCCCTTTACCTAAACTACTTGTATCTGTTCGCATGCTAATCTCAGTGTTGCATACTACATACACCACCTTTTTTGTGAACTTGTTTCATCATTTCTAGCTTAAATACTGTTTAATTGACGTTAAACAACAACAATATTTGACTACATTGTTAAGAAGGCCTATACACGATTAAGTATGTTAAGTCCGTTTTAAACTGAACAGATTTACTTTAGAAAAGATGTACTTATATTTTGTTAGACCCATTTTGGAATATGGGGATGTTGTTTTGGATACGCAGACTCATTATTTCATAAATATAATCGAAAATGTCCAGAGCGAAGCTGCACGAATTGTTACGGGTGGTACAAAATTAACGTCTATTCAGAAACTATACGAGGAAACGGGATGGGAAAAACTTTTGGAAAGAAGGGAAAAACATAAATTGATTTTACTTTATAAAATAGTTAACAATCAAGCACCTGGATATTTGAGAAATTTGTTGCCTGATAGAGTCGACAATCGACACTACCATAACACTCGTCAGTCTGCGAATATTCTAGAAATAAGTTCAAAAACTAAATTCTATTCAGATTACTTCCTTCCATCATCCATAACATTATGGAATAGACTCCCTATAGATACTCGAAATTCAAGGTCCCTGAATATTTTTAAGGAGCGTATTAAAACCCAAAATAGCAAATGTCCTGCATATTATTACAATGGCACTCGATTGGGTCAAATTTTGCACACCAGGTTAAGAATGAACAGCAGCTCATTAAATGAGCACCTGTTCATTCGAAATCTGGTGGATTCCCCTAATAGTGCATATGGTCAAGTCGAGTCTACATCCCATTTGTTGATATCGCGCAAAAAATATACTGATTTACGTAATGAACTCATGTATACAATCAATTATCCGGTTACTATTGATGTTAAACTTCTACTAAAGGGGTCAGACACCTTAAGTGTAGATCAAAATATAGACATTTTTATCAAGGTACAGAATTTTATTCTTAAAAGCAAAAGATTTACATCATAATTCTAAGTTGCATTTCATCTGTATTACTAATTTTATATCTTTCTGTTTTGTTATTCCACTGTCTATTATTGTTTTGTTTTTTTAGATTTGTCATGTAGCATGTTCTATAATTTGTTTGCTATATTAATCAATTATAATTCATAGGAGACGGATTAGTATCAGTTTAGCTTGTTTCCGAATCCTGTCATGCTAAAGCAAAATTTGTGTGAATTGTAACATTATACCAGTTTATCATGAATACATATGTTATACTAAAACAACAATAAATCAAGCAATCCTTTTTTCTACAGGCGTTTAAGTTGAAGATAACACTTCGAAAGTCCTACGGTCGCCACCATGACTTGGTTGACCGTTATGGAATATCTGTGTCACAAATGACCATGGATATGTTCCATTTGTTGTAAACACTTCCCGGTTCTTTCCCCATTCATGACTTATCTCCAGGTTTTTAGTGGGGTTCGTGTTACTCGATCTTTAGTTTTATGTGTATGTTTTGTAGATCGTTGTTTGTTCTTTTGTATGTTTTCTTTTGGCCATTGTGTTGTCTGTTTTTCCTCTATTTACAGATTCTGATTACCCCTTTGGTATCTTCAAACTCTTCTTAGAGAAGATACGTACTTATCTCAATTATACTCCTATAGATAATGTCATATCGTTAAATAAATACAGGGTTTTGTGGTTCCCTGAATTACATCTATCCCAATATGCTTGACCTTAGTAATATCAAAGCACCACTAAAAGTTTCATCGTAACCTGGAACATTGACGATGAGGACTGATTGCTGCATCCGTATAGGTTTATATATCTCAATTAATACGACATTCCTGCAGCTGCTGACGGGTTCGTGCCAGTTAGAGTAAAGTCTTCATTTCGTCGCCCTGAATTGGATGACGGTCGCGCAGTGTCTATAGCACAAATGACTCAGGATCTGTTTACACTGTTCGTAATTTCTGTTCCCCTCTTTTACCTCATTTAAGACATTTACTGGACTTTGGCCATTAGCCTGAGTAAGACGACGAGTTCCAGCGTACATGAGTTTAACCCTGGTTTTAGATGAGATCCGTGTTGCTCAGTTTAAGTTTTGTGTTTTACGACGATTGACGTTTGTCTTTGTCTCTCTTTTTATTTCTGTTTGTTTTCTATATTGATTTTGTCAATCACAAACATCTATATTAATATATCATTTTATACATGATCACGTCACATCAGAGCTTTTATTCAATGATATATCAATACCGCAGTAAATACATAGCTATATTTTCATTGGAAGAGTCAATGCTCGTTTAATGAATAGTTTTCTGGACAATTAAAAAGGAAAAGAGAAATTTATTAATCTATCTATTTTCCTGGAAAAGCGGAATTTATAGATAAAGACATAATATGCGGCTGTCCTGCTACTATCGACCACACCCAAGAAACTTACGTTTCATTTTCACAAATGACCACGGATATTATATCATTTTATACATGATCACGTCACATCAGAGCTTTTATTCGATGATATATCAATACCGCAGTAAATACATAGCTATATTTTCATTGAAAGTCAATGCTCGTTTAATGAATAGTTTTCTGGACAATTAAAAAGGAAAAGAGAAATTTATTAATATATCTATTTTCCTGGAAAGGCGGAATTTATAGATAAGACAGAATATGCTGTGCTGCTATTATCGACCACACCCAACAAACTGTAACGTTTCATTTTCACAAATGACCACGGATATGCTCCGTTTGTCGTAATGGCTCAATCTGTTGCTTTCCTCATTAATAACTTATCACCAATAGTAACATGACGGGTGCAACGTGTGTAGCAGGAACTGCTTATATTTCCCTTATCTACAACCCGCACACAAAGAATGATTGTTATGACACATGTATAATGCGTATTATAAATACATGTGCGTTAAAAAATACACATGTATTTTACTCGCAAACGAAGTTAGAAAATATAGAATATACGTACATTGTCGGAAAATATATAATTTATTTGTGCGAGCTTTCGAAACAAGAAGAAAAGCGAGCCTACTTCTAAAAAGAACAGAAATTACAAGCGTAGTTCTAATTAAAAAAGCTACAGGGTATGATGGTATTTCTCCTAAAATCATTAAATTTGCACAGCCAGTAATAACAAATCCCATTAAAGTTTTGGTTAATAAATCAATTGACCAATCAGTCTTTCCTGAAAAATTAAAAGCTGCCCAGGTATCCCCCCTTTTTAAAAAGAATAATAGTCTTGATAAAAGTAATTACCGCCCTATCAGTGTCTTCCCAACGATTTCTAAATTTTATGAAAGAACTATATTTGACCAGCTAATGGAATTTTTAAATAATCATTTCAATCCTCTGCTTTCAGCATTTAGATCAGGTTTTGGGTGTCAGGCGGCCTTACTTAGAATAATAGAAGATTAGAAGAAAGCTTTGGATGATAATAAATTTATTGCAGCAATTTTAATGGATCTATCAAAAGCATTTGACTGTCTCCCACACAATTTATTAATGTTAAAATTGGAAGCTTATGGTCTCTCAGAAAATTCTTTAAAACTGTTAAAAAGTTATTTAGAAAACAGAAGACAACGCATTAAAATTGGTAATAACTACAGTGAATGGGATACATTAATCAAAGGGGTTCCACAGGGGTCAATCCTAGGCCAAGTTCTATTTAAAGTTTTTATAAATGACATTTTTCACTTTGTTCAAGATAGTACTATTTATAATTATGCAGATGACAATACCCTTTCTTATTCTGATACTAATATAAATACAGTAGTTAAAACTCTAGAAAATGATAGCATAAACTTAATAGACTGGTTTTCCAAAAACTTAATGAAAGCAAATCCGGATAAATTTCAGGCTATTGCCATTGGTCCTAAAACAAATAGACACAATTTATCTTTTGATTTAAAAGGAAATAAAATTACATGTGAAGAAAATGTTAAACTTTTAGGCATAACTGTTGATTTCCATCTAAATTTATCAGAAATTTGTAAAAAAGCATCCCAACAATTAAATATCCTTAAACGAATAGGTAAATATTTAAACAGATTAGGACGCCTTACCATTTACTACTCCTTTATTCTTTCAAACTTTAATTACTGTCCGGTAACATGGCACTTTTGCAGCGAAACAAATACTAAAAAATTGAAAAAATCCCGGAAAGAGCTCTCCGTTTCATTTATGAAGACCATGAAAATACTTATGAAAATTTACTTAATAAATCTAAATTGCCATCTTTAAAAATTCGAAGATTAAGAACTATTGCAGTTGAAACATTCAAAATTATCCATAAACAAAGTCCAAGCTATCTTCATGATTTAATTTCAATTAAAGATCAAAAATATAATTTTAGGCATCAAGATAAAGCAGTTTTACCCAGAGTACGAACAACAAGGTATGGCTTAAATTCTTTCCGGTATAATGCTGCACAAATCTGGAATGAGCTGCCGAATCGCTTTAGACAAGAAACATCATTAGAACATTTTAAAAATATAATTCACACATAGAACGGCAGTGCAGTGCATGCAGATGACCTTTAAATTTTTATTTCTAAATTTTCATGCTTTTAAATATTTTTATTATTTTATTATTGTTTGTTGTTGGTTAAATGCATGAGCCTCTTATTTTTAGCTTGCTTTTGTTCAGTTGATATCTGCTTCTGTAACTTGTGTCTATATTGAATTGCATAAATTGATGTATGTTTTTATTTAATATGTTTGTATGCATGATTGTATGTGTTGTTATATACCATAGTCGATTTTAAAAGCTCATTAGAGCTTGTGCTATATGTATGATTTATATCGACTCTAAATAAAGCTTTGAATTGAATTGAATTAATAGTTTTAATGGTGTCCTCGGAGAGATCCACGCTTATATTGTTTCTGACCGTCGCTCAACATGAATAAGGTATTTGTACAACTATAGAGATGCCGACTTATCGTTATTTTGGCCGCCATTTTGTTTTCCGGTAGCTGCTTTTACATGAAAATGCAATATTTTGATGTCAATTTTTTACAGATAAAACTATATAAAGATATAATTTTTTTACATTAATTAATTATCTAAACATTGTTTAAAATCTTTAAAAAATTTGTTTCTTTTGATATGGAATCGTTTAGATATAACGTGTTCGAATCGGAATCGCTGTTTTCGGAATTTTACATTCGCGGCACGGTTTTTTTCACCAAGGTCCCCCTTTTCAATGCCTTGCCCGGCATGTTCCTGACGTTATATAGTTCCATAATTATTATCCAATTAAAGCGCAGATTCGTAGCTTGCAAATGGTCACAGTCGCTTCCGTTTTCCTGCGCATGCTAAACGGGAAATGGTCTTCTGAAAAGTTTTAAGATGAACAATTCAGTGAAAAATTTGGAGTAGCGTTCTCCGATGGCGATATTTGTATTTTTCATTATAATATCAACATAGGAAACATGCCAACTCAACCCTATTAGATCGGGAACACGGCTGGTTTTTCGTATTTAAAACACCCCTGAAGCTAAACATCATGTCTGAAGAAGAACGTCGGACGTCATCCCTGGAAGTGGAAAATATTTGTAACGTCAACGACGCTGACACAGCTGTTATTGTAGCCGTAGGTATGTATAAACCTTGATCTCAATGTTTTAAACGTACGATTTATTTTTTGCATTGCTTCTTTTTAAGTAGTTTATGAAAAACTTCTTGTCAATTTATAAATACTTCCAACTTACGTTCAAAACAAAAGACGGAAAAGTAAACAAACCGAAAAAAAGGGGGGTGTAAATAGAGATGAAAGTTTTCCTCTTTTCTTTAAGGAAAATATTTGGAAATAAAATGTTTCAAGCTTGGTCCAAACAGCTAGAAAATGAGGGTATGACTGAGCACTAGAAATTATGAGTTTCCTCTTTTTCATCAGTCAATACAGTCTACAGTCACAAAACACTTTCTTCTATGTGTACATAATATTTGTTTTTTATATTATAGTCTTCACTCTTCAGAAAGTTAATTCTATTCATATTCTGGGTGGTGTACTGTGACAACTTTTCAAAAGCTTTGTTTTTGTTTATATATTCAAAGCTTTTTTTTTAAAGTTGGTACATGAATTTGAGCTTTTAAAACAGACATTTTGGTTAGATGTTGAATTCGTGGCCAGAATAACAAGATGTGACAAGTGACATTAAAACCAATACATCAAACTATTTATAATTTATTTTATTGATAAGCCATGGTACTTTTAAGGAAAAATAGATAAGACCAATGAACAAAAATACCAGTGTTTCTACTAATATTCTCGAAAAGGGGAAGGTAGTATAAGTAGACAAAACATATATAATATATGTTTACCTACATTGTAGGTTATACAGAACAAGGATCTGACTTTAACTTTGTCAAAAAATGTCAATAAAAACTTGAGACACGAAAAGTTGGGGTCAATACTAAAAATTTGAAACACTGGTAATTTTTTTTGCTTAAATACATTGTGAATTTTATTTATTAAAATAGTAGTTATGAAATGATAATATGTAGTTAGAACTGTTTCTTTGTGGTCCCTTCTGGTTTTTTTTCCAGTTCACCTGACAGTATGCTTTGCTGGTCAAAGACATGTGATCCAAGCTGGCCTTGGGATATTACCTGAACTTAGGACTGCAGCCTGCAGGATAATTTACAGCTGAGTCCATAATTTATATCATAATTAAATATTCAATAAAGAGATGAAAAATGTTGCTGGCCAACATTTTGTCTTCATTAGTTGTTCTGGTTCATTACTAATACACTATGTTGAAAATTTCATTAATATTTTTCTTTACAGATGGTTGGGAGTTCTGGTCTCTATTGAAGAATAATTTATTATATATTTAGTTTTACATGTAGCTGGACTTATTCAGACCACAATACATGTGACAATAGATGATGTATTTAAAAAATACACCAGATATTTCCTAAATAATAAATGAATGAACTTAATATTTTGTTGTTGTTTTCATTTCATTGAACATGTTTTAAGAAGCAAATTAGAATAGTAATGAGCAAGACTGAAACTTTGACATGGAGTCGGAGAGTTGGGTTATGGTGTTTAATGCCAGTTTCATTTTCAACAATATTTCAGTTATATTGTGGTGGTCACTTTTATTGGTGGCGTAAACCCAAGTACCTGGAGAAACCACATACCTGTTGCAAGTCACTGACGAATTTTATCACACAATGTGGTATCAAGTACACCTTAAGTTACCATGAGCGGGATTCGAACGGCATGGAGAGTAAGACTGAAACAAATTTACTTGCTCAAATTGCAATCAAGGGAAACCTGAATATAAACAGCATCCTATATAAACAACATAAACTTTATTTTAAATAAAGTTCCATATGTAGCCTTTCGTAGGAAATGTGTAAAGCGTGCAAATAATATCCATCTATTTTAAACACAAGCTGGTCTTAAGGAAGTTTAGTTTAGAGGTGTTTCACTATCATGCTTGTTGGGTGATTGTTGCATATAACATCACTTTCAGCAATTGTACAGCTACATCATGATAGCAAGACATTGAGGTAGGAAAGCAAAAACACCTACAAATGTATATATATATATATATCAAGCTGACCAGTTAAACTTTCGGCAAGTGGTAGTACTAGGTGTCTGGAATCTTCACCCCATGAGGGATTACATATTGGTATGAAAAGTATTCAGTTTAATTTATTAGTTACTTGAGGTTATAGATTATTAAAATATCTTTAATTTGATACCTTGATGATCAAATTCTGACTAGAAACAATAGAGTAATCATAAAAAACGTAAATTTGAGCAACGAATTTTAAAGCAATGGCAGCCATTTGTTTTCAAAATGGTCACCAATATGACAATTATTCCTTAATAAAATGCTAAAACAAATAAGAGATCATTAGTACAAATCTCCATATCCATTTTTTCAGTGATATTAATTATATTGATAAAAAAAATTATCAAATTATCTTGGAACAGGTTCCCTGTTTGATGAATTTTATGAAAAAATGGCGGCCATTTTGAACAAAATGGCTGCCATTTCTTGCGTCGACAAAAAAAACATCACGTCCAACAGAACGTGCACAACACTGTGGTATTACCTTCAAAATTTTGTGCGGATATCATTTTTAGTTTAGGAAATATGAAGCTTTTTGTGTCATTTTCCCATATAACTGCTGTGAAACGGTGCCATTCTCAAATAGTGTTGAACACTAATTGCACACCCACCTTTATGGATTCATAATTCCACAAAAAGATGTAAAAGGTGATTCATATGTTATAATTGCACACAAAACAAGTATTTCTACACACAATTTCTTCTATTATGATGTCAGATAAGTTATTTTCTGACAAAATTATGGCAATGTGAGCCATATGGACCTTTCGGTCAAGATCAAAAGTGGCTCGCCATACATTTTGGACAGTAAAACAAATGGCAAATATTACTTCGAGCATGTTCAGTTTCATTTTTCTGACAGAATAACTTATAATCTATGGGAAAAAACAAAAGTAGAGACATTATCTGCTGTTTACACAGAAAATCAGAACTCTAAAACAGTCATTAAAACCATTATTGATGGTGGCCATCTTTGGAAAATTATCGACCAAAAATAGGCAATTTCAGATGCTCATAACTTTTGAACCCTTCATCCGATTTTTACAAATGAAGGCTCAAAGTTCTTCTTAGATTGAGCTCTATCTAATGGTTCAAAAACAGCAAGCATCCCCTGTAATTGATTTTTGACTGGCATCTCTAACAACTATATCCTTGTCAGTGACCGTATATAACAAATAATGATCCTGTCAGTACAATTTGACCGCTCAAATAGTATCAGTGCAGTATTAAAAAATTGAGTTTACGATACCACATGTACTATGTATATATATGAGGGGCCATCGTGGTCATGATCGTAGGGTAGTTGGATTTACAATTACAGGTATATGCAATCAGTGCCTATCACCACTGATGTTGTGAGTTCGAATCTCGATCAGGGCGAGGTGTACAACATTATGTGATAAAGTTTGTCAATGACTTGCAACAGGTCAGTGGTTTTCTCCGGGTTCTCCGGTTTCCTCCACCAATAAAACTGACCGCCACAATATAACTGAAATAGTATTGAAAGTGGCGTTAAACACCATCAAACAAACAAAAACAAACAAACATGTATATATACATGTGATCATTACATACATGTATTATTTATCCTTGATATTGAATTATAATAGGCTTTCTATTGTGTTAATTGTTTACGGAAGTGAAGCGGAAGTTTTAAAATGTACGCTTTAAAATTATTCTGTAAGACTTCTAATCGTAAAGTAGAAATTGAAGTGAAACTAACGAAAACGATATTTTGCTAAAAAAAAAGTTAAGATAGTTAGTGTGTGCGTAGTGCCTTATTTAAGTAGTATTATTGGATTGCAAGTCCAATGTGTACGAGCCTTAGTCATCAGTAATCCCTGTTGATCCCCCTTTCTTTTATCACAGATTATTATTCAGACAAGAAATGAGTATTAAGCCTACCTTTATTGGCAGCAGACTGCTGTTCAGGTACAACCATCATTTCTAGTATACCTTTAGGGATCCGCTTCACTGGTACCCGTTCTACACGAATCGTGTGACAAAATCCATCATTTTGCAATCTTCTACACACTCGTAATGCTGCATTGTTTAACGTAAAATAATGTTGGTTTTTGTAAAATACTTGAAGTTTCGGACACTGTCTTTTTTCTTTGTAACTTTTTGTCATTTTTTCCAGATCTATTTCTGTAACAAGATCTTCAGGTTGATTTTCAACACTTGTGTAATAAATACTTAATGGTGATAAATACATTATAATGATTACTGCTTTACTTTAAGCATCCATATTAGAAAATGAAATGATATTCTATAACTTCCGTGTTTAATACTTTACTTTTAAGTAATACAAGCTCATTTCATTTGTATATCCATGATAACAAAATCAATACTATCGTCACGATTCTAGAATCATTCTGTTCATACGTATCTATCAATATTTATATTTAGTATCCGTAACAGAGACGCTTAAAATATTTGCATCAACTATGAGATTTATATTACCCTGATTAGGTAATTATTAAGCAATGTTCGCACGTTTCTGCTCCCCAATGCAGATTTTTCATATCATACGTTTATACAGGTATATACCATCTACACACGCGCACAAGTACAATTTCAGACGGGACTAATCGTTTGTCAGTTTGCTAGTGAATTGGAACTACAGTGGACAAACGGATCAGATTTAAAAGTTTAGAGATGCCAAAGGTGTAATGAAAAGCCGTAAATCAAAGTAAGATACATTGCCCTCCCCCCCACCAAAAAGGACAAATAAGTATCAGCAAAACACTACACAGAAAACTAGCGATTCAGCAACGCGAATCCCACTAAGTACTAGGGATGAATTCAAGTGCTCAGAAAGGTAAACAGTTCCTGCTTCACTAGTGGAACCCAGTAAGTACTAGGGATGAACTCAACTGCCCAGAAAGGTAAACAGTTCCTGCTCCACTAGTGGAACCCACAAAATACTAGGGATGAACTCAAGTGCTCAGAAAGGTAAACAGTTCCTGCTCCATTAGTGGAACCCACTAAGTACTAGGGATGAACTCAAGTGCTCAGAAAGGTAAACAGTTCCTGCTCCACTATTGGAACCCACTAAGTACTAGGGATGAACTCAAGTGCTCAGAAAGGTAAGCAGTTCCAGCTCCACTAGTGGAACCCACTAAGTACTAGGGATGAACTCAAGTGCTCAGAAAGGTAAACAGTTCCTGCGCCACTAGTGGAACCCACTAAGTACTAGGGATGAACTCAAGTGCTCAGAAAGGTAAACAGTTCCTGCTCCACTAGTGGAACTCACTAAGTACTAGGGATGAACTCAAGTGCTCAGAAAGGTAAACAGTTCCTGTTCCACTAGTGGAACCCACTAAGTACTAGGGATGAGCTCAAATGCTCAGAAGGGTAAACAGTTCCTGCTCCACTAGTGGAACCCACTAAGTACTAGGGATGAACTCAAGTGCTCAGAAAGGTAAACAGTTCCTGCTCCACTAGTGGAACCCACTAAGTACTAATGATGAACTCAAGTGCTCAGAAAGGTAAACAGTTCCTGCTCCACTAGTGGAACCCACTAAGTACTAGGGATGAACTCAAGTGCTCAGAAAGGTAAACAGTTCCTGCGCCACTAGTGGAACCCACTAAGTACTAGGGATGTACTCAAGTGCTCAGAAAGGTAAGCAGTTCCTGCTCCACTAGTGGAACCCACTAAGTACTAGGGATGAACTCAAGTGCTCAGAAAGGTAAACAGTTCCTGTTCCACTAGTGGAACCCACTAAGTACTAGGGATGAGCTCAAATGCTCAGAAGGGTAAACAGTTCCTGCTCCACTAGTGGAACCCACTAAGTACTAGGGATGAACTCAAGTGCTCAGAAAGGTAAACAGTTCCTGCTCCACTAGTGGAACCCACTAAGTACTAGGGATGAACTCAAGTGCTCAGAAAGGTAAACAGTTCCTGCTCCACTAGTGGAACCCACTAAGTACTAGGGATGAACTCAAGTGCTCAGACAGGTAAACAGTTCCTGCTCCACTAGTGGAATCCACTAAGTACTAGAGATGAACTCAAGTGCTCAGAAAGGTAAATAGTTTCTGCTTCACTAGTGGAACCCACTAAATACTAGGGATGAACTCAAGTACTCAGAAAGGTAAACATTTCCTACTTCACTAGTAGAACCCACTAAGTACTAGGGATGAACTCAAGTATTCAGATAGGTAAACATTTTCTGCTTAACTAGTGGAACGCACTAAGTACTAGGGATGAACTCATGTACTCAGAAAGGTAAACATTTCCTCCTCCACTAGTGAAACCCACTAAATACTAGGGATGAACTCAAGTGCTCAGAAAGGTAAATAGTTCCTGCTCCACTAGTGGAACCCCCTACATACTAGGGATGAGCTCAAGTGTTCAAAAAGGTAAGCAGTTCCTGCTCCACTAGTGGAACCCACTAAGTACTAGGGATGAACTCAAGTGCTCAGAAAGGTAAACAGTTCCAGCTCCACTAGTGGAACCCACTAAGTACTAGGGATGAACGCAAGTGGTCAGAAAGGTAAGCAGTTCTTGTTCCACTTGTGGAACCAACTAAGTACTAGGGATGAAATCAAGTGCTCAGAAAGGTAAACAGTTCCTGCTCCACTAGTGGAACCCACTAAGAACTAGGGATGAACTCAAGTGTTCAGAAAGGTAAACAGTTCCTGCTCCACTAGTGGAACACACTAAGTACTAGGGATGAACTCAAGTGCTCAGAAAGGTAAACAGTTCCTGCTCCACAATGGAACCCACTAAGTACTAGGGATGAACTCAAGTGCTCAGAAAGGTAAACAGTTCCTGCTTCACTAGTGGAACCCACTAAGTACTAGGGATGAACTCAACTGCCCAGAAAGGTAAACAGTTCCTGCTCCACTAGTGGAACCCACTAAATACTAGGGATGAACTCAAGTGCTCAGAAAGGTAAACAGTTCCTGCTCCACTAGTGGAACCCACTAAGTACTAGGGATGAACTCAAGTGCTCAGAAAGGTAAACAGTTCCAGCTCCACTAGTGGAACCCACTAAGTACTAGGGATGAACTCAAGTGCTCAGAAAGGTAAACAGTTCTTGCGCCACTAGTGGAACCCACTAAGTACTAGGGATGAACTCAAGTGCTCAGAAAGGTAAACAGTTCCTGCTCCACTAGTGGAACCCACTAAGTACTAGGGATGAACTCAAGTGCTCAGAAAGGTAAACAGTTCCTGTTCCACTAGTGGAACCCACTAAGTACTAGGGATGAACTAAAGTGCTCAGAAAGGTAAACAGTTCCTGCTCCACTAGTGGAACCCACTAAGTACTAGGGATGAACTCAAGTGTTCAGAAAGGTAAACAGTTCCTGCGCCACTAGTGGAACCCACTAAGTACTAGGGATGAACTCAAGTGCTCAGAAAGGTAAACAGTTCCTGCTCCACTAGTGGAACCCACTAAGTACTAGGGATGAACTCAAGTATTCAGATAGGTAAACATTTTCTGCTTAACTAGTGGAACGCACTAAGTACTAGGGATGAACTCATGTACTCAGAAAGGTAAACATTTCCTCCTCCACTAGTGAAACCCACTAAATACTAGGGATGAACTCAAGTGCTCAGAAAGGTAAACAGTTCCTGCTCCACTAGTGGAACCCACTAAATACTAGGGATGAGCTCAAGTGTTCAAAAAGGTAAGCAGTTCCTGCTCCACTAGTGGAACCCACTAAGTACTAGGGATGAACTCAAGTGCTCAGAAAGGTAAACAGTTCCAGCTCCACTAGTGGAACCCACTAAGTACTAGGGATGAACGCAAGTGGTCAGAAAGGTAAGCAGTTCTTGTTCCACTAGTGGAACCAACTAAGTACTAGGGATGTAATCAAGTGCTCAGAAAGGTAAACAGTTCCTGCTCCACTAGTGGAACCCACTAAGAACTAGGGATGAACTCAAGTGCTCAGAAAGGTAAACAGTTCCTGCTCCACTAGTGGAACACACTAAGTACTAGGGATGAACTCAAGTGCTCAGAAAGGTAAACAGTTCCTGCTCCACTAGTGGAACCCACTAAGTACTAGGGATGAACTCAAGTGTTCAGAAAGGTAAACAGTTCCTGCTCCACTAGTGGGACCCACTAAATACTAAGGATGAACTCAAGTGCTCAGAAAGGTAAACAGTTCCTGCTCCACTAGTGGAACCCACTAAGTACTAGGGATGAACTCAAGTGCTCAGAAAGGTAAACAGTTCCTGTTCCACTAGTGGAACCCACTAAGTACTAGGGATGAACTAAAGTGCTCAGAAAGGTAAACAGTTCCTGCTCCACTAGTGGAACCCACTAAGTACTAGGGATGAACTCAAGTGCTCAGAAAGGTAAACAGTTCCTGCGCCACTAGTGGAACCCCCTAAGTACTAGGGATGAACTCAAGTGCTCAGAAAGGTAAACAGTTCCTGCTCCACTAGTGGAACCCACTAAGTACTAGGGATGAACTCAAGTATTCAGATAGGTAAACATTTTCTGCTTAACTAGTGGAACGCACTAAGTACTAGGGATGAACTCATGTACTCAGAAAGGTAAACATTTCCTCCTCCACTAGTGAAACCCACTAAATACTAGGGATGAACTCAAGTGCTCAGAAAGGTAAACAGTTCCTGCTCCACTAGTGGAACCCACTAAATACTAGGGATGAGCTCAAGTGTTCAAAAAGGTAAGCAGTTCCTGCTCCACTAGTGGAACCCACTAAGTACTAGGGATGAACTCAAGTGCTCAGAAAGGTAAACAGTTCCAGCTCCACTAGTGGAACCCACTAAGTACTAGGGATGAACGCAAGTGGTCAGAAAGGTAAGCAGTTCTTGTTCCACTAGTGGAACCAACTAAGTACTAGGGATGTAATCAAGTGCTCAGAAAGGTAAACAGTTCCTGCTCCACTAGTGGAACCCACTAAGAACTAGGGATGAACTCAAGTGCTCAGAAAGGTAAACAGTTCCTGCTCCACTAGTGGAACACACTAAGTACTAGGGATGAACTCAAGTGCTCAGAAAGGTAAACAGTTCCTGCTCCACTAGTGGAACCCACTAAGTACTAGGGATGAACTCAAGTGTTCAGAAAGGTAAACAGTTCCTGCTCCACTAGTGGGACCCACTAAATACTAAGGATGAACTCAAGTGCTCAGAAAGGTAAACAGTTCCTGCTCCACTAGTGGAACCCACTAAGTACTAGGGATGAACTCAAGTGCTCAGAAAGGTAAACAGTTCCTGTTCCACTAGTGGAACCCACTAAGTAATAGGGATGAACTAAAGTGCTCAGAAAGGTAAACAGTTCCTGCTCCACTAGTGGAACCCACTAAGTACTAGGGATGAACTCAAGTGCTCAGAAAGGTAAACAGTTCCTGCTCCACTAGTGGAACCCACTAAGTACTAGGGATGAACTCAAGTGCTCAGAAAGGTAAACAGTTCCTGCTCCACTAGTGGAACCCACTAAGTACTAGGGATGAACTCAAGTATTCAGATAGGTAAACATTTTCTGCTTAACTAGTGGAACGCACTAAGTACTAGGGATGAACTCATGTACTCAGAAAGGTAAACATTTCCTCCTCCACTAGTGAAACCCATTAAATACTAGGGATGAACTCAAGTGCTCAGAAAGGTAAACAGTTCCTGCTCCACTAGTGGAACCCACTAAATACTAGGGATGAGCTCAAGTGTTCAAAAAGGTAAGCAGTTCCTGCTCCACTAGTGGAACCCACTAAGTACTAGGGATGAACTCAAGTGCTCAGAAAGGTAAACAGTTCCAGCTCCACTAGTGGAACCCACTAAGTACTAGGGATGAACGCAAGTGGTCAGAAAGGTAAGCAGTTCTTGTTCCACTAGTGGAACCAACTAAGTACTAGGGATGAAATCAAGTGCTCAGAAAGGTAAACAGTTCCTGCTCCACTAGTGGAACCCACTAAGAACTAGGGATGAACTCAAGTGCTCAGAAAGGTAAACAGTTCCTGCTCCACTAGTGGAACACACTAAGTACTAGGGATGAACTCAAGTGCTCAGAAAGGTAAACAGTTCCTGCTCCACTAGTGGAACCCACTAAGTACTAGGGATGAACTCAAGTGTTCAGAAAGGTAAACAGTTCCTGCTCCACTAGTGGGACCCACTAAATACTAAGGATGAACTCAAGTGCTCAGAAAGGTAAACAGTTCCTGCTCCACTAGTGGAATCCACTATGTACTAGGGATGAACTCAAGTGCTCAGAAAGGTAAACAGTTCCTGTTTCACTAGTGGAACCCACTAAGTACTAGGGATGAACTCAAGTACTCAGAGAGGTAAACAGTTCCTGCTCCACTAGTGGAACCCACAAAGTACTAGGGATGAACTCAAGTGCTCAGAAAGGTAAACAGTTCCTGCTCCACTAGTGGAACCCACTAAGTACTAGGGATGAACTCAAGTGCTCAGAAAGGTAAACAGTTCCTGTTCCACTAGTGGAACCCACTAAGTACTAGGGATGAACTAAAGTGCTCAGAAAGGTAAACAGTTCCTGCTCCACTACTGGAACCCACTAAGTACTAGGGATGAACTCAAGTGCTCAGAAAGGTAAACAGTTCCTGCGCCACTAGTGGAACCCACTAAGTACTAGGGATGAACTCAAGTGCTCAGAAAGGTAAACAGTTCCTGCTCCACTAGTGGAACCCACTAAGTACTAGGGATGAACTCAAGTATTCAGATAGGTAAACATTTTCTGCTTAACTAGTGGAACGCACTAAGTACTAGGGATGAACTCATGTACTCAGAAAGGTAAACATTTCCTCCTCCACTTGTGAAACCCACTAAATACTAGGGATGAACTCAAGTGCTCAGAAAGGTAAACAGTTCCTGCTCCACTAGTGGAACCCACTAAATACTAGGGATGAGCTCAAGTGTTCAAAAAGGTAAGCAGTTCCTGCTCCACTAGTGGAACCCACTAAGTACTAGGGATGAACTCAAGTGCTCAGAAAGGTAAACAGTTCCAGCTCCACTAGTGGAACCCACTAAGTACTAGGGATGAACGCAAGTGGTCAGAAAGGTAAGCAGTTCTTGTTCCACTAGTGGAACCAACTAAGTACTAGGGATGAAATCAAGTGCTCAGAAAGGTAAACAGTTCCTGCTCCACTAGTGGAACCCACTAAGAACTAGGGATGAACTCAAGTGCTCAGAAAGGTAAACAGTTCCTGCTCCACTAGTGGAACACACTAAGTACTAGGGATGAACTCAAGTGCTCAGAAAGGTAAACAGTTCCTGCTCCACTAGTGGAACCCACTAAGTACTAGGGATGAACTCAAGTGTTCAGAAAGGTAAACAGTTCCTGCTCCACTAGTGGGACCCACTAAATACTAAGGATGAACTCAAGTGCTCAGAAAGGTAAACAGTTCCTGCTCCACTAGTGGAATCCACTATGTACTAGGGATGAACTCAAGTGCTCAGAAAGGTAAACAGTTCCTGTTTCACTAGTGGAACCCACTAAGTACTAGGGATGAACTCAAGTACTCAGAGAGGTAAACAGTTCCTGCTCCACTAGTGGAACCCACAAAGTACTAGGGATGAACTCAAGTACTCAGAAAGGTAAACCGTTCCTGCTCCACTAGTGGAATCCACTAAGTACTAGGGATGAACTCAAGTGCTCAGAAAGGTAAACAGTTCCTGCTTCATTAGTGGAACCCACTAAGTACTAGGGATGAACTCAAGTGTTCAGATAGGTAAACAGTTCCTGCTCCACTAGTGGGACCCACTAAATACTAAGGATGAACTCAAGTGCTCAGAAAGGTAAACAGTTCCTGCTCCACTAGTGGAACCCACTAAATACTAGGGATGAACTCAAGTGCTCAGAAAGGTAAACAGTTCCTGCTCCACTAGTGGAACCCACTAAGTACTAGGGATGAACTCAAGTGCTCAGAAAGGTAAACAGTTCCTGCTCCACTAGAAGAATCCATCATCTTGCTCTTGTTACAAATCCGATGAAAATTCATAAAACAACTGAGAGAAAATATCATTATGTATACGTAAGGGGTTTTACCCAAGTAGATTTACCTAACTATATCACATAATCAAATAGATATAAAATCACCACATTACTATCGTCTTAAAAATCTCCTAGAACATAATTAGTTTTAATGGATAATTTGTTTGGTCTCCTGCTTGACTTCAATAGTTCAAAAATGTAAGACGAAAAAATGTCACACTCTCGGAAGAGCTCACAAATTCAAACAATAAAATATAAATACCGAGACAAAATCCATATCCCTAGTTCATGTTAACTATGTATATAATATTCAATACATTAGATACAATACTGAATTACGAAAGTGCGGGTTTATTTCAGTTGAATGTTAGATGCAGGGAAAAACCGGGTATTCTTCAAAAATGATTTTCTAGTATGTTTCCAATGACATCAGTGACGTATAAGTCTTTGTCTTGCAGTCATTGTAAAATAATATTTCATGACACTACAATCTAGCCAATTGACACCTTCGAGACACAGAGACCACAAAAATGAGATTTAACAGTATTTGTATGTAAATCCAGAATAACACGTACCGCGCCCTTGTAAAAACCAAAACGTTACAAACAAACAATAAATGACGATAGAAACAGGTTTTAATCTATGTCCTGGCTTGGAAGAGAAACAAAAGCAGCAGATTTAAAATTGTTTCGTGGATTGACGTTGTGTGAAGCTACAAACGAATGTATTTATATGATCATTGTCCCGCAGTAATTATCCTGTAATTCTTTGGAATACCAATATCCCAATCCTATAGTAGCAAATGTATGAACCGATAGATCACCTTCAGACTTAAATAAAAAAAAATTTAAAAAGTACCTTGCAACCTTCTAATATGAACGATCACAGAAGATCAGGTAATAACAAAGAAGCTATAAAGCCAAATTTGAAGTCATCACTTCGACAGTTTGAATGTGGTTATAGTGAATTTGTTAATTGCTGCGGTTAACTGTATCACATACGACTATGGATATGTTCCGTTTGTCTTAGTCAAATTCCGTCCTTTCATCATTCGTGATTTGCGACCGAATATGACTATCAACTGATTATCTACATGAGTAACACGATGGGTGCCTCTGGTTGATGGGTGCCACTGGTTGATGGGTGCCACTGGTTGATGGGTGTATCTGGTTGATGAGTGCCACTGGTTGATGGGTGCCACTGGTTGATGGGTGTCACTGGTTGATGGGTATCACTGGTTGATGAGTGCTACTGGTTGATGAGTGCCACTGGTTGATGGGTACCACCGGTTGATGGGTGCCACTGGTTGATGGGTGTCACTGGTTGCTGAGTGCCACTGGTTGATGGGTGCCACTGGTTGATGGGTGCCACTGGTTGATGAGTGCCACTGGTTGATGGGTACCACTGGTTGATGGGTGCCACTGGTTGATGGGTGTCACTGGTTGATGAGTGCCACTGGTTGATGGGTATCACTGGTTGATGAGTGCTACTGGTTGATGAGTGCCACTGGTTGATGGGTACCACTGGTTGATGGGTGCCACTGGTTGATGGGTGTCACTGGTTGCTGAGTGCCACTGGTTGATGGGTGCCACTGGTTGATGGGTGCCACTGGTTGATGGGTGCCACTGGTTGATGTGTGCCACTGGTTGATGGGTGCCACTGGTTGATGGGTGCCACTGGTTGATGAGTGCCACTGGTTTATGGGTACCGCTGGTTGATGGGTGCCACTGGTTGATGGGTGTCACTGGTTGATGAGTGCCACTGGTTGATGGGTGCCACTGGTTGATGGGTGCCACTGGTTGATGGGTATCACTGGTTGATGAGTACCACTGGTTGATGGGTACCACTGGTTGATGAGTGCCACTTGTTGATATGTGCCACTGGTTGATGAGTGTCACTGGTTGATGAGTTGATGAGTGCCACTGGTTTATGAGTGCCACTGGTTGATGGGTGCCACTGGTTGATGGGTACCATTGGTTGATGGATGCCACTGGTTGATGGGTGCCACTGGTTGATGGGTGCCACTGGTTGATGTGTGCCATTGGTTGATGGGTGCCACTGGTTGATGGGTGCCACTGGTTGATGAGTGCCACTGGTTGATGGGTACCGCTGGTTGATGGGTGCCACTGGTTGATGGGTGTCACTGGTTGATGAGTGCCACTGGTTGATGGGTGCCACTGGTTGATGGGTGCCACTGGTTGATGGGTATCACTGGTTGATGAGTACCACTGGTTGATGGGTACCACTGGTTGATGAGTGCCACTTGTTGATATGTGCCACTGGTTGATGAGTGTCACTGGTTGATGAGTTGATGAGTACCACTGGTTTATGAGTGCCACTGGTTGATGGGTGCCACTGGTTGATGGGTACCATTGGTTGATGGATGCCACTGGTTGATGGGTGCCACTGGTTGATGGGTGCCACTGGTTGATGGGTGCCACTGGTTTTACCTCCCTTTCCTGAGCACATGAGTTCACCCACGATTGTTAAGATTGGTTCTGGTTGCTCAGTCTTTAGAGTCTGTATTGTCTTTTGTATACCATTGTTTGTCTTTTTGTCTTTGTTCTTTCTTTTGGTCATTGTATTGTCTGGGTTTCGACTTACGGTTTCTGAGAAACCCCTTTTGTATCTACAAACATTTTTGTTCACGAAACATTTGACTTCTGATGTAGGCAAATACCTATGAAAACTATCTGATCTATTATTTTTTAAATGTACCCATCAACCATTCATTTGTGGCGCCAGATGAACAATAGCTGTGATATGAAGCAATTAGATATCAAAATATTTGAATTAAGCTTTGGGTAAATTTTTAGGACGAATCTCAGACCTTTATTTGTTGAATATGATCCTAGCAACCGTACATGTCTGGAACCAGTGCAACAATAGCTCAATCTTTAGTTTTCTGTGTAATGTTTTGTACATCATTGCGTGTGCTTGTGTCCCTTTTCCTTTGGCCATTTTATTGTCGTGATATAAAACAATTGGATTTTCTCTACAAAGAACAATAATGCTTGCAAGTTACATCAAGCACAACTCTAATCATTGTCTGTCTGATAAATAATTTGTACTTGCAAAGATATTCCCAAAATGTGGTCTTCAATATGGTTTCTAACGTTGCTAAACAACAAATGTTATATACATAACCCTTTGATATCATTTTTGGGCGCCAACGATTTTTCTTTGCAGGGGCAGGGGAGTGATAGTTTATGCCTCGGCTGATAAAAAATATTCCAATGCTTCATTATAACTATGGCGTTTTAAGCAATGTATGCGGGCTGACTCATACAAGTGTACTTGGTCTTGGGACTCCTTTTTTCTATTTGGGTCTTGGGACTCAATTTTCCGCTTTGGTTTTGGGACTCCATTCTTCTGTTTGGGTCTCGGGATTCCATTTTCCTGTTTAGGTTTTGGCACTTCATTTTTCTGTTTGGGTCTTGGGACTCCATGTTTCTGTTTGGGTTTTGGGACTCCATTTTTCTGTTTGGGTTTTAGGACTCCATTTTTCTGTTTGGGTTTTAGGATTCCATTTTTCTGTTTGGGTTTTAGGACTCCATTTTTTTGTTTGGGTTTTAGGACTCCATTTTTCTGCTTTGGTCTCGGGACTCCATTTTTCTGTTTGGGTCTTGAGACTTCAATTTTCTTTTTGGGTCTCGGGACTCAATTTTTATTATACATGCTATAACTACCAACATCCTCAACTTATCTATGATTACACTACTTGGACCATGTGGTTTGACAAACTAGTTTTTCGTGCCAGTTTGTACTGGAATTGTTCTATTGTCAATACATTTTAGCTGTCGCTGAGAGAATTTTATCCTTATTGTCGATACAATATTTGCTTGTCATTGACTTGCGAGAGGTCATCGGCTTTCTCCGAGTACTCCGGTTTCCTCCACCAATAAAACTACCACCATAATATTGTTTAATCTGGCGTTAAACAATAAAACCCTATTTATTTTGTCGTTTAATATTTATATTGGAAATGCTGATATATTATCAAAGTATTAGAAAGACGTTTGGCATTGTTTTGTGTATCTTGTTGAAATTAATGATCACAATGAAACAGATGACAGCTGGCCATAACGACAGAATGTAAATAATTGCACAGTCCATGGTTAATGACACGCTTCTTACAAGTCGTGGTCGTGATCGTATGGTAGTTGGATTTACAACTACCTATGCAATCAGTGCATATCACCACTAACGCTATGAGGTCGAATCTCACTCGAGGTGTACTCGATACAACATTATGTGATAAAGTTGGACAGTGACTTGCGACAGGTCTGTGGTTTTCTCTGGGCACTCCAGTTTCCCCAACAAATGAAACTGACCGCCACGATATAACTGAAATATTGATGAAAGTGGCATTAAACACCATAACCCTAACGCTGCATGTAAAAGACCAGATGCATCAGCTCGACATTGTCAAGTGTTTTAAGTACATTGTGTATGTTAATATTAGACCTTGGTTAACTGTTGTGGGGCAAATTTTACGACATTATACATTATACCCTCTTTACCTTCTGGCACTCAAAACATCCGTCCATAAACATGGTTTATTGTTTACAACATTCCTGACCTGACGTTAAATTTCAATCAATCAACTTAATACCAGATGTTAATGCTACTTGTGTGTAGCACTGACAAAAGCATGGCAAAAATGAAATGCAATATTATACCACCCGCAAATTCCCGCAATAGACAGAGACTAGACCTTATAAGCGAAAGCTAAATACAGAACCAGACCTACAATAAGAAACCAAGCCTAACTGTCTGCTGTTCGCAAAACTAACACGTACCAGTCAGACGAGGTCCAATTTTGAAGACCCAAATCTGACTCGGACATGGAGTCTCGGTGGTATAATGATGAGATAATCAATCAATCATCTTTATTCTCATAAACCATATACAACGGTACAGAGAAGACATAAATATACATATAACAAATACAGAATAGATATAAACATATATACAGTATATACAACAAAGACATCGGTGTGAGACAGCCTAGAGAACAAAAGATTTATTTATATTTCGTATAAATTTACATAATTTTTCTAAATTTTGTTTTTGATAAGCACTCATGATTTGTTTAAATTTAAGAATATTTGGTCTTTCTCGTAAATTTGTAACAATGAACCTATTTCTAAAGTTTGAAAAATGTTCACATTCCATTATGTAATGGTATTCATCTCCAATAGTTATATTGTCACATTTTGTACATATTCTATTGACACGGTCAATATTATTCCACCGACCAGTTTCTATAGGTAATTTATGATTGGTAGTTCTGAATTTGCATAGGGTATAAATATCCTTGTCTTCTAAAACTCTAAAGTAATTTTCAAATTCGAAATTTTCCTTAAATATTCTATAATTCAATGCTTTTGGGGAGTGTTCAATTAGGGAGTACCAGCCCTGTTTAAATTGATCATGCAGGCGTAATTTGATACTCGAAATTAACCAATTAGAATTTGGAATATCTTGATTTATCCAAATACTAGAGTAGCCTGTTTCATCGAAAAGTTCTTTTAAATATTTAATCCAGACGGAGTGAACATTTTCTTCAATAGAAAGAGTGCATAAAAGTTTATATGATAAGTACGATAGTTTTGTTTCTTTCCCCAATAAAAGTCTGGCCCAAAATGACACCATCCTTATTTTTATATCAATTTCGATAGGAAATCGCCCCAGTTCCCCATAAATCATATAATTTGGTGTCGATGATTTTAATTTCAATAGTAATTTACAAAATCGTAATTGTATTTTTTCCAGACAATCAATATTTTTACTATATCCCCAAATTTCCGACCCATAAAGAAGTATAGGTTTAACCATTTTATCAAATAGTTCGAGTTGGCATTCAACAGATAAGTTATGAGTGCGTCCTCTTTTTAAAACTTCATACATAGCCTGTTTTGCCTTTTCTGCTTGCTTTGTGATTGCTTTATTGAAATTTCCAGTTCTGTTTAAAAGTATTCCGAGGTAATTAAATTCGTTTACAATTTCTATTTCAGATCCATTTAATGAAAAATGTATATCTACAAGAGGTCGTCCTCTAGAAAAAATGAAAATTTTAGTTTTTTCTGCATTTACTTTCAATTTCCATTTTTTGCAGTATTCTCCAAAAAACATTCAATTGAGCTTGTAGATCTTCGCGTGATTCAGCCATAATAACAGTATCGTCTGCATACAATAGAACGAAAAGTTTCAAATAAATATTTAAATTTTCTTCAATTTTTTCTGAAATTGTTTTAAGACCTGGTAGGTTTTCTTTTTCCAAGAAGCTTTGTAAATCGTTTAAGAACAATGCAAACAGAAAAGGGGACAGATTTTCTCCTTGTCTCACTCCTATATCACAAGAAAAGTAAGCTGATTTACAATTATTATAATTTATACAAGATTTAACATCATTATACATGTTTAAAATAACATTGTACATTTTCCCGTTTATATTGTTTAATAGAAGTTTATACCACAGTGCTACTCTCCAGACAGTGTCAAACGCCTTCTCAAAGTCGACAAACGCCCAAAATAATTTCTTCTTTTTACTTTTTAAAATTTCGAAAAAATAAAATAATGTAAAAATACTGTCTGTAGTCGAGTATGATTTCCTAAATCCGAATTGGTTTTCTTCTAACAAAAAAACTTCTTCTGAGAACACCCGTAGTCTTTCATTTAAAATAGCAGTAAACAGTTTGCCAAGACAACTAAGAATGGTAATTGGACGGAAGTTTTTGGGATCTAAAGGGTTGCCTTTATTCTTATATATCGGTTTAATACTCCCTATCAGCCAAATATCTGGTAAAAAGCCTGTTTCAAAAATTAAATTAAATATGTTCTCGTAAATTGGCAAGAACAGGCCCGATGTTGATTTAATATATTCGTTTATTATGTGATCTTCCCCACTAGCTTTATTGTTTTTGAGTTTCTTGATACAAGAAAGTATTTCTTCCTGTGAAATATAAGTATTGATACCCTCATTTAACTGTTCAAAATTAACATTATCCAAAGGTTCATGATTTAAATGTTCTTCCTCCCGAGTTGGCATATCGGGCGCCGTGTTTAAATTTTTTTAAAAATTGAATAAATCTTCCATAGGAATATCGGGTTGTTTTTTCTCCCTACCCCTGTTTAAAATTTTCCAATACTTCTTCGGATCAGATGTTTTTAGATTTGTTAACTCCTCCCTCATTTTTTTCCGGTAATTTTTACTATTCTTATCAAGTGTATTTTTATAATGCTTTTCAGCCTCCGTTACTTTTTGTTTAAGGGTTTCCGTCCTTTCCTTTTTAAAATTTCTTTTAAGTTTCCGATAGTTTTTTCTGGCAAATTTACATTCGTAATTAAACCAGGGTTTATCTCCCTTCGGTTTTCTGTTTAAATTTTTACGTTTATTTTTATAAGTGCCGAAGGTCGTTTGAGCACTGTCAACAAAGATATCACAAAGTTTTTTAACAGATGCGTTTATATTGTCTTTAGTTATATTTTCACTTATTGAATTTGTGAGCTCATTGTAAAATCCATTTAAATTTTCTTTATCTACATTGTCCTGAAAGGTTAAACATTTTTTATTGTCCCATTTTTTAATTCTCCCATCTATTGTGTGATCGGAGCTTTGAAATTGATCGTGGCCTGCGGCTTTTTCATTAAATTGAAGAGTTGCAACAAGGGGGGAATGGACATCAGAATACAAACGGGAAAAATCTACAACTTTAAAATTACAAAAATATTCAAAAAAGCATAGCGAACAAATATAATAGTCAACAACACTAGAGTTTCTACAAGTTAACCTTCCACTTTCTAGATAATCATCACCGATACGACCGTTCACAATAAATAGATTATTACCTCTACAAAGTTCTAGCAAAATATTACCTGATCTATTTTTACCAGCATCCATACTTTTTCTTTTTCGATCTATTTTTAGTGTGTCTAAAATTGCTAAATCGTTTTCTACAAATTGGGTAAAATAAACTTGATATTTGCTGTTGTATCCGAAAATATATTAAATTGTTTTTATTATAAGTTTAAATTACATGACTGTACTGGTTGTTGTACATAAAGATATAATCACTTCCTGATTCAAAAAAGAAATGTTACAAACATACACTATGAAACAAGACTTAAAGGGATATTGTCTACCAGCTGCGTAATTTTTTCATACCCAAAATTATTGTCGATTTCCGTACTAACCTTCATAAAATGAAGATTAAACACCGAATTATTGATGAATACGCTCCGAAACGTTGTTTTTTCGACTAAAAAAGCTGACCATCGTTACCGGAAGCTAATTAATTATGCACTGACCTGGGCGAGGCCAACTCTATTTATTTATCTATTTTTATGTCAGTAGCCCGGATGCTGCAGCATGGATATTGAGGTAAGTTTCTATAAAAGTTGAGGAAAAAAGCTATTTGCGAATCGATTGTATCTAAAAGACGTAGAATACATAATTTCTGTATCAGGAATAGATTTTCTTTGATGAAAACTACATGCCTTAACAGATTCAGCCGATATTTCCACGCTAACCATTGAAAACATTCCAGGAGGCACCCTATGGGGACAAGCTCAACTACGTATTTTCGATCGGAAATGTTTGCCGGCGTTAAAAATAACTAAATTAGTTTTTTTCTTCTTATAAGTTATGAAGTTGTTTCCCGAGATTTTGATACACGTGTTAAATTAATTTATTTTAGCCAGTTTACCGACAATATGAAAACAGAGACATACATGTAGAACACAGTGAAATACATGTCTGATGAAAACGAATGACGTAGCCAGTGTTGTTTTATTTGTTAATTGACTGGAATGTTTCAGAGAAATTTGGGCTGGATTAGAAACAAAAGAGACCTTACTTCTAGTTCCACAAGACAGTTGCTGCAAAATAATATGGGACTGACCATTTACCTTGAAGGGGGCTATGTCACGTTTTTTCGCCGTAGAAATGTTTTTTTCAGACGCCACAGAAATCATATTTTCTTATTTTCCGGCGAAGTGCCAATCTAATTAAAACAAGGTGAACTGTGATCTAATGCTCACTTAGATCCAACTATATAATAAAATCTGCCTGAAGAAACGAGCTCAGCTTGAGCATGCCCGGGGGTATAATTAGATCTAAAATAGGGAGCAAGCGCGTAGATCTAATTTTAATTAGATTGGCGAAGTGCTGGAATAATTTTTTTTCTTCAAAATTTTGTATATGATTATACTGTGAAAATGTCAAGTCAGAATATATTTTTTTCTCCTGTCCAGCCAAATTTTTTTCTTCAAGATTCAGAATCAAAATAATTTTTAGGAAAAAAAAACATAAAATTAAAATTGAATAGCTTGAGGGGTAAATTGATAAAAAAAAATTGCAAGACCAAAATGGTTCTCCCATATACCAACAAAAAACGAAATAAAACTGTGGTCATAAGAAAGTCCCACGAGAAAATCTTTCCTTCCAAAATAAGACTTTTTTTTATTTCTCTAAACTGAATTTGTGCAAACTATTTCACTTATAATGAATTATATTTCTTTTTTAAATAGAGCTCATTTTTCTAGATGAATGTATAACCATCTGTCTTTACTCTGTTTTTATTAAATCTCTTGTCTTTATTACAGGACTTTGATCGGATTGTCCTTGATGAGGCAGTGTTGGGGGTTGCTAGAATGTTTCGAGAGGAACTTGTAATAATGCCCCATGATGAGGATTACAACAGATCCAATAGGTATGCAGCCTACCGCCAGTATACCATTTGGGCACATGGCCGACTTGGAGCTGGGGTCAGACGTGTGATCCCAAGCTGTTGTACTTGGAAAATTAGGGACAAGTATCCTGATCTATATGGACAGTACAAGGGTTTCATTCCAAGACGATTTAATTAAAACTTGTTCATGAAATATTTTGTATTTTATCCCATATACCCTATAATGATAAAGTTTACCACTTGCTTCCCTATGGTCGGTGGTTGTCCGGGTACTCTGGCTTCCTCCACCACTAAAACTGGTCGCCATGATATAGCTGAAATATTGCTGAAAGTGGCGTTAAAACACCAAAAATAAAAAATAAATCAACCCTAATGAGTTGTTAATTTCACAAGTTGGTCAGTTGGAATTGTAAATTTAATTTGAAAGTTTTGCCATCTTATTATTATTTTTTGTTCTATCAGCACTGACAATTTCTTCTAAAATGGACTGACAGTCTTTTATATAATTCAAAACCAAACTTGGCAGAGATGTTTTCTATGAGGTCCTACACAAGAGTTGTTACTTTTGTGCAGATTCGTCAAAAAACATAGCCACCATGTGACTTTGAAAATTCTGATTGGTCGATTTTCAAGAAACTTCTTCTCAAGAACCACTGAAGGGATTGAATTGAAATCTGGTATATATGTTCCTATGAATGTCTTTAACATGTGTTGTTACTGTTTGCACCATTTGAAAATTCAAAATGGCCACCAGCTATCATTATTGTGCATTGGACAATTTGTAATGGCCATTATCCTGACTTGGGTACTTTTCTGCTCTAAATGTGCAGAACTTCTGTTAGACCAGGAAAAACAAAGAGTGACAATCTAAATTTATTTTATGCGACAATATAGTCAATTGTTTTGTCTTGGTCTTCAAATCTGGATTTCTGAGATGCTACAATATCATCCTGAGTTGGAGGTTGTGGAATTGGTGCAAGATGGACCGAGATTCTTCTGGGATCATCTACTTCCAACTGCACATGTTAATTCATTCCTTCATTATCTTGCTGTCTCATACAAATGATGACCCTTAATAGTCTTGGAACATAGGAATATGACTTGTCAGCTTTAACAGGCTGCACAGACCATCTAGCTGTCTTTTTGTTGTAACTTCTCTGCCACCTGAAGTAGAAAAATACATACAATGTAATTCACAAGAATAAAACAATAGAATTGAGATTATGATCTATGGAGCCCTAACTTTCAATTCAAGATGAATATCTCGAATGTATAGTGAATGACAAACTAAACATATCATTACAAGTCCACTTTATGAAGGATTTGAGTGATTTGTAGACAGATTTTAGGTTGTGGTCATCCCTCAAGAAGTTCTACGGCAGGCATCACGAGCTGGTCAATGGTTACAGGGTGTCTGTTACCCGAATCAGACCTGATCTTCATTTGTTGTTGATGTCTTTCCCTTCATCGGATAGGACTTCTACCGGACTTGACCATGGACAACACAGTGGGTTTGCGACTTTTGATTGACCCTTCTGAAGCCTATGATCAAATATCAGATTGCTGCCATAAATAATTACTGAGAAAAATGTTATGAACATCTTGAGACGAACGGATGGACAGAGGTAAAACAGTATACCCCCTCCCCCTTCCAGTAGAGCGGGGGTATAATAAAGCTCCTATGACATATGATCATGCATGGTTCTGTTATTAGGACAAAATTTCAAGTATGTAAGTTACAACTGAAACATATGAAATTAACATGACAAACCTTAGAGTGAAGTTGAGGCTAGGTTCAAAATCTCCATCGTCAGAATCATCACCAACATCACTGCCCTCTTCAGTAATATCTATTGAGAGACTGTAAGAATAAAAAATAATTGTTTATTACAGTGTATGTGTATAATATCGAAACAAATTTTGCTATATGGTTCTGATGTGCAGCTGTATAACGAAAAAGCTTTTCAAAATAATATTAAATCTATATACATGTATCCAGCACACATCTACACAACCCAATATAAAGAAACAAAATTACATCAAAGTTCCAGGAAAAAATTTGGTGCGCCAGACGTGCGTCAATTCTGTCCCAGTTTGGTTTCATTCCCGTAAGTAGCTAAAGAGGACTGGCCATTTCAGCTTGTGGATTGATGAAAATGTAACGATGACGCAGAAGCCAACATGATCCCTATATAATATAGCTACTAGTAGTATCACTATGCAAGCCACAATAATTAATAGGAAACTGTTATACGAGTGACTGTGTTGAACAATATTGACAATGTTACCTATAAACATAATGTAGAATATGTCTAATCTTTAACAAAATGAACATACTCAAATGGGTTCACAAATGAACTCGATTTCTCCAGTTTCATCCGTTTCGTTGAAATGTGATGGCTGCTCATTTCTTCTACTCTAGAATTACCTTGGTCAGAATATCTAAATCAAAAGTACAAATATCAATCACTACAAAATCACATTTGTCTGAAATTACCAGTTTTTGTAGTAATTTGCCTAAAAAATTTAGATAATTTTACAAAAACCTGCATGATTTTAACACAGACATGGGCCATCGGTCTACTGTTAAATTCACACACTGTGAAACATGCAAATTGCTATGGATCTTCACATTATTTCTTAAAAATCCTGTTTATAAATCATACTTACAAGATCCAAACTAAACAAGGGCAAAGCGTGGCGTATCCCCTTGCCTAAAAATTTGACCCGGTGACCTTGACCTTTGACTTTGAAAATCAATAGGGTTCCAGATTCTCTTAAGGACTAAGTATGTACCAAGTTTGGTCAAAATCCATTGAAGGATGTTGATTCTAGGGTGTTCACAAGGATGTTACGTGGTAAAATTTTGACCCGGTTATCTTGACCTTTGACCTATAAGGCTATGACCTTGAAAATCAATAAGGTTTCGGTATCTTAAGGACTAAGTATGTACCAAGTTTTGTCAAAAATCCATTGAAGGATGTTGATTCTAGTGTTCACAAGGATGTTATGCGGTAAAAAATTTAGGCTGTGACCTTGATCTTTGACATACGACCTTGAAAATCAATAGGGTTCCAGATTCTCTTAAGGACTAAGTATGTACCAAGCTTGGTCAAAATCCATTGAAGGATGTTGATTCTAGAGTGTTCACAAGGATGTGACGGACGGACGGTAGCATTACTATATCCCTTGGCAACTTCGTTGGCGAGGGGATAAAAAGCAGTTCAAATGACAATTCTTTAAATAGAAAGCCTTTATATGAAAAAAACATATTGATTTCCCTCTATCATGTCTATGTTGATAATTCTAAGATAGTAAAGTATAATTTTGGCTCCCTGAACTAAAAATTATGTCCAAAATTGTTGAAATGTAATAAAAAACTAGTTAATGTAATGTTTTTAGAATAGTCCAGAAATAAACTTGGTTTGCATAAGGAAATTGAAAACGATTTTCATTTAGTCATAGTCTAAAATATGCAGTTCAGGACATTTCAGTAAAATTTTATAGTCACATATATAGAAAAGTTTCTGAAACTTGCAAATTTCTATGGATCTTCATATTATTTTTTAAAAACCTTGTTTATGTATCATACTTACAGGATCCAAACTAAAAATGCTACTGAAATGACACTTATTTAAATGGAAAGCTTTTTATATAAAAGATACATACTGATTTTCCACTATGGTGATAATTCACAGACAGGAAGATATAATTTTGGCTCCCATAACAAAGTGTTATGTTCAAACTTATTGAAAAGTACTTTTAACCTTATTTATGTAATGTATTTCCAGTACCCAAGATATAAACTTGTTTGCATAAAGGAATTGAAAATGATTTTCATTTAGCCATGGTCTAAAATATGCATTTTAGGACATTTCTGAAATTTTCATTAAAATTTTGTAGTCATATATAAAAAAAAGTTCTGAAACTTGAAAATTTCAATGGATATTCATATCATTTCTTCAAAACCTTGTTTATAATTATATATTATACTTACAGGATCCAAACTAAAAGTGCAATTGAAATGAAGCTTCTTTAAATAGAAAGCTTTTATTTGAAAAATACATACTGATTTTCCATTATAGTGATAATTCGCAGAAAGTAAGGTATATACTTTTGGTTCCCAAAACTAAGTTTCATGTCCAAGTTGTTGAAATTTGATAAAATTAAAAGCCTAATTATATCAAAGAAATAAATTTGCTTGAATAAAAAGAACTTTATAGGGTTTTCATTAAGCCATGTACAGTTTCAATTCTTGCATTAAAAATGAATTGATTCGATTTTTTTTTTTAAATTGATAATAATAAACTGCATTGTCATTGATATCATTTTTGCACTCCCATTTCCCCTTTGCTGGCCTCTTAAAATTTATGTTTGTTTACCTCGCAAATACGGCCGTTTTATGCTACTCATTGACAATAATAATTTGCTGTTGCCAGGTGCAAAATTACATATATTGATTAATATCTACCGAAAATGATCATAGGCATCATCATAAATTCATAAAATATGAAAAACGATTGAGAAAAGAAGGCAACATGCTCGGCTTACCTATCAACAATAATCAAGCACTTCCTTGAGTTCGCTCCATCCAACGGCAACGGTCCAACTGATCCCCTACATATATCCTGCATTTGTTCCATTTGGAAGATACTTCACTTCTATTCCTCTTTATCTCTGAATCCGTCAAAGTCCGCTTTCTTCCACGCGTTGACAGTTTCTCTTTTGCCCAAGAACCACATGTTGTTTATTGTTTCTAAACAGTGCGCATGCTCAAGACGTGTTCGCATAGAAGGCCATATGAACAGATTTGAATATTGTCATCCGGACAATAATTCTGAAAACGATAGTTTTGGGTCTTTTTCGTATCTTTTGCAACATAACTCGGTGTTAATCTTCATTTTATGAAGGTAAGTACGGAAATCGACAATAATTTTGGGTATGAAAAAATTACGCAGCTGGTAGACAATATCCCTTTAATGTATAATTATGTATACAAATTATTGATCTTATATACTCTTCCTGTTCAAACTGAATAGTCTACATAGAATGTTGCCTGAGTGACATTGGCTACAATTTGATTTCGTCACGATTATAATTATCTATTCAGAAAATCCTTTGTTAACACAGTGGGGCACACAAAAACACCGATATTAAAATACAATCTTTTACAATACCGGTACGGCGGTGGGGTTTTTATTTCGAGATAATACATCTTGCTATTAACAACCTTGGGGAATTTGCATAGCCTTTTGAGCAATACATTGATGGTTTAAACTCTAGTTTTTATGCATTGAATAGCATATATATTTTATAAAGGAGTGGCGGCCTTCAGAATAGAAGGTCACCTACAATGACGCGGCATGGTACAGTATGGTGTTGTTAGAGGGATCTCAGGGAAAGGTTATTATAACGTTATTATATACTTCACCGAGATCGCCATTGTACTGTCCACATTTATCTTGTCCTTCATTCTTGTGGTACAATACAGTATGTGGTCTTTTTGAGTGGCAGCGATTCTGTGCTGGTAATTTACTGTTCGCTTATATATGTTGGAGATCCATTTATTAAGATTATTAAGAGGGGATGGTTTGGATTCCATTAACAGGTTTTTTCCCGCCCCACTTTTGTTCGTGTCCAAAACCAGGACCTGGATTTCCAACGTCATATGTCGTGGTCACAGGCGCTCGTGGCACGGATCACCCCCTTTTTCTAATTTTCAATAAAATTTCTTTATTTCTTTATTATTTCATCTCTTTTTCCTTATTTTAACTTGTTCGTGTCAATATTCATACAATCTTATGTTAACAACAAATTGCATGTATCGACACTATATGATCCTATATAGATACTAATAATCCACAAGGCATGCAACTCGGCAGGTTTAGAAATCGTACCCTGCTCGCTTCGAGTACATTTATTGCACCTTATTTCCATTATGTCATTCAAACTAGGACATGTATCCATTCCTAAAAGACGCATCTTTTTGCCCCTGTTTTTGTTTTGTGCATACAATAGCTCAGTTCTCCAGAATTTTAAGATTTTTACAAATTTATTGCCAAATTTTTCGTATAAGGACCCACGGCTGACGGAAGTGACGTACCACTGCATTAACTTCAACGATAGGGTCAGAAAAGTTCAAAAAAATTATCATTTAAATGTTTGGAACTTTTCTGACCCTATCGTTGAAGTTAATGCAGTGGTACGTCACTTCCGTTTGGCAATAAATGTGCTTATTCAACAAAATATAGATCGAAATAAAGAAATATACCCGGTTTGTATTTTTGAGGGTTTCATAGGAAAGGAGGTTTTTTGAGTAAAATGGTTTCACTTTCAATGTTGTCTGAATATCTATGCTTATCAAAATACAAGCCAATCTTTATGTCGTCGTATTTTCCGTCATTTCTTTGATCGTGAAATTGTTATAATTTTTTTTTTTTCAAAAATTTTGAATTACACACTATGTTTGCCTAATAATATAATGTAAAAACAATACTTTTGTTGTTTAATATTTTGAGAAATAATTAATTATATTAATCACCGAGATTGGTTTTGATTACTTCCGCGAGCTTCCCTATACCAAGCCATGCAATAATTATTTGTTGTTTTTGTGCGCAATTTTCTTTTTTTAACATGTAACAGCTATTATGTCAGGAAATTGTGCCATTAATTTTCATCGTTATCATTTTAATAAGATGTTGGTACTTTTTCGTTGTTTGGGGGAAATAAAAAAATTCTATCTGTTTCTCGGTCTTTCAGAGATATTCACAGGTCCTCTGAGGGTACTCTTGGGTAATATGGGGGTATTCTTTTGTATTCTTGTGTATTCTGTGGTATTCTGTGGTATTCTTGGGTAAATGTATGGATCGTAAATATGGATATGCACAAGTTAAATTAAGGAAAATGGGATGAAATAATAAAGAAATTTTATTAAAAATAAATATGTAAACAGAAAGTTGATTAATTCATAAATTAAAATGATTTTTAATACAATTTATTAAGAAATACCAATCACAATACCGTTATTTAGGTAAATACTTATTAGACAGATTTTTCTAAAAAAAAAATTGTCTTTTTAATTGATAACTGACTCAAGTTAGGCTAAATAAATGAAATGTGTTAATTAATTTTCATTAAAAAACATACATGACTTCTATAAATTTTAATTTCTTATCTAATTCTTATCTTTTTACGTAAAAATATGGTCAGGTTGTTACTTTCATTGAATGGCATCTCAAAATAGATGGCTTCACAGTAGATGCTCTTCCTGTATAATCAGTAATTGGTTACATCCTGTTTATTACAACTGACAGATTTACTACATGACCAACAATTTCAATCAGCCATCATCATCATAAAATACATTTTTTTAATCTTTATTTTACATGAAATTAAAAATATCATTATAAGAGTGAAGTCAATTCAAGCTTTTAGCTTTTATTTACTTTACAACTTTGAAATAAAAATTAATATGTTTTAATATTTAAAAAAATAGTAATTATTCATTTAAGTTTTATTTCATCAATGATCTTATTTAATATTTAGTAATTAATTGTGATAGTTTTTCTACACGATTCCATGTTTATATCCATGCCATGATGGTCTCAGATAGTTGACTATTTGTTCATAATAATTTATGGAAGGAGTTTGTTTCCAATGAATTTTTTTAATAAGTTTCATGATATGTAATAATTTCTATCATTTCATTAATATATATATTTGAGACATTAGTCCTTATTACGATATAGTGACATTTGTAGGTACATTTCACATTCTGAGTGATATATATTTACTTATTTATTAATAATCATCTATGATAAAGATATCGAGTCATAAATTATTGAAATAAATGGGTAATGTACAAGGTATGAATACAAATCCCCATGATGAAGATCAGGCCACTTGCACGGATTATTTCCCCAAACACCTTGCTGGTAACTTGTAAGGACACTCTTTACAGTTAATTACACTTAATTTTGATTTGTAGTGACATAACGATTCACCATTTAACGTCTCTTGATAGCTGTAGGACATAATTAACACTAGTACACATGTATATTTCACGGTCGTTTATTGTAAAGTAATGATAAGGTGTTAATTACCACTCAATTTATAGATAACTCACCTATTCTCCACTGAAGCCATGTGTATCCACGTGATAACTTCACCGCCTCAAGATGGTCGACTTTTGTTGTTAAGGGAAGTGACGTCACCCCGGAAAAGAGATCTGACTGCGGGTATTATATATACAAATGTATATACAAACAGAAGAATAGTTGGCGGCCATTTTATAGCTCAAGGGATATTATAAGTCCAGTGCAGGGCTAGAGTTGAAGAATAATCCTTCATGAATAGACCGGTAGGTGTTTGCATTACACAAAACTACTGATCAAAGGGAATTTGATTATTGAAAAAGTGAAGACATCACGTTTGTCGTGGAGTTTTGTTTTTAATCCTCCTCCGTTGTCGAATTCAAGGTGAAGGTCAATGTAAGAACAGACTGTGTCAGTATTATTCTTTACTTCAAGCTCATTTAGATATATGCGATGCAGATAATCACCGAATCGAGAATTGTTCAGTGACAGAACATCATCTATATAGTGGAAGCTGGAATTGATGGTCTGGGATAATTTTCTATCTTCATTCTTGAGAAGCTCTGGAAGGAAGTCTGCCTCATAAGCATGTAGAAATAAATCAGCAAGTAGCGGAGCACAATCCGTACCCATTGGAATACTAATTGTTTGTTGAAACACCAGTCCACAAAACAGGACAAACATGTAACATATGAATGATATCTCCTGTTTATATTTATTAATAGCTTTAGAATTGCTTTTGACACAGTAAAACCAATAAAAAGATATTGATACCTTTGTTTTCCGGTCTTTTTTGAGAAACATGTGACAAATTTTAACAACAGAGAAAACCTCTGATCTAATGCAAGAAACTAACAACTCTAACTACGCGGAGAAAACCAATGACTTATCGCAAGTAACTGACAAATATAAGTACGCAGAGAAAACCATTGATCTACCACATGTAGTTGACAACTCTCATGTGCACAAAATAAAATTCTGACTCACCAGAAATAACTGACACTGACCAACCACATGAATATAATTGAAAACGCTTAACTACGACGGAAACCACTGATCTACCTCATGGACGTAACTGATAACTCTAAATACGTGGAGAAAACCACTGACCTACCGCCAGTAGCTGAAAACTTTAAGTACGCAGAGACATCCTACGGCCTACTGCTAGTAACTGACAGCAGAGAAAACCCGGTAAAAAGGGCATATCACAAATAACTGACAACTCTACGTAAGCAGATATAAAAAAAATGGTTTACTGTTAGTCGATGTACGCCCAGATAAGTAAAAGCCAGTCTAAGAGTATGCGGAGAGGACCACCGATCTACTACCTGTAAGTAGCTGACCACTCTAAATACATACAGAAGACCACCGACATACAACATGTTAGTAGCTGACCACTCTATATACATGAGGAAGTCCACCGACCTACTACAAGTAAGTAGCTGACCACTCTATATACATGAAGAAGTCTACCGACCTACTACATGTAAGTAGCTGACCAATCTTGGTACATGCTAAAGACCACCGACCTACTACATGTAAGTAGCTGACCACTCTAAATACATGCAGATGTCCACCTACCTACTAAATGTAAGTAGCTGACCACTCTATATACATGCAGATGTCCACCGACCTACTACATGTAAGTAGCTGACCACTCTAAATACATGCAGATGTCCACCGACCTACTACATGTAAGTAGCTGACCACTCTAAATACATGCAGATGTCCACCTACCTACTACATGTAAGTAGCTGACCACTCTAAATACATGCTGAAGACCACCGACCTACTACATGTAAGTAGCTGACCACTCTATGTACATGCAGATGTCCACCTACCTACTACATGTAAGTAGCTGACCACTCTATATACATGAAGAAGACCACCGACCTACTACAGGTAAGTAGCTGACCACTCTATGTACATGCAGATGTCCACCTACCTACTACATGTAAGTAGCTGAGCACTCTAAATACATGCAGAAGATCACCGACCTACTACATGTAAGTAGCTGACCACTCTATATACATGAAAAAGTCCACCGACCTACTACCTGTAAGTAGCTGACCACTCTATGTACATGCAGATGTCCACCTACCTACTACATGTCAGTAGCTGACCACTCTATATACATGAGGAAGTCCACCGACCTACTACAAGTAAGTAGCTGACCACTCTATATACATGAAGAAGTCTACCGACCTACTACATGTAAGTAGCTGACCAATCTTGGTACATGCTAAAGACCACCGACCTACTACATGTAAGTAGCTGACCACTCTAAATACATGCAGATGTCCACCTACCTACTAAATATAAGTAGCTGACCACTCTATATACATGCAGATGTCCACCGACCTACTACATGTAAGTAACTGACCACTCTAAATACATGCAGATGTCCACCTACCTACTACATGTAAGTAGCTGACCACTCTAAATACATGCAGATGTCCACCGACCTACTACATGTAAGTAGCTGACCACTCTAAATACATGCAGATGTCCACCGACCTACTACATGTAAGTAGCTGACCACTCTAAATACACGCTGAAGACCACCGACCTACTACATGTAAGTAGCTGACCACTCTAAATACATGCAGATGTCCACCTACCTATTACATGTAAGTAGCTGACCACTCTAAATACATGCAGATGTCCACCGACCTACTACATGTAAGTAGCTGACCACTCTAAATACATGCAGATGTCCACCGACCTACTACATGTAAGTAGCTGACCACTCTAAATACACGCTGAAGACCACCGACCTACTACATGTAAGTAGCTGACCACTCTATGCACATGTAAGTAGCTGACCACTCTATATACATGAAGAAGACCACCGACCTACTACATGTAAGTAGCTGACCACTCTATGTACATGCAGATGTCCACCTACCTACTACATGTAAGTAGCTGACCACTCTAAATACATGCAGAAGATCACCGACCTACTACATGTAAGTGGCTAACCACTCTATATACATGAAGAAGTCCACCGACCTACTACCTGTAAGTAGCTGACCACTCTATGTACATGCAGATGTCCACCTACCTACTACATGTCAGTAGCTGACCACTCTATATACATGAAGAAGACCACCGACCTACTACATGTAAGTAGCTGACCACTCTATGTACATGAAGAAGACCACCAACCTACTACCTGTAAGTAGCTGACCACTCTATGTACATGCAGATGAACACCGACCTACTACATGTAAGTAGCTGACCACTCTATGTACATGAATAAGACCACCGACCTACTACCTGTAAGTAGCTGACCACTCTATGTACATGCAGACGATCACTGACCTACTACCTGTAAGTAGCTGACCACTCTATGTGCATGAAGAAGACCACCGACCTACTACCTGTAAGTAGCTGACCACTCTAAATACATGCAGATGTCCACCAACCTACTGCATGTAAGTAGCTGACCACTCTAAATACATGCAGATGTCCACCGACCTACAACATGTAAGTAGCTGACCACTCTAAATACATGCAGATGTCCACCGACCTACTGCATGTAAGTAGCTGACCAATCTTGGTACATGCTGACGACCACCGACCTACTACATGTAAGTAGCTGACCACTCTAAATACATGCAGATGTCCACCGACCTACTACATGTAAGTAGCTGACCACTCTAAATACATGCAGATGTCCACCGACCTACTGCATGTAAGTAGCTGACCAATCTTGGTACATGCTGAAGACCACCGACCTACTACATGTAAGTAGCTGACCACTCTAAATACATGCAGATGTCCACCGACCTACTACATGTAAGTAGCTGACCACTCTATATACATGCTGAAGACCACCGACCTACTACATGTAAGTAGCTGACCACTCTAAATACATGCTGAAGACCACCGACCTACTACATGTAAGTAGCTGACCACTCTATATACATGAAGAAGTCCACCGACCTACTACATGTAAGTAGCTGACCAATCTTGGTACATGCTGAAGACCACCGACCTACTACATGTAAGTAGCTGACCACTCTAAATACATGCAGATGTCCACCGACCTACTACATGTAAGTAGCTGACCACTCTATATACATGCTGAAGACAACCGACCTACTACATGTAAGTAGCTGACCACTCTAAATACATGCAGATGAACACCGACCTACTACATGTAAGTAGCTGACCACTCTATGTACATGAATAAGACCACCGACCTACTACCTGTAAGTAGCTGACCACTCTATGTACATGCAGACGATCACTGACCTACTACCTGTAAGTAGCTGACCACTCTATGTGCATGAAGAAGACCACCGACCTACTACCTGTAAGTAGCTGACCACTCTAAATACATGCAGATGTCCACCAACCTACTGCATGTAAGTAGCTGACCACTCTAAATACATGCAGATGTCCACCGACCTACAACATGTAAGTAGCTGACCACTCTAAATACATGCAGATGTCCACCGACCTACTGCATGTAAGTAGCTGACCAATCTTGGTACATGCTGAAGACCACCGACCTACTACATGTAAGTAGCTGACCACTCTAAATACATGCAGATGTCCACCGACCTACTACATGTAAGTAGCTGACCACTCTAAATACATGCAGATGTCCACCGACCCACTGCATGTAAGTAGCTGACCAATCTTGGTACATGCTGAAGACCACCGACCTACTACATGTAAGTAGCTGACCACTCTAAATACATGCAGATGTCCACCGACCTACTACATGTAAGTAGCTGACCACTCTATATACATGCTGAAGACCACCGACCTACTACATGTAAGTAGCTGACCACTCTAAATACATGCTGAAGACCACCGACCTACTACATGTAAGTAGCTGACCACTCTATATACATGAAGAAGTCCACCGACCTACTACATGTAAGTAGCTGACCAATCTTGGTACATGCTGAAGACCACCGACCTACTACATGTAAGTAGCTGACCACTCTAAATACATGCAGATGTCCACCGACCTACTACATGTAAGTAGCTGACCACTCTATATACATGCTGAAGACAACCGACCTACTACATGTAAGTAGCTGACCACTCTAAATACATGCAGATGTCCACCGACCTACTACATGTAAGTAGCTGACCACTCTATATACATGCTGAAGACCACCGACCTACTACATGTACATGTAAGTAGCTGACCACTCTAAATACATGCTGAAGACCACCGACCTACTACATGTAAGTAGCTGACCACTCTATATACATGAAGAAGTCCACCGACCTACTACATGTAAGTAGCTGACCAATCTTGGTACATGCTGAAGACCACCGACCTACTACATGTAAGTAGCTGACCACTCTAAATACATGCAGATGTCCACCTACCTACTACATGTAAGTAGCTGACCACTCTATATACATGCTGAAGACAACCGACCTACTACATGTAAGTAGCTGACCACTCTAAATACATGCAGATGAACACCGACCTACTACATGTAAGTAGCTGACCACTCTATGTACATGAATAAGACCACCGACCTACTACCTGTAAGTAGCTGACCACTCTATGTACATGCAGACGATCACTGACCTACTACCTGTAAGTAGCTGACCACTCTATGTGCATGAAGAAGACCACCGACCTACTACCTGTAAGTAGCTGACCACTCTAAATACATGCAGATGTCCACCAACCTACTGCATGTAAGTAGCTGACCACTCTAAATACATGCAGATGTCCACCGACCTACAACATGTAAGTAGCTGACCACTCTAAATACATGCAGATGTCCACCGACCTACTACATGTAAGTAGCTGACCACTCTAAATACATGCAGATGTCCACCGACCTACTGCATGTAAGTAGCTGACCAATCTTGGTACATGCTGAAGACCACCGACCTACTACATGTAAGTAGCTGACCACTCTAAATACATGCAGATGTCCACCGACCTACTACATGTAAGTAGCTGACCACTCTATATACATGCTGAAGACCACCGACCTACTACATGTAAGTAGCTGACCACTCTAAATACATGCTGAAGACCACCGACCTACTACATGTAAGTAGCTGACCACTCTATATACATGAAGAAGTCCACCGACCTACTACATGTAAGTAGCTGACCAATCTTGGTACATGCTGAAGACCACCGACCTACTACATGTAAGTAGCTGACCACTCTAAATACATGCAGATGTCCACCGACCTACTACATGTAAGTAGCTGACCACTCTATATACATGCTGAAGACAACCGACCTACTACATGTAAGTAGCTGACCACTCTAAATACATGCAGATGTCCACCGACCTACTACATGTAAGTAGCTGACCACTCTATATACATGCTGAAGACCACCGACCTACTACATGTACATGTAAGTAGCTGACACTCTAAATACATGCTGAAGACCACCGATCTACTACCTGTAAGTAGCTGACCACTCTATATACATGAAGAAGATCACCGACCTACTACATGTAAGTAGCTGACCACTCTAAATACATGCAGATGTCCACCGACCTACTACATGTAAGTAGCTGACCACTCTATATACATGCTGAAGACCACCGAACTACTACATGTACATGTAAGTAGCTGACCACTCTAAATACATGCTGAAGACCACCGATCTACTACCTGTAAGTAGCTGACCACTCTATATACATGAAGAAGACCACCGACCTACTACATGTAAGTAGCTGACCACTCTATATACATGCTGAAGACCACCGACCTACTACCTGTAAGTAGCTGACCACTCTATATACATGCACATGTCCACCGACCTACTACATGTAAGTAGCTGACCACTCTATATACATGCTGAAGACCACCGACTTACTACATGTAAGTAGCTGACCACTCTAAATACATGCTGAAGACCACCGACCTACTACCTGTAAGTAGCTGACCACTCTATATACATGAAGAAGTCCACCGACCTACTACCTGTAAGTAGCTGACCACTCTATATACATGCTGAAGACCACCGACCTACTACATGTAAGTAGCTGACCACTCTAAATACATGCTGAAGACCACCGACCTACTACATGTAAGTAGCTGACCACTCTATATACATGAAGAAGTCTACCGACCTACTACATGTAAGTAGCTGACCAATCTTGGTACATGCTGAAGACCACCGACCTACTACATGTAAGTAGCTGACCACTCTAAATACATGCAGATGTCCACCGACCTACTACATGTAAGTAGCTGACCACTCTATATACATGCTGAAGACAACCGACCTACTACATGTAAGTAGCTGACCACTCTAAATACATGCAGATGTCCACCGATCTACTACCTGTAAGTAGCTGACCACTCTATATACATGAAGAAGATCACCGACCTACTACATGTAAGTAGCTGACCACTCTAAATACATGCAGATGTCCACCGACCTACTACATGTAAGTAGCTGACCACTCTATATACATGCTGAAGACCACCGAACTACTACATGTACATGTAAGTAGCTGACCACTCTAAATACATGCTGAAGACCACCGATCTACTACCTGTAAGTAGCTGACCACTCTATATACATGAAGAAGACCACCGACCTACTACATGTAAGTAGCTGACCACTCTATATACATGCTGAAGACCACCGACCTACTACCTGTAAGTAGCTGACCACTCTATATACATGCACATGTCCACCGACCTACTACATGTAAGTAGCTGACCACTCTAAATACATGCAGATGTCCACCGACCTACTACATGTAAGTAGCTGACCACTCTATATACATGCTGAAGACCACCGACTTACTACATGTAAGTAGCTGACCACTCTAAATACATGCTGAAGACCACCGACCTACTACCTGTAAGTAGCTGACCACTCTATATACATGAAGAAGTCCACCGACCTACTACCTGTAAGTAGCTGACCACTCTATATACATGACGAAGACCACCGACCTACTACCTGTAAGTAGCTGACCACTCTATGTACATGCAGACGATCACTGACCTACTACCTGTAAGTAGCTGACCACTCTATGTGCATGAAGAAGACCACCGACCTACTACATGTAAGTAGCTGACCACTCTAAATACATGCAGATGTCCACCAACCTACTGCATGTAAGTAGCTGACCACTCTAAATACATGCAGATGTCCACCGACCTACAACATGTAAGTAGCTGACCACTCTAAATACATGCAGATGTCCACCGACCTACTACATGTAAGTAGCTGACCACTCTAAATACATGCAGATGTCCACCGACCTACTGCATGTAAGTAGCTGACCAATCTTGGTACATGCTGAAGACCACCGACCTACTACATGTAAGTAGCTGACCACTCTAAATACATGCAGATGTCCACCGACCTACTACATGTAAGTAGCTGACCACTCTATATACATGCTGAAGACCACCGACCTACTACATGTAAGTAGCTGACCACTCTAAATACATGCTGAAGACCACCGACCTACTACATGTAAGTAGCTGACCACTCTATATACATGAAGAAGTCCACCGACCTACTACATGTAAGTAGCTGACCAATCTTGGTACATGCTGAAGACCACCGACCTACTACATGTAAGTAGCTGACCACTCTAAATACATGCTGAAGACCACCGATCTACTACCTGTAAGTAGCTGACCACTCTATATACATGAAGAAGATCACCGACCTACTACATGTAAGTAGCTGACCACTCTAAATACATGCAGATGTCCACCGACCTACTACATGTAAGTAGCTGACCACTCTATATACATGCTGAAGACCACCGACCTACTACACGTACATGTAAGTAGCTGACCACTCTAAATACATGCTGAAGACCACCGATCTACTACCTGTAAGTAGCTGACCACTCTATATACATGAAGAAGACCACCGACCTACTACATGTAAGTAGCTGACCACTCTATATACATGCTGAAGACCACCGACCTACTACCTGTAAGTAGCTGACCACTCTATATACATGCACATGTCCACCGACCTACTACATGTAAGTAGCTGACCACTCTAAATACATGCAGATGTCCACCGACCTACTACATGTAAGTAGCTGACCACTCTATATACATGCTGAAGACCACCGACTTACTACATGTAAGTAGCTGACCACTCTAAATACATGCTGAAGACCACCGACCTACTACCTGTAAGTAGCTGACCACTCTATATACATGAAGAAGTCCACCGACCTACTACCTGTAAGTAGCTGACCACTCTATATACATGACGAAGACCACCGACCTACTACCTGTAAGTAGCTGACCACTCTATGTGCATGCAGAAGTCCACCGACCTACTACCTGTAAGTAGCTGACCACTCTATATACATGAAGAAGTCCACCGACCTACTACCTGTAAGTAGCTGACCACTCTATATACATGACGAAGTCCACCGACCTACTACCTGTAAGTAGCTGACCACTCTATGTGCATGCAGAAGTCCACCGACCTACTACATGTAAGAAGCTGACCTACCGCAAATCTGTCACATACATAGTGATGATAGTCTGTGATTTCATTGGTAGATGTAAATACAAATATCATATGATCGCGGCCACGACAGCACCTTTAACTAATATTCATCATAGGAATAAATAAGATAATGATATTATATATGTTTGAATGTAAGATCGAATAAGTTATTAAGATAATGTAAATGAAGGATACAATGTCACAGACCTCATATCTAGTTCTATCAAAGATTAAATCTTGTAAACTTGTAAATGATTGACAGTTTGATTTGATATTGATTTTAGTAAATTCTTCACAAAAGAGTTCATTAAGACCTTGTTTCTCTCCGATCGATTAACCTTGCTTCACTTCTCATGAATTGCACAGGAAAAAAGATATAAACTGAATTTATGTTGAGCAACGAAAGCAATAAACATATATCAATGTCTTAGGAATATAGCTTTACAACAACACAAATGATTGCTAACAAGTAATTCTGTTTCTTTTCTTTTAAAACAATAAGCTTCAAATCAAGTTGAAATTAATGGACCGCATTTTTTCTTTTGCATTTCCCTAAAAACGTGCACGTCAAGTTACGAAATATCACGATATGTGTCAGCAGAAATATTAACGTTGCTGTAGAAACCAATAAACAACATTGGTGTGAGACTAAATTCAACATTGTTTCCTCTATTTGAATTGTTAATAAAAAAAACTGGTCTTCATATCTTTTTAATTTATATTTGCACTAGTTGATGGAGTCATTTGTGTTTATCGTTACTTTGCGCCATTTCCAGATATATCATGGCTATCAGAGTTATTGGGGAGGGACAGTGTTGACAGATATAGCACACCGAGAGATGGAACTCTCTTCTTGTGTTTGGTCTCTTGAAACACTTGAGGTCAGTATCAGGAGGAGAACCCACGTCTGAAATGGTAGGCTTCTGTTCAAAGGATAACACCATGAACCAATTAGTCACCGAGGTACCTTTAAATTAGGTTTGGATAAAAGGACGTGTATGCAATACCACATGTCTACTAATAGATAACAAAATAAAAAACAGAAAATATCAAAGAACAGTTCCAAAATCGTAGAACCAAACACCCCTAACACACATATACATGTCAGCTCACTTTCCTGGCTTGGCATAGGCATTTCAATAAAAGGTGGAAGATTTAAACTAGTTTTAAGGGCCCAAACCGCCCTTCTCAGTGAGATGATGTGGTCATCCAAGTGTCTTCCTGATGTGAGTAATAATACCAGCCCTCGCATATAACCTGGTGAACAGTAATAATACCAGCCCTCACATATAGCCTGGCAAACAGTAATAATACCAGCCCTCACATATAACCTGGCAAACAGTAATAATACCAGCCCTCACATATAACCTGATGAACAGTAATAATACCAGCCCTCACATATAACCTGGCAACCAGTAATAATACCAGCCCTCACATATAACCTGGTGAACAGTAATAATACCAGCCCTCACATATAACCTGGCAAACAGTAATAATACCAGCCCTCGCATATAACCTGGTGAATAGCAATAATACCAGCCCTCACATATAACCTGGCAAACAGTAATAATACCAGCCCTCACATATAACCTGACAAACAGTAATAATACCAGCCCTCACATATAACCTGGCAAACAGTAATAATACCAGTCCTCACATATAACCTAGCAAACAGAGTAATAATACCAGCCCTCACATATAACCTGGCAAACAGTAATAATACCAGCCCTCGCATATAACCTGGCAAACAGCAGATGCCATTGTATCGTCTGGTAAACAAATAATCGTATATCTCGGGCATGTAGGTGCATGTACGTTAAAGCACGAAAGATCCGAACCATAAAAGCGCAGGAAAACGTATGCTGCTTGAACTGAACTATTTCCCTAGGGATAATAGTCATGATCAGTCATCAAAACTATTTAAACAAAATCAGCAATTGAATTTTTATGGGCAAAATAGTAATTTTATCTGCATTTAATTTTATATAGAAAATATATACTGAGGTATAATAATGCAAATTATACCATTCCCAGCTATTGATTAACTCTGACAAATTCTAGTTTCTTCCCATCTACACTTCGTGTTTGAAACTACTTCGATTTTGACAATAGAAATGCTCCCAGACATAGGCTATCCTGTTAGCTCCCAAAACTTTAAGTTATTTGGGATTCCAATCTTTCGATTTTGAGAGTACCTGATGAAGGTTATTCCAGAAACGCGTCGTGCGCCCTAGATTTGATATCTACGTTTTTATTACTATTACTGAGTCGATACCTCTGCTGGTGGACTATTAGTCCCCGATGGTATCATGCACCCAGTAGGCGGTGCTTCTATCACTGAATCAATACCTCTGCTGGTGGACTATTAGTCCCTGGTGGTATAATCCACCCAGTAGTCAGTGTTTCTATCACTGGGTCGATACCTCTGCTGGTGGACTATTAGTCCCTGGTGGTATCATCCACCCAGTAGTCAGTGTTTCTATCGCTGGGTCGATACCTCTGTAGGTAGACTATTAGTCCCTAAAGGTATCATCCGCCTAGTAGTCAGTGTTTCTATCACTGGGTCGATACCTCTGCTGGTGGACTATTAGTCCCTGGTGGTATAATCCACCCAGTAGTCAGTGTTTCTATCACTGGGTCGATACCTCTGCTGGTGGACTATTAGTCCCTGGTGGTATCATCCACCCAGTAGTCAGTGTTTCTATCACTGGATCGATACCTCTGCTGGTGGACTATTTGTCCCTGGTGGTATAATCCACCCAGTAGTCAGTGTTTCTATCACTGGGTCGATACCTCTGCTGGTAGACTATAAAGGTATCATCCGCCTAGTAGCCAATGCCTCGGCACTGACATGGTTTATTAGATATATTTATTTATGAAATATACAGTTCTTAAATAATGTAATTATTATTAAAACTAACGTTCTCTTCCCTAAGGCATAGGTGAGCTTAGCCGGTTTCGGCTAACCTGTTTAGGCGCTTTGGTTTTATTGCTCCCAAAACTTTAAATTATTTGGGATTCCAATCTTTCGATTTTGAGCGTACCTGATGAAGGTTTTTCCAGAAAAGCGTCGTGCGCACTAAATTTGATATCTACGTTTGTATTATGCTACTTTTGAAAGGCAGTTAATTGACAAATCATAAGTTCTGGGTTTTTTTTATTTGTTTGTTTGTTTCTTAATATTTTTTTCTTTTTCTTTCTTTTTTTTTCTTTTGTAAAATCTTTTCTTTTTTCTTTAGATGTATGTATAGTTTTGGTAGATTTCATATGGGCATCGATCTGATATATATTTTATTCTAACATAACGTCCTTCTTTCGCTTTGTAAACAAACGAGCGATTTATCGAATGGGTATAATCTCATTAGCACATGCGCTGGTGCACACATTTAAGCCAGGTAATAAAATAATTGAATAAAATTATTTATACTGTTGTTAATGTTTTAATAACATATATATTCACTGAAAATAATCAACATATCCAACATTAATAATATGCGACGTGCAATTAAAACATGCAAACACAATATTATTGTTACGGATGCTCCATCAATACGACTGATTTTCCCGTCGTAAATGTATATGTGACTGACTATTCCGTCGTAAGAGTACATGTTGATGAATTATTGTCTGTTCGAATTGGGAAGCATAAATTGGATGCGACATTGTCCGCAAGCCTAGATACGTTCGGGATAAAATAATAATATTCGCCAACTCATGTTAAAACTCAAAACACATTCTGGCTTCCATGATTTATTTCTTAATTGATCTCTGCCATATATTTAGGAGATAACAATACAGTTATCTCCATTGAGATAACAATACAGTTATCTTCATTTTAATGTAATCATGTGTATATATGTGCATTGCCACATTAATGACAAGATGACATAAGCGGTAATCAGCAAAAATTCTAAAAATATCTCATGCTATTTCAACCGTGAAATTGATACCGTGAAAATTACAGCATTGTCCAATCACAAACCAGGAATATTAAACAACTACATTAGAATAATTAATGCTATGTTGTAGATTGGAGGGAGATGGCGTTTATCATGTCAGAGCTTGTGCCCAAAGCAATCGCTCGTATTAGAGCAATGTATGCTTAATTCTGAACGCATGACCGCTCACTATCCTGGTTTGGTACGAATACTTCAATAAAAGTGGCGGGGTTAAACTTGTTTTTATGACGCACTTTTACCTGAGATAAAGGAATTGAACAAATCTGTGTTTTCACAATTATTGATCAAGTCTCACGAAACAACCATTATATTCTTAGATGTTCCAAAGCTACAACAATAAAATCACGATTCCTCAATAATTCGTGACTTCTTTGTCAACAAATTAATTATTTTTGTTATACATTAACTATTCAAAGGTAATCGATCTGTTATTTAATCTTCAAGGTTCGACAGTATAAGATTATATTTTTTTATAATTCACAGCATCATTTCTATATTAATGCTTAGTTATTTTGAATGCTATTGGATATAATCAGAATATTATTAGTCAAGACAGAAATCTTCCAATTAGGCAGAATATCAATTTCTTTTGCTTATTTATATACGATACCCTAAACGGATGAGAAGCCTTCTTTATTCTGATCTTTAGAAATTATACTATAAAGAAGAACTTATTAAAAAGCTAGTACATGAATAATTATATACGTAATTCTCTCCATATCAACCCCCAATGGAATTGTCATATTGTTTATTGACGCAATGATAAAAGTAGATATTCGATTTTTGCTTGATACTTTAGATTCAGTTGTAATGAAATCTTAAAACTGGAAAAAAAAATTCTATGTATACCTTGAATTTAAAATATATAGATCTAAGTAATTTGTAAAACGTGCTATCCATGTAAGTGATGATTAATAAAATGTAAAATAGGAAATACGGCACAGTCGGAACAGTTCCAAAAGACAGTAGAAAAATTGCAGAAAGAGGTGAATATATGCGATATTGGCTATGCAGCTTAAAACCATAGATTTTCTTGCTCCTATAGATTTTTAATCTTTTGACATTGAGCGTAACAGAGGAAAGTTATATAAGAAACACGTCGTGTACAACACCTTAGATATCTAAGATTGTATTGATTCAGGCTAAAACAGTGGTCTTTATAAAATGAACATAAAACACCCAAGTAAAAAGAGATAAACTATATGAAATAGAACAAAAGATCGAAATCACCAATACATGTAGCACATAGTCCCGTAATATCAAAGAGGTGTTCCCAAGGGTTAACATCTCATGTCCCATAAGGGTTATGTTTATGGTGTTTAACGCCACTTTCGATGATATTTCAGTTACAGTGTTGTTCCATAATTTACCGGCAAAATCCAAGATGGCGGCATTCAAGCGTAACGGGTGTCACAATAAATTACACTGTTGTATTTCATCCTGGGGAATAAATAAACATCTATTTTATGACAATGTAATTTTAAACCTTCTATTTTTAAAATAAGACCGGAAATAAACCTGTCGTCTGCTATGTTAGGGCAAAAAGTTGATATTTTAATCATGGCTGGAAAACGTAAACAGTTGTCAAATGACATCAAAAATGTGATCGTAGAAATGCGTAAGAGTGGTCATAAACTACAGGAGATTGCAGATACCTTGAATATTCCTAGAGGAACGGTTTCGGATGTAGTTATTCGTCTTAAGCGCAGAGGATCAGTGGAAAACAAGCCTCATACAGGACGTCATCGTTTGCTGGACGAGAGAGAAACAATGGGGCTTGTTAGGCTAGTTCGGAGCGACCGTAAGACCCCATTGAAGGAGGTGACAACCAGATTTAATGAAAATAGAGAGACTCATGTGTCTAAAAGAACAGTTCAGCGTTCCTTGTATCAAGAAGGATACAACAGGCGAGTTGTAAAGAAGAAAGTCAGGATCAGAGAGGTTAACAGGAAAAAGCGTGTGAAATGGGCCCGAGAAAAGCTTCATTGGAGAATTGAAGGTCAGTGGGACAGAGTTATATTTTCAGATGAAAGTCAGGTGGTCGTTGGAAACAATAATCGGATTTATATTTGGCGGAAAAAGGACGAGGCCGAGTCCAGAGATTGTGTTTGTCCACCGGCCCAGAGAAAACTTTCGGTCATGATCTGGGGATGCATATCACACTACGGTGTGGGGACAATTACGACAGTGAATGGCACGATAAATAGACATAAATACATTGAAATTCTCGAGGACAACTTATGGCCTGTGATTGCGAGACATTTTCCAGAGCAGGACTGTTTATTTCAGGACGACAACGCTCCCATACATCGGGCAAACGACGTTAAACACTATAAGGAAGAGAACCATATAAATTGCCTCGAGTGGCCTGCACAGTCACCCGACTTAAACGTAATCGAGAACGTGTGGCTAAAACTGAAAATACGATTGCAGCAGAGAGTTGAACGCACAGTCACCCGACTTAAACGTAATCGAGAACGTGTGGCTAAAACTGCTGAAAATACGATTGCAGCAGAGAGTTGAAGGGGGGGGGTTATGGTTTTTTTCTAAACAAATATTCTGATTCCCAATGTTACTGAAAAAAATATTCTGATTTTGGTGGAGGGAAAAAAAATCTGTTTCAGAGTTTTTGTCATGTATCCTAATGTTAAATTCTGGGAAAAAAATTCGCGCTTTGTGCGACAAAAAAAATAAATATTATAACTCTCATGTTGTCCGGAAAAAAAATTCTGAATGAAGCAAAAAACCATAACCCCCCATGCAAGTTAAATGGTCGGGTCCCTTAATGTTTTAATTTCAGAGAAGTTTTCACAGTATGATGATACATTTTCTTCCTCACTTTGTCATTCTCATTACAACAAATTTATTAACAATTCACAGTTCAGTGCATTGTTTGTGAGAAAAATTGTCGCAGTAATGATATCATATGGTTTTTAAAACTGTAGGCGAGGAAAAGAGAGACTTGTTTTTGAAGTATTTCAGTTTTAATAAAAAATATAGAGAATGATCGATTTAGATGTTGTCCCTATTGTTATAATTCTTTTAACTTTTTCTCTAGATCTGATGCAGCAGAGGAGAAATTGGCTCAAACCTCTTCATACTTGCAGGATTGTTTAAGTAAACAGTTGTTTATTGAAAAACATAAAGTTACAGGCCAGAATGTTGACATCTATACTTTTCAGATGATATTGCAGTTTGTCGTCAAAGCTTTTCAAAAGAGAGTTCTTTACTTTTACCTGAAGTTTATGACAGATATAAACTTCTCTTACATACAAATGACCTCAACATTGTTATTGACAGTGACAAAGATATGTCCAAATTGTTACACTTCACTCAATTGATATTTAATATGTTAAAATCTGTTCTTGACAGAGCTTTATTGTGTTATGTACCAAAAAAGAAAAACCTTGGTCGTCTGATATACAGAAATGATGCAGATGTTTTAGGAAGTTGCCATTCACTATTTTTGGCAAATCATCGCTCATCAAACCAAATTGCCCCGATGGAGAAAGAAAACTTAAAATTAACAAATAAAATTTCTTCTCTTATTACAGATGATTTAAAGAAGAACACAAAGCATGAAAGTCTTGAACATGCAGCACAAATTTTGAGAAATGTTATTAAATTGTATGTTTCAGACAGAATAAAGACTGACAGATTACCAGATATTGACAATTTTAATTGTAGAGATGAGATTTTTAAGATCCACCCTTTCTTGTGGAATTTTTTATTTAGATTTGTTGACAAGATTACAATTATTATGATAATGCTGCCTTGAAATATTGTATTAAATGTTACACAATTAAATAATCAAATTACCACAGGATTGTTTTCATATGCTGACTAGATGTTAATATAATGATATTTTAGTATCCCCTCACCTATGAAGTTGTAAAGTAATACAACCTCCTATCTGTGCATCCATCCACAGGGACTCTGATAACTATTTCTCACAAATATGCGCTCTCGGGCAATTTGATTTTTTCTACGAGATTGCCATTGCCCGAGAGGGGTTATAAAAAAACAATAGCCGAGGACAAAATATAAACCAGGGAAGCACAGAAACAAACCAACAACAACCAACCGATATAACACAAAAAAATCACAAACGCACATGAACAACACAAACTTCCGAATAATCTAAAGTGAACTCGGGTGATCCGGAAGGGTAAGCAATTCCTGCCTATTGCAATACATCTATGTGTGTCCATCATCAAGTCTGGTAGGACTCTAATCCGGAGAAGGGCAAAGGATCTAAAACAGCCTCAGATCATTTGTCATCTGGGTGCTGTCAACCAGCTCATGATGTCTGCTGTAGAATTTTTTTTCTAATTTTAAGAGTGCTTGGAAGGCCCATGGGATATCATGATAACCACTGAAAAAAACCAAAGTAACTTTGCAAAGAAGAGTTATGATTCAAAATTTATCTAATCTTACAAAAATGTTGCCTTTGAGGTCCCTTACAATGCAAGGTGCTGTGTCAATAGAAATAACTGAAATTATATGGATCTGCAATGTTATGGGATTTTTCTTCAAATTTGGAAAGCAAATTGAAGAAAACATAGAATTCAATATTTAACCAAACTTGCATATATATCAGTCACAAGATGCTGTGAACAGAAATAGGTGAAATCAGAGATATAATAACTGAAATTTGGTAATTTGCAGCTGAAATGATATATGGTTTTGGTTTCTTTAAAGTAAATTATTTAAAATTTTCACTCAAGTTTGTTAATTATTACTTTATCACAAACTTTTTCTGGCCCAGTCTGAGCAAATTCTTTCCAACTTATCCATTTTGTACTTTCCCACCAGACATGAATAAAGGTTTTTTTTGTTAAACAAAATTTATTAATATGATTTTGACAACAACACTATGGAAGCAATTTTTTTTTAATTTTTTGGTTTAAAAAAGGTTTTTTTTTAAACAAAATTTATTAATATGATTTTGACAACACTAATTTTCCCTCAAGTTTGTTAATTTTTACTTTATCACAAACTTTTTCTCGCCCAGTCTGAGCAAATTCTTTCCAACTTATCCATTTTGTGCTTTCCAACCAGCCCAGGCATGAATAAGTTTTTTTTTTTAGCATAATTTATTAATATGATTTTGACAACAACACTATGGAAGCAATTTTCACTTAATTCTGACCTTATCCACAAACTTTCTTTACACAGTCTGTACATTCTTTCCATATTTTTTAAAAGATATTTATTTACATTTCGGCCTTGAAACATATGTTCGAGTTCTTAAAACTACAGTAATTTTAGTCAACTGGAAAGGAAAATCCCGAGAGTACCCGAAAAGCACTTCATTTACGCCGCCTCGTCGCAATTTTCATCTTGACGGGTGCTGATTATAACTGACACAATCGTATCCCCGGTGATAAACCTTGCAACTTTCTGGATATATGTCACCCACGATAATAAATTGTGTATTAAAAGTAAGAAATTTACCAGCATATTCAATAATAAATTAAACAAAAGATGTTTTCTGTTGTCGAACAGGGTTGAGAAATCTTGAAGGTCCATTTTATGAGAGTCACTACTTGTATGAAAGTAAGAATACCGATGCAAAATTTAAACATTTACGTTCCCGAATATCCGTAGAAATGATCCTTTCAACAAAATATTACAAATAACCATAATCGAAGCTACAAAGCAACAAATTCCTGAGGCCGTCCTCTGACATCCATCACGTCAATATTTACGTCGAAAATCACGTGACAAAAAACGTCAAGTGAACTCTCCTGTGTCACTGGCTTCCCGGCTGTATAATGTCTTCTGTATTCGTCTAGTATACAAATAACAGTCTCATGGTATCTGATTTTTGTAGAACCAACCAACGGTAAAAAAAAAAGACTGTAAAATTCAACAGGTATTAAATTGTATTGCTTAAATATATCAAAGCGAATGATTTGTATTCTAATAGAGCTGATTGGGGTCGAGTTCAAGCACTTACAGTTTTAAAACAAGCATCAGCGGCAGTATATATGGAAAAAGTCCCTTTTTGTTGACGTTAACATCGTTTCATGCTTACTAGAACTAATGAGATGAATTTATTAAACGTTTGCTTGATTGAACATACTATTCCACTTAAATAGGTTGCACTCCAGTTATTTTTCAAACTGAGTTTTTTCAATACGATTTTCACAGACAACATCAGAGGAGTGACCGTTGAAGTCAATTTATTAAAAATTCGGACCTAATTATCAATTTTCCACCTGTTTATAATTAAAATTCTGTTAATTTTCTTTCCAATGATATTCAACACAATTATGTGTTCAGTGGGTGAATTAAAGTCACACATTTTGGCTTCTCGTCGCTTGACTAATAAGGCAAACATTTAGTTGTATACTATATTTATATATCAAACGTAATGATTGCAGGATAAACTAGGCGTGTTTAATGTATCGTAACAGATTTTAAAACTAGATAATTTCAACCTGAGTAAACCGTCTAATTCCAACAGTTTACTATACATTTAACATATGTACGTCATCTATCAATACCCATGTATCAACACAGGAAGTGAAATCTGTTGCATCTTGTTACGTTGTGTGGTGTTATTCTAAAATTCAAGTAAGAATTATTAGTGCTTATATACAGACACGCGTACACAAAATCCTTTTTTCTTGCTTTTGTACGCACAATGTAATGATTTATCAATAGCAGGAGTGGTGGATACCATTTTTGGGCACCACTGTTTTTTCTTTACTGGAGTAGAAGAGTGTTAGATCCACAGGCACTCGAATTCCGGACCCCCCTTTTTACTCATTTGGTCCCTCCCGCGATTATGGTATGGATCTTTGTCTGGAAGTATATCTTTGAACCATTTATCCATATTTTACAACATTTCGTGTTACAACTCTCTCGTTCTACTAACTTTTGTTTCTAGGTCCAGCTGCCGTATTACTTATATATACATAAAGGTATGAAACAATCGTCAAAATACAAAGAGGGAATCCTCGCTTCGACTCGATATTTTACAATAACGCGCCAGATTTAAAAAGGATCTTCGCTTGTCCTCGTCTCAAAAATGATTTCCCTTCATTCCTATCTAGTTTATACGTACGAACAACAAATATTTATTGACGAAATTCAAGTTTATTCTCGACGACACATCCAACTTTCCTCCACTCGTGCCCATTCGGGAGGTCAGTCGAACATATTTTGTTTCGCGCTATTTCATTGGTCGGAAAGATTTTCGGAACTTTGTTAGCTTGTTCTTCGCTATGCACGGCCAATCCATTTCGTATCGAGAGGCCTATTAAGCGGGAGTTTTAAATAAGAATAAAAGTGGAAAGTAAACCTTTTCAGCCAATGTGTTATATAGGCACCAGAAAAAAATGACGAACCTAGTGACATGGTAAGAATATTGTCTGAAATGAAAAAATGCACTTCAAACATAAATTTTGACGGATGACCATTTGATCACAGAAAAGATCAGAGAGAAAGGGACACTAGTTATCATAAAGCAAAAAAATCTCCTTTTTAGGCTTGTCAAAAAATAAAAATGAGTTAACGCTCCTCAACCCCTATCCCAGCAACAACAAAAAGACAGTGTACATAAGTAAACCCCTTGTAAATTGTAGCTTTCATAATTCCCCTCTTCTGCCTTAGAAACAGGTATATGTAAATATGCCTCAAAAGAAATTTTTGCATTAAAGGGATTAGTAAGTAAGTAAGTAAGTAAGTAAATTTTATTTAGAGTCGGTATATATACACATAGACAACAAATCAACATGAGCCCTTAAGTGCTCTTAAACCGACTATACAGATATAAACATAACAACTTATGTCAAGCACTACATAAAATAATAGCAATTACAGTACATTTAAACAAACATGCAAAATAGATGTACTATTGGCAATCACAAACAGCAAGCCATGTGGCAAGTGCCTCTCTAGACAGCTGTTTGCAATCACCAACAGCAACTCAGTAGCAATAAAAAAGCAAAAATATGTTAAGAATAATCAATGATGGAAAAACATTTTGTATTTCTTCTCTGTTTAGGGAGTTACGTGTAAAATTCCAACTGTAATGGCCTTTGCAAAAAACATGGGAAAGAACAAAATATTCTTTAATTTACATGGGGGGGGGGGGCATCAAAATTTTTTGTCCCTAGGCTCATCACAAATAATTAATGCCCCCCCCCCCCCCCCCAAAAGGTAATAAAAAAAAACAAGAAAAAAAAAACCCTCTTAATGCAATTTCTGATGCCCAGTTTTGATTTAAACAGTTAAAATAAGTAAAACATGCAGGTGTGCATTTTTAGTACTTCATGTTTCAATAAACCAATAAAAAAATACAACACAAATTTTGTCCCCCCCCCAAAAAAAGAGTACATTAGACCCAAAAATAATACGTGTCTAGGTACAAAAACATTTTTGTGAGTAATTACCCCCCCCCCTTTTTTTTTACATCCACAATTTTAGGTGTGTATTGTTCAAACCAGACTTTTTATGATATTTCTTTCAGCTATACAGAAAGAATTAAAGATCAAAATTTGTTGCGATACTCATGAAAAGTTCTAATTATGTTATTTATCTGAAAAATAGAATGGATATGGGTAAATGTACATCATGTATATTGTACATAAAACAAAATCCAACAACATACAAGGAAACAACCAGCTTCGCTTTTCTGCTTGAATCTTCAACAGCAAACCAATATATACCTAACAACATCATCTATTCTCCCCCACCCCCACCCCCCTTTCTCCAAAAAAAAAGAAGGAAAAAAAGTTCATCAACAGAGTCCTAGATTTAATCTGCCGTGTACTTCTCGTGCTTGTTCTTTGAAAGTTTGCCAAAATAACAGTATTTTTGTTGAAACTTGTATTCTTTTATTCTTATTTAAAACTCCCGCTTAATAGGCCTCTCGATACGAAATGGATTGGCCGTGCATAGCGAAGAACAAGCTAACAAAGTTCCGAAAATCTTTCCGACCAATGAAATAGCGCGAAACAAAATATGTTCGACTGGCCTCCTGAATGGGCACGAGTGGAGGGAAGTTGGATATGTCGTCGAGAATAAACTTGAATTTCGTCAATAAATATTTGTTGTTCGTACGTATAAACTAGATAGGAATGAAGGGAAATCATTTTTGAGACGAGGACAAGCGAAGGTCCTTTTTAAAACTGGCACGTTATTGTAAAATATCGAGTCGAAGCGAGGATTCCCTCTTTGTATTTTGACGATTGTTTCATACCTTTATGTATATATAAGTAATACGGTAGCTGGACCTAGAAACAAAAGTTTGTAGAACGAGAGAGTTGTAACACGAAATGTTGTAAAATATGGATAAATGGTTCAAAGATATACTTCCAGACAAAGATCCATACCATAATCGCGGGAGGGACCAAATGAGGAAAAAGGGGGGTCCGGAATTCGAGTGCCTGTGGTTAGATCGTGTCTCGGCTGATAAAAAATAATCCAATCCTTCATTATAACTATGGCGTTTTAAGCAATATATGGGGGTCGACTCATACAAGTGTACTTGGTTTTGGGACTCCTTTTTTCTGCTTTGGTCTTTGGACTCCATTTTTCTGTTTGGGTCTCGGGACTCCATTTTCCTGTTTGGGGTTTGGTACTCTATTTTTCTATTTGGGTTTTGGGACGCCATTTTTCTGTTTGGGATTTGGGACTCCATTTTTCTGTTTGGGCTTTGGGACTCAATTTTTACTATACATGCTATATCTACCAACATACTCAACTTTTCTATGATTACACTACTTGGACCATGTGATTTGACATACTACTTTTTCGTGCTAGTTTGTACTGGAACTTTTCCCATTGTCAATACATTTTAACTGTCGCTGAGGGAATTTGTTATCCTTATTGTCGATACAATATTTGCTTGTCAGTGACTTGCGACAGGTCGGTGGCTTTCTCCAGGACCTCCGGTTTCCTCCACAAATAAAACGGACCGCCACAAAATATAGCTAAAATATTGTTTAATCTGGCGTTAAACAGTAAAACGCTATCCTTATTGTCGTTTCATATTTATACTGGAAATACTGATATATTATCACAGTATTAGAAATACGTTTGACGTTGTTTGGTGTATCTTTTGTTAAAATTAATGATCACAATGAAACAGATGACAGCTGGCCATAACGACAGGACGTAAATAATTGATTCGTCCATGGATAATGAATGACACGCTTCTTACATAAACAGGACAAGTGGCATCAGCCTGACATTGACAAGTGTTTTAAGCATGTTAAAAGTGATCATTGGTTAACTGTTGTGGGGCAAATTTTCCATACGTAGACATTATCCATGATACCCCCTTGTCATTCTGGCACTCAAAACATCCGTCCATAAACCTGATTTATTGCTTACAAACTTCCTGACCTGGTGTTAAATATCAATCAATCAACTTAATACCAGATGTTAATGCCACTTATGTGTAGTACCGACAAAGGCATGAAAATGAAATACCATATCATACCACCCGCAAATTCCCACAATAGACAGAGAATAGTCCTTATAAGCGAAAGCTAAATAACGAGGTCCAATTTTACAGACCCAAATCTGACTCGGACATGGAATACCCAATCTTGGTGGTATAATGATGAGATAATAAACTTGATATTTGCTGTTGTATCCGAAAATATATTAAATTGTTTTTATTATAAGTTTAAATTACATGACTGTACTGGTTGTTGTACATAAAGATAGCATCACTTCCTGATTTAAAAAAGAAATGTTACAAACATACACAGTGAAACAAGATTTAATGTATAATTATGTATACACATTATTGATATTATATACTCTTCCTGTTCAAACTGAATAGTCTACATAGAATGTTGCCTGAGATACTAAAATTTTATTTCGTCACGATTATAATTCTCTAATAAAATATAATAAAACCTGTTGTTAACACAGTGGTGTACACAAAAACACCAATATTAAAATACAACCTTTTAATATACGGAGGTGGAGTATTTAGTTCACCAATATTAAAATACTACCTTTTAATATACGGAGTTGGAGTATTTATTTCACCAATATTAAAATACAACCTTTTAATATACGGAGGTGGAGTATTTATTTCACCAATATTAAAATACAACCTTTTAATATACGGAGGTGGAGTATTTATTTCACCAATATTAAAATACAATCTTTAATATACGGAGGTGGAGATTTTATTTCGAGATAATACATCTTGCTATTAACAACCTTGGGGAATTTGCATAGCCTTTTGAGCAATTCATTGATGGTCTAAACTCTAGTTTTTATGCATTGAATAGCATATATTTTTTATAAAGGGGTGGCGGCCTTCAGAATAGAAGGTCACCTACAATGACGCGGCATGGTACAGTATGGTGTTGTTAGAGGGATCTCAGGGAAAGGTTATTATAACGTTATTATATACTTCACCGAGATCGCCATTGTACTGTCCACGTTTATCTTGTCCTTCATTCTTGTGGTACACTGTAGTATGTGGGGTTTGTTTTTTTGAGTGGCAGCGAATCTTTGCAGGTAATTTATCGTTTGTTTATATATGTTGGAGATCCAATTGGAGACCCCTTTTTTCTTGTTCAGTGAGTTAGAAGTGATTAGTCGTTTTGTTGATATTAGTTGAATTGTTGACCATCATTGTTTAAACTTTCTTTTCATAATTTGTTCAAATGTAATATTAATCATAAGATTTAACTGTAAGAAAAAACAACATCACTTTAAAAAAAAACGCATATTAATCACTAAAGCTTCTGTCGAATTAAAAATTGGAAATATGTTGACTATTATTTACAAATCGGGGAACATCAGAGCTCTTTCTCTTTTATATGAATGCTGATTGACTATTTCACTAAATCATTGACTGTATTGATGCTGTATATTTGACTTCCTTGGGCAATAACATTTCGATATAGAAACCGGACATAGTGTGTTTTAATTCATACACTCACAGGGAACATACACCTCGAAATTGACAGTGAGGACCAGTTAAAAACGAAACTTTACGATTAAAAAGGTGATCTCAATATTCCCATTCTGAACTTACCATTTATTGATAGTAACATTCTAGCAGCACCTGCATATGAAGTATATATCTCTCAGTTGTTCCGACATGCAAGAGCTTTTGGTTCCTATAAATATATCCTTGATAGAGGGCGCTGCAAACAACGAAGCTACTGAACCAAGGATTCATATTGGTTAAATTGAAGCCATACCTTCGAACGGTTTACAGTCGCCACCATGACTTGGTTGACCGTTACGGAATATCTATGTCACAAATGACCGCGGATATATTCCACTTGTCGTAAGCGCTTCTCGATTAATGGATTCGGATAACCCCTTTGGTATCTTCAAACTCTTCTTATACAGGGGCGGATCCAGGATTTCAAGTTAGGGGGGTGCGCACTTAAAAAAATTGCGCCGAGCGGAGGAGTCGCGAAAATGTTTGGGGTATTTCGTGTGAAAAATCACGATTTTATGCCAAAAAATTATATTTTTCCCAATTTTAGGGGGGGGCGCGCGCCGGGTGCGCCCCCCCCCCCCCCCCCCCCTGTATCCGCCCCTGTTATATAGCCATTCAACTAAAAGGATAGTCAATTCTACTTGGTCATCTATGCCTGATGGAGGAGAACCTTAGTTTTAATAATACACATGTAAATACATAACATAAGAACTGTATATCTAAATAATAACAATATCTACAGAAATATTGTTAATGCCGCATAGCTGATCACAAGACACACGTGGACTAATAGTTTACAAGCATATGTATCGACCGAGTGATATCACTCAGGAATCCTAGTAATTTAATGTTATTTAGGAGCTAGAATAATCTTGGTCTTGATTATAATTACATTAGCCAGTAGTAGTTAATTAAACCAACTAACAAATGAACCATTTTAACTCTTATATGTTAAAGTCAATGTTACAGGCATGGTATCAACAGAGAAATATCCAACAACAACAGAGGGATACTCTACAGCAACAGAGGGATATTCTACAACAACAGAGGGATACTCTATAGCTACAACCCCTACTGATACAACTACAACCCCTACTGATACAACTACAACCCCTACTGACACAACTACAACCCCTACTGATACAACTACAACCCCTACTGACACAACCACAACCCCTACTGACACAACTACAACCCCTACTGATACAACTACAACCCCTACTGACACAACTACAACCCCTACTGATACAACTACAACCCCTACTGATACAACTACAGCTACAACCCCTACTGATATAACTACAGCTACAACCCCTACTGATACAACTACAACCCTTACTGATACAATTACAACCCCTATTGATACAACTACAACCCCTACTGATACAACTACAGCTACAACCCCTACTGATACAACTACAGCCCCTACTGATACAACTACAACCCATACTGATACAACTACAACCCATACTGATACAACTACAGCTACAACCCCTACTGATACAACTATAGCTACAATCCCTACTGATACAACTACAACCCTTACTGATACAATTACAACCCCTACTGATACAACTACAACCCCTACTGATACAATTACAACCCCTATTGATACAACTACAACCCCTACTGATACAGCTACAACCCTTACCGATACAATTACAACCCCTATTGATACAACTACAACCTCTACTGATACAGCTACAACCCCTACTGATACAACTACAGCCCCTACTGATACAACTACAACCCTTACTGATACAATTACAACCCCTATTGATACAACTACAACCCCTACTGATACAACTACAGCTACAACCCCTACTGGTACAACTACAACTACAACCCCTACTGATACAACTACAACTACAACCCCTACTGATACAACAACAACGACAACAGAGGGATACACTACACCAACAGAAGGATACCCTACAACCATTTTGACAACCACAGATGTAAATACAACAACCACTATAAACGGAAAACAGTCAACAAATCTTTCCAAAGAAGGTAATTATAATCATTGAAAAAGCAACAATTCTTATCACGCCATATTTTAGATACAATAAGATAGTAAAATACTACTAAATTGTTACTTAAGAGGGGCCATTTTTTCATTGCAGAAAGGGTGGTATTATAAGAGGGAGAGTACTGCAGAAAGGGTGGTATAATAAGAGGGAGAGTACTGCAGAAAGGGTGATATTATAAGAGGGAGAGTACTGCAGAAAGGGTGGTGTTATAAGACGGAGAGTACTACAGAAAGGGTGGTGTTATAAGAGGGAGAGTACTACAGAAAGGGTGGTATGATAAGAGGGAGAGTACTGCAGAAAGGGTGGTATTATAAGAGGGAGAGTACTGCAGAAAGGGTGGTATTATAAGAGGGAGAGTACTACAGAAAGGGTGGTATTATAAGAGAGAGAGTACTGCAGAAAGGGTGGTGTTATAAGAGGGAGAGTACTACAGAAAGGGTGGTATTATAAGAGGGAGAGTACTGCAGAAAGGGTGGTATTATAAGAGGGAGAGTACTGCAGAAGGGGTGGTATTATAAGAGGGAGAGTACTGCAGAAGGGGTGGTATTATAAGAGGGAGAGTACTGCAGAAAGGGCGGTATTATAAGAGGGAGAGTACTGCAGAAAGGGTGGTATTATAAGAGGGAGAGTACTGCAGAAGGGGTGGTATTATAAGAGGGAGAGTACTACAGAAAGGGTGGTATTATAAGAGGGAGAGTACTGCAGAAAGGGCGGTATTATAAGAGGGAGAGTACTGCAGAAAGGGTGGTATTATAAGAGGGAGAGTACTGCAGAAGGGGTGGTATTATAAGAGGGAGAGTACTACAGAAAGGGTGGTATTGTAAGAGGGAGAGTACTGCAGAAAGGGTGGTATTATAAGAGGGAGAGTACTACAGAAAGGGTGGTATTATAAGAGGGAGAGTACTGCAGAAAGGGCGGTATTATAAGAGGGAGAGTACTGCAGAAAGGGTGGTATTATAAGAGGGAGAGTACTGCAGAAGGGGTGGTATTATAAGAGGGAGAGTACTACAGAAAGGGTGGTATTGTAAGAGGGAGAGTACTGCAGAAAGGGTGGTATTATAAGAGGGAGAGTACTACAGAAAGGGTGGTATTATAAGAGGGAGAGTACTACAGAAAGGGTGGTATTATAAGAGGGAGAGTACTACAGAAAGGGTGGTATTATAAGAGGGAGAGTACTGCAGAAAGGGTGGTATTATAAGAGAGAGTGTACTGCAGAAAGGGTGGTATTATAAGAGAGAGTGTACTGCAGAAAGGGTGGTATTATAAGAGGGAGAGTACTACAGAAAGGGTGGTATTATAAGAGGGAGAGTACTACAGAAAGGGTGGTATTATAAGAGGGAGAGTACTGCAGAAAGGGTGGTATTATAAGAGGGAGAGTACTACAGAAAGGGTGGTATTATAAGAGGGAGAGTACTACAGAAAGGGTGGTATTATAAGAGAGAGAGTACTGCAGAAAGGGTGGCGTTATAAGAGGGAGAGTACTGCAGACAGGGTGGTATTATAAGAGGGAGAGTACTGCAGAAAGGGTGGCGTTATAAGAGGGAGAGTACTACAGAAAGGGTGGTATTATAAGAGGGAGAGTACTGCAGAAAGGGTGGTATTATAAGAGGGAGAGTACTATAGAAAGGGTGGTATTATAAGAGGGAGAGTACTACAGAAAGGGTGGTATTATAAGAGGGAGAGTACTACAGAAAGGGTGGTGCTATAAGAGGGAGAGTACTACAGAAAGGGTGGAATTATAAGAGGGAGAGTACTGCAGAAAGGGTGGTATTATAAGAGGGAGAGTACTACAGAAAGGGTGGTATTATAAGAGGGAGAGTACTACAGAAAGGGTGGTATTATAAGAGGAAGAGTACTGCAGAAAGGGTGGTATTATAAGAGGGAGAGTACTACAGAAAGGGTGGTATTATAAGAGGGAGAGTACTACAGAAAGGGTGGTATTATAAGAGGGAGAGTACTGCAGAAAGGGTGGTGTTATAAGAGGGAGAGTACTACAGAAAGGGTGGTATTATAAGAGGGAGAGTACTACAGAAAGGGTGGTATTATAAGAGGGAGAGTACTACAGAAAGGGTGGCGTTATAAGAGGGAGAGTACTACAGAAAGGGTGGTATTATAAGAGGGAGAGTACTACAGAAAGGGTGGTATTATAAGAGGGAGAGTACTACAGAAAGGGTGGTATTCTAAGAGGGAGAGTACTGCAGAAAGGGTGGTGTTATAAGAGGGAGAGTGATGCAGAAAGGGCGGTATTATAAGAGGGAGAGTACTGCAGAAAGGGTGGTATTATAAGAGGGAGAGTACTGCAGAAGGGGTGGTATTATAAGAGGGAGAGTACTACAGAAAGGGTGGCGTTATAAGAGGGAGAGTACTACAGAAAGGGTGGTATTATAAGAGGGAGAGTACTGCAGAAAGGGTGGTATTATAAGAGGGAGAGTACTGCAGAAGGGGTGGTATTATAAGAGGGAGAGTACTACAGAAAGGGTGGCGTTATAAGAGGGAGAGTACTACAGAAAGGGTGGTATTGTAAGAGGGAGAGTACTGCAGAAAGGGTGGTATTATAAGAGAGAGAGTACTGCAGAAAGGGCGGTATTATAAGAGGGAGAGTACTACAGAAAGGGTGGTATTATAAGAGGGAGAGTACTACAGAAAGGGTGGTATTATAAGAGGGAGAGTACTACAGAAAGGGTGGTATTATAAGAGGGAGAGTACTGCAGAAAGGGTGGTATTATAAGAGAGAGAGTACTACAGAAAGGGTGGTATTATAAGAGGGAGAGTACTACAGAAAGGGTGGTGTTATAAGAGGGAGAGTACTACAGAAAGGGTGGCGTTATAAGAGGGAGAGTACTGCAGAAAGGGTGGTATTATAAGAGGGAGAGTACTGCAGAAAGGGTGGTATTATAAGAGGGAGAGTACTACAGAAGGGGTGGTGTTATAAGAGGGAGAGTACTACAGAAAGGGTGGTATTATAAGAGGGAGAGTACTGCAGAAAGGGTGGTATTATAAGAGGGAGAGTACTACAGAAAGGGTGGTGTTATAAGAGGGAGAGTACTACAGAAAGGGTGGTATTATAAGAGGGAGAGTACTGCAGAAAGGGTGGTATTATAAGAGAGAGTGTACTACAGAAAGGGTGGTATTATAAGAGGGAGAGTACTGCAGAAAGGGTGGTGTTATAAGAGGGAGAGTACTACAGAAAGGGTGGTATTATAAGAGGGAGAGTACTACAGAAAGGGTGGTATTATAAGAGGGAGAGTACTACAGAAAGGGTGGTATTATAAGAGAGAGAGTACTGCAGAAAGGGTGGCGTTATAAGAGGGAGAGTACTGCAGACAGGGTGGTATTATAAGAGGGAGAGTACTACAGAAAGGGTGGTATTATAAGAGGGAGAGTACTGCAGAAAGGGTGGCGTTATAAGAGGGAGAGTACTACAGTATGGGTGGTATTATAAGAGGGAGAGTACTGCAGAAAGGGTGGTATTATAAGAGGGAGAGTACTATAGAAAGGGTGGTATTATAAGAGGGAGAGTACTACAGAAAGGGTGGTATTATAAGAGGGAGAGTACTACAGAAAGGGTGGTATGATAAGAGGGAGAGTACTGCTGAAAGGGTGGTGCTATAAGAGGGAGAGTACTACAGAAAGGGTGGTGTTATAAGAGGGAGAGTACTGCAAAAAAGGGTGGTGCTATAAGAGGGAGAGTACTACAGAAAGGGTGGTATTATAAGAGGGAGAGTACTGCAGAAAGGGTGGTATTATAAGAGGGAGAGTACTACAGAAAGGGTGGTATTATAAGAGGGAGAGTACTACAGAAAGGGTGGTGTTATAAGAGGGAGAGTACTGCAGAAAGGGTGGTATTATAAGAGGGAGAGTACTGCAGAAAAGGTGGTATTATAAGAGGGAGAGTACTGCAGAAAGGGTGGCGTTATAAGAGGGAGAGTACTACAGAAAGGGTGGTATTATAAGAGGGAGAGTACTGCAGAAAGGGTGGTATTATAAGAGGGAGAGTACAATAGAAAGGGTGGTGTTATAAGAGGGAGAGTACTGCAGAAAGGGCGGTATTATAAGAGGGAGAGTACTGCAGAAAGGGTGGTATTATAAGAGGGAGAGTACTACAGAAAGGGTGGTATTATAAGAGGGAGAGTACTACAGAAAGGGTGGTATTATAAGAGAGAGAGTACTGCAGAAAGGGTGGTGTTATAAGAGGGAGAGTACTGCAGAAAGGGCGGTATTATAAGAGGGAGAGTACTGCAGAAAGGGTGGTATTATAAGAGGGAGAGTACTGCAGAAAGGGTGGTATTATAAGAGGGAGAGTACTACAGAAAGGGTGGTATTGTAAGAGGGAGAGTACTGCAGAAAGGGTGGTATTATAAGAGGGAGAGTACTACAGAAAGGGTGGTATTATAAGAGGGAGAGTACTACAGAAAGGGTGGTATTATAAGAGGGAGAGTACTGCAGAAAGGGTGGTATTATAAGAGGGAGAGTACTGCAGAAAGGGTGGTATTATAAGAGAGAGTGTACTGCAGAAAGGGTGGTATTATAAGAGGGAGAGTACTGCAGAAAGGGTGGTATTATAAGAGGGAGAGTACTGCAGAAAGGGTGGTGTTATAAGAGGGAGAGTACTACAGAAAGGGTGGTATTATAAGAGGGAGAGTACTACAGAAAGGGTGGTATTATAAGAGGGAGAGTACTACAGAAAGGGTGGTATTATAAGAGAGAGAGAGTACTGCAGAAAGGGTGGCGTTATAAGAGGGAGAGTACTGCAGACAGGGTGGTATTATAAGAGGGAGAGTACTACAGAAAGGGTGGTATTATAAGAGGGAGAGTACTGCAGAAAGGGTGGCGTTATAAGAGGGAGAGTACTACAGAAAGGGTGGTATTATAAGAGGGAGAGTACTGCAGAAAGGGTGGTATTATAAGAGGGAGAGTACTATAGAAAGGGTGGTATTATAAGAGGGAGAGTACTAGAGAAAGGGTGGTATGATAAGAGGGAGAGTACTGCTGAAAGGGTGGTGCTATAAGAGGGAGAGTACTACAGAAAGGGTGGTGTTATAAGAGGGAGAGTACTACAGAAAGGGTGGTATTATAAGAGGGAGAGTACTGCAGAAAGGGTGGTATTATAAGAGGGAGAGTACTACAGAAAGGGTGGTATTATAAGAGGAAGAGTACTGCAGAAAGGGTGGTATTATAAGAGGGAGAGTACTACAAAAAGGGTGGTATTATAAGAGGGAGAGTGCTGCAGAAAGGGTGGTGTTATAAGAGGGAGAGTACTACAGAAAGGGTGGTATTATAAGAGGGAGAGTACTACAGAAAGGGTGGTATTATAAGAGGGAGAGTACTGCAGAAAGGGTGGTATTATAAGAGGGAGAGTACTGCAGAAAAGGTGGTATTATAAGAGGGAGAATAATACAGAAAGGGTGGTGTTATAAGAGGGAGAGTACTACAGAAAGGGTGGTATTATAAGAGGGAGAGTACTACAGAAAGGGTGGTATTATAAGAGGGAGAGTACTACAGAAAGGGTGGTATTATAAGAGGGAGAGTACTACAGAAAGGGTGGTATTATAAGAGGGAGAGTACTGCAGAAAGGGTGGTATTATAAGAGAGAGAGTACAACAGAAAGAGTGGCGTTATAAGAGGGAGAGTACTGCAGAAAGGGTGGTATTATAAGAGAGAGTACTGCAGAAAGGGTGGCATTATAAGAGGGAGAGTACTGCAGAAAGGGTGGTATTATAAGAGGGAAAGTACTACAGAAAGGGTGGTATTATAAGAGGGAGAGTACTACAGAAAGGGTGGTATTATAAGAGGGAGAGTACTGCAGAAAGGGTGGTATTATAAGAGGAAGAGTACTGCAGAAAGGGTGGTATTATAAGAGGGAGAGTACTGCAGAACGGGTAGTATTATAAGAGGGAGAGTACTGCAGAAAGGGTGGTATTATAAGAAGGAGAGTACTGCAGAAAGGGTGGTATTATAAGAGGGAGAGTACTGCAGAAAGGGTAGTTTTATAAGAGGGAGAGTACTACAGAAAGGGTGGTATTATAAGAGGGAGAGTACTACAGAAAGGGTGGTATTATAAGTGGGAGAGTACTGCAGAAAGGGTGGTATTATAAGAGGGAGAGTACTACAGAGAGGGTGGTATTATAAGAGAGAGAGTACTGCAGAAAGGGTGGCGTTATAAGAGGGAGAGTACTACAGAAAGGGTGGTGTTATAAGAGCGAGAGTACTGCAGAACGGGTGGTATTATAAGAGGAAGAGTACTGTAGAACGGGTGGTATTATAAGAGGGATAGTACTGCAGAAAGGGTGGTATTATAAGAGGGAGAGTACTGCAGAAAGGGTGGTATTATAAGAGGGAGAGTACTGCAGAACGGGTTGTATTATAAGAGGGAGAGTACTGCAGAACGGGTGGTATTATAAGAGGGAGAGTACTGCAGAAAGGATGGTATTATAAGAGGGAGAGTACTACAGAAAGGGTGGTATTATAAGAGGGAGAGTACTCCAGAAAGGGTGGTATTATAAGAGGGAGAGTACTACAGAAAGGGTGGTATCATAAGAGAGAGAGTACTGCAGAACGGGTGGTATTATAAGAGGGAGAGTACTGTAGAAAGGGTGGTGTTATAAGAGGGAGAATACTGCAGAAAGGGTGGTGTTATAAGAGGGAGAGTACTACAGAAAGGGTGGTATTATAAGAGAGAGAGTACTGCAGAAAGGGTGGTATTATAAGAGGGAGAGTACTACAGAAAGGGTGGTATTATAAGAGGGAGAGTACTCCAGAAAGGGTGGTATTATAAGAGGGAGAGTACTACAGAAAGGGTGGTATCATAAGAGAGAGAGTACTGCAGAAAGGGTGGCGTTATAAGAGGGAGAGTACTGCAGAAAGGGTGGTGTTATAAGAGTGAGAGTACTGCAGAAAGGGTGGTGTTATAAGAGGGAGAGTACTACAGAAAGGGTGGTATTAAAAGAGGGAGAGTACTGCAGAAAGGGTGGTATTATAAGAGAGAGAGTACTACAGAAAGGGTGGTATTATAAGAGGGAGAGTACTGCAGAAAGGGTGGTATTATAAGAGGGAGAGTACTGCAGAAAGGGTGGTGTTATAAGAGGGAGAGTACTACAGAAAGGGTGGTATTATAAGAGGGAGAGTACTACAGAAAGGGTGGTATTATAAGAGGGAGAGTACTACAGAAAGGGTGGTATTATAAGAGAGAGAGTTCTGCAGAAAGGGTGGCGTTATAAGAGGGAGAGTACTGCAGACAGGGTGGTATTATAAGAGGGAGAGTACTACAGAAAGGGTGGTATTATAAGAGGGAGAGTACTGCAGAAAGGGTGGCGTTATAAGAGGGAGAGTACTACAGAAAGGGTGGTATTATAAGAGGGAGAGTACTACAGAAAGGGTGGTATTATAAGAGGGAGAGTACTATAGAAAGGGTGGTATTATAAGAGGGAGAGTACTACAGAAAGGGTGGTATTATAAGAGGGAGAGTACTACAGAAAGGGTGGTATGATAAGAGGGAGAGTACTGCTGAAAGGGTGGTGCTATAAGAGGGAGAGTACTACAGAAAGGGTGGTGTTATAAGAGGGAGAGTACTGCAAAAAAGGGTGGTGCTATAAGAGGGAGAGTACTACAGAAAGGGTGGTATTATAAAAGGGAGAGTACTGCAGAAAGGGTGGTATTATAAGAGGGAGAGTACTACAGAAAGGGTGGTATTATAAGAGGGAGAGTACTACAGAAAGGGTGGTATTATAAGAGGAAGAGTACTGCAGAAAGGGTGGTATTATAAGAGGGAGAGTACTACAGAAAGGGTGGTATTATAAGAGGGAGAGTACTGCAGAAAGGGTGGTGTTATAAGAGGGAGAGTACTACAGAAAGGGTGGTATTATAAGAGGGAGAGTACTACAGAAAGGGTGGTATTATAAGAGGGAGAGTACTGCAGAAAGAGTGGTATTATAAGAGGGAGAGTACTGCAGAAAGGGTGGTATTATAAGAGGGAGAATAATACAGAAAGGGTGGTGTTATAAGAGGGAGAGTACTACAGAAAGGGTGGTATTATAAGAGGGAGAGTACTACAGAAAGGGTGGTATTATAAGAGGGAGAGTACTACAGAAAGGGTGGTATTATAAGAGGGAGAGTACTACAGAAAGGGTGGTATTATAAGAGGGAGAGTACTACAGAAAGGGTGGTATTATAAGAGGGAGAGTACTGCAGAAAGGGTGGTATTATAAGAGAGAGAGTACTACAGAAAGAGTGGCATTATAAGAGGGAGAGTACTACAGAAAGGGTGGTATTATAAGAGGGAGAGTACTGCAGAAAGGGTGGTATTATAAGAGGAAGAGTACTGCAGAAAGGGTGGTATTATAAGAGGTAGAGTACTGCAGAACGGGTGGTATTATAAGAGGGAGAGTACTGCAGAAACGGTAGTTTTATAAGAGGGAGAGTACTACAGAAAGGGTGGTATTATAAGAGGGAGAGTACTGCAGAAAGGGTGGTATTATAAGAGGGAGAATAATACAGAAAGGGTGGTGTTATAAGAGGGAGAGTACTACAGAAAGGGTGGTATTATAAGAGGGAGAGTACTACAGAAAGGGTGGTATTATAAGAAGGAGAGTACTGCAGAAAGGGTGGTATTATAAGAGGGAGAGTACTGCAGAAAGGGTGGTGCTATAAGAGGGAGAGTACTGCAGAAAGGGTGGTATTATAAGAGGGAGAGTACTGCAGAAAGGGTAGTTTTATAAGAGGGAGAGTACTACAGAAAGGGTGGTATTATAAGAGGGAGAGTACTACAGAAAGGGTGGTGTTATAAGAGGGAGAGTACTGCAGAAAGGGTGGTGCTATAAGAGGGAGAGTACTACAGAAAGGGTGGTATTATAAGAGGGAGAGTACTGCAGAAAGGGTGGTATTATAAGAGGGAGAGTACTACAGAAAGGGTGGTATTATAAGAGGGAGAGTACTACAGAAAGGGTGGTATTATAAGAGGGAGAGTACTACAGAAAGGGTGGTATTATAAGAGGGAGATTACTGCAGAAAGGGTGGTATTATAAGAGGAAGAGGACTGCAGAAAGGGTGGCATTATAAGAGGGAGATTACTGCAGAAAGGGTGGTATTATAAGAGGAAGAGTACTGCAGAGAGGGTGGTATTATAAGAGGGGGTGTACTACAGAAAGGGTGGTATTATAAGAGGGAGAGTACTACAGAAAGGGTGGTATTATAAGAGGGAGAGTACTGCAGAAAGGGTGGTATTATAAGAGGGAGAGTACTGCAGAAAGGGTGGTATTATAAGAGGGAGAGTACTGCAGAAAGGGTGGTATTATAAGAGGGAGAGTACTACAGAAAGGGTGGTATTATAAGAGGGGGAGTACAACAGAAAAGGTGATATTATAAGAAGGAGAGTACTACAGAAGGGGTGGTATTATAAGAGGGAGAGTACTACAGAAAGGGTGGCGTTATAAGAGGGAGAATACTGCAGAAAGGGTGGTATTATAAGAGGGAGAGTACTACAGAAAGGGTGGTATTATAAGAGGGAGAGTACTACAGAAAGGGTGGTATTATAAGAGGGAGAGTACTACAGAAAGGGTGGTATTATAAGAGGGAGAGTACTACAGAAAGGGTGGTATTATAAGAGAGAGAGTACTGCAGAAAGGGTGGCGTTATAAGAGGGAGAGTACTGCAGAAAGGGTGGTATTATAAGAGGGAGAGTACTGCAGAAAGGGTGGTATTATAAGAGGGAGAGTACTACAGAAAGGGTGGTATTATAAGAAGGAGAGTACTACAGAAAGGGTGGTATTATAAGAGGGAGAGTACTGCAGAAAGGGTGGTATTATAAGAGGGGGAGTACTACAGAAAAGGTGGTATTATAAGAAGGAGAGTACTACAGAAGGGGTGGTATTATAAGAGGGAGAGTACTACAGAAAGGGTGGTATTATAAGAGGGAGAGTACTACAGAAAGGGTGGTATTATAAGAGGGAGAGTACTGCAGAAAGGGTGGTATTATAAGAGAGAGAGTACTGCAGAAAGGGTGGCGTTATAAGAGGGAGAGTACTACAGAAAGGGTGGTGTTATAAGAGGGAGAGTACTACAGAAAGGGTGGTATTATAAGACGGAGAGTACTACAGAAAGGGTGGTATTATAAGAGGGAGAGTACTACAGAAAGGGTGGTATTATAAGAGGGAGAGTACTACAGAAAGGGTGGTATTATAAGAGGGAGAGTACTACAGAAAGGGTGGTATTATAAGAGGGAGAGTACTGCAGAAAGGGTGGTATTATAAGAGGGGGAGTACTACAGAAAAGGTGGTATTATAAGAGGGAGAGTACTACAGAAAGGGTGGTATTATAAGAGAGAGAGTACTGCAGAAAGGGTGGCGTTATAAGAGGGAGAGTACTACAGAAAGGGTGGTGTTATAAGAGCGAGAGTACTGCAGAACAGGTGGTATTATAAGAGGAAGAGTACTGCAGAACGGGTGGTATTATAAGAGGGATAGTACTGCAGAAAGGGTGGTATTATAAGAGGGAGAGTACTGCAGAAAGGGTGGTATTATAAGAGGGAGAGTACCGCAGAACGGTTGGTATTATAAGAGGGAGAGTACTGCAGAAAGGGTGGTATTATGAGAGGGAGAGTACTACAGAAAGGGTGGTATTATAAGAGAGAGAGTACTGCAGAAAGGGTGGCGTTATAAGAGGGAGAGTACTACAGAATGGGTGGTATTATTAGAGGGAGAGTACTACAGAAAGGGTGGTATTATAAGAGGGAGAGTACTACAGAAAGGGTGGTATTATAAGAGGGAGAGTACTACAGAAAGGGTGGTATTATAAGAGGGAGAGTACTGCAGAAAGGGTGGTATTATAAGAGGGAGAGTACTACAGAAAGAGTGGTATTATAAGAGGGGGGGTACTATAGAAAGGGTGGTATTATAAGAGGGAGAGTACTACAGAAAGGGTGGTATTATAAGAGGGAGAGTACTGCAGAAAGGGTGGTATTATAAGAGGGAGAGTACAACAGAAAGGGTGGTATTATAAGAGGGAGAGTACTGCAGAAAGGGTGGTGTTATAAGAGGGGGAGTACTGCAGAAATGGTGGTGTTATAAGAGGGAGAGTACTGCAGAAAGGGTTGGGTTATAAGAGGGAGAGTACTACAGAAAGGATTATGTTATAAGAGGGAGAGTACTACAGAAAGGGTGGTATTATAAGAGGGAGAGTACTGCAGAAAGGGTGGTATTATAAGAGGGAGAGTACTACAGAAAGGGTGGTATTATAAGAGGGAGAGTACTACAGAAAGGGTGGTATTATAAGAGGGAGAGTACTACAGAAAGGGTGGTATTATAAGAGGGAGAGTACTGCAAAAAGGGTGGTATTATAAGAGAGAGAGTACTGCAGAAAGGGTGGTATTATAAGAGGGAGAGTACTGCAGAAAGGGTGGTATTATAAGAGGGAGAGTACTGCAGAAAGGGTGGTGTTATAAGAGGGAGAGTACTACAGAAAGGGTGGTATTATAAGAGGGAGAGTATTACAGAAAGGGTGGTATTATAAGAGGGAGAGTACTACAGAAAGGGTGGTATTATAAGAGGGAGAGTACTACAGAAAGGGTGGTATTATAAGAGAGAGAGTACTGCAGAAAGGGTGGCGTTATAAGAGGGAGAGTACTGCAGACAGGGTGGTATTATAAGAGGGAGAGTACTACAGAAAGGGTGGTATTATAAGAGGGAGAGTACTGCAGAAAGGGTGGCGTTATAAGAGGGAGAGTACTGCAGAAAGGGTGGTCATATAAGAGGGAGAGTACTGCAGAAAGGGTGGTATTATAAGAGGGAGAGTACTATAGAAAGGGTGGTATTATAAGAAGGAGAGTACTACAGAAAGGGTGGTATTATAAGAGGGAGAGTACTACAGAAAGGGTGGTATTATAAGAGGGAGAGTACTGCTGAAAGGGTGGTGCTATAAGAGGGAGAGGACTACAGAAAGGGTGGTATTATAAGAGGGAGAGTACTGCAGAAAGGGTGGTATTATAAGAGGAAGAGTACTGCAGAAAGGGTGGTATTATAAGAGGGAGAGTACTACAGAAAGTGTGGTATTATAGGAGGGAGGGTACTACAGAAAGGGTGGTATTATAAGAGGGAGAGTACTGCAGAAAGGGTGGTATTATAAGAGGAAGAGTACTGCAGAAAGGGTGGTATTATAAGAGGGAGAATACTGCAGAACGGGTGGTATTATAAGAGGGAGAGTACTGCAGAAAGGGTGGTATTATAAGAGGGAGAGTACTGCAGAAAGGGTGGCGTTATAAGAGGGAGAGTACAGCAGAAAGGGTGGTATTATAAGAGGGAGAGTACTGCAGAAAGGGTGGTTTTATAAGAGGGAGAGTACTACAGAAAGGGTGGTATTATAAGAGGGAGAGTACTACAGAAAGGGTGGTATTATAAGAGGGAGAGTACTGCAGAAAGGGTGGTGCTATAAGAGGGATAGTACTACAGAAAGGGTGGTGTTATAAGAGGGAGAGTACTGCAGAAAGGGTGGTGCTATAAGAGGGAGAGTACTACAGAAAGGGTGGTATTATAAGAGGGAGAGTACTGCAGAAAGGGTGGTATTATAAGAGGGAGAGTACTACAGAAAGGGTTGTATTATAAGAGGGAGAGTACTACAGAAAGGGTGGTATTATAAGAGGGAGAGTACTACAGAAAGGGTGGTATTATAAGAGGGCGATTACTGCAGAAAGGGTGGTATTATAAGAGGAAGAGTACTGCAGAAAGGGTGGTATTATAAGAGGGAGATTACTGCAGAAAGGGTGGTATTATAAGAGGAAGAGTACTGCAGAAAGGGTGGTATTATAAGAGGGAGAGTACTGCAGAAAGGGTGGTATTATAAGAGGGAGAGTACTGCAGAAAGGGTGGTATTATTAGAGGGAGAGTACTACAGAAAGGGTGGTATTATAAGAGGGGGAGTACTACAGAAAGGGTGGGATTGTAAGAGGGAGAGTACTACAGAAAAGGTGGTATTATAAGAGGGAGAGTACTACAGAAGGGGTGGTATTATAAGAGGGAGAGTACTACAGAAAGGGTGGCGTTATAAGAGGGAGAGTACTGCAGAAAGGGTGGTATTATAAGAGGGAGAGTACTACAGAAAGGGTGGTATTATAAGAGGGAGAGTACTACAGAAAGGGTGGTATTATAAGAGGGAGAGTACTACAGAAAGGGTGGTATTATGAGAGGGAGAATACTACAGAAAGTGTGGCGTTATAAGAGGGAGAGTACTGCAGAAAGGGTGGTATTATAAGAGGGAGAGTACTACAGAAAGGGTGGTATTATAGGAGGGAGAGTACTACAGAAAGGGTGGTATTATAAGAGGGAGAGTACTACAGAAAGGGTGGTATTATAAGAGAGAGAGTACTGCAGAAAAGGTGGCGTTATAAGAGGGAGAGTACTGCAGACAGGGTGGTATTATAAGAGGGGGAGTACTACAGAAAGGGTGGTATTATAAGAGGGAGAGTACTGCAGAAAGGGTGGCGTTAGAAGAGGGAGAGTACTGCAGAGAGGGTGGTATTATAAGAGGGCGTGTACTGCAGAAAGGGTGGTATTATAAGAGGGAGAGTACTATAGAAAGGGTGGTATTATAAGAGGGAGAGTACTACAGAAAGGGTGGTATTATAAGAGGGAGAGTACTGCTGAAAGGGTGGTGCTATCAGAGGGAGAGTACTACAGAAAGGGTGGTGTTATAAGAGGGGAGAGTACTACAGAAAGGGTTGTGCTATAAGAGGGAGAGTACTACAGAAAGGGTGGTATTATAAGAGGGAGAGTACTGCAGAAAGGGTGGTATTATAAGAGGGAGAGTACTACAGAAAGGGTGGTATTATAAGAGGGAGAGTACTACAGAAAGGGTGGTATTATAAGAGGGAGAGTACTACAGAAAGGGTGGTATTATAAGAGGGAGAGTACTACAGAAAGGGTGGTATTATAAGAGGGAGAGTACTACAGAAAGGGTGGCGTTATAAGAGGGAGAGTACTACAGAAAGGGTGGTATTATAAGAGGGAGATTACTTCAGAAAGGTTGGTATTATAAGAGGAAGAGTGCTGCAGAAAGGGTGGTATTATAAGAGGGAGAGTACTACAGAAAGGGTGGTATTATAAGAGGGAGAGTACTACAGAAAGGGTGGTATTATAAGAGGGAGAGTACTACAGAAAGGGTGGTATTATAAGAGGGAGAGTACTACAGAAAGGGTGGTATTATAAGAGGGAGAATACTACAGAAAGTGTGGCGTTATAAGAGGGAGAGTACTGCAGAAAGGGTGGTATTATAAGAGGGAGAGTACTACAGAAAGGGTGGTATTATAAGAGGGAGAGTACTACAGAAAGGGTGGTATTATAAGAGGGAGAGTACTACAGAAAGGGTGGTATTATAAGAGAGAGAGTACTGCAGAAAAGGTGGCGTTATAAGAGGGAGAGTACTGCAGACAGGGTGGTATTATAAGAGGGGGAGTACTACAGAAAGGGTGGTATTATAAGAGGGAGAGTACTGCAGAAAGGGTGGCGTTAGAAGAGGGAGAGTACTGCAGAGAGGGTGGTATTATAAGAGGGAGTGTACTGCAGAAAGGGTGGTATTATAAGAGGGAGAGTACTATAGAAAGGGTGGTATTATAAGAGGGAGAGTACTACAGAAAGGGTGGTATTATAAGAGGGAGAGTACTGCTGAAAGGGTGGTGCTATCAGAGGGAGAGTACTACAGAAAGGGTGGTGTTATAAGAGGGGAGAGTACTACAGAAAGGGTTGTGCTATAAGAGGGAGAGTACTACAGAAAGGGTGGTATTATAAGAGGGAGAGTACTACAGAAAGGGTGGTATTATAAGAGGGAGAGTACTACAGAAAGGGTGGTATTATAAGAGGGAGAATACTACAGAAAGTGTGGCGTTATAAGAGGGAGAGTACTGCAGAAAGGGTGGTATTATAAGAGGGAGAGTACTACAGAAAGGGTGGTATTATAAGAGGGAGAGTACTACAGAAAGGGTGGTATTATAAGAGGGAGAGTACTACAGAAAGGGTGGTATTATAAGAGAGAGAGTACTGCAGAAAAGGTGGCGTTATAAGAGGGAGAGTACTGCAGACAGGGTGGTATTATAAGAGGGGGAGTACTACAGAAAGGGTGGTATTATAAGAGGGAGAGTACTGCAGAAAGGGTGGCGTTAGAAGAGGGAGAGTACTGCAGAGAGGGTGGTATTATAAGAGGGAGTGTACTGCAGAAAGGGTGGTATTATAAGAGGGAGAGTACTATAGAAAGGGTGGTATTATAAGAGGGAGAGTACTACAGAAAGGGTGGTATTATAAGAGGGAGAGTACTGCTGAAAGGGTGGTGCTATCAGAGGGAGAGTACTACAGAAAGGGTGGTGTTATAAGAGGGGAGAGTACTACAGAAAGGGTTGTGCTATAAGAGGGAGAGTACTACAGAAAGGGTGGTATTATAAGAGGGAGAGTACTGCAGAAAGGGTGGTATTATAAGAGGGAGAGTACTACAGAAAGGGTGGTATTATAAGAGGGAGAGTACTACAGAAAGGGTGGTATTATAAGAGGGAGAGTACTACAGAAAGGGTGGTATTATAAGAGGGAGAGTACTACAGAAAGGGTGGTATTATAAGAGGGAGAGTACTACAGAAAGGGTGGCGTTATAAGAGGGAGAGTACTACAGAAAGGGTGGTATTATAAGAGGGAGATTACTTCAGAAAGGTTGGTATTATAAGAGGAAGAGTGCTGCAGAAAGGGTGGTATTATAAGAGGGAGAGTACAACAGAAAGGGTGGTATTATAAGAGGGAGAGTACTACAGAAAGGGTGGTATTATAAGAGAGAGAGTACTACAGAAAGGGTGGTATTATAAGAGGGAGAGTACTACAGAAAGGGTGGTATTATAAGAGGGAGAGTACTACAGAAAGGGTGGTATTATAAGAGGGAGAGTACTACAGAAAGGGTGGTATTATAAGAGGGAGAGTACTTCAGAAAGGTTGGTATTATAAGAGGAAGAGTGCTGCAGAAAGGGTGGTATTATAAGAGGGAGAGTACAACAGAAAGGGTGGTATTATAAGAGGGAGAGTACTACAGAAAGGGTGGTATTATAAGAGAGAGAGTACTACAGAAAGGGTGGTATTATAAGAGGGAGAGTACTACAGAAAGGGTGGTATTATAAGAGGGAGAGTACTACAGAAAGGGTGGTATTATAAGAGGGAGAGTACTACAGAAAGGGTGGTATTATAAGAGGGAGAATACTACAGAAAGTGTGGCGTTATAAGAGGGAGAGTACTGCAGAAAGGGTGGTATTATAAGAGGGAGAGTACTACAGAAAGGGTGGTATTATAAGAGGGAGAGTACTACAGAAAGGGTGGTATTATAAGAGGGAGAGTACTACAGAAAGGGTGGTATTATAAGAGAGAGAGTACTGCAGAAAAGGTGGCGTTATAAGAGGGAGAGTACTGCAGACAGGGTGGTATTATAAGAGGGGGAGTACTACAGAAAGGGTGGTATTATAAGAGGGAGGGTACTGCAGAAAGGGTGGCGTTAGAAGAGGGAGAGTACTGCAGAGAGGGTGGTATTATAAGAGGGAGTGTACTGCAGAAAGGGTGGTATTATAAGAGGGAGAGTACTATAGAAAGGGTGGTATTATAAGAGGGAGAGTACTACAGAAAGGGTGGTATTATAAGAGGGAGAGTACTGCTGAAAGGGTGGTGCTATCAGAGGGAGAGTACTACAGAAAGGGTGGTGTTATAAGAGGGGAGAGTACTACAGAAAGGGTTGTGCTATAAGAGGGAGAGTACTACAGAAAGGGTGGTATTATAAGAGGGAGAGTACTGCAGAAAGGGTGGTATTATAAGAGGGAGAGTACTACAGAAAGGGTGGTATTATAAGAGGGAGAGTACTACAGAAAGGGTGGTATTATAAGAGGGAGAGTACTACAGAAAGGGTGGTATTATAAGAGGGAGAGTACTACAGAAAGGGTGGTATTATAAGAGGGAGAGTACTACAGAAAGGGTGGCGTTATAAGAGGGAGAGTACTACAGAAAGGGTGGTATTATAAGAGGGAGATTACTTCAGAAAGGTTGGTATTATAAGAGGAAGAGTGCTGCAGAAAGGGTGGTATTATAAGAGGGAGAGTACAACAGAAAGGGTGGTATTATAAGAGGGAGAGTACTACAGAAAGGGTGGTATTATAAGAGAGAGAGTACTACAGAAAGGGTGGTATTATAAGAGGGAGAGTACTACAGAAAGGCTGGTATTATAAGAGGGAGAGTACTACAGAAAGGGTGGTATTATAAGAGGGAGAGTACTACAGAAAGGGTGGTATTATAAGAGGGAGAGTACTTCAGAAAGGTTGGTATTATAAGAGGAAGAGTACTGCAGAAAGGGTGGTATCATAAGAGGGGGAGTACTACAGAAAGGGTGGTATTATAAGAGGGAGATTACTACAGAAAGGGTGGTATTATAAGAGGGAGAGTACTGCAGAAAGGTTGTATTATAAGAGGGAGAGTACTGCAGAAAGGGTGGTATTATAAGAGGGAGAGTACTACAGAAAGGGTGGTATTATAAGAGGGAGAGTAAGTACTACAGAAAGGGTGGTATTATAAGAGGGAGAGTACTACAGAAAGGGTGGTATTATAAGAGGGAGAGTAAGTACTACAAAAAGGGTGGTATTATAAGAGGGAGAGTACTACAGAAAGGGTGGTATTATAAAAGGGAGAGTACTACAGAAAGGGTGGTATTATAAAAGGGAGAGTACTACAGAAAGGGTGGCGTTATAAGAGGGAGAGTACTGCAGAAAGGGTGGTATTATAAGAGGGAGAGTACTACAGAAAGGGTGGTATTATAAGAGGGAGAGTAAGTACTACAGAAAGGGTGGTATTATAAGAGGGGGAGTACTACAGAAAGGGTGGGATTATAAGAGGGAGAGTACTACAGAAAAGGTGGTATTATAAGAGGGAGAGTACTACAGAAAGGGTGGTATTATAAGAGGGAGAGTACTACAGAAAGGGTGGCGTTATAAGAGGGAGAGTACTGCAGAAAGGGTGGTATTATAAGAGGGAGAGTACTACAGAAAGGGTGGTATTATAAGAGGGAGAGTACTACAGAAAGGGTGGTATTATAAGAGGGAGAGTACTGCAGAAAGGGTGGTATTATAAGAAGGAGAGAACTGCAGAAAGGGTGGTATTATAAGAGGGAGAGTACTGCTGAAAGGGTGGTGCTATAAGAGGGAGAGTACTACAGAAAGGGTGGTGCTATAAGAGGGAGAGTACTACAGAAAGGGTGGTATTATAAGAGGGAGAGTACTGCAGAAAGGGTGGTGTTATAAGAGGGAGAGTACTACAGAAAGGGTGGTATTATAAGAGAGAGAGTACTACAGAAAGGGCGGTATTATAAGAGGGAGAGTACTGCAGAAAGGGTGGTGTTATAAGAGGGAGAGTACTACAGAAAGGGTGGTATTATAAGAGAGAGAGTACTACAGAAAGGGCGGTATTATAAGAGGGAGAGTACTACAGAAAGGGTGGTATTATAAGAGGGAGAGTACTACAGAAAGGGTGGTATTATAAGAGAGAGAGTACTACAGAAAGGGCGGTATTATAAGAGGGAGAGTACTACAGAAAGGGTGGTATTATAAGAGGGAGAGTACTACAGAAAGGGTGGTATTATAAGAGGGAGAGTACTGCAGAAAGGGTGGTGTTATAAGAGGGAGAGTACTACAGAAAGGGTGGTATTATAAGAGGGAGAGTACTACAGAAAGGGTGGTATTATAAGAGAGAGAGTACTGCAGAAAGGGTGGCGTTATAAGAGGGAGAGTACTGCAGACAGGGTGGTATTATAAGAGAGAGAGTACTACAGAAAGGGTGGTATTATAAGAGGGAGAGTACTGCAGAAAGGGTGGCGTTATAAGAGGGAGAGTACTGCAGAAAGGGTGGTATTATAAGAGGGAGAGTACTGCAGAAAGGGTGGTATTATAAGAGGGAGAGTACTATAGAAAGGGTGGTATTATAAGAGGGAGAGTACTACAGAAAGGGTGGTATTATAAGAGGGAGAGTACTACAGAAAGGGTGGTATTATAACAGGGAGAGTACTGCTGAAAGGGTGGTGCTATAAGAGGGAGAGGACAACAGAAAGGGTGGTATTATAAGAGGGAGAGTACTGCAGAAAGGGTGGTATTATAAGAGGAAGAGTACTGCAGAAAGGGTGGTATTATAAGAGGGAGAGTACTACAGAAAGGGTGGTATTATAGGAGGGAGGGTACTACAGAAAGGGTGGTATTATAAGAGGGAGAGTACTGCAGAAAGGGTGGTATTATAAGAGGAAGAGTACTGCAGAAAGGGTGGTATTATAAGAGGGAGAATACTGCAGAACGGGTGGTATTATAAGAGGGAGAGTACTGCAGAAAGGGTGGTATTATAAGAGGGAGAGTACTGCAGAAAGGGTGGCGTTATAAGAGGGAGAGTACAGCAGAAAGGATGGTATTATAAGAGGGAGAGTACTGCAGAAAGGGTGGTTTTATAAGAGGGAGAGGACTACAGAAAGGGTGGTATTATAAGAGGGAGAGTACTACAGAAAGGGTGGTATTATAAGAGGGAGAGTACTACAGAAAGGGTGATATTATAAGAGGGCGATTACTGCAGAAAGGGTGGTATTATAAGAGGAAGAGTACTGCAGAAAGGGTGGTATTATAAGAGGGAGATTACTGCAGAAAGGGTGGTATTATAAGAGGAAGAGTACTGCAGAAAGGGTGGTATTATAAGAGGGGGAGTACTACAGAAAGGGTGGTATTATAAGAGGGTGAGTACTACAGAAAGGGTGGTATTATAAGAGGGAGAGTACTGCAGAAAGGGTGGTATTATAAGAGGGAGAGTACTGCAGAAAGGGTGGTATTATTAGAGGGAGAGTACTACAGAAAGGGTGGTATTATAAGAGGGGGAGTACTACAGAAAGGGTGGCGTTATAAGAGGGAGAGCACTGCAGAAAGGGTGGTATTATAAGAGGGAGAGTACTACAGAAAGGGTGGTATTATAAGAGGGAGAGTACTACAGAAAGGGTGGTATTATAAGAGGGAGAGTACTACAGAAAGGGTGGTATTATAAGAGGGAGAATACTACAGAAAGTGTGGCGTTATAAGAGGGAGAGTACTGCAGAAAGGGTGGTATTATAAGAGGGAGAGTACTATAGAAAGGGTGGTATTATAAGAGGGAGAGTACTACAGAAAGGGTGGTATTATAAGAGGGAGAGTACTACAGAAAGGGTGGTATTATAAGAGAGAGAGTACTGCAGAAAGGGTGGCGTTATAAGAGGGAGAGTACTGCAGACAGGGTGGTATTATAAGAGGGGGAGTACTACAGAAAGGGTGGTATTATAAGAGGGAGAGTACTGCAGAAAGGGTGGCGTTATAAGAGGGAGAGTACTGCAGAGAGGGTGGTATTATAAGAGGGAGTGTACTGCAGAAAGGGTGGTATTATAAGAGGGAGAGTACTATAGAAAGGGTGGTATTATAAGAGGGAGAGTACTACAGAAAGGGTGGTATTATAAGAGGGAGAGTACTGCTGAAAGGGTGGTGCTATAAGAGGGAGAGTACTACAGAAAGGGTGGTGTTATAAGAGGGAGAGTACTACAGAAAGGGTTGTGCTATAAGAGGGAGAGTACTACAGAAAGGGTGGTATTATAAGAGGGAGAGTACTGCAGAAAGGGTGGTATTATAAGAGGGAGAGTACTACAGAAAGGGTGGTATTATAAGAGGGAGAGTACTACAGAAAGGGTGGTATTATAAGAGGGAGAGTACTACAGAAAGGGTGGTATAATAAGAGGGAGAGTACTACAGAAAGGGTGGTATTATAAGAGGGAGAGTACTACAGAAAGGGTGGCGTTATAAGAGGGAGAGTACTACAGAAAGGGTGGTATTATAAGAGGGAGAGTACTTCAGAAAGGTTGGTATTATAAGAGGAAGAGTGCTGCAGAAAGGGTGGTATAATAAGAGGGAGAGTACAACAGAAAGGGTGGTATTATAAGAGGGAGAGTACTACAGAAAGGGTGGTATTATAAGAGAGAGAGTACTACAGAAAGGGTGGTATTATAAGAGGGAGAGTACTACAGAAAGGGTGGTATTATAAGAGGGAGAGTACTACAGAAAGGGTGGTATTATAAGAGGGAGAGTACTACAGAAAGGGTGGTATTATAAGAGGAAGAGTACTGCAGAAAGGGTGGTATCATAAGAGGGGGAGTACTACAGAAAGGGTGGTATTATAAGAGGGAGAGTACTACAGAAAGGGTGGTATTATAAGAGGGAGAGTACTGCAGAAAGGTTGGTATTATAAGAGGGAGAGTACTACAGAAAGGGTGGTATTATAAGAGGGAGGGTACTTCAGAAAGGTTGGTATTATAAGAGGAAGAGTACTGCAGAAAGGGTGGTATCATAAGAGGGGGAGTACTACAGAAAGGGTGGTATTATAAGAGGGAGAGTACTACAGAAAGGGTGGTATTATAAGAGGGAGAGTACTTCAGAAAGGTTGGTATTATAAGAGGAAGAGTACTGCAGAAAGGGTGGTATTATAAGAGGGAGAGTACTACTGAAAGGGTGGTATTATAAGAGGGAGAGTACTACAGAAAGGGTGGTATTATAAGAGGGAGAGTAAGTACTACAGAAAGGGTGGTATTATAAGAGGGAGAGTACTACAGAAAGGGTGGTATTATAAGAGGGAGAGTAAGTACTACAGAAAGGGTGGTATTATAAGAGGGAGAGTACTACAGAAAGGGTGGTATTATAAAAGGGAGAGTACTACAGAAAGGGTGGTATTATAAAAGGGAGAGTACTACAGAAAGGGTGGCGTTATAAGAGGGAGAGTACTGCAGAAAGGGTGGTATTATAAGAGGGAGAGTACTACAGAAAGGGTGGTATTATAAGAGGGAGAGTAAGTACTACAGAAAGGGTAGTATTATAAGAGGGGGAGTACTACAGAAAGGGTGGGATTATAAGAGGGAGAGTACTACAGAAAAGGTGGTATTATAAGAGGGAGAGTACTACAGAAAGGGTGGTATTATAAGAGGGAGAGTACTACAGAAAGGGTGGCGTTATAAGAGGGAGAGTACTGCAGAAAGGGTGGTATTATAAGAGGGAGAGTACTACAGAAAGGGTGGTATTATAAGAGGGAGAGTACTACAGAAAGGGTGGTATTATAAGAGGGAGAGTACTACAGAAAGGGTGGTATTATAAGAGGGAGAGTACTGCAGAAAGGGTGGTATTATAAGAGAGAGAGTACTGCAGAAAGGGTGGCGTTATAAGAGGGAGAGTAATGCAGACAGGGTGGTATTATAAGAGAGAGTGTACTACAGAAAGGGTGGTATTATAAGAGAGAGAGTACTGCAGAAAGGGTGGCGTTATAAGAGGGAGAGTACTGCAGACAGGGTGGTATTATAAGAGGGAGAGTACTGCAGAAAGGGTGGTATTATAAGAAGGAGAGTACTGCAGAAAGGGTGGTGTTATAAGAGGGAGAGTACTACAGAAAGGGTGGTATTATAAGAGGGAGAGTATTACAGAAAGGGTGGTATTATAAGAGGGAGAGTACTACAGAAAGGGTGGTATTATAAGAGGGAGAGTACTACAGAAAGGGTGGTATTATAAGAGAGAGAGTACTGCAGAAAGGGTGGCGTTATAAGAGGGAGAGTACTGCAGACAGGGTGGTATTATAAGAGGGAGAGTACTACAGAAAGGGTGGTATTATAAGAGGGAGAGTACTGCAGAAAGGGTGGCGTTATAAGAGGGCGAGTACTGCAGAAAGGGTGGTATTATAAGAGGGAGAGTACTGCAGAAAGGGTGGTATTATAAGAGGGAGAGTACTATAGAAAGGGTGGTATTATAAGAGGGAGAGTACTACAGAAAGGGTGGTATTATAAGAGGGAGAGTACTACAGAAAGGGTGGTATTATAAGAGGGAGAGTACTGCTGAAAGGGTGGTGCTATAAGAGGGAGAGGACTACAGAAAGGGTGGTATTATAAGAGGGAGAGTACTGCAGAAAGGGTGGTATTATAAGAGGGAGAGTACTACAGAAAGGGTGGTATTATAGGAGGGAGGGTACTACAGAAAGGGTGGTATTATAAGAGGGAGAGTACTGCAGAAAGGGTGGTATTATAAGAGGAAAAGTACTGCAGAAAGGGTGGTATTATAAGAGGGAGAATACTGCAGAACGGGTGGTATTATAAGAGGGAGAGTACTGCAGAAAGGGTGGTATTATAAGAGGGAGAGTACTGCAGAAAGGGTGGCGTTATAAGAGGGAGAGTACAGCAGAAAGGGTGGTATTATAAGAGGGAGAGTACTGCAGAAAGGGTGGTTTTATAAGAGGGAGAGTACTACAGAAAGGGTGGTATTATAAGAGGGAGAGTACTACAGAAAGGGTGGTATTATAAGAGGGAGAGTACTACAGAAAGGGTGGTATTATAAGAGGGAGAGTACTGCAGAAAGGGTGGTGCTATAAGAGGGAGAGTACTACAGAAAGGGTGGTGTTATAAGAGGGAGAGTACTGCAGAAAGGGTGGTGCTATAAGAGGGAGAGTACTACAGAAAGGGTGGTATTATAAGAGGGAGAGTACTACAGAAAGGGTGGTATTATAAGAGGGAGAGTACTACAGAAAGGGTGGTATTATAAGAGGGAGAGTACTGCAGAAAGGGTGGTATTATAAGAGGGAGAGTACTACAGAAAGGGTGGTATTATAAGAGGGAGAGTACTACAGAAAGGGTGGTATTATAAGAGGGAGAGTACTACAGAAAGGGTGGTATTATAAGAGGGCGATTACTGCAGAAAGGGTGGTATTATAAGAGGAAGAGTACTGCAGAAAGGGTGGTATTATAAGAGGGAGATTACTGCAGAAAGGGTGGTATTATAAGAGGGAGAGTACTACAGAAAGGGTGGTATTATAAGAGGGAGAGTACTGCAGAAAGGTTGGTATTATAAGAGGGAGAGTACTACAGAAAGGGTGGTATTATAAGAGGGAGGGTACTTCAGAAAGGTTGGTATTATAAGAGGAAGAGTACTGCAGAAAGGGTGGTATCATAAGAGGGGGAGTACTACAGAAAGGGTGGTATTATAAGAGGGAGAGTACTACAGAAAGGGTGGTATTATAAGAGGGAGAGTACTTCAGAAAGGTTGGTATTATAAGAGGAAGAGTACTGCAGAAAGGGTGGTATTATAAGAGGGAGAGTACTACTGAAAGGGTGGTATTATAAGAGGGAGAGTACTACAGAAAGGGTGGTATTATAAGAGGGAGAGTAAGTACTACAGAAAGGGTGGTATTATAAGAGGGAGAGTACTACAGAAAGGGTGGTATTATAAGAGGGAGAGTAAGTACTACAGAAAGGGTGGTATTATAAGAGGGAGAGTACTACAGAAAGGGTGGTATTATAAAAGGGAGAGTACTACAGAAAGGGTGGTATTATAAAAGGGAGAGTACTACAGAAAGGGTGGCGTTATAAGAGGGAGAGTACTGCAGAAAGGGTGGTATTATAAGAGGGAGAGTACTACAGAAAGGGTGGTATTATAAGAGGGAGAGTAAGTACTACAGAAAGGGTAGTATTATAAGAGGGGGAGTACTACAGAAAGGGTGGGATTATAAGAGGGAGAGTACTACAGAAAAGGTGGTATTATAAGAGGGAGAGTACTACAGAAAGGGTGGTATTATAAGAGGGAGAGTACTACAGAAAGGGTGGTATTATAAGAGGGAGAGTACTACAGAAAGGGTGGTATTATAAGAGGGAGAGTACTACAGAAAGGGTGGTATTATAAGAGGGAGAGTACTGCAGAAAGGGTGGTATTATAAGAGAGAGAGTACTGCAGAAAGGGTGGCGTTATAAGAGGGAGAGTAATGCAGACAGGGTGGTATTATAAGAGAGAGTGTACTACAGAAAGGGTGGTATTATAAGAGAGAGAGTACTGCAGAAAGGGTGGCGTTATAAGAGGGAGAGTACTGCAGACAGGGTGGTATTATAAGAGGGAGAGTACTGCAGAAAGGGTGGTATTATAAGAAGGAGAGTACTGCAGAAAGGGTGGTGTTATAAGAGGGAGAGTACTACAGAAAGGGTGGTATTATAAGAGGGAGAGTATTACAGAAAGGGTGGTATTATAAGAGGGAGAGTACTACAGAAAGGGTGGTATTATAAGAGGGAGAGTACTACAGAAAGGGTGGTATTATAAGAGAGAGAGTACTGCAGAAAGGGTGGCGTTATAAGAGGGAGAGTACTGCAGACAGGGTGGTATTATAAGAGGGAGAGTACTACAGAAAGGGTGGTATTATAAGAGGGAGAGTACTGCAGAAAGGGTGGCGTTATAAGAGGGCGAGTACTGCAGAAAGGGTGGTATTATAAGAGGGAGAGTACTGCAGAAAGGGTGGTATTATAAGAGGGAGAGTACTATAGAAAGGGTGGTATTATAAGAGGGAGAGTACTACAGAAAGGGTGGTATTATAAGAGGGAGAGTACTACAGAAAGGGTGGTATTATAAGAGGGAGAGTACTGCTGAAAGGGTGGTGCTATAAGAGGGAGAGGACTACAGAAAGGGTGGTATTATAAGAGGGAGAGTACTGCAGAAAGGGTGGTATTATAAGAGGGAGAGTACTACAGAAAGGGTGGTATTATAGGAGGGAGGGTACTACAGAAAGGGTGGTATTATAAGAGGGAGAGTACTGCAGAAAGGGTGGTATTATAAGAGGAAAAGTACTGCAGAAAGGGTGGTATTATAAGAGGGAGAATACTGCAGAACGGGTGGTATTATAAGAGGGAGAGTACTGCAGAAAGGGTGGTATTATAAGAGGGAGAGTACTGCAGAAAGGGTGGCGTTATAAGAGGGAGAGTACAGCAGAAAGGGTGGTATTATAAGAGGGAGAGTACTGCAGAAAGGGTGGTTTTATAAGAGGGAGAGTACTACAGAAAGGGTGGTATTATAAGAGGGAGAGTACTACAGAAAGGGTGGTATTATAAGAGGGAGAGTACTACAGAAAGGGTGGTATTATAAGAGGGAGAGTACTGCAGAAAGGGTGGTGCTATAAGAGGGAGAGTACTACAGAAAGGGTGGTGTTATAAGAGGGAGAGTACTGCAGAAAGGGTGGTGCTATAAGAGGGAGAGTACTACAGAAAGGGTGGTATTATAAGAGGGAGAGTACTACAGAAAGGGTGGTATTATAAGAGGGAGAGTACTACAGAAAGGGTGGTATTATAAGAGGGAGAGTACTGCAGAAAGGGTGGTATTATAAGAGGGAGAGTACTACAGAAAGGGTGGTATTATAAGAGGGAGAGTACTACAGAAAGGGTGGTATTATAAGAGGGAGAGTACTACAGAAAGGGTGGTATTATAAGAGGGCGATTACTGCAGAAAGGGTGGTATTATAAGAGGAAGAGTACTGCAGAAAGGGTGGTATTATAAGAGGGAGATTACTGCAGAAAGGGTGGTATTATAAGAGGAAGAGTACTGCAGAAAGGGTGGTATTATAAGAGTGGGAGTACTACAGAAAGGGTGGTATTATAAGAGGGTGAGTACTACAGAAAGGGTGGTATTATAAGAGGGAGAGTACTGCAGAAAGGGTGGTATTATAAGAGGGAGAGTACTGCAGAAAGGGTGGTATTATTAGAGGGAGAGTACTACAGAAAGGGTGGTATTATAAGAGGGGGAGTACTACAGAAAGGGTGGGATTGTAAGAGGGAGAGTACTACAGAAAAGGTGGTATTATAAGAGGGAGAGTACTACAGAAGGGGTGGTATTATAAGAGGGAGAGTACTACAGAAAGGGTGGTATTATAAGAGGGAGAATACTACAGAAAGTGTGGCGTTATAAGAGGGAGAGTACTGCAGAAAAGGTGGTATTATAAGAGGGAAAGTACTACAGAAAGGGTGGTATTATAAGAGGGAGAGTACTACAGAAAGGGTGGTATTATAAGAGGGAGAGTACTACAGAAAGGGTGGTATTATAAGAGAGAGAGTACTGCAGAAAGGGTGGCGTTATAAGAGGGAGAGTACTGCAGACAGGGTGGTATTATAAGAGGGGGAGTACTACAGAAAGGGTGGTATTATAAGAGGGAGAGTACTGCAGAAAGGGTGGCGTTATAAGAGGGAGAGTACTGCAGAGAGGGTGGTATTATAAGAGGGAGTGTACTGCAGAAAGGGTGGTATTATAATAGGGAGAGTACTATAGAAAGGGTGGTATTATAAGAGGGAGAGTACTACAGAAAGGGTGGTATTATAAGAGGGAGAATACTGCTGAAAGGGTGGTGCTATAAGAGGGAGAGTACTACAGAAAGGGTGGTGTTATAAGAGGGAGAGTACTACAGAAAGGGTTGTGCTATAAGAGGGAGAGTACTACAGAAAGGGTGGTATTATAAGAGGGAGAGTACTACAGAAAGGGTGGTATTATAAGAGGGAGAGTACTGCAGAAAGGGTGGTATTATAAGAGGGAGAGTACTACAGAAAGGGTGGCGTTATAAGAGGGAGAGTACTACAGAAAGGGTGGTATTATAAGAGGGAGAGTACTTCAGAAAGGTTGGTATTATAAGAGGAAGAGTGCTGCAGAAAGGGTGGTATTATAAGAGGGAGAGTACAACAGAAAGGGTGGTATTATAAGAGGGAGAGTACTACAGAAAAGGTGGTATTATAAGAGAGAGAGTACTACAGAAAGGGTGGTATTATAAGAGGGAGAGTACTACAGAAAGGGTGGTATTATAAGAGGGAGAGTACTACAGAAAGGGTGGTATTATAAGAGGGAGAGTACTACAGAAAGGGTGGAATTATAAGAGGGAGAGTACTTCAGAAAGGTTGGTATTATAAGAGGAAGAGTACTGCAGAAAGGGTGGTATCATAAGAGGGGGAGTACTACAGAAAGGGTGGTATTATAAGAGGGAGAGTACTACAGAAAGGGTGGTATTATAAGAGGGAGAGTACTGCAGAAAGGTGGTATTATAAGAGGGAGAGTACTGCAGAAAGGGTGGTATTATAAGAGGGAGAGTACTACAGAAAGGGTGGTATTATAAGAGGGAGAGTAAGTACTACAGAAAGGGTGGTATTATAAGAGGGAGAGTACTACAGAAAGGGTGGTATTATAAGAGGGAGAGTAAGTACTACAGAAAGGGTGGTATTATAAGAGGGAGAGTACTACAGAAAGGGTGGTATTATAAAAGGGAGAGTACTACAGAAAGGGTGGTATTATAAAAGGGAGAGTACTACAGAAAGGGTGGCGTTATAAGAGGGAGAGTACTGCAGAAAGGGTGGTATTATAAGAGGGAGAGTACTACAGAAAGGGTGGTATTATAAGAGGGAGAGTAAGTACTACAGAAAGGGTGGTATTATAAGAGGGGGAGTACTACAGAAAGGGTGGGATTATAAGAGGGAGAGTACTACAGAAAAGGTGGTATTATAAGAGGGAGAGTACTACAGAAAGGGTGGTATTATAAGAGGGAGAGTACTACAGAAAGGGTGGCGTTATAAGAGGGAGAGTACTGCAGAAAGGGTGGTATTATAAGAGGGAGAGTACTACAGAAAGGGTGGTATTATAAGAGGGAGAGTACTACAGAAAGGGTGGTATTATAAGAGGGAGAATACTGCAGAACGGGTGGTATTATAAGAGGGAGAGTACTGCAGAAAGGGTGGTATTATAAGAGGGAGAGTACTGCAGAAAGGGTGGCGTTATAAGAGGGAGAGTACAGCAGAAAGGGTGGTATTATAAGAGGGAGAGTACTGCAGAAAGGGTGGTTTTATAAGAGGGAGAGTACTACAGAAAGGGTGGTATTATAAGAGGGAGAGTACTACAGAAAGGGTGGTATTATAAGAGGGAGAGTACTGCAGAAAGGGTGGTGCTATAAGAGGGAGAGTACTACAGAAAGGGTGGTGTTATAAGAGGGAGAGTACTGCAGAAAGGGTGGTGCTATAAGAGGGAGAGTACTACAGAAAGGGTGGTATTATAAGAGAGAGAGTACTGCAGAAAGGGTGGTATTATAAGAGGGAGAGTACTACAGAAAGGGTGGTATTATAAGAGGGAGAGTACTACAGAAAGGGTGGTATTATAAGAGGGCGATTACTGCAGAAAGGGTGGTATTATAAGAGGAAGAGTACTGCAGAAAGGGTGGTATTATAAGAGGGAGATTACTGCAGAAAGGGTGGTATTATAAGAGGAAGAGTACTGCAGAAAGGGTGGTATTATAAGAGGGGGAGTACTACAGAAAGGGTGGTATTATAAGAGGGTGAGTACTACAGAAAGGGTGGTATTATAAGAGGGAGAGTACTGCAGAAAGGGTGGTATTATAAGAGGGAGAGTACTGCAGAAAGGGTGGTATTATTAGAGGGAGAGTACTACAGAAAGGGTGGTATTATAAGAGGGGGAGTACTACAGAAAGGGTGGGATTGTAAGAGGGAGAGTACTACAGAAAAGGTGGTATTATAAGAGGGAGAGTACTACAGAAAGGGTGGTATTATAAGAGGGAGAGTACTGCAGAAAGGGTGGTATTATAAGAGGGAGAGTACTACAGAAAGGGTGGCGTTATAAGAGGGAGAGTACTACAGAAAGGGTGGTATTATAAGAGGGAGAGTACTTCAGAAAGGTTGGTATTATAAGAGGAAGAGTGCTGCAGAAAGGGTGGTATTATAAGAGGGAGAGTACAACAGAAAGGGTGGTATTATAAGAGGGAGAGTACTACAGAAAAGGTGGTATTATAAGAGAGAGAGTACTACAGAAAGGGTGGTATTATAAGAGGGAGAGTACTACAGAAAGGGTGGTATTATAAGAGGGAGAGTACTACAGAAAGGGTGGTATTATAAGAGGGAGAGTACTACAGAAAGGGTGGTATTATAAGAGGGAGAGTACTTCAGAAAGGTTGGTATTATAAGAGGAAGAGTACTGCAGAAAGGGTGGTATCATAAGAGGGGGAGTACTACAGAAAGGGTGGTATTATAAGAGGGAGAGTACTACAGAAAGGGTGGTATTATAAGAGGGAGCGTACTGCAGAAAGGTGGTATTATAAGAGGGAGAGTACTGCAGAAAGGGTGGTATTATAAGAGGGAGAGTACTACAGAAAGGGTGGTATTATAAGAGGGAGAGTAAGTACTACAGAAAGGGTGGTATTATAAGAGGGAGAGTACTACAGAAAGGGTGGTATTATAAGAGGGAGAGTAAGTACTACAGAAAGGGTGGTATTATAAGAGGGAGAGTACTACAGAAAGGGTGGTATTATAAAAGGGAGAGTACTACAGAAAGGGTGGTATTATAAAAGGGAGAGTACTACAGAAAGGGTGGCGTTATAAGAGGGAGAGTACTGCAGAAAGGGTGGTATTATAAGAGGGAGAGTACTACAGAAAGGGTGGTATTATAAGAGGGAGAGTAAGTACTACAGAAAGGGTGGTATTATAAGAGGGGGAGTACTACAGAAAGGGTGGGATTATAAGAGGGAGAGTACTACAGAAAAGGTGGTATTATAAGAGGGAGAGTACTACAGAAAGGGTGGTATTATAAGAGGGAGAGTACTACAGAAAGGGTGGCGTTATAAGAGGGAGAGTACTGCAGAAAGGGTGGTATTATAAGAGGGAGAGTACTACAGAAAGGGTGGTATTATAAGAGGGAGAGTACTACAGAAAGGGTGGTATTATAAGAGGGAGAGTACTGCAGAAAGGGTGGTATTATAAGAGGGAGAGTACTACAGAAAGGGTGGCGTTATAAGAGGGAGAGTACTACAGAAAGGGTGGTATTATAAGAGGGAGAGTACTTCAGAAAGGTTGGTATTATAAGAGGAAGAGTGCTGCAGAAAGGGTGGTATTATAAGAGGGAGAGTACAACAGAAAGGGTGGTATTATAAGAGGGAGAGTACTACAGAAAAGGTGGTATTATAAGAGAGAGAGTACTACAGAAAGGGTGGTATTATAAGAGGGAGAGTACTACAGAAAGGGTGGTATTATAAGAGGGAGAGTACTACAGAAAGGGTGGTATTATAAGAGGGAGAGTACTACAGAAAGGGTGGTATTATAAGAGGGAGAGTACTTCAGAAAGGTTGGTATTATAAGAGGAAGAGTACTGCAGAAAGGGTGGTATCATAAGAGGGGGAGTACTACAGAAAGGGTGGTATTATAAGAGGGAGAGTACTACAGAAAGGGTGGTATTATAAGAGGGAGCGTACTGCAGAAAGGTGGTATTATAAGAGGGAGAGTACTGCAGAAAGGGTGGTATTATAAGAGGGAGAGTACTACAGAAAGGGTGGTATTATAAGAGGGAGAGTAAGTACTACAGAAAGGGTGGTATTATAAGAGGGAGAGTACTACAGAAAGGGTGGTATTATAAGAGGGAGAGTAAGTACTACAGAAAGGGTGGTATTATAAGAGGGAGAGTACTACAGAAAGGGTGGTATTATAAAAGGGAGAGTACTACAGAAAGGGTGGTATTATAAAAGGGAGAGTACTACAGAAAGGGTGGCGTTATAAGAGGGAGAGTACTGCAGAAAGGGTGGTATTATAAGAGGGAGAGTACTACAGAAAGGGTGGTATTATAAGAGGGAGAGTAAGTACTACAGAAAGGGTGGTATTATAAGAGGGGGAGTACTACAGAAAGGGTGGGATTATAAGAGGGAGAGTACTACAGAAAAGGTGGTATTATAAGAGGGAGAGTACTACAGAAAGGGTGGTATTATAAGAGGGAGAGTACTACAGAAAGGGTGGCGTTATAAGAGGGAGAGTACTGCAGAAAGGGTGGTATTATAAGAGGGAGAGTACTACAGAAAGGGTGGTATTATAAGAGGGAGAGTACTACAGAAAGGGTGGTATTATAAGAGGGAGAATACTGCAGAACGGGTGGTATTATAAGAGGGAGAGTACTGCAGAAAGGGTGGTATTATAAGAGGGAGAGTACTGCAGAAAGGGTGGCGTTATAAGAGGGAGAGTACAGCAGAAAGGGTGGTATTATAAGAGGGAGAGTACTGCAGAAAGGGTGGTTTTATAAGAGGGAGAGTACTACAGAAAGGGTGGTATTATAAGAGGGAGAGTACTACAGAAAGGGTGGTATTATAAGAGGGAGAGTACTGCAGAAAGGGTGGTGCTATAAGAGGGAGAGTACTACAGAAAGGGTGGTGTTATAAGAGGGAGAGTACTGCAGAAAGGGTGGTGCTATAAGAGGGAGAGTACTACAGAAAGGGTGGTATTATAAGAGAGAGAGTACTGCAGAAAGGGTGGTATTATAAGAGGGAGAGTACTACAGAAAGGGTGGTATTATAAGAGGGAGAGTACTACAGAAAGGGTGGTATTATAAGAGGGCGATTACTGCAGAAAGGGTGGTATTATAAGAGGAAGAGTACTGCAGAAAGGGTGGTATTATAAGAGGGAGATTACTGCAGAAAGTGTGGTATTATAAGAGGAAGAGTATTGCAGAAAGGGTGGTATTATAAGAGGGGGAGTACAACAGAAAGGGTGGTATTATAAGAGGGTGAGTACTACAGAAAGGGTGGTATTATAAGAGGGAGAGTACTGCAGAAAGGGTGGTATTATAAGAGGGAGAGTACTGCAGAAAGGGTGGTATTATTAGAGGGAGAGTACTACAGAAAGGGTGGTATTATAAGAGGGGGAGTACTACAGAAAGGGTGGGATTGTAAGAGGGAGAGTACTACAGAAAAGGTGGTATTATAAGAGGGAGAGTACTACAGAAGGGGTGGTATTATAAGAGGGAGAGTACTACAGAAGGGGTGGTATTATAAGAGGGAGAGTACTACAGAAAGGGTGGCGTTATAAGAGGGAGAGTACTGCAGAAAGGGTGGTATTATAAGAGGGAGAGTACTACAGAAAGGGTGGTATTATAAGAGGGAGAGTACTACAGAAAGGGTGGTATTATAAGAGGGAGAGTACTACAGAAAGGGTGGTATTATAAGAGGGAGAATACTACAGAAAGTGTGGCGTTATAAGAGGGAGAGTACTGCAGAAAGGGTGGTATTATAAGAGGGAGAGTACTACAGAAAGGGTGGTATTATAAGAGGGAGAGTACTACAGAAAGGGTGGTATTATAAGAGGGAGAGTACTACAGAAAGGGTGGTATTATAAGAGAGAGAGTACTGCAGAAAGGGTGGCGTTATAAGAGGGAGAGTACTGCAGACAGGATGGTATTATAAGAGGGGGAGTACTACAGAAAGGGTGGTATTATAAGAGGGAGAGTACTGCAGAAAGGGTGGCGTTATAAGAGGGAGAGTACTGCAGAGAGGGTGGTATTATAAGAGGGAGTGTACTGCAGAAAGGGTGGTATTATAAGAGGGAGAGTACTATAGAAAGGGTGGTATTATAGGAGGGAGAGTACTACAGAAAGGGTGGTATTATAAGAGGGAGAGTACTGCTGAAAGGGTGGTGCTATAAGAGGGAGAGTACTACAGAAAGGGTGGTGCTATAAGAGGGAGAGTACTACAGAAAGGGTGGTATTATAAGAGGGAGAGTACTGCAGAAAGGGTGGTATTAAAAGAGGGAGAGTACTACAGAAAGGGTGGTATTATAAGAGGGAGAGTACTACAGAAAGGGTGGTATTATAAGAGGGAGAGTACTACAGAAAGGGTGGTATTATAAGAGGGAGAGTACTACAGAAAGGGTGGTATTATAAGAGGGAGAGTACTACAGAAAGGGTGGCGTTATAAGAGGGAGAATACTACAGAAAGGGTGGTATTATAAGAGGGAGAGTACTTCAGAAAGGTTGGTATTATAAGAGGAAGAGTGCTGCAGAAAGGGTGGTATTATAAGAGGGAGAGTACAACAGAAAGGGTGGTATTATAAGAGGGAGAGTACTACAGAAAGGGTGGTATTATAAGAGAGAGAGTACTACAGAAAGGGTGGTATTATAAGAGGGAGAGTACTACAGAAAGGGTGGTATTATAAGAGGGAGAGTACTACAGAAAGGGTGGTATTATAAGAGGGAGAGTACTACAGAAAGGGTGGTATTATAAGAGGGAGAGTACTTCAGAAAGGTTGGTATTATAAGAGGAAGAGTACTGCAGAAAGGGTGGTATCATAAGAGGGGGAGTACTACAGAAAGGGTGGTATTATAAGAGGGAGAGTACTACAGAAAGGGTGGTATTATAAGAGGGAGAGTACTGCAGAAAGGGTGGTGCTATAAGAGGGAGAGTACTACAGAAAGGGTGGTGTTATAAGAGGGAGAGTACTGCAGAAAGGGTGGTGCTATAAGAGGGAGAGTACTACAGAAAGGGTGGTATTATAAGAGAGAGAGTACTGCAGAAAGGGTGGTATTATAAGAGGGAGAGTACTACAGAAAGGGTGGTATTATAAGAGGGAGAGTACTACAGAAAGGGTGGTATTATAAGAGGGCGATTACTGCAGAAAGGGTGGTATTATAAGAGGAAGAGTACTGCAGAAAGGGTGGTATTATAAGAGGGAGATTACTGCAGAAAGGGTGGTATTATAAGAGGAAGAGTACTGCAGAAAGGGTGGTATTATAAGAGGGGGAGTACTACAGAAAGGGTGGTATTATAAGAGGGTGAGTACTACAGAAAGGGTGGTATTATAAGAGGGAGAGTACTGCAGAAAGGGTGGTATTATAAGAGGGAGAGTACTGCAGAAAGGGTGGTATTATTAGAGGGAGAGTACTACAGAAAGGGTGGTATTATAAGAGGGGGAGTACTACAGAAAGGGTGGGATTGTAAGAGGGAGAGTACTACAGAAAAGGTGGTATTATAAGAGGGAGAGTACTACAGAAGGGGTGGTATTATAAGAGGGAGAGTACTACAGAAGGGGTGGTATTATAAGAGGGAGAGTACTACAGAAAGGGTGGCGTTATAAGAGGGAGAGTACTGCAGAAAGGGTGGTATTATAAGAGGGAGAGTACTACAGAAAGGGTGGTATTATAAGAGGGAGAGTACTACAGAAAGGGTGGTATTATAAGAGGGAGAGTACTACAGAAAGGGTGGTATTATAAGAGGGAGAATACTACAGAAAGTGTGGCGTTATAAGAGGGAGAGTACTGCAGAAAGGGTGGTATTATAAGAGGGAGAGTACTACAGAAAGGGTGGTATTATAAGAGGGAGAGTACTACAGAAAGGGTGGTATTATAAGAGGGAGAGTACTACAGAAAGGGTGGTATTATAAGAGAGAGAGTACTGCAGAAAGGGTGGCGTTATAAGAGGGAGAGTACTGCAGACAGGATGGTATTATAAGAGGGGGAGTACTACAGAAAGGGTGGTATTATAAGAGGGAGAGTACTGCAGAAAGGGTGGCGTTATAAGAGGGAGAGTACTGCAGAGAGGGTGGTATTATAAGAGGGAGTGTACTGCAGAAAGGGTGGTATTATAAGAGGGAGAGTACTATAGAAAGGGTGGTATTATAGGAGGGAGAGTACTACAGAAAGGGTGGTATTATAAGAGGGAGAGTACTGCTGAAAGGGTGGTGCTATAAGAGGGAGAGTACTACAGAAAGGGTGGTGCTATAAGAGGGAGAGTACTACAGAAAGGGTGGTATTATAAGAGGGAGAGTACTGCAGAAAGGGTGGTATTATAAGAGGGAGAGTACTACAGAAAGGGTGGTATTATAAGAGGGAGAGTACTACAGAAAGGGTGGTATTATAAGAGGGAGAGTACTACAGAAAGGGTGGTATTATAAGAGGGAGAGTACTACAGAAAGGGTGGTATTATAAGAGGGAGAGTACTACAGAAAGGGTGGCGTTATAAGAGGGAGAATACTACAGAAAGGGTGGTATTATAAGAGGGAGAGTACTTCAGAAAGGTTGGTATTATAAGAGGAAGAGTGCTGCAGAAAGGGTGGTATTATAAGAGGGAGAGTACAACAGAAAGGGTGGTATTATAAGAGGGAGAGTACTACAGAAAGGGTGGTATTATAAGAGAGAGAGTACTACAGAAAGGGTGGTATTATAAGAGGGAGAGTACTGCAGAAAGGGTGGTATTATAAGAGGGAGAGTACTACAGAAAGGGTGGTATTATAAGAGGGAGAGTACTACAGAAAGGGTGGTATTATAAGAGGGAGAGTACTTCAGAAAGGTTGGTATTATAAGAGGAAGAGTACTGCAGAAAGGGTGGTATCATAAGAGGGGGAGTACTACAGAAAGGGTGGTATTATAAGAGGGAGAGTACTACAGAAAGGGTGGTATTATAAGAGGGAGAGTACTGCAGAAAGGTGGTATTATAAGAGGGAGAGTACTGCAGAAAGGGTGGTATTATAAGAGGGAGAGTACTACAGAAAGGGTGGTATTATAAGAGGGAGAGTAAGTACTACAGAAAGGGTGGTATTATAAGAGGGAGAGTACTACAGAAAGGGTGGTATTATAAGAGGGAGAGTAAGTACTACAGAAAGGGTGGTATTATAAGAGGGAGAGTACTACAGAAAGGGTGGTATTATAAAAGGGAGAGTACTACAGAAAGGGTGGTATTATAAAAGGGAGAGTACTACAGAAAGGGTGGCGTTATAAGAGGGAGAGTACTGCAGAAAGGGTGGTATTATAAGAGGGAGAGTACTACAGAAAGGGTGGTATTATAAGAGGGAGAGTAAGTACTACAGAAAGGGTGGTATTATAAGAGGGGGAGTACTACAGAAAGGGTGGGATTATAAGAGGGAGAGTACTACAGAAAAGGTGGTATTATAAGAGGGAGAGTACTACAGAAAGGGTGGTATTATAAGAGGGAGAGTACTACAGAAAGGGTGGCGTTATAAGAGGGAGAGTACTGCAGAAAGGGTGGTATTATAAGAGGGAGAGTACTACAGAAAGGGTGGTATTATAAGAGGGAGAGTACTACAGAAAGGGTGGTATTATAAGAGGGAGAGTACTGCAGAAAGGGTGGTATTATAAGAGGAAGAGTACTGCAGAAAGGGTGGTATTATAAGAGGAAGAGTACTGCAGAAAGGGTGGTATTATAAGAGGGAGAGTACTACAGAAAGGGTGGTGTTATAAGAGGGAGAGTACTGCAGAAAGGGTGGTATTATAAGAGGGAGAGTACTACAGAAAGGGTGGTATTATAAGAGGGAGAGTACTACAGAAAGGGTGGTGTTATAAGAGGGAGAGTACTCCAGAAAGGGTGGTATTATAAGAGGGAGAGTACTACAGAAAGGGTGGTGTTATAAGAGGGAGAGTACTCCAGAAAGGGTGGTATTATAAGAGGGAGAGTACTACAGAAAGGGTGGTATTATAAGAGGGAGAGTACTACAGAAAGGGTGGTATTATAAGAGGGAGAATAATACAGAAAGGGTGGTATTATAAGAGGGAGAGTACTCCAGAAAGGGTGGTATTATAAGAGGGAGAGTACTACAGAAAGGGTGGTATTATAAGAGGGAGAGTACTACAGAAAGGGTGGTATTATAAGAGGAAGAGTACTGCAGAAAGGGTGGTATTATAAGAGGAAGAGTACTACAGAAAGGGTGGTATTATAAGAGGAAGAGTACTGTGATATCAATATTTTCTTTGTATACAGTTTACAGCCATATTCTACTCAATAAGTACAATATGAAATTTAATATTTTGATCTTTGTCTGATGCACTTGGTACTGTATTTACAATTCACACCTTAGTCGTCAATAATAAATAAAAAATTTGTAGAACTTTTAACAGAATAACTTAAGTCTTCTAAGTAAAGAGGGGCCGTCGTGGCCGTGATCGTATGGTAGTTGGATTTACAACTACCTATGCAATCAGTTCCTATCACCACTGATGTTGTGAGTTCGAATCTCGATCAGGGTAAGGTAAACAACAGGGTCCCTGTAAAGTGAGAAACGAAACAGAAACGAAACACAGCGAAACGAAACGAAACGAAACACAACGAAACGAAACGAAATACGACGAAACGAAACAAAATCTGTAAACTGAGAAACGAAACGAAACAGAATATGTAAACTGAGAAACGAAGCGAAACGAAACGAGATCATTCAATGAATTCTAACAGAAAAAAAAATCATTCCTCGGCGTCCGCGTCCGTTTCAGCTATATGTTCGAGTATATCTAAGAAACTTTACTTTGTAATCGAAGATGTATTTTACAATTACGCTATATATTTCATTTGGCAAAAGTCGTGTACATTCCCAAATAAAAATAAACACTGCCCGATACCTTATAAATGTATAGTCAACAAATTCAATTTTATCATGATAGATGGACATATTAAAATATTAATTTGGCATTGTAAATTGACGAAATACTCTATTTAAGTTGATTAAAAAGTTTGGAATGACATATATACAGCATTTCTGTAATTCGTGTATATGCTAGATGTGTGTAGATAATCACACAAATGTGCACCATCCGAGGAAGAATTCCCTTTAAATTAGTATAGATCAGGAAAAAACGTGTCCAATCTAGGGTTAACCAAAAATATAGTTTGTATAATGTAACCCGACCCTACCTAACATCTAATGCCTACAATAGTTTTTTATTACATCTTCTCAACAAGCACTATTAAAGTCAGAACATCTGCCCAATATGTAAAATAACAAATCCTACCATCCTACCCTACCTAACTTTTCCACAATGTTAGCCTAAACACACAATTAATTTTTGTAGGCCTAATGGGAAAATATCAATTAAGTTTACAAATTTTCCAAATCCGCTCAAACGAGCCAAGGAAATTAATTGCATCTGTGTTGGCGAATACGTGAAAGTAAAAAATATAGGTATATGTTTAAAGTATTAGTTAATATTTAAGAAAGCATATCTATATCGGCCACTCCGCGTTGATCTTTAGAGCTGTTGGATTTTTCTTCCCCCTCATTTTGGCGACGAAAGGTCAAGGGAGCATACTAATTTACCCCTGTCCATCCGTCCACCAGATATATGAAGGCTAACTTCATTTACATTTTTTTAATGTTTTGTAGGGTCCATGTTCATGCATATATACTAAAGGTGTGCATAACATATTTTAATTTCTATCAAACAGACCTACTATATATATTTTATGACAAAATCCCGGCGGGGGCATACCGGTTTCCAGTTTATTTTTAGCCTTGTTCTCAAATCTCCACTTCTTCTTTGCAAATTTGATGTAACAGCAATTTTTTTTCACGAAATACAGTGAATAACGCCCCTCTTACTATGAAACACGTGAAATAAAAAAAACCTTCAAACACGTTGCACGAAAATAACCCTTTACCACCCGCGCCAAACGTATGTGTACCTTAAGTATTTAACTATACAGATTTCACAAAAGTTGCTATCTTGTCGAGCGATACAAAAAAGCTTGGTATATATTGCATAGTGTTGGATTGCTTTTCCATTTTTTTTAAATCTTAAATTGAGATATTTTCGGACAGCACAACATGGAACTCAGAACGTAAAGACACAGAGTAGGACAATACGGAAAACTAAAAATATGAGCAACACGGGGGTGAACTCGTGTAATCGCGGAGGGTAAATGAGCATTACGTCATGTATTTCCTCACACAGGAGTAAATGAGCATACAGCCATTTATTTCCTCATACAGAAATAAATTAGCATAAAGCCATGTATTTCATCATACAAGTAGAATTTTATTATTTTTAGCTGTAATTGGATTATCGATTGGTGTAATCTTAGTGGTAGTTTTACTTGTGTTAATCGCAGGATTTCTTTTCCTAAGGTGAGTTCATTACAAAACAGGTCAACATAACATCAACAGTGAGACAATAGTTAATAAACAGAAAAACGTCCGTCAGAGCGAGTACATGACAATACTATATAGACTAACAATATATTCATAAACAAAGACTTTATTAAAAGGGAGGTAATCAGTCTGGAATATTATATCAGTAACGCAAAAAGCTTGTATTATTTTTTTCATTTAAAGGTACAACATTATTTTATAAACATGGGATCTCTGATCTAAGCGAATGTACGACAAAGTTTTATATTACATACACTAACGCTAAGCGATTATTGATTAATTAGACGACTTGGGTTCAATATATATCAAAAGAAAAATTAATTTATTACAAATTTTGTGAAATTTGATAAGTAAAACTTTTAATCGGAGATGGGAAGGTATGTATGTCAGATATATCGTAACCGTTGTGTGGTGCGGTGTACTCGATACAGCTTAATGTGATAAAGTTTGTCAGTGACATGCGGCAGGTCAGTGGTTTATCTTGAGGAATTGCATTTCCCTTTATCAATAACACTGACCGCCACGATATAACTGAAATATTGCTAAAAGATATGGCATTACAGCACAACACTCTTTAATGCAAATAATGCCTTTTTTACATATACACATTCTGAGATATCTTTCTCGTTATAATTTAAAACACAACATAAATACGTTTAGACTGCTGAAAATGATGGGCGAATGAACAAAGCAAAATTGGGCAGTGACTGTTAATATCATTGCATATATCTACTTTCTATTACTTCTTCACGATGTTACCCTGTTGGGAACCATGAGATACGGAGATAAGACATAGGTTTTCCGCTGTGGAATATAACCCTTCCAAAAGGAAAACCCTGCGCTAGCTCTGACTGAACAAGAGCGAGTTGTACGGATAATATAATGTTCTTGGTTCGTAAAATACTATCTGCAGTTCGTCTAGTCTCGTCCTATTTACTACAGTCTTGTCAAATTGATTGATTTGAAATGTATCAAGAAGGTGTTATGTACCTGTCGGATAGCAACAATCAATCAATCAGTCAATTATATTGATGTTTTACTAATTAATTATTCTAATTGTTCATGCAGGTGTTACAAAAGGAAGAAGGAAAGAAGAGGAAAATATTCTAAAGAAGATTTATATATCAATCCCATATATAAAGAAAATGATACAGATTATGAAAGTGTCATTCAATATCCTACCGACGGCCATTACGATAATATCAATTTTGACACACAGGTTGATAAAAACACAAATTCCGATACAGATAATACAAGCACTGATCGTACTGCTGTTAAATTTCCAAATACAGACTCGAATTTGTATGCTAATACAAAAAAAGGTAATAATGATAATCTATACATGAATACAAAGGAGTTGACAACTGATGAAAATCCATACGATAATATAAATGTGAATACAGGATAGAATTCAAGCTATACTAATGTTGACGTTCCTTTTCCATCAACTTTTAAAGTCTGACAAAATTTCAATTATTGAGCGAAAATCATCATTGCATAACATATGAGTGTTGAAAATACTATTAGTACATAATTGTATGTTACACTTATCAGCAGATTAGCGTTAGTGTGTGAATGTGCAGTGCATGACATGTGTGTATAATATTTCTACAAGACGCTTTGTGATTATAATGTATATTATTCAAGCGACATAAAAATTGAAATCGTAAAGTAAGCCAGTTTCTTCTATTCCTTTATATAACACATTTTATAATATACAATGTAGTGCCAAATAACTTGTAGATTTCTTTAGAAATAAAAATGTAATATTTGCATTTATTGAAAAACACTTCAAAAGACCAGATTTGACTTATGCACTGATTGCCACAACATACAAACCAGTAAGCAAATTAAGCCAAGAAAGACAACTCGTATGCAAATTATGTCAACAGTAAAATAATCCGAGTAATCCCATGAACTCAACGAGGTATTCATTATTTAACCATATCAACAAAGTATTCAATTTACTCCTCAAATCAACCATTAATATACTAAATATATTCATCTCATTTCTCATTAGGTAAAGTAAAACAAATTAGTGTATTGGCTGGTAATTTGTCATGATATTTAGCAAATTTCATAAAATAAAAAACATCAATATTCAACAATCAACTGGTCATCAAGTCAAACTTGTGACATTAACTATTGGATGAACCAATAGGAAAGTAATAATAACCGCTGGGTAGCCCAAAGCCGTGAGTCTTTTGATAAATTCCGCCAAGGGAATGCTTAACACGTAATGGAAAGCATGAGCATCGCCAATATATCAAAACACAAATTACACAGCCGATTATTTAGTAATTAATTGTAAACATGGCAGGTAGGATTAGAAAAGAGTGTTTCAAGTGCGCCTTGTAATGTATTAATAAATATGTCATAGCCTATGAAAGATAGGTGAACACCGTCTTTTGCAAAAAGTCCACTGTATTTGTCTTCAAAATCAGGATGTTTTATAACATACCCAAGTAGTTTTAACAAACACGACCTCGCTCCCCTATTAACTCACTCCCCTATTAACTCGCTGCCCTATTAACTCGCTTTCGCGTTTTTTCCATCTTGTGTGTACTATTTGAAAATCTGTAAGTGCGTCTTGGTAACATTTCAGAGAAAATAATGGAACAACCAGGCAATATCTCAATTATTAAACTGGAGAAGGCTACTTTCATATCGTACATTAGTTTGCCAGAAGGCTCTTATCCTACATCATTTGCACCACATTGAATTAGAATAATATCTGGTATGCCAGAAAGATTAACCATACCTAAAATAATATTTATGAGATGTTTCCATTTCATTCCACCCATGCCTATCCATGTTATGCTGTAGCCAAATTTCTCCATCCCTAAATTTGCACCTGTAGGTCTTTGTTGAGTATGTGCAGATGCCTGCTGTACCAAGGAACTGCCAACAATCCATATCGCTCTAAGAGCTGTAATGATACAATAGTGTTTATGCCATGTTCAGCGTAAAAGTATGTTTGTTAAATACGAATATAACGTTTAAATGAATTTGATGTCCACCGCCCTTTTGGTTTGATAACATCGTATGAAATGCCGTTAATAGCTAGATGAGTTGCATAGCCAATTCTAAAAGAATGAGAATTATATATTGACGATTCATATCCTAAATATCGTAATGCGGAATGCAGAGTGCTAGCAAATTAGGTTCTTGTCACTGGCATCGTATTCAAATGACAAAAAAAATGGTCCACTGAATTGGGGTCTGATCCTCAAAAATGCAATTAGTGATAGAACGGGACAAATAGTAGCATTGTCAGCTTTCTCGATGCAAATTTGAAAAGATTTGCCATACTGATCAGTTTTTGAATACTTTATTCTAATTTTTACCTCCCTCGTAAACGGAGTAAATGTAACATCTGTATTTTGTATAATCTTACTGACATCCGACAATCTGCAAACAGTTACTTCACCGACTCGCAGTAATCCAAAAAATGATAACGAAAATGCAGCTGTAAACAGTGGATTCATACATATAATTACTAACAAACTGAAGGGCATTAGGCAGCTTAAGCAATATATCCATGGTAATTGGACACCTTACATCAACCCGTCCATACAATTTATTTGCCCCTTTTATCATGTTTTGTATTATAGATGACTGTGTTGTGTTCTCTAAATCCCTACCCTTCAAAACAAAACTTAAACCAGACACATAGGCTCTAATTGTTGCCTGTGAATATGATGAATATGACATATAAGCGTTAAAATTTGTAAAATTTTCCACAGGGGGAGGCCACAAAGGGCTTTGATTATAAAGGGTTCTACATCTTTTAAAAGATTCCACGCCATTTGAATATGTATTCCACGTGTTTGATGACATTGATGCTTCTAACAATGAGTTGGCTCCTGACATTAAAGGTTCCAAAACGCCACAGGAATTTAACAAGGATATGCATCTGCTGGTGGTGCTAGACGTCTGAAACGTTCTACCTGTCCACGAGAAATAGCATCTGCTATACAATTGTCATCCGAAAAAACATGTTTGGCCTTAAATTGAAAATTTAATAGAAGGGTCCAGTACATAGTTGGACGTAACAAAGACGTGATGCGGTCATACTTTGATGACGTATTATTGAGTATCGACACGACTGCAGCATTATCTGTATGAAATAATACCTTTTTGTTTATAAATTGATATCCCCACAAGTAAATTGACAATGTAATCGGTACAAGTTCTAAATATGTTATATCTCGTAACATTTCCGTATGATAACAGTAGGTAGGCCATTGTAAATATGTCCATTTCCCAGCATAATATGCACCACAATCTTTTGCGACCCCCCCTCCCGCACTATCTGTATACAATTCAGTTGTACTATTTGATGTACAGTTTCTGTCCTGAATATAGGAAATACCATTGAATTTTTCAAGAAACTGACTCCAGACTAAGAGATCAGCTTTCAAGTTTTTTGACACCCTTATAAAATGGTAGCTCTTTTTAACATTGCTCATTACATTGTAAATCCTCCTGCTAAGTACTCTACCCGACGGCAAAGCTCGAGTACAAAATGTAAGTGACCCGGCTAACGACTTTTAATGTAACCTTTTTACTCTTTAATACAAAAGATTTTTTTTCTTTTAATTCTAATATTTTATCATCGAGTATTTTCACCAACATGCTTACCGTGTCTATAGTTAGTCCCAAATATTCCAATACTGTAGTCGGACCTACAATTTTTTTTATTTGCGATTGGGACATTCAGACGGTCACAAACTACAGAAAAAATATTCATAAGGCGGTTACATACATCCGTATTTCCCTCCCCCGCAAACAGAAAATCATCAAGGTAATGGTCGATAGTATCTGAAATAGCTTCATTTCTAACAACCCATTCAATAAAGGTTGAAAATCTTTCAAAATATGAACACGATTCAGAGCAACCCATAGGCATCATTTTGTCAATGTAAAAGTTTCCCTCTAATTTGAAACCAAGCAAATCGAAACAACCAGGATAGAATGGCAGTAAACGAAAGGCCGACTTCAAATCTTTTTCCCAATTAATGCCCCTTTTCCGAGTCTCTGAATTAAAGAAATTGCATGATCAAAGGTTGAATATTTAACTGATGAAAATTCTGAACCTATATAAGAAATAACCTTACCTTACCTTACCTCCGGATCTTCACCCCCTCTCTAAGGGAACCATACATGGTCATCTGTATGTAGAACTAGTGCTCCAAAATTATATACAGTGATTTATCCTCCACCAAACGCATATTTATGTGCACAGATTAAAACGCATAAAAAGAGTTCGGGTAATGCCCTCACTATCTATTTACAGTCCATTCGTTAAAATCTAAAAAATCTCTTTCCACAAAGTGTTGACGTTTAAAACGGTATAAAATGAGTATCACAGTTCATTTAATATTGGATGGCTTGTTATAAGCTGATGTTTTCCGTGGCAGGTTAAAAATTAGAAATGTCCACTTTTGTCTACCCCTCAACTGTAACGCTTTCAAATGATGGGTGAGACAAATGAGTTATAAGCCTAAATCCTCCCGTCTTTTTCGGGACCAAGTCAATGGGTGAACATCTAAGATTTGAAATTGGCCAAATATGAAATGGACCAGCTACACGTCCTATTTCAATATCACTTTGAACTTTTTCTAAAACCAGTGATGGATGTTGAAATACCGATTTTAAATTTTTGATTCAACAGCAGTTCGTGGATCCCTATAATGTATCTTAAACCCATAGAGAAACCCTTTATACAAAGTTACTGCAATATCCCGATCAGAATAATTTAACAGCATAATCTGAAGTTCGGGTAAATTTATAAGACTTTTACCCAATGTCCAAACATTTGTATTGTCTTGGAAAACATCTGAAATAAATAAATCATAAACACTATGCAAACACAACATAGAGTTCACAACATTTACCTCGTTGTTTAAATGTTTATCGCCGAGGGGCAACATTTCTAGGTCGGATAGAAGTGTTATTGTTCATATTTGGATTTAACGGTCTTTGTTTATTTCCTCGAATCTGTGGTACCTGATATCTTGGGGTGAGGGGTCATTCCCCATGAACTGAAAACAGTTACATGCCGGATGTAACAGAGAACATTTCATACAGTAATGACGGTAAATGCAATTTTGTCTATTACAAATTATAATCATAACATGGATATTTAGATAAGCGAGATTGGCCGGTATTCTGTCCATGTGATCCTTTAGCTATAAATCTTGGCCAAAGTTCCGCGTCAGTATTTGACCAATATCTTGTCGGGTTGCGAGAAACCCTAAGTCTAAACTGTTGATCGTATTGAACCCATTGTACAGTTGCATCTCGAATTACAGACAAATATTTCAGAAGTTCGTGTGCTTTATTTGGATGATTGTCAATAACAACTTGTATATACGTTATGAAAGCTTCCATCCACATTTTTATGCTATCAATCGATTTCACCTTTTTCGATTTTGACTGAACAACCAGCTTTCCGTCAATAATTTGTAATGTATGTATTGTGTACGAATTTTGCTTAAGTAACAAGTACAAATCTATGTACTCAAAGTTCCAAATTTTTTCCTTAAGACTTTGAGAAATAAACATGTCATATTCTTTTGTTAGCCCAGGAATAAATAACGGTTCATCTTGATTACTACTTGTAATGTGAACTAAGGAACTTATCTCACCTGTACTGGACTGTACTGGTACAGGTTGCTGAACAACATGTGCCTGGGTTGTATTTACCAGTGGGGCAGTCTGTTGTGGTTCCGGCAACGGAACATGTAACATACCATGGGCAGTAGCGACAGGCTGTAGATCATCTTGCACTACAACAGGCTGGTGCTGAACGTCTATGTGATGTCTACTGGTTTATTTTCCTCTCGTCTGCCGACGTGTCTGTTCCATAAATTCCATCTAGGGTGTGGCTGCTGAACATCTTGTAGGGGCGCATCCCTGTATGGATGGGGGTTTCGGCCCCTTCTCCTACCATGTCCTCTCGGCATGCTTTCTGGTATAAATGTCCCACGTGTGTTTCCTGATTGATTCGGTCGGTTTGATTAAATGTTTACTGCTCAGGTGTGTCGAGTGAAAGAATGAGCACGAGGAACTCACCTCCTTATATACTCATGTCGTTTAAGATATTTAGTAAAATGTCGCATATGAAAAAACCTATTTCGTTTAATAAATAAATAAATTTTATTTTATGTTGAAAATTAAATCATAATATTGTTATATATATTTTTTTATATAAGCATATCTAAATAACGCATTTCTGGAGAGTAAGCACATTGTAATTTGATCGATATTGCTTTTCATAGATTTTTTTTTAAATATTTAGTATGCGCTAGAGAGTCTCTAAATAAAGTTATATTTGTCAGCAGAGCAGATGAGAGAAGGAAAAGATAGCAGAACAAATCATTACGTCCTTGTTGCAGAAATTAAGAGTTGAAGGAAATGCTTGACATACTTGGTTCTATATTATAAAAAGGACTATTGTAGTGATATTGTGGTTATTAATACAACATCCGTATCTCATCCTTCAAAGCTTATACAACATAAGGAAACTGTTTTCAGACTGGTTCGTATAGTACATTGATCTGTGGCTAATAGTGGTTTGCTTATTTCCGTGCGATTATGCATTGCGCCTTTATATTCAGTACCTATTGTACCATTATATTCTGTCCCTTTATAAAATTTATATCTGGATATGCTGTGATGTAAATAGCATACACAAATGTAAACAAACGTGAAAGAAAACCGAAGGAGAAATAAATAATTGGCCATCCAGAGAAACTGGCACCATTGGGCACACAAGACACAGGACGAAGACAAACAAAAACAACAACAAAAAACGAAACATAAACTAACAAGATGAGCAACTCTGACACTGCCAACAACCGAGAATGAACCCTGGTGGTAGCGAAGGGTAAGTAGTTCCTGTCTCTTATAAAACACCCGCCATGTTACTCGTATAGTCAATAAGTGTTTAATAACACAAACACAAAGAACATACATAAGATATGAACCCACCTAAATCAAAGAAACAGTTTCACACAGAAAGAAAAATAATATAATTGTCACAAATTCAATATTCAAAGTACAAAGTTGAGCATCCAAAAATGTCATGTACAAATAAAAATAGCATTCCCATGTAAATGTAGGAAGAACTGCCGTGGGAAATTGTTTAAACCAAATATATAGTTTAATATTTTACATGAAGCCTTTTTGATAACGTTTTTCGCCATTCTAGGAAGACTTTATTCAGGAAATCGCATCGTGGTTGGCGTGCTCGCCTCGATTGCAGTAGATCGTGGGTTCAACCCCGGTCATATATAAGGGTAATAAGAAAATTACCGAGAAATCTTCCAAAGGGAGAGGCAAAACTCATAAGTCAACAAACATACAAAATTAGTCAACAACCGGAAAACTGGGAAAACCGCAATGGTACAGGCATTTCCAAGGAAATGGTGGGTTGAATCAGATTTTACGGCGCCAAACCTCCCGCTTCCATTACGGTTAAAAGGTTCCAGTTGTCACTATAACAGCATTTTTAACAATACTGAGACAAAATAGGTATAATAGTAGTCAACACAGTACGTTATGAAAATCCATCGTTTATTATCGTCTCTGCAGAAGGGTTTAACTAAACGGTCATCTTCTATGTCAAACCAAAGAATATAACATTGTTCGTTGTTGCTTCTCAGCTAAGCATACATCATTAAGGGGTAAGATCAAACACTAGTTGGCTCAGAATCAGGATGATACTGTATCTGATCATGAGTGGAGCGACATTCTATTCGCAGACTGTTGTTTCAGTGAACAAGCACTACAACAGATCAAATCAAATTAAGTGTGTTGGTCTAATACAAAGCGGACATCATCATCAATATCATTTCATTGAATTTAACTTGTTGTCGATATGATATAGCTTTAAATTGATTACTTGGTTTAAACAACAATCACTCACTTCCCCACTCAATATATTCATGAAGACTATACAATGTTAAATCTGAACCGTCGTGGCCGTGATCGTATGGTGGTTTACAGCTACCTATGCAATCAGTGCCTATCACCACTGATGTTGTGAGTTCGAATCTCGATCAGGGCGAGGTGTACAACATTATATGATACAATTTGTCAGTGACTTGCGACAGGTCGGTGGTTTTCTCCGGATCCTCCGGTTTCTTCCACCAATAAAACTGATCGCTACGATATAACTGAAATATTGTTGAAAGTGGCGTTAAACACCATCAAACAAACAAACAAACCAATCAATGCTAAAGTAATCACATTCACAATAAACATACCAGCCCAACCTGTCTCCAAAAAATAAGCAACGGTAATAATTTAAATAGTGATACCTTTAGAGATATATGATTAAATAGCAATGATATTATATACCAAATCGCTCAAGCATATACACTTATCGTTTTTTTTTAAATTTACGTTATGAAATAGATTTTTAAACAGATTAGTACCCATTATATATTTCTACCCGAGTAAACTACTACATTTTGAAAACAGCATTTTCTTATTTACCGGGTTCACATGACTTCCTGTTCTATAAATAACCATGTAATGACATCTTCTGTAGCTTGATACGTTCTAAGGTGGTACTCTAAATATCAGGTAGGAAACACATTAGCAAAGTTAAAAAAAAAATACTGTAAGAAAAGCTGTATGTGTGTACGTGAACGTATAATGTATCGATAAAACAATGCCCTCTTCAATATATACTAGCATTTGATGTGAGGAAGTCATGACGGGTGCTATGTGTTATGCATACCAACATTTGATGTGAGAAAGTCGTCATGACGGGTGCTATGTGTGAACTGGAATAAGTATACCCAAGTGACAAACCTGTTTAGTCTAACGTAAGTTTCTGTTTCATCAGTAGATTGTGTATTGTCTGATCTGTTCTTATTATAGTTTACGGTCCACTTATGTTATTTTGTACTGTTCCGTTGTCATAGGATCTTCCCAATTTTTATTTTTTTTATTTTAAATGTGGTCTTGGAGAATTTTATCATATATATTTTATTTATACTAGGATGATATATAAACATTCCAGAAACATCTAAATTGTTTTAACATTGCAGGTAGCCTGATACATTAGATATCATATACCAGCAAACATTCGTTCTTCTCTGTAAAACCTGTCTATATTAACATGATTCTAATACACAACTGACTCTAAGGACAGAACGTAAATGAGTGTGTCGTGCTTGAATAATGTCAGGCTTCTTACATTTAAAGGACAACCTGCATCATCCCTTCATAGACAAGACAGTGTTTTAGAAGTGGTCGTTAGTGAACCGTTGTGAGGAAAGATTTCTGCTCTTATTTTTATAACACCAGATGTTAATGGCAGATATGAATAATACCTATAGATTAACACAAACAGTTGTTGTAAATGAGATATGTGAATAAAAACAATAACTAACCATCCAACATTTCCTGAAACCAACTAGACTAAGTTGACTAAACGAAAGCCAAACACAAAATTGTAATAAGAAACCAAAACCGTATAAGTTAATATTACTAAGATAAAAACAGAGTAGTAGTCTGAAGACTCGCAAGAGTACTAAAGCTTAAAGACGTACGAAGAATATCCACCAAGAGTGTCCGAGTCCAAATATATATATCAGTTAGCTGACGATCCGGATACAACAATAACGAACGGATATCACAAAATCACAAACATCAACAATGTCCGTCCGTGTAGATCATTTATACACGGAAATAGTGATAGACAGTTGAACACAACACCACCTACCGAACACATTTAGCATAAAGGTAGACGACCTCAATTTAAAAATAGTTTTCGTGTAAAGTAACACAATACAAATAGGATCAACGAACCGAAGATTGATGTTTAACGTGGACAGTGAAGTGAAATTCGAATAACTTCATATTCAAATAAAAACATACATATTTCAATATTTTCCACATTTTTTTTTACCAATGTAATACTCTATTACAGTCATGTCATTGTCTGTCTCTGAAATACTTGAATTTATTTAAATATTGTATGTAACAATGTATTGGGTCAAATTACATGTATGCCTTTTATGTACCTGAATAAATTTTATTATTATTATTATTATTATTATTATTATTATCATATCAAATTTAGTACGCAGCCACGTGTCTGGAATAACCTTCAAGTACACTCAAAGCCAAAATAATGAAAGCCGACTGATATAAATGTCTTTGAAAGTAAGAAAGGGCCTAAGCAGGAGAGATAAAGATCGTCTAAGGTTTTTCTTTGTATTCTGATAGTCCATTAACAAACAATCTCTTCTGTCTTGATGCAATGTTATGAACTCCAGTTACATTGTGTGTTGATTAAGCTACTGCAATTACATTGTAATACTCATATATTATTACTTGTAGTAACAAGTATGACTAACACCACAGATGCAACAACTACTGAAGCAACAGAAACTGAAGCAACAAAAACCGATACAACAGCTACTGAAGCAACAGCTACTAAAGCAACAGCTACTGAAGCAACAGACACTGAAGCAACAGAAACTAAAGCAACAGAAACCGAGGCAACATCTACTGAAACAACAGCTACTGAAGCAACAGACACTGAAGCAACAGCTACTGAAGCAACAGCTACTGCAGCAACAGACACTGAAGCAACAGCTACTGAAGCAACAGCTACTGAAGCAACAGAAACGGAAGCAACAGAAACCGAGGCAACATCTACTGAAGCAACAGCTACTGAAGCAACAGCTACCGAAACAACAGCTACTGAAGCAACAGCTGCCGAAACAACAGCTACTGAAGCAACAGAAACTGAAGCAACAGAAACTGAAGCAACAAAAACTGAAGCAACAGAAACTGAATCAACAGCTACTGAAGCAACAAACACTGAAGCAACAGAAACTGAAGCAACAAACACTGAAGCAACAGAAACTGAAGCAACAGCTACTGAATCAACAGCTACTGACGCAACAGCTACTGAAGCAACAGAAACTGAATCAACAACTACTGAAACAACCATTTCTATACCAACAACAGGAAGTAGCGAAACCACTTTTACACCAACAGAAGGTAATACCAAAGCCACCTCTATATCAACAGAGAAAACTACAGCAACTGTACCGCAACCAAAAAACAGTGGACTGTCGCAGGAAGGTATTTATGAATTGTTAGCAATATTCAATAATGTCAATATATAGTTTGAAGTTATGTTCCTTTTGTAAAATCAACCATGATACTCCACTCGTATAAAAGGTGTAACTGGAAATATTCTATCTTGATCTGCTTTATCTCTTGTTACAGTATGCAAACTTATTTCAAATTGACAGGCGGTTTTATGGATACTGTCGAGGATTATGTCACACAATGGACATGACATGCAAAGGAGGATTTAGATGGTCATATGCCGGTATCAGCCCATCCAATCGTAGCGTCCAGCACAACATGACACTTAATACACGAAGACATGTAATTGGACAACATGAGCAACACGACCCCCCCCCCCCCCCTTAAAATCTGGGGGGAACTCAGTGCGCCGGAAGAGTACATGTAAGCTCTTCCTGCTCCACTAGTGACATCCGTCGTGTTAAGCTTGTTAAAAATCCGATGACAAGTCATAAATGTGATGCGAGGTCGTTGTTACAAATTAGAATAAAAACACGCAATGGGTCAATGAGCACTCGCAAAACAGCAATCATTAAAGACCCAAATGTTGCTAAGTACCCGTTCATGATTTATCACAGGGTTTATAACACGACAGGTGCAACTAGTGGAGCCGGAACGGCTTATCCTTCCGAAGCACCTGAGTTTACCGTCGGTTTTAATGGGGGTCGTGTTGCTCGATCTATTATTGTCTTTGTAGATCGTTGTTTGCCTTTTTACCTTTCTCTGTTGGCGATTGTGTTCTATATGTTCGATTTACGGAAACTGATTACCCCTTTGGTATCTCCAAACTCGTCTTACTCTGTTAAGTCATTCATAATATACGAAGAAGTTTGGAAAGTTTTAAACAGAATAATCTTCACAATTATATACACACTGTTTGTAACTGTGTAGCCCATGTCAAACAATTATATACACACTATTTGTAAATGTGTAGCCCATGATATACAATTATATACACACTGTTTGTAACTGTGTAGCCCATGCTAAACAATTATATACACACATTTGTAACTGTGTAGCACATGTTAAACAATGCTAGAACTTTGAATTATTTTGCTTTCCAAACCTTCAAGTTTGAGCGTTACCTGGTGAAGTTATTCCTGAAACGTGTCGTGTACACGCGTCATGAACGCTAGATGTGATATCTACTGAACGCTAGATGTGATATCTACTGAACGCTAGATGTGATATCTACTGAACGCTAGATGTGATATCTACTGAACGCTAGATGTGATATCTACTGAACGCTAGATGTGATATCTACTGAACGCTAGGTGTGATATCTACGTTTTTATTAGATAATCGTAAATCAAAATTCGCGCTGGAATTTGAATTTAATTATGCATAAAGCTAATACTAGTGTGTGTACTCCGACTTCATCCACCAATAAAACAAACTGTCTCAACATGACTGGGAAGTGTAGTTATAAATTATACTGTGACTTATCAATGCGTAGATGCAGATCAAAACATCGTACGATTATGGTCAAGTCGTCCATTATTACACATGCTATTACATCCACAGACGTAAAAATACACGTAAAGCCATGTATGTACATAGCAAGCACACAACGTCATTTTAGTGTTAAAATAACGTTATATGCTTACTAGATACACGTAAATACGTGTCAAACATGTTTTATTGATACAGACATAAGTAATTATAAATCCATGCATTCCTTATACAGACGTATTACACGTAAAATCTTATAATTTATCGATTTATCGTGCAGGAAAATAGAAGCTGATCAAAACCTTGAATTGTCTCATAAGGAGTAAATAAGCCTAAATCCATGTATCTCATCATACGTGAATATATACTCACAATACTTTGTATTTTCTCAAGCAAGAGTAAACAAAATAAAAACGTAGATATCAAATTTAGTGCACACAACGCGTTTCTAGAATAACCTTAATAAGGTACGCTCAAAGCTAAAATATTTGAATCATACGCAGAAAGTGATGTTATTTTATTTTGATTTCAGCTATAATTGGAATAACAGTTGGTGTAATCTTAGTGGTTTTATTAGTTGTCGTAATAGTAGGATTTCTATTCCTAAGGTGAGTTAACTACAATACAGGTTTACATATACACGAAAGATAGCGTGCTCGATTCGTGTGTGGAATATAGGAGGGAAGGTACATCCACGGTCGTGTCACACTATAGACTACACTTGGGTTTATTGTTATGGGCAGTAAGCGCCACTTTCGGCATTGACGTGGTTTTCTAACATATATTTATTATTGAAGAAATCTATAGTACCTAAATCATGTAAATATTATAATAGCGAAGGTTTTTCTTCCTTAGAAATAGGTGACTTTAGTGGATTGTTGGCTATATTGTTCATAGAAATAGGTGACTTTAGTGGATTGTTGGCTATATTGTTCATAGAAATAGGTGACTTTAGTGGATTGTTGGCTATATTGTTCTTAGAAATAGGTGACTTTAGTGGATTGTTGGCTATATTGTTCTTAGAAATAGGTGACTTTAGTGGATTGTTGGCTATATTGTTCTTAGAAATAGGTGACTTTAGTGGATTGTTGGCTATATTGTTCTTAGAAATAGGTGACTTTAGTGGATTGTTGGCTATATTGTTCTTAGAAATAGGTGACTTTAGTGGATTGTTGGCTATATTGTTCTTAGAAATAGGTGACTTTAGTGGATTGTTGGCTATATTGTTCTTAGAAATAGGTGACTTTAGTGGATTGTTGGCTATATTGTTCTTAGAAATAGGTGACTTTAGTGGATTGTTGGCTATATTGTTCTTAGAAATAGGTGACTTTAGTGGATTGTTGGCTATATTGTTTAGGTCCTTTCGTTTACTTGCTCCCAAAGACATTTTGATATTTGACTTTCCAACCTTTTGACTGTGGGCGTGTCTTATTAAAATTATTCCAGAGACGTGTTGCTTGTACTAATCTGCGTTTGCTTTCAACAATATTGCAGTTATATCATGGCGGTAAGTTTTATTGGAGGAGGAAATAGAGTATCACAGTTTTACACTCAACCACCCACTTATTACATAAAACGTATAAAATCATGCTTAGTGCGCACGGCGCGCTTCTGGAATAATGTTCACCAGGTACGGTTATAATCAAAACATTTAGCGTCATATGGACTTGAAATTGTTATCGTTGATTCGTTAGGGGCTTCTGTTACCGTTAGGACCATTATTTGAGCAAACATTTAGTAATAGGGTGAATCGCTTTACTTAAAAAACAAAAACCACATTATCGAAATAGTTTCTGTGAGATATTAATTTATTTAAATGTTTTCCATCTTTTACGCTCAATGAATACAATATATTGTATGGGGAAAAAAACAAAACACTCCACGTGTGGCACTGACAGACAATTATCCTAGTGAGATTAATATTTTACTTTGACAGAATATGAAATGTTTTTCATTTTGAAAAACAAAAAATATCACACTGTCGAAACAATTCTAAAATATCACACTGTCGAAACAATTCTAAAATATCACACTGTCGCAATTCTAAAATATCACACTGTCGAAACAATTCTAAAATATCACACCGTCGAAACAATTCTAAAATATCACACTGTCGAAACAATTCTAAAATATCACACCGTCGAAACAATTCTAAAATATCACACTGTCGAAACAATTCTCAAAAACAAACATCAAAATCACAGAAAGAGGCAAAATCGATATTCCTATCACACAAATACATGACCGCTTATTTTCCTGGCCTGGCACAGGCACTTCAATAAAAATTGGCAGGGCCAAACCTGCCCCCATGAGTACAACCCTTCCTTCTTACTGAAACGATGCGGTCATGCATGGGCTCTCCACATGTGAACAAAAGGCAAACCCCACATACAACACGCGAACAGCCCTATAATGAAGAACGTCATAATCCTGAACACTACACACAATACACTTAATCATCACCATATAGAAGTTGCTATGTGTGCACAATTATCTCTATTAAAGAGAATAGCCGATGGCCTCAACCATTATCCTAATATTAGATAGTACACAAGGTCATCCATCGTAAGACAATAATAAAACAATAGTCAACATTGAACCCTAATCAAGCTATATATTACTCTGATGTCAGGCTGTATAAGTTTACGGTTTAACATATACATTAATAAAAGATTCATGTAAAAAGGCAGTAATTAAGACGAGTGCTGGAGTATAATGGCCACAGCGAACAAATTAAATGTTTGCGTGAACTGGATATGGCAAGATGAAGAGGCAGACCGCCGGTTACAGTAATTTGGCAAGCCTGTGCTCTACTGGTAACACTGAGTAGAAGCGAGAATAATCCTCCCGGTACCGTGATAACACACGGGCAAGAGAGATAACGGGTACTCGAACCCCGATACGTGAGCAAATATTTTAACCTCAAACTCTCCGGTTTTTACGCAGAAGTTCAATAATATAACCTAAGGATCCGAACTGGTATCAATTCAATCACCGGTCTGTCTGGTGAACAGAGAAGACCATAGAAACTCTGTGGTAACACAGAAGAAAAAACCTCAAAATATAAGCTGACGCACATTTTGGGATACCGACATGTCCCGTCATCATCTTGCCATATCCCGCCAACGCACTCAAAGAAGCTGTGACATTTTTATTAATCAATTAGTAAAAAAAAAAATTACAAAGAATTGAGATAGGCAAATAACAATACAATTTTGGTGTTATTATTACGAGTTTTCCTTGAACTTCTGAGATAATTAAATACTAAAAAATACATAAATGTACAGTCTCATATTAAATCAATTGACATTATAAACTAGGATGCGATTATTCATAAAAACTTCGGCGAATGTCATTTTCCACAGATCGAGTTCTTCATTTAAAAGAGGAAATAAAAAGTCACTTTACATAATACCGACTGATGCGAGAATTTCGAACAAATTAAATGGCATGTGTTATAGTCACTTAAAATGAAATTGTCCTTTTATCAACAACCAAGGGCCTGTTCGGACGACTGTATGATGGCTTTTTAAGTAGTCTCTGTTCAATTTCCAAGTTCGTCCATTAATTGCCAAGCATCTTTCGTCGATATTTCTCATACATGTACCAGCACCAACAAGCATCACCTGAAAAATTCACAAAAACAGCAGCAGAAAAAGAGAAGGTTTTGGGGAGGTAACGGGGAAGGTGGTGGGTGTTTCAAAACTGTTAGCCGGCAACTACATGCAGGAGTGGTATAATCACGTGATACATGTAACGAGGCAAAATAAGGGGGAAAAGATGCAGACGTTAGGGGTGCAGAAAGGGGGGATTGTAAACTAAAATAAATACTCATTCACTTTAATTAAATCTGTTTATCGGAATACGATAAACACACTTATCGTTATTATTCATTAAATGATATAGATATTTTTTCATAATATACATTTTGCTGCAATATAATGTCTGTCGTACTCGTTATCCCAAAATCATATGAGTCGTTTCTTTGTATTATTTAAAATTCAAAGGTAGACGGTACGTTTTAAGTTTAACCCGGATATCTCTTTTACTGGGCTATTGAGATGTACATCATCGATCCACTTGCTAAATATAGAACTTTAAAACGTTTTTATTTTTCGTTTGATAGTTCAAAGTTCAAATGTGGTCCATTCGTAGCAGTCTTGTAATTCAACCCGGATATATCCAATTTTCGGATATTTCAATGTAAATTATCAATCCTTGATGAGTGCTTGCCTAATATTTCTTAATAATTATAATTGTTAATACAGGTCTTACATGAAGAAGAAGGAAAGAAGAAGAAAATATTCTGAAGTAAATTTATACATCAATACCGCATATAACGACGATGAATTTGATTATGATACTTTCATTCAAAACTCTATCGGCGACAATTACGAGGATCTGGTTCGTGACACAGATGTTGATAAAAACACAAATTCCGATACAAACGATAATACAAGCACTGATGGTACTGCTGCTAACTTTCCAAATATAGGCTCAAATCTGTATGCTAATACTAATAAAGGTGATATCAACAATCCATTTATAAACACAAAGGAGTTGACAACTGACGAAAATCCATATGTGAATCCATATGTGAATACAAAATATGATGCAACTAATACCAATTCTGACGTTCCTTCCATGACTACTTTTAAAGACTGAAAAAATCATTTTTGAGCGAAATAACATACTTGCATAAAACAGGGATGTGAAAACACTATGATTACAAACTCATGTTTATATTTCAAAATATGAACGGAGAATTAGCGAGAGTGGATGAATATTATGTGTGTGCATGATATTTATGTTAGCTGCTATATATTACCATTATTTATTACTCATGTTATGCACGTGACATAAAAAGAATGCATATTAAGACAATATGTAATTTATATGACACATCTTATATTATAGTATCAAATATTTCATGTGAATATCTTTGTAAAAAATATATTTGCTAGTATTTATACGGGTCTTTCAAGGTAGAGCATTTTCAGTGCATTGCGATCGATATTGCATTAATTCTTACTTTCTCCGTAAAGGTTTTGATAAATAGACAACGATATCTACAAGCAAGCAGCAAGAAGACGATAGAAAAAAGAGCGGAACAGGACATTGTGTCCTTTTTTGAAAGGATTAGAGCTGCATGTAATATCTGAAATGTTTCTATTCTAATTAAAATTAGATCTCTTCACTTGATTAGTCCTTTTTGTGTGGCTATCAATAATACAGAGACAAAGAGAACGGACTATATTATAAACGGATTATTACACTGATGTTGATGAATAAAATGCAATATTTCCATATCACCTTTCATGGCAGATAAAACACCAAAAAACTTATATATAGTAGTAGTATATGGGGACAGCTCAATTAGTATTTGCGGAGGATTGTGGGGATTGTGACGTCACCGGAAGTCGTGAACCGGAACTGGAAATGAAAGGGAGATAATTTTCCGCACTTTTTACCCGTATTTCCCGCGTTTTTTCCGGAACTCCTCTAGATCATTGGTACGAACAATAGAATTTTGAATCCAACCAATCGTAGCCCTTCTGATATTTGAATCCCACCAATCTTAGCCCTTCTTGCTTCGAATTCAAAACCAACCAATCCTGTGCTTTCGATTTTAATCCAACCAATGGTGGCGTTTTGCTGACTAATTGACTCAGTGTTAAGTGTATGCTTTTAATGTTAATATATTTCGTAAATAAAATGTTATTCATCATACAAGCTTTACATCATAACAAACGCCAATTACATTTTCTAAGCTTTATTGATAAGACGATGCACAAAAGTCTTGACTATGTCTGTGGCTTCTCTCGGGTGTCTCAATGTTCTCGTAACATCGCCCATGGATTTTCCGGCACATCTGTGTATCAGATAAAATATACAGTGGTGTCCGCATACAGTGGAGCCTTTTTCTTGAACTCTGATGGTGTTGTAAGTCCAACTCGTACAATGTTTGTTCATAAAGTTCACGTAAGCCCTTAAAAAGGGTGGTCTTCCTGTGGGGTCGTAATATTCTCCTCAAGAATTGGCATCAATGTATAGGGCTACCAGTGTGTTCCCGGTCGATCGTCCGGGTCCGTGTTCCCTATCAAGGCCGAAGGTACGCTTAATCTTCTGGGTAGTCTGCTTCTGGCGTATGCTCCTTTGAAAACGTTTCTGGTACTTGGGTGTGTTTTCAGTACGTGGTCGATCTCTAAGGTGTTCATCTAAGCACTGTAGTCAAACAAGGTTCATGGGTTCAGGTGCGACTACCACGGGGCTGGATCTGTAATCGTCGTGGACTTTCAAATATCGAGTGAACGATTGGTCGTATAACTTCAGACGTTCGTCTGCCGACAGGTCTTCCCGCTCTAGTATGATTTGCATCTTCTTATCCAAGGTGTCCATTACTTTCACGCGTTGTTACACTGGAGGTTTTGGGCGCTCTTGAGTCTGGTGGTATCTATTTATTAAGGTTAGTTCTTTCATTGAAATAAAGTAGAGAGCAATGGTGCTACTACAGAGACAATCGGTGCTAGTAGGGATCCCAAAAATCCACCTTTCTGTAACATCGCTTTCTTCTTATTGAGAGAGACCGATTTTGTCGTCCGTGCTCTCAATCCAGCCTTATTTCTCTTGAGGTTTTCCTTCTGCAATTTAGTTAACGGGACGTTGCCTCTTAAAATATTATCGGCACACTCACACAGACAGTCGACGAAACTGTGATCGGCTTTAGTGATGAGGTGTTTACGAATACACGGTTTCGTCTTTTGTAAGTATACTATATCACTGGCGTGCTTTTTCAAGCGCTGAGAGACCATGTTACTCCCTCAGCATCTGATGCAAGAGTGACGAGAAACGGGGTGTAACATCCTTTTTATGACTCGACATATGCTTTCTGTTTCTCACCGGGAAAGATGAAGGTTCTTAATCTCAGGATAACCGGGGTGTTTTGTTTCATATCGATCACCATGTAGCCGTGAGATCTGGCCGTAGCTCGGGCAAAGGCTTCCAGAAAAAATTGCGTTCTCCTGGGATACATTTGGTGTGCTAGCGCCATGATTTGCGATACGTCTCTCGGGTTTTTGAATAGAACCATGTAATGGGCATTGAGACTTATGGTTCTATGGTATTTCCCTCGATGAAACAGATTCTGAACGATGTACATGACGCTGATGTTTCTGTGGTGACTCTTTGTCGTAAACAGCGAAGCCACCCCTTTGGTCCGTTTCGTCCATGAGATCGTCCAAAATGATCAAGTGTTTATCTCTGAGGTCGAGGGTGTCCAAGTCCGGCAATCCTTGTTGAAAGTCCACCCCATCTACGGTTCCGTATAAAGTCTGGTATTCTCCATAACACCACAAGATGCGACCCGGTATTGGGGTCATCATATGTCAGATATTGTGTACGAATCTTCGAACGAATACGGATGTTCCACTTCCGGTTGGTCTCGAGATTAAACTGGTAAATGGATGGATCCACGGCATGAAGTGATCCGGAAGTCTTCCGCTGGGTACTTTAAACACGAACGGATCGTCCGTCGAGTAAATAAAGTACGGTTCCCCTGTTTCGGTCTGGTGTTGTAATGATGACAACTCCGAACCACGCGATGGAGTATAGTCGTAGCCTGTTTCCTTCGGAGGAGGAGGTGTAGACGTATCCTTTTTGAGGAGGAGGAGGAGGAGGAGGAGGAGGAGGAGGAGGAGGAGGAGTAAATTTCATGTTTTCATGTCTGCTGTTAAAATGGCGTTTCATATTGTCTCTTCTGCTAAATCTCATTTCACACTGTGGACATGTTGAAGACATCTCGTAAAACACGTCTTTCCTCTTTGATGGTTTGGATAAGAATGACTAGAGATTGTAATGTACACTTAATATATTCGACGTGGGCGTATTTAAAACAAACAAACAATACACTTCTAACTTTTATAAGTCTGTTCTATACAAGGGAACTAACTGTCTCAGTTCTGGCTCTCTTTCTTCCAACAATGGGATTGGGTTTTTTTCAGTTCTTTCCATTCTCCAAAGTGTAAAGCCACTCCTCTCTTGGTGGGACGGTAGGTCCATTCACCGGCGGGGATAAAGTGCTTTCTGATGTGAACGAAGGGAAACGGTGCCTTGATCGTCACGAAAACGTCGTCTAGGATGTGATATCTCCAGTCTACTGGTTCTTTTTCTATGACTCTGGTAAGCAAATCGTCTATGACGTCCGACATGTTGCACAGGGCTTTCCATTGATCCAAATGTAAGCTCATTCCTTCTTTCGTAGGGACTGTGCCATCTTTCCAGAATCGTAAGTCTACTCTCTTGGATCCGTTCCATTCTTTAAACTACAAGTATCGGTTTCCTCCCAGGGATCGTTTGAGCGGCTGAATGTCGACCATCTGGGCTGCCATCTGCAAGATGTCTTGTGTCGGTGGAATCTGTACGATATCTTGGGTCGCTGACATCTGTACAATATCTGCAGTTGGTAGCATCTGTACAATATCAATTATCTGCGGGATTTTAGGCTGTTGTTCTGTTATATGAACGCCTTTGGCTCTTTTACCCTTTTGACTTGGCATGTTGCGGGTACCAGCCATTAAATGACGCAGAGTTCTAGTTACACCATCTTACATCCAAAAAACGTGATACTATTTTTAGAAAATGACGTCATATTCATTGGTAGCGACGTGTCTGATTGGTTGATCTCTGTCATATCGTCGTATCTGATTGGACAGTCATTCTGTATTTCGATTGGTCAGTTGTTTATGAAATGAAGCTTTCTGATTGGTTCCTTTTCCTCTATTCTGATTGGTGAATGAGCGATCGATTGAAGTATACGTATTCTGTCCCTTTAAGAACAGTATGGTAAATGTCCCAAAACTTCCATGCATCCGTGGGATACTGTTGTCCCATTTGACTCGTGAAGGCAAATAACACTAGCACTCGACCCATGTTGATAATACCGTCATTGAACATGGTAGACACAATCCTTCTATACGTCTGTACTCTATCGTTTTCCATGTCTGAATGATATGTTTGCTTTTTTTTCTGTTTTCATAGGCTTTTGACCATGCCCCCCTCTAACTATACCCCATTGTTTTAAACTTTACATGTACTTTGTGTTCACCCTTTCGTTTCTTTGTTCTGTTTGTCCCTGTGGGGCTCATACACGGCTATGCATACCTCTTGTACTTTAATGTGAAGTCCTTTTCTTTTGTTCTGTTTGTCCCTATCGGGCTCATTCACGGCTTTGCATACCTCTTGTACTTTAATGTGAAGTCCTTTGTTTGTTCTGTTTGTCCCTGTGGGGCTCATATACGGTTTTGCATACCTCTTGTACTTTAATGTAAAGTCCTTTTTTCTTTTGTTTTATGTAAAGTCGTCTTGTTTTTATATGTATGTTTTGTACTTTTTTTCTTTTGGCCATTGTGTTGTCTGTTCTTCTTCGATATATTATGATTGCCCCGTTTGGTATCTTCAAACTCTTCTTTGTATAATAGGCGTGATCAGTTTTCAAGATAAGATATGTATAAGGTCAAAAATCCATGTCCTCTAGTCCGTCTAGACCTTTGCAAACACCTAATTATAATGCTACCTAATCTTTGAAATAGAGATACGCATGTTTGTCAGTGACTTTGCGTTAGGTTGGTGGTTTTCCCCACCACGATATAACTGAAAGTGGCGTTAAACACCAACAATCGTACATAATCTTTGATCAGTTTATTTCATCTAACATCCATTGTCACGATATGAAAGACCCAACACAGTTATACAATTTCAATCATTTAATAAATACAAAAAATAATCATATACTTACAGTCAATGAATTTTTTTTTAAAGAAAATCAATTTAACTATTTAAAAGAAAATCGGTGAAGTATAACCCATTCTATTTAAAGATTATATTCCAAATCGACTACAGGTTTAAAAAAAAAAGGAAATATTTCACAAAATAAAGTTTCACATTAGAATACGGTTAAAAATTTCATGACAAATGAAAACTGTTTGCACAATTTAGATTTTATATCACAGTTCACAGATTTAAATATCTAACGGTGCTGTAGATACGCCATCTGCCAGCACTTTTCGTTTGGGATAAAAATCCAGCTCTCTCTTGTAAATACGTATACATTTTATTCTCGACGACACGGAATCCACGGTTGGTACCGGATCCGGATTTCTTAGATAAGAGGACGTCCATATACGTGTACGTGCCTTTATTGATATCGTTGGTCTTCTTATTGACCCCCTTGCAGCTGAATTTGTCCTCGACTCCAAAACAATAATACGTTTTACTACATAGGGCAACAATTCCATCTCCTCTGTATTCTTTTTTGAAGAGCCCCGGTGTCCTCTTGTCGTAGGCGGCGTGTTCGGGGGTATCAGACCTTGGAAACCAGTTGTGCTTTTCACTTTGATACCGTTGTTTGAGTTCGGGTTTGATTACCTCTTCTAAACTATCTGCGGACAGAGCCATGTATGCAGAGTCCGTGTCCATGGAGCAGTATTGAAAGTCACGAAGACGTCCATGAAATCGTAGTAAAATCCAACATCCGTAGTTTGATCTGAAGCAGTTTACTATTGGAAGGGAGAGACAACTCTTTTATCGTTATAAAGAACTTAGTTGTTTAAGCCTTGTATCAGATAGTGTCGTCAGAATCTTTAATAATTTATTAATAATTCTAACATAACCTCCATTCGGTATAATCTCATTACCACATACGCCGGTGAATGTGACTCACTTTTCCATTGGCAGCATAAATTGTGTGCGACATTTTCCGCAAACGTAAATATAAATTACCGTCTTCCAGTCAAAGTATACCACCGTATTTGTACTCTTAGACATATCAGAATCGAAATAAATCATGGAAGCCAGAATGTTTTTTGAGTTTTAACATGGATTGGTGGATATTAGTAAATTTTATCCCACATTTCTGGCTCGGGATAAAATACTAATATCCGCCAATCCATGTTAAAACTCGCAACACATTCTGGCTTTCATGATTTATTTCTTAATTGTTTTATCTGCAAAGTAACCTTTTCCATTGGATTTCCTTAGCAATTAACTTGTATTAAGGATATCAAGATAAACGTTTCATATAGGTTTCCAAAGAAGTGAATTGAATGTAATTAAGAAATGGGACTCATCTTCTACAGAAGTTTTGCACAAATAATATGTGCGATCTTTCACATTTAAGCATAAACTTTTTTAATATTAAGATCATGAGAACTTATTATTAATTTGTTCAACATTTGTCTTTGTTGTTTTTTTGTCGAATTTTAAAAATGTCTCCATAGAGAATTTTTTTTTTATTTTCTGTATGTTCTTAATTTATTACCAGATATTGAGTTTGTTGAAGCATTTTAAACACTGTTTGTTAAATCTGTGAGTATAGACCTAATGTATTTAGTCCGGGATCAACCCTGTAAAGATGACATAACGGATAATGTAGGTTTCATACCAATTGCATAGATCTATAACTGTTCCTGTCGTGTGAATTTCAATGTTATAGGCTAGCTTTGACTATGAACAAGTGGACATGTTAAATTTCGTGAGATTTATTTCTTTGATTTTATTTACAACGGAAATTGTGTGTGCTAAAACTAAAGCAAAATCGTTTTCATGATTATAGATGCTTTTGATATGTAAATATTTTCTGAACAACATAAATACAATTTTTTTTTACATAAATATTATTTCTCAATTATTGCACAAATATATTATCTGTTTGTAATTAGCTAGATGTGTAGTACATATGAGTATACTGATATGTTTGTAAAACATTGTTTATATTTTGGACTGTGGCTTATTGATAAGGAACTTCATTCAAGTCATAACACTTAGCAATTGCAAAACGCCAATATATGTGTCTATATTTACTACTGACCAAGTTCACCTTGTTGTAAATGAGATATAGTTAATATATTAACTAATCTCGGATGTATTAGTCACTGTGGAAAAACTATGAAGTACTGTGCAACTTGCAAATTTAATTCTTTTAAATTCAACTTATATATGTTACAGTTGAATTTTATTTAAATCTTTTAATTTCCTTAATCATAATCCTTTGTCTTCTAGTTTCCTTTTGATTAGAATGTCTGTTATAGGTCAAACAGTAAGCAGGCTGGAAAATTATTATTATCGGTTTTAAAGTTGACACGTCGGTTTGATATTTTTTAACGAAGAAATGATCCTAGATCCCAGATGAAATCAGTGTACCTTTGCAAAACGTTATAATTGATTTTGTGATCAAATAATTGTACATGAGCCGAATTTCTCACTGTGTCTTAATTATAACCCCCCCCCCCCCTCCGGATACTGAAGAATAAAACTGAAGCACGTGTCAATTTCATGTTCTACTACCATTCGATTTAGATAAAAGAGTAATCAGGGGCGTAGGAGCCGGGTGTCTCTCTTATCAAACATTCAGAAAAAGCAGAAAATGTTCAGTAAAGCAAGAAATACAATGATAGAATTGTATGCTTAGAAACTAAAATGACTTTTTTATTTTGCTTGTCAGTTATGAAGGTATCCCCCCCCCCCTCCCCCCCCCCCAGCACACACACCGTAAGTCTCCCAGTTTTGCTGCTTCCCACTTTTCGCTTCTCTCCTGAAGCTTGCCCCCTACTTTTCGGTCCGCTTCAAAATATTGCCTACCCACACACACACATACTATCCGGTCCACTCCTGAAGCTTGTCACCCCATTTTTTGGTTCACTCCTACGCCTCTGGTAATACATTTCTAGCTTCAGTGCGTATATGTATACATCGAATACTTTGAGGATAAAAACAATAGTCACTAAACATCTTGGTTTGATATAATATTAACATGCAATGCACATGTTTTTGTTATTACAATAAATCCCAATCAAAAAACGAAACAGATTGAGTTTCTTAACTGAGTCAAGAATATATTGAGATTTCGTGGACCCAATGGATAATGTTCGTGCTTCAACTATTTTTAGTTTATTTAGGAAAATAATTATGTAAAATTCACTTAGACTTCTGAATTCTGTTTGTTGATCATCACTCACATTTACATTGTAACCAGCAAGACCATTTGAGAGAAGTCTCGAAGCAGTCTTGTTCCGCCTTGAAAAAATGCTCTTGGAGGCCCTGTGTTCATGTACTAGCTGAACGATATATTCTGACTTTTGGTCCCTGCATGATCTTTTATTTTCTCTTTTTTATATAGCTTCATATCCACGTGTATGGGGAGTTGACTGATTGTTCCCGACAACCTACTTTCTTAGGGCATAGAAGAATTCGAAATAATGAGGATTAGAAAATGGAAGAATTACATCGCTTCCATTCATAAGACGGTATATATAGTAGTGTTCTTAATCTTTAGGGGTGTAAGTTACATACATATTTGGGAACATACCTTAAAACATACCTAGCTTTCTTCATTTTATAACGACATACATAGTTTCGTTTTGTTATTTATTTATTTTTGTTGTTATAAATGTTGGTAGCCCCGTCATATTTCTTGCAACTCTCACTGTAGCCTCTCTAACTTATTAGAACTGCAATAATCCTGTATGATACTTAAAAGGTAGAATATATATTTTTCTAAATTCTATTTGTTCATTATACTTGTGATTTTGAAAAAAAAACCAAAAACTTACTATTTAATGTGCTCAAACACTTTTCAAAGTGTTATCCACGCGAATGTTCCATTTGTTTATTTATTTGAGGTCTGGTATATTCGTCGGCTTTGCCCATGCAGTTCTTGGAGAATGCATTTCATGTACAAAAAAATGTTTTATTATCTTAACTAATCAATATTTCTGTTTTCATGTATTTCTTTATTTTTCTTTATTCGTTATCAATATTAACAGATTTCGTTTAGATGTCTATACTTTGTTATATATTTTTTAAAAGACAGAACGGTCGACAGAACTTTACTATATAAGTTGTTTTGATAGACTAAATTAATTAATAATGATTTGTTGGCCATTTCGTTCAAAAGACTTTATTGAAGTACGAAAATAGAAGAAGAATAAATAAAGAACAGATTCAGTAGATGAAATTGGCAATTTTACACGGGACATAACCGATTAAATATACTATTGGTTGACAAAAACACTTTATTTAAAGGAAAGGCGACCACATATGGCCTTTCTCTGTCTGTAATCCGATAAGGGGGCGTGGTCCCAATTCCATTCGTATGACTTGGACTTGTACTTCTTGAAATTAACCTCAATATTTCCTGTTTGTAACATCAACATTTTAGTTTATTATATACTAATTATCAAAAACTGATATACACAATTGTTTCTATTTAACGTTGCAAAGATGGAAATGTGAAAGAAAATGTTATTTAATATGTTTTTGATGTTAAATTATTAACGGACGTGGCAGTATAATACCATTTATTGGTCTTTGTTTAGACCACAATATTTCGGAACACCTTAGGCATGCGCACTGAAATCAAGATTATCTGACACAGCCAATAAAAAAAGATAAGTTGGGAGCACATTCCAGTTTCAGTATCCAAACAAAATGTCTGTTTTGACATTGGAAGCTAAATTAGAACGAGTGGACCCAAGTACTCCTTGGGGATTTCGTATGCAGGGAGGCAAGGATTTCCATAGCCCGTTATCAATTCAAAGGGTAAGTTCAAAAGTTGACTGACTCGACACCTTACCCCCTACTTAGTATTTGGTTCCTATAGTATAGATCGAGTTTTTATCATACTTACATGAATATACTTGTCGTTCGCAGATACATATAAATATATGTGTCTATAAGTTATGATGTAGATGGTTCTTGAATAACAGACATTTACAGGAAGTTTCTAGTCGTGAATCATCCTTCACACCGGAACCGTCACCCGGAATTCCAAGTATTTCCTTGATTCTTACTAATAATATTCTCATTGAAAAGTTTATTTGGTCTAGATAACAAACATGTCATTAACTAACTACTTACAAGTAACATCATTTTTAGTAATTTTTAAAATTCATAAACTCCCAGACTCCCCATCTACCAGCAAAACCACCTCCCTGGAGCCCCAATGGTATGGATTTTGGTTCTTGTTGCTCCACTGCTACTACCAGCCTTTCAAAAAGGTGTCGTATGTCCACAGTCTGCGACGTTAGCCCCTAGCCAGATGCCTGCAACTAGTAAAATAACGAGAGGGCTAGTTAAAGCTTTATAATGCTAGACCAAACGGGCTAGTGAAAATCGATGACCTTTATCTACAAAAAAAGCTTTGAGTATTCAGATAACTTCTTGGTACGATTATTTGTATGCATGAACGTCTCGCCGCTGTTTGTTTACCCTTACAAATGCATTTGTCACGTTAACCTCGTGGAGTTCACCTGCATCAAGTTCGGAATATGCTTTGTATTGTGGTTAAACAAGAGAAAAATCCAGAGAGATTCTGTTTTAATGATACGACTAATTACCGATAAAAATATTCCAACAACGACCCACCTGCCAACTAGGAAGAGTTCCGGACTCCTCGTACAACTGGGTGGTATATAAGATAACGTTTTTGATCGATGTTCTTAGCTAATAAATTCTAAATTTTTATCACATTTACTTCTCCTCGAGTCGACGGCACACTTTTTTCATTTCATTGCTGTCTACAATTTGCAGAGTTGGCAAAAATCGTCCGACCCGTTTTCAGTTTGATTAAAATGTCAGACAGAGACTTGAAATTTGTTTATTTATTCTATCGGACCGACACGTTCCTATTTGTAATCGAAACTCCTATGTTAAACGTAAATGTAAACATCCTTTTAGTAGGAACGAGCACCTGCAAAACGTGGAACATTAAGACTGAAATATATTACTGAGCACAGAAATAAGTTGACTTCCACACTCCCCAAGTATCAAAGATTGATTGTGTTTAATTAAATATGTTTTGAGATGCTTAAATATATTGAAGATGACAACATATTCATATTCTTAGCTGAAATTAAAAATGTAGGTAAACCGGAAACTGACATTGATGTGTAATATTCGGAACGTGATCGGACCATTAGATACGGATTGTTGGATATATCTGCCTTATATTTTTAGATAAAAATATGTATACAGAAAAACATTTAATTGAGTTGTTTAATGATCATGACTATAGGTAATCTTGCATTCAGTTCTGTATAAAAAACTAAATTTGACAGGTCATATACAATATTACAAAAAAAAAGGTGGGACAGACACAAAGGCCACGGGTCAGACCCAATGTCAGACAGAAAAAAAAAGTTTTTGCCAACTAACAATTTGATCGAATCAGTTGGTAATTAGCTGCTGTAAACATCAAGTTCAATAAATGATACGTTGGGTTAAATGTGCCAAGCCTGGTAATTATTATTATTCAATAAAAATTAAACACAATTTATATCTTTTATTCGGGCTAGTTAAAATCAGGAAGGGCTAGTGAATTGTGGGACCTGACTTGTCAATGTTTCAACAGATTTTAACATGATTCTAAAAAATGGTTTCAATGTCAAATAGATTGTGATAAAACTCTATGCGCTCAACATTTTCCATGACACTGTACATGTTTATGTCCCCTTCGTATGGTGCCATTTTTATATGTTTATATAACGAATAAAATAGAGGAGAAAGAGCAAATACGGGTTGACTCGGAATCAGGATATTGTGTCAGAGTGGGGCAACATGTCTATCCGTAGACTGTTGTGTAGGTGAGCTAGCACTATATACAAATGTAAATCCAAATCAGTGTGTTGGCAGGACTCCCACTACTTTCAAATTTGAGGGAGAAAGGACTGTTCTCTCAGAGAGTTGACCAGTGCCTGAAATGGACGGTCGCCAAATGCACTAATATCTTATTCGGGCGACCAAAAGCTGCTCCGAAACCGGACATAAACTAACTTCAATGGTAGATAACTCTTCTGTTCTAGTCAAACACAGTTTGTTACGAGCACAGCGATTGGTCTAAATACATTTTTGTAGCCAATGAATACACAGCTAATGTAATTTACTGTTCTCCCCAATTATGTATTTTTATCAAGCCAATCAATACACGTTTCCTACACGTTTTTATGTAATACACAAGTATTCACTAAATATTAGAAAAGAGATGTGTTTTTTTGTTTCTTTATGATTTAATTATTAGAATTGTTAAAAATCACGGACGAAGTGGAAAGTTGTGAACAATAAAGAGACGGAATTCTTTCAACTTATAATGTTTGCAATCTGGTATCTTCCACGGTTCGGAAATTTATTCATTCAATCTGCTGCAAAATGTACATGTACAAATTTCATTTTACAGAAATCAGAAACCTTTTTGTGTCAATCCTTAGGTAATCATTGAAAAACTTTTCCCCAACAACGGAGAGAAAATCGGTGACAGTAATGTCATTCTACGGAAACGATCTGGCCTGTCACTTCTTTTAAACTTTTCATAGTTCATGTACACAGCTACATTTTAATGACAATTGGGAGTGGCTTTCTTTTTAGGAACCAGAACTTTTGTTTACAAATTAAAAAATAACAGGAAAAGTTAACACTCACGTTGTTTATATAACAGAAAATGACATCACCGTTTGTTATTTCAACAAAGTGAGATACTAGTTTGGAATGAATAACCAACTGACATTACCTAGAACTGGGAAGTTATTTTAATTTAAAATCACTTCTTCATAGTGGATTGAAACAAGTGATGTCACTCTTCACTCTGGGGAGTGCAAGAGCGGTCCTTGTAGTGGCATTAGTCTACTCTTTTCCGGATGTCTTTAATGTGATCATGGCATTGATCTCCCCTTACACAAACCAACCTTTATTGTCCCCATCCGATGGACTAGCATCGTTTCTTAAGACACCCTAGCCAATGGCGTCAAGGTTTTCAAAAAGGTTATAACAAGTAAATTCAGGTTTCATTTGATAGCAATATAAGCATTGGGGTGTTTTTGCAATTTCAGCTGCACACCTGTACCAAAATTACCTTGAAGAGCCCCCCCCCCCAACTAGGGAAAGAATGAATTTTAATGATATTGATAAAAAAAAAAATTAATCTGAAAACTGTTTATATATTGATACATGTATCTGATGTCTTTTTTTCATAAAAACAATGTCACAAAATGTTTGGGCCACCATTATGCCATTTGGACCAGTGACTAATTTTTTACTGGCCCAAAAAATTTTTTTTGGAAAGGCTGGCCCTCATTTCAGGCACTGTTGACAGGGAGAAGTGGGGAGACTTCAGGGAGAAGTTAATGGTGATTAATTGAAACATTGTTTTTTCTTAATTGCCTAAAATGCATCTATTCAATGTCAAATATTTGTTTCTGTCTACCTTGACTATTTGAGTCCTGCATACATTATATGTGTGATTTTAAAAAAAAAAAATATTTGATCTGACTAATACCACACAAATTGTAATAACTCATATTTGTGTACTATAGTCTTCAGCAGAAGATAGATGTCTGCCAATTTGCTCAACAATCCAACTATATATGGTATAGCTAGGAACTGAAAATATACATGTAGCACAAACCTATATTGACAGACAAGTAAAGCAAGTAAAGGCTGTCATTATTATTTCTCAGATTTCAATTTACAACAATGCAATAAAACTACTGTAGTTCAAAGTTTATTTTTTTAATTGCTGAGGTATTAATGTTTGCACCCGTATATATGCATACAGTTCGATAGATAAATCGTAATATTAACCTGGTGGCGAATATAAAATACCAATCAGACTTGGATGCGAATCGATCAAAATCTGAAGCGTCCTCATGCATTTCAACGATTTTTGAAATATCAGCATTTCTCATAACATCTTGCATGATTGCGTCCCCTTTCCAATGGCGCCATTTTTATTTGTTATTGAACGAAATGAAAGTTTCTTTAAACTGAAATGGATTACTTTACAAGAAAATCACTTTCAAAATACTTATTAACTTAATGAATACGATAGATTTCAATGAACAAGATGTCAACATTTTTGTAAATGACAAGTGGCAAAAATATGCGGGCAACATAGGGCTACTATTCAAAATTACAATGTGACTTGAACTTCGCTTTGGACCAACTTGAAGGCAAAGTCAACACTCACAAGGTGACTTCTTCGCCCAAATCGCCCTGTAGCTGGAGCCCTGCATGACAACAACTTGCAGTTGCACCTGGCTTTTGACACAGCAGGAGAGTGAAATCAATCTCTCTTCTCCAACAAAGCAATTTGCTCTTCATTTTTTTCCCCATGCCCAGGAGGAAAGAGATGTCGACCTGCACACAGCAACGTCTTTACATGAATCACCCAGTAGTGCGAGTCCTGATTCTATGTGTGGTGTGTAATCAGGGCTTATACCATGGTACACCATGCAGGTCTGAATGTACCATAGCTAAAATGTCAATCTTTTCATTTCTGTGACAAAGCATATATACCATGTGCCTTACTCATCAACTTACATAAATGTATTTAAACAACTCATCCTTCAGATTCGTATATTTAAATAAGTTAATCGTAAGACCTGTGGTATATATAATACTTGTATTTGAACAACCAAAGTTTCTAAGGAGTCTGTATTTATATTACTAAATAATCAGCTTGGCTGAGGTCACAACTAATAATATTTGGGCATCAAAGATGCATAATGCCATATTAATTACTCCATCAGATGCACATTCTGTGAAAAAAAAATCAGAATAAGCATTAATATTACATAAAGGCTCTATTTTACTGTTTTTCTATTGGCCAGAAGCAATACATGGGACATTCCATTTTCTAACATATTGCATTTGATTAGCAAAGAGCAATTTCTGTGCAATAAATAATCATATTGCACTCTCGTGCAAAATCAATGAATGAAATTACATAGCACGAGAGGGCAATATGGTGTTTTATTGCACAGAAATTGCTTTTTGTTAAAAAAAAATTTTTAATTTCTTAAAATTTTAATTAATTTTTTTAAATTCAAAATTTTCATAAAATTTCAAAACTTTCAAAAATTTCATAAGATTTCAAAAAAATTCAAAATGATAAAATGTTCAAAAATTTAAAAGTTTTCATAAAATTTCAAAATTAGAGTAAAATAGAGCCGTATATAATAAAACAATTACTACACTTGAACTTGATCAATATGAGGTTTTATGGAGCAGAGTACTATATTATTGTACTCTGCTCCATAAAACCTCATATTGATCTCGTTCAAGTGCAGTAATTGTATATTACTACATGTATACAGTTTTCACGCTAACCTACTTGCCCGAAGCCCGGGACAAGTAAAACTGGATTCGGACAAGTGAAAATTATGAAAGAATTTGTTTGAATAAATAGAATTTTTTTTTAAATTTGGTTTTCGGGCAAGTACCGGTAGGTAAAAAAAATGAAGGCAAAGAGTGTGTATAAACTATTTCATCATGTCTATTATTTCTTTAGGTAAATCCAGGGAGTTTAGCAGCAAAATGTGGATTACAACAAGGGGACATAATTCTTAAAGTAGGTAGTGTTCAATCAGAGACACTAAGACACAAAGAAGCACAAGACAGTATACTGAACAGTGGAAATAAATTGGACTTATTACTACAAAGGTAAAAAAATACTTTATGAAAAACATCACAAATATATAAGATTATTTATTTATTGTCTTTCAACATTTCAACATATTCAATTAACAAGTGGTATACATTAATATATGGTACCATTTGTTTCACTTTGCTTAATTAGTTAAATTTGAGTCTTGTAATACAGTCTTTTTATATGTACATCATTACATGTTATGATGTACATATAGCCATAAATGCAGCCAAGAATATGTCAAACTATTCAAGATATACACTTTGGGAAATGTAATGTTATGTTGTAAGTCAAGGTCGTGAAGGTACTAGGAAAGTTTTACATTTGACTGTATCAAAATTCCTCAGAGAAGATATATTTTCATGCAGGCATGTGAAATTCCCTTGTGTATTGTGTAAAATGTATTAATACTTAATAGATTTTAGTTGATTACACAATCAGAAACCTACAGACATATTTTTGGCACCATGATCAATGTAAAATTTACCACATTTATGGGAGAATCCGTTCATATTGGGCCATCCTTATAAATACTGGAGGTCTGTAATACAAATAAAAATTTTTAAGTGGGTACTGTAAGTCTGTAAGCCAATTTTTTTCTTCAAATATCTGATAAAAACATACTTTTAACTTTTAAAATGCAGTAAAATGGTGCAAAGATTAAAAAAAAAATAGGTCTTTGGTATTCGTGGGAAAATGTGTTGAGTAGGTAAGACTTTTGGTATATATGTTAATGGTTTTATCAATATCATGCATACAACAAACCGTTATATAAACATTATGAATGGTTTTGTCAATTAAAGTTAAATTAATTCTAACTAATTCTTTAAATTTCTTTTATTTTAATAGATACATTTATATTTTGGCAAGTATCTGAAATATTTTCTCTCTACCTTTTTAAGAATCTGTTTCTCAAGGCTTTATTTGCCCCCCTCTTTTTTTTCCATTTATTTACATGCTGTTGGTTACATGTAAATGTAGTAGTAAGTACTATATATATACAGAAATATATAACCAGGTAATCAATACAAGCTTAGCTGAGATTCTGGTTCTTTATAGTGATTGTTGACCACTCCTAAATCATACATGTATTTTATTTTGTTATTGTCTTTAAATTTCTTTTTTATTTTTATTTATAGACATCCAATTATTATTAGTATACAGAGAAACCTGTCTAAACCAAATCTCCTTGGAACCAATTATTGTGTTCAGAATAGACAGGTGTTTGGTTTATACAGGTTGAATTAAAAATGTGGACTTTATCTAAAGTTCTGTATACATGTTATATATGGGTGATTTTCAAAAAAATGAAGACTTTGTGTGACATAGAGGGGGAAATTTCAAATTGGACAAATTGACATAATTTTGGTCGTAAAATAATGTCAATATGATATATTTTTTTCAGATTCAGTTGCTCAGTGCAATATATGAAGACTAAATATTTTTTTTTCAACTTTTATTAGCAACAAAGTGTTAAAATGATAACAAATACAGACTTACTTCCTCAGAGGTATCATTTTCTTTTGGGTATGGTAAAAGACCTAAATGTATTTCAATTTGATAATGATATGAAAAAGGCACATTTTGGTACCAAACTTTGTATATACCGGTATCATGAGAAAACAGTTTCAGTATATCAAAGAAACACTATTTTTACTGTATATTTTAAAAAATCTGGTAATTAAAGTTTTCATACAAGCATAAAAAATATGATCTAATGAGGCTTAATAGTTGTAAATCAATTATTTATATATGCCTAACAAATATAACAAAAGTTAAGTTAAGTTGATCATTGGTGGTATAAACTAGAGGTAACCAAATGAAAATAAAGTCCATTTTTTTATGTTTTGTCACACTCCTGACACATTTTTCTAAAAGATAAATACACCAAATATCAAGCTAAATGCAATCATTGTTGGTCACAATAACTTTTTTAAGTAGTAGTACATAATCTATTTTGACTGAAAAAAGGTTTCCCTTGAATATATTTCATTTTTGCATTGTTATGATGTTATTTCAATCATATTTTATCATATTCTAAGTAATACTATCATAATTATAAAAAATGACAACTCAATTTTCAACCATTTATACATCTTTTCAAGAGTACAGTGCTTATTGAGAATTAAATAATTCCCCAAGACAATTACAAGCAGTTTTATGGGGGCTATATGCTTACAAAATAATATATTTCTTAAATAAAATTGTCATACTCCTGACTGCCTCTCGAAAATAAACCTGTCGTGCTGAAAATAATATAACTAACTTAATCTTTCCAAACTAAAAGTTATATTTCTTCAAAAGCTTATATTTCTTACAGTTAACAGTAAATATTAAAAGAAGATTCAAAATTATGTTTTTGTTTTTTCTAATGATTAATGTGCTAATTATTTGCCCCTTAAGAATTTATCTCATCAAAAATGGTTAAAATGGATTTGAAATTTATTAAAACTAGCAATAGATCATCTTTTCTTAGTATAAAATTACTTTTTAGTGGTTTTCAAATTAGTTTCCCCATGTTTCTCAATAATTTACTCTGCAAAAAAACTTCCTATTGCAATTGCAATCGACAATTAATGTTTTTATGTCAGGAGTGTGACATATTACTGTTGAATGAAAAATTATTGATAAATTTTCAAAAATGCCATATCAAAAGTATGAAAATGTTTTATGAAAGGCAAGATATATTAAAGTAAGTATTTTGTTTATCTAAAGCAACATACATCAATTTTTCATTTAGAAAAAAATCCATATTTTGACATGTTTTAAGAAAATATAACCCTTTATCATCGCTTATTATGAGAAAGGTGTCATGCAATATACAAAAATACTATAATTATTACTTATTGTTTATATATAATTAAATTGAAAACATTGTGGAAGTTTGTAGAAGCATGTTTTTTTTTATTTTTTATTTAAAGATATGCCTATTAAAAGTGTCACACTCCTGACATTAGTTATTTTGATTTCCTAGCTATGATATGTCATATATCAGAGCTATTTCCAACTTTTTTCTTTGATTGGGTCTGGAGCTTTTGGAAAATAGAGAAAATTGTGAACTATTAAAGCATACAACTAAGATCAAAATGTCACACTCTTGACATTTTTTGTGTCTCTCCTTATGCAAGCCCAATTTTACAACTATCATATTCATCCAGTCTAATACTACTAAATTATTATAACTAATGTTTTTTTACAACATAATTTGATTTTTCTGAACTAATTAGTCTCAACAATGAAAAATTATTAAGGTTTAATTTGACATTTGTACAATTTTCCAAGTTAAATTTATTCACGTACACCAATTTAAAAAATAGAATAATTTTTTGTCGCATAATCATAGGGTCACAAAACATCTAGATATTTGAAGTAAAATGGTACGAAATTATAGAATACCATTTTTCTTTAATATATCTTTTATTTTATTTTTTTTATCATCAAGGTAAGTTAAGGCAATTTAAAGTTTGTCACGCTAAAACGTCACACTCCTGACAAATTTGACCAGTTTTTAGAGGATAACTTTTTAACCGTAAGAGCAATCTCCATGACACTTTGCATGAAGATAACTGTTACCATTATGCTTGTGTTAAGATATTTACCTTTCTTTCATATCATTTAATATTCAAATTATTCTCTGAAAATGAAAAGTCTTCATTTTTTTGAAAATCACCCATATACAGGATTCAGACTTGTTCATGGATAGTTTAATTAGACAAGTTTTACTATATATATACAGGATTCAGACTTGTTCATGGATAGTTTAATTAGACAAGTTTTACTATATATATACAGGATTCAGACTTGTTCATGGATATTTTAATTAGACAAGTTTTACTGTATATATACGGGATTCAGACTTGTTCATGGATAGTTTAATTAGACAAGTTTTACTGTATATATACGGGATTCAGACTTGTTCATGGATAGTTTAATTAGACAAGTTTTACTATATATATACAGGATTCTGACTTGTTCATGGATAGTTTAATTAGACAAGTTTTACTGTATATATATATACAGGATTCTGATTTGTTCATGGATAGTTTAATTAGACAAGTTTTACTGTATATGTCATCCAAAAATATCCTGAGAAAAAAAAACTTAAATATCATAATGAACTATTTTAGAACTAGTTATATCTACAGTATACATATTGTATTGTTGTGCCTGTTGCTACTTTTTAGTCCAGTTTTCAAGGTTTTGCTCCAATTTCAATTTCTTAGCTAGAAAATATAACAAATATTTTCTTCTGAAGGAATGTTCAATAAAATGAAACCAGAATTAGATTAAATTTGGCAGAGATTCAGACTGGGAGGGAATAAGTTGATAACCCTTGTGTAGGGACACATAGTGGTGTCAAATGTCACAGAAACCACATCAGTCGTGTAATGATTAGTGTGCTTGCCTCAAGTGTGGTAGATCATGGCCATGGGTTCGAGTCCAGCTCGGGTCAAACCAAAGACTATGGAATTGGTATTTGTTGGTTCTTCGCTAAGCACACAGCATTAAGGAGTAAGAGCAAAGACTGGTTGGCTCAGGATCAGAATGTGTCCTGGTTGGAGCGACATGTCTACCCATGGACTGTTGTTTCAGTGAGCTAGCACTATAAAAATCCAACTCAGCGTGTTGGTCTAGAACAAAGCAGACTTCATCTCATTGAAATTTAACTTGTTCTCGCCATGATATAGCTGAAAAATTGCTGAGTTGTCGATAAACAACACTCACTCACTCGAAGGTGACTGTGGTATCAGTCTTAAATTGTTTCCCCCCTCCCCAGCCAATTTTTGTATTTGATATGAAGCATAATTGTTATATCATCATGATGAGATCCTTGTAGGATAAAACTGAGGAGTCCCAATCAAAAAATGACAGGTGCATATTTTTTATTATATTTGGTAAAAAAAAAAAAAAACATGATGGGTGCCAAACACAAGTGCTGAGTCCAAGACTTGCCTAGACGATTTGTCTATTGTTATTAAATGGAAACTATAAGTAAGGTGTCAGTTGTGTATATAGAATCATGTATGTTCTTGGAAAAATAAACAAATTACAAAAAAAAGGTGTCTGTTCTTATGAGAAAATTGAACATTAAGGTAGCACTACAGTCTGATTTTTTTCACTCCAATCAAGAGTCTTTGAAGGTTCGTATCTCAGCAAATACTCCATGGATTTTTAAAATTCAAGATTCATTTTGTAGCTAAAAAGTGACTATCTATTTAAATTAATTTATATAATATGCAGTCAATAATACAAAAGTTATGGCTAATAAAATACAAAAAATGCACTGTATCAGCTTGGATAAAAATAGCACATTCATGTCAACTCCCACTGAAATTTTTTTTTCAGCCCTTTAATTAACCATACACAAGCTACAAAACCGTGTCTCTTATTTTTGATATATGCCTCCAATCCTTAAATAAACTATATATGTAACCAATCAACCCAATCATATATGTTTATTCATTGTTTGATTTTTCTGCTCAGCAATGGGCACTGTGATTAGTAAATATCTGTATCTGTATTTCATCTGTTGGATGCCAAAATCTTGTTTCCCCTTTGTTCTTTCAAGAACCATAAATTCCTTAAGAAACAAATTATCCAAAAACTGGGACACGGTTTTGTAGTAGATATCCCTCTCAACTACATATATCAAATTCAAGTCCTTAGGGGCACCCATAAAGGTACTAATTGCCACAAAACTATATATCCCACTTCTGGCCCCTGCCAATATACAATAGACCTTCAAATCCCACTGGGAGCACCTCAGAAGTGACCTTACATCTTTAATTGATCATAGGAACCACACAGTTTGTGTGTTTATACACTTAAAGCTATTATTTTTGCATTATTTGTGCACTGTCCATCCCTAAACAGCACTTCTTTGGCATTTGGCGGGAGTTTGACGTCACAGGTCTTACCCACATCTGGAAGCTAGCAAGTTAAGATGGACAAGCTCCTCCTCCTTCCAGATAGTACCAGATAAAACAAACACAGGGGTGACGAAGTACATTTTTTGATAATTAACAAGACCATAATAACATCAAAATAAACAGATCCATCTTTTTTTACCAAGAGGATGTTATTAATTCATATTTCTTCATTTTATGCAATAGTATAAATAAAAAGTAAAATTATTCTTTTACATAAGGCAGAAGGCAACACTCCTTCTGAAAATGGACTCTTCCATAACAGAATTTTTGAGAAATCAAAATTTGTTCTACAATTTACATATATTTTTTGTTTTGAGTAAAAAAAATCTTTAAAAAAAAGTTCCAAACAGGAGACATGCCCATCACCTAAACCCTGCAGATCAAAGGACAGCATTTATTCAGGCTGTTAGAAATGTTGGGTAAGTGATTTTAATAAATACAAAAATGTCTGATTTTAGAACTTGTTCATAAATATGCAAGAATATTACTCTCAATATATAATTGTAGAGATAAAAAATATAAAATGAATCAGCAGTAAAATAAATAAATAAAAAAAGAAGTGAACAACTGGACACATGTAATTAACACAATGATTGATAGATAAGCCCCTCCCACATGTTTATATTATCAAACACTTTACCATGTGCTTTTGTTTACATAATTTATTTATCAATTTACTCCTTAATGATGCAAGATAATGACAGTAGGATTTTTTTAAAACATTTATATATATGAACTTTCAAAAACTGCAATAAAAAAAAATTCATTAAAAAATCATAATTAGACTGTAGTGCTACCGTAAATATACATGTAGTCATACCCGACATAGACATGATATAAGTTCCATTCCTTTTTCTACTGATTATTATTATATTTAGGACTTATATTACCATCTCTAGTGTAGAGACCTTCAGTTACATGTATGTATGACATGGAATATTATCATTCTTATTTAACATTAGAGCCTTCCATTTTTAACTGTTGCTTTCTTTAAACTTATAAGTTGGGGGTTGGACTGATTGTAACTTAACTTATATAAGATGTGTAGTGAGGAACATTTAATAAATCATCTTTTAAGAACTAGCAACATAATTACATTTTGTAGTTGCTATGATCAGTCTCATTGTGATTACGTAGATTTGATTTTGTATAAATAAATTAGGGTGTAGGATTTAACACTGTCTCCAGCAGAGAATAGTATACAAGTTATTACAGATGTACGTAATGTAATGTAGTTCAGAAGTGTAGGAGTGGAGCGTAAAGTGGAAGCCCCCGAGCAAGCTTTTAGAATAGGGTGCAAACTGTAGTTGTGGACCGGAAAGTGAAGGGAAGGGGCAAGCTTTAGAAAAGTACCGGAAAGTGTGAGGGGGACAAGATTCAGGAGAGGACTTGAAAAGGGGGCACAAGCTTTCAAATCTGACAAGCAAAAAACCACCGGAAACTGTGGGGGGTATTAAACTTTAGAAGTCGACCGTAAAGTGGGGGTGGCAAGCTTCAGAAAGTATTGAAAAAGAGGACACACTTTCAAAACTTACAAGCAAAAAAAAGGTAATTTGTATTCAAAACATACCATTATACCTCTTGATAAACTAGAACTATTATCCATGCTAGATATCCTTTTTTTATTAAATTTTTGACAAAAAATATGGGGGTCTGTGCGAAGGGCAAGGATCCATAACAAAAAGTCATGCTTATAACCAGGGAATCAAAAGTACAGAGAGGAACATATACAAAAAATGTATGTAGGTACTGCTGCTATGGGCAAAAATGTATTTGACATGAAATTGAAGCGTTTATATTGTGATATTTACAAAATTTGAGTGTGAAAATAATGACCAAGCCCAAGGAGCTATTGTGTACAAGTTGTGGGAATTCTGAATTTAACATAATTGTACATTGTAATGTAGACTTAGTACAATGAGTAATACAAGGTTGGACGATACAGGTTCATTTGGGCCTCTGGTTTGTTTTTCTGGTTGCATCTGTATTTGAAAAAAATTGGTAGAGTGTAATACTGTCATCACCATTGAATAATTGGGAATTACAAGATGGTTGTCATTTCTGTCTATATGGAATATATACTAATTGGAAATCCAAATGCAAGCTGAAGTTTATATTAAAGTCTCTTGACTGGCTGGAAGTTCAAAAATTATCTTGTGAGGTCAGAAACTTTGAAGATTGATGTACATGTCATCATGTATAACTTGTAGTGTTTTGATCAATTGTGTTGTTACAATATTGGGTGTTTTTTTTCGCTTTTCTTCAAGTAATTCACAACTGTTGCTATACTGAAGTCAGATCCACAAACTTTATCTTCATAGGATAGTACAGTACATGAGATTACATGATGTACATTTTTATGACGTAAACCATGTATATTATTAGACTGAACCTATATATCTTCAGTAAAACATAATTTGTTTCTCAGGAGGTGTATTTATGAAATTTGTTGTTGCCAGATTCCATACTTTTCAGAATTAATCTTTTTGTGTCTATTGGCAAATTGTGTGTTATTTCAAAAAAGTGCTGAGTAGGCAATAATTAATCAATTGGTTTTTTTACCCAGAACAAAGGTGCCTATTTGAATTTCTTTTTTGATTCAAAAACGTTTTTTTGTTTTTTTGTTTCCAAGTTCCATATGGATTAGGTACAGTATCTTTTTTCAACACATTTTTAACAGTAAAAAAAACATGGGTCAGGTTTAGACAAACTGACATTTTTGTTCAGGATGGCGTTAATTATTTATATTGTTATCAGTTTAGCTGTATAATGACAAACAAAACAAGAACATGTGTCCAGAATTCTTATGTAATTAAATACCTCAGCTTCCTTAATTAAGTACCTTAGCTTCCTAAATGAAATACCTTAACTTCTTAATAACCACAACACTTGATATCAGTGGTAACAGGATACTGATAATAAATGTTTGAGGAAATTAGGTGTTTCTAATCTAGAGATCTAGAGATAAAGGTATGTTTTGAGGGAAGTAACTAATCATTACAGATATATGATATATTAACATTGATCATGTTCATCACATATCTTGTAGTGTAACAATGTGATTTTGCATTTTTGATATTTAACAATCTGATTAAAATCACATCTCTCACTTGCCCCCCCCCCCCTTTACTAATATGTCATGGTGTGGGGGTCATTCTGATTAAAATTGCATCTCTCACTTGTCCCCCTTGACTGATATGTCATGGTGTGGGAGTCATTCTGATTAAAATCACATCTCTCACTTGTCCCCCTTTACTGATATGTCATGGTGTGGGAGTCATTCTGATTAAAATCACATCTCTTACTTGTCCCCCTTTACTGATATGTCATGATGTGGGAGTCATTCTGATTAAAATCACATCTCTTACTTGTCCCCCTTTACTGATATGTCATGGTGTGGGAGTCATTCTGATTAAAATCACATCTCTTACTTGTCCCCCTTTACTGATATGTCATGGTGTGGGAGTCATTCTGATTAAAATCACATCTCTTACTTGTCCCCCTTTACTGATATGTCATGATGTGGGAGTCATTCTGATTAAAATCACATCTCTTACTTGTCCCCCTTTACTGATATGTCATGATGTGGGAGTCATTCTGATTAAAATCACATCTCTCACTTGTCCCCCTTTACTGATATGTCATGGTGTGGGAGTCATTCTGATTAAAATCACATCTCTCACTTGTCCCCCTTGACTGATATGTCATGGTGTGGGAGTCATTCTGATTAAAATCACATCTCTCACTTGTCCCCCTTGACTGATATGTCATGGTGTGGGGGGTCATTCTGATTAAAATCACATCTCTCACTTGTCCCCCTTGACTAATATGTCATGGTGTGGGGGGTCATTCTGATTAAAATCACCTCTCTTACTTGTCCCCCTTGACTAATATGTCATGGTGTGGGAGTCATTCTGATTAAAATCACATCTCTCACTTGGCCCCCTTTACTGATATGTCATGGTGTGGGGGGTCATTCTGATTAAAATCACCTCTCTTACTTGTCCCCCTTTACTGATATGTCATGGTGTGGGGGGTCATTCTGATTAAAATCACCTCTCTTACTTGTCCCCCTTTACTGATATGTCATGGTGTGGGGGTCATTCTGATTAAAATCACATCTCTCACTTGTCCCCCTTGACTGATATGTCATGGTGTGGGGGGTCATTCTGATTAAAATCACCTCTCTTACTTGTCCCCCTTTACTGATATGTCATGGTGTGGGGGTCATTCTGATTAAAATCACATCTCTTACTTGTCCCCCTTTACTGATATGTCATGGTGTGGGAGTCATTCTGATTAAAATCACATCTCTCACTTGTCCCCCTTTACTGATATGTCATGGTGTGGAAGTCATTCTGATTAAAATCACATCTCTTACTTGTCCCCCTTGACTGATATGTCATGGTGTGGGAGTCATTCTGATTAAAATCACATCTCTCACTTGTCCCCCTTTACTGATATGTCATGGTGTGGGAGTCATTCTGATTAAAATCACATCTCTTACTTGTCCCCCTTTACTGATATGTCATGGTGTGGGAGTCATTCTGATTAAAATCACATCTCTTACTTGTCCCCCTTTACTGATATGTCATGGTGTGGGAGTCATTCTGATTAAAATCACATCTCTTACTTGTCCCCCTTTACTGATATGTCATGGTGTGGGAGTCATTCTGATTAAAATCACATCTCTCACTTGTCCCCCTTTACTGATATGTCATGGTGTGGGGGGTCATTCTGATTAAAATCACCTCTCTTACTTGTCCCCCTTTACTGATATGTCATGGTGTGGGGGGTCATTCTGATTAAAATCACCTCTCTTACTTGTCCCCCTTTACTGATATGTCATGGTGTGGGGGTCATTCTGATTAAAATCACATCTCTCACTTGTCCCCCTTGACTGATATGTCATGGTGTGGGGGGTCATTCTGATTAAAATCACCTCTCTTACTTGTCCCCCTTTACTGATATGTCATGGTGTGGGGGTCATTCTGATTAAAATCACATCTCTTACTTGTCCCCCTTTACTGATATGTCATGGTGTGGGAGTCATTCTGATTAAAATCACATCTCTCACTTGTCCCCCTTTACTGATATGTCATGGTGTGGAAGTCATTCTGATTAAAATCACATCTCTTACTTGTCCCCCTTGACTGATATGTCATGGTGTGGGAGTCATTCTGATTAAAATCACATCTCTCACTTGTCCCCCTTTACTGATATGTCATGGTGTGGGAGTCATTCTGATTAAAATCACATCTCTTACTTGTCCCCCTTTACTGATATGTCATGGTGTGGGAGTCATTCTGATTAAAATCACATCTCTTACTTGTCCCCCTTTACTGATATGTCATGGTGTGGGAGTCATTCTGATTAAAATCACATCTCTTACTTGTCCCCCTTTACTGATATGTCATGGTGTGGGAGTCATTCTGATTAAAATCACATCTCTCACTTGTCCCCCTTTACTGATATGTCATGGTGTGGGGGGTCATTCTGATTAAAATCACCTCTCTCACGTGTCCCCCTTTACTGATATGTCATGGTGTGGGGGGTCATTCTGATTAAAATCACATCTCTCACTTGTCCCCCTTGACTGATATGTCATGGTGTGGGAGTCATTCTGATTAAAATCACATCTCTTACTTGTCGCCCTTGACTGATATGTCATGGTGTGGGGGGTCATTCTGATTAAAATCACATCTCTTACTTGTCCCCCTTGACTGATATGTCATGGTGTGGGGGGTCATTCTGATTAAAATCACATCTCTTACTTGTCCCCCTTGACTGATATGTCATGGTGTGAGGGGTCATTCTGATTAAAATCACATCTCTTACTTGTCCCCCTTGACTAATATGTCATGGTGTGGGGGTCATTCTGATTAAAATCACCTCTCTTACTTGTCCCCCTTGACTAATATGTCATGGTTTGGGGGTCATTCTGATTAAAATCACATCTCTTACTTGTCCCCCTTTACTGATATGTCATGGTGTGGGGGGTCATTCTGATTAAAATCACCTCTCTTACTTGTCCCCCTTTACTGATATGTCATGGTGTGGGAGTCATTCTGATTAAAATCACATCTCTCACTTGTCCCCCTTGACTAATATGTCATGGTGTGGGGGGTCATTCTGATTAAAATCACCTCTCTTACTTGTCCCCCTTGACTAATATGTCATGGTGTGGGAGTCATTCTGATTAAAATCACATCTCTTACTTGTCCCCCTTGACTGATATGTCATGGTGTGGGGGTCATTCTGATTAAAATCACATCTCTCACTTGTCCCCCTTGACTAATATGTCATGGTGTGGGAGTCATTCTGATTAAAATCACATCTCTTACTTGTCCCCCTTGACTAATATGTCATGGTGTGGGAGTCATTCTGATTAAAATCACATCTCTTACTTGTCCCCCTTGACTGATAAGTCATGGTGTGGGGGGTCATTCTGATTAAAATCACATCTCTTACTTTTCCCCCTTGACTGATATGTCATGGTGTGGGAGTCATTCTGATTAAAATCACATCTCTCACTTGGCCCCCTTTACTGATATGTCATGGTGTGGGAGTCATTCTGATTAAAATCACATCTCTCACTTGACCCCCTTTACTGATGTGTCATGGTGTGGGAGTCATTCTAATTAAAATCACATCTCTTACTTAAGCTTGCTACCCTTTTACTGATGTCATATAAAGAGGATATATCCCCGGAGCAAGTGAGAAATTTGATTTTAATCAGATTAGATATTAAGTGGAAGTGATGATCAGTGTGGACCCAGGCCTGTATAGAGCAGCCACTTGTATAGTAATAGGTTACATGTACAAAGGTATATTCACACAACAACTATCTACTGATACTACCTAATATGGAATTTACAGGAAGTGCTTACAAACAGTAAATGAATTTTAATCTGCTGGAAATTAAAAAAACAACATGTTTTTGTTATGACTATTATCCTGTGGTCTAGGACGTGTTTTAATATTTCCTATAGTTATGCTTCAGTAATGTCAGTGGTTGGTAATGCTATGTATTTATCAACTAGACGAATAAGAACAATACATCATTTGTGACAATTTTTCTCTTTATAATTTAGTTTATTTACATATAAATGTAATATACTACAGTGTACATATATACCTGTACATATCAAACATACTTTCATTTAAAAATATGCGATAAGTAGATTATGACGTGAAATTTTCATTAACTGCCCAGGAATCAACCCTCACGATTGTGACATGACATTTTCAATATTGACCAGTATCGCCTCTCGCCTCAAATAATTGAACATAAAAAGAGACAACATATTTAATTTGGTGATGGAAATCTATGTCCTTGCTTTAGACAAGCACAAGAATGTGCCTGGGTTAAACCAGTTAATGTGACCCTCCAACACAGAATTATCGGATACTATCTCACAATCAAATTCAATTCAATATAAGTCTCATCTCACAATATTATAATATTTGCACAGTAAAAAATATTTTAGTGTATACACATAAATATTATGTCATTCAATTCAGAAATACAGGAGTCTATATACATTTAAATAACTTCATAACATCATAAAAGCTACAATTTAAGTAGATGTATATATTATATACATGTAAGAAAAACTATTCACAGTATGACCTATTTCTAGGTCTTTTTAAAATTAGGAAACTGGTTTTGGCACATATTCTAATACAGTAAAACCTGTTTTATTCCAAGGGAACAGTGAAATAGGGTCACATAAGACAGGTGGTCGCTTTATACAGGTTTTATAGATATGCAATGCACTGTGAAGGGAAATAAGAATTATGGTCACATAATACAAGTTATTGCTTAATAGAGGTGGTCACTAATAAAACAGGTTTGACTGTACTTAATAGAGGTGGTCACTAATAAAGCAGGTTTGACTGTAACTTAATAGAGGTGGTCACTAATAAAGCAGGTTTGACTACTTAATAGAGGTGGTCACTAATAAAGCTGGTTTGACTATAACTTAATAGAGGTGGTCACTAATAAAGCCAGTTTGACTGTACTTAATAGAGGTGGTCACTAATAAAGCAGGCTTGACTGTAACTTAATAGAGGTGATCACTAAAGCAGGTTTGACTAACTTAATAGAGGTGGTCACTAATACAGCTGGTTTGACTATAACTTAATAGAGGTGGTCACTAATAAAGCCAGTTTGACTGTACTTAATAGAGGTGGTCACTAATAAAGCAGGTTTGACTACTTAATAGAGGTGGTCACTAATAAAGCTGGTTTGACTGTACTTAATAGAGGTGGTCACTAATAAAGCAGGCTTGACTGTAACTTAATAGAGGTGATCACTAAAGCAGGTTTGACTAACTTAATAGAGGTGGTCACTAATAAAGCAGGTTTGACTGTGCTTAATAGAGGTGGTCACTAATAAAGCCGGTTTGACTGTACTTAATAGAGGTGGTCACTAATAAAGCAGGTTTGACTACTTAATAGAGGTGGTCGCTAATAAAGCAGGTTTGACTGTACTTAATAGAGGTGGTCACTAATAAAGCAGGCTTGACTGTACTTAATAGAGGTGGTCACTAATAAAGCAGGTTTGACTAGTTAATAGAGGTGGTCACTAATAAAGCAGGTTTGACTGTAACTTAATAGAGGTGGTCACTAATAAAGCAGGCTTGACTGTAACTTAATAGAGGTGGTCACTAATAAAGCAGGTTTGACTAACTTAATAGAGGTGGTCACTAATAAAGCAGGCTTGACTGTACTTAATAGAGGTGGTCACTAATAAAGCAGGTTTGACTACTTTATAGAGGTGGTCACTAATAAAGCAGGTTTGACTACTTAATAGAGGTGGTCACTAATAAAGCAGGCTTGACTGTACTTAATAGAGGTGGTCACTAATAAAGCAGGCTTGACTGTACTTAATAGAGGTGGTCACTAATAAAGCAGGTTTGACTACTTAATAGAGGTGGTCACTAATAAAGCAAGCTTGACTGTACTTAATAGAGGTGGTCACTAATAAAGCAGGTTTAACCACTTAATAGAGGTGGTCACTAATAAAGCAGGTTTAACTGTAACTTAATAGAGGTGGTCACTAATAAAGCTGGTTTGACTGTAACTTAATAGAGGTGATCACTAATAAAGCAGGTTTAACTGTAGCTTAATAGAGGTGGTCACTAATAAAGCCAGTTTGACTGTAACTTAATAGAGGTGGTCACTAATAAAGCCGGTTTGACTGTAACTTAATAGAGGTGGTCACTAATAAAGCAGGTTTGACTGTAGCTTAATAGAAGTGGTCACTAATAAAGCAGATTTGACTGTAACTTAATAGAGGTGGTCACTAATAAAGCCAGTTTGACTGTAACTTAATAGAGGTGGTCACTAATAAAGCCGGTTTGACTGTAACTTAATAGAGGTGGTCACTAATAAAGCAGGTTTGACTGTAACTTAATAGAGGTGGTCACTAATAAAGCAGATTTGACTGTAACTTAATAGAGGGGGTCACTAATAAAGCCAGTTTGACTGTAGCTTAATAGAGGTGGTCACTAATAAAGCAGGTTTGACTGTAACTTAATAGAGGTGGTCACTAATAAAGCCAGTTTGACTGTAACTTAATAGAGGTGGTCACTAATAAAGCCGGTTTGACTGTAACTTAATAGAGGTGGTCACTAATAAAGCAGGTTTGACTGTAACTTAATAGAGGTGGTCACTAATAAAGCCAGTTTGACTGTAGCTTAATACAGGTGGTCACTAATAAAGCAGGTTTGACTGTAACTTAATAGAGGTGGTCACTAATAAAGCCGGTTTGACTGTACATTTGTGTACTTTCCATTGAATGACAACTTGCTTATATTGATGTCTAGATGAAAAGATTTTCAAATTGAGAAACACTTAGTACTTAAATGAAATTTGTGGATCATAGTTCTCAACTATTGTTCTTCAAAATTATTGTTGTTTTTTTTTATACAAAATATATGTCTTTTTCAAGAATTCGAGACAAAAGAGGTATTAATAAGTTAATTGGGTGAGTACTGGAGAATGAAGTTCAAATTAAAATAAACTGCATTATTTTTTTAGATAGAATTTATGTTCTAGTGATGTGATTGTTAGCTCCAGAGAACTTACAGTTCATTAATTAAGTCTTGTTAATGAAACTTGGATCTTATCAAATTAGCATATTATTATTTTGACAATATTAAAGAAGAGATAATTTCACTAACATATGTACTGAACCCAGTGTTTTTACTAATGTTCATTGTAAGAGGTCAAAGACAACTTTGAACAGGCCACACTTGGATTTACAAGTACATTTCTAAATAAAATTTGTGATTTGAACCGACCAAAAAAGTGTTTAAACCAGACAATTTGGTCTGCTGCCTGTTCTTAGAGAAAACACCTGAGTACCTTTTGTACCTGTACATTGTATGATATAATTTGTGTACTGAAATATAAGGAAATATTGTTTTAGAATTGTCACCAAGGTCCAAGTTTCTGAAACTGTTTATAATTTAGTAATAATTATTTTTTGTAAGGCATGTCTAGTAACCAAATTATTTAATTAATCAAATAATTAAATTTATTAACATTTTAAGCAAAGTTGCAATAAAAATGTTTTTTTCTGGCTTTATATGTTATGATGGATTATGTGCAGACATGGCAGCTAAGTGTAATCTCATCTTTTACATGTATATTGTCATAGTACATGTAGATAAGTGAATCACCAAGTACAAGTACACATAATATAAATAACCTAAAGTTGCACACACTATCCTCTTATTTTAAATGATATTGAGTTAGGATTATGGTGTTTAACGCCACTTTTAAAAATATTTCAGTTATATCATGGTAGTCAGTTTTATTGGTGGCGGAAACCGGAGAAAACCCCCGACCTGGCTCTAGCTGTAGGCTCTGAATTAAAACTACAAAAAAATGCATTCAATTCTTATAATTACATTTAAATCACACCAAAATTTAATATACCTGTAGTTCAATTTTTCGTTGTGAATTTTATTTGTGTTAGATTATTTGCTGTTGGAAATTACTACGCCATTGATTGTTTACATCTGACGTCATCATGGAGGCATGTGCAAGTTCGGGTTTGAGTTTTATTGGGATGTAAAACATCTCTTTTATAATCATGTGACCACTCCATAACCAATCAATTGTAACATTTAAATGAAAAACAGAAGTAATGTAGTTATTTAAATATTCAGAGGAAAATTGTACATTAACAATTTTTGGGTTTATAGAACATCTGGAACAACATGGGTGATATGAGTGATTGTCATCAGTTTGTATCAGACATCATCATCTACAAATGTATCTATGTCTACTAACTCAGCATTAAGTTTGTTATTTGTTTTGTTTTTACAATTTTTTTTCATCTCTGGCATTGAAATTAATGGCATCTACAATTTATGACTACAGCAGAAAAAGGGTTATATACATACAAAATGTACACACAATGTACACACACACATATAGATAATGTGGGAAAAAAAATTAATTGCTTCTCAGAAATTATGTACCTTGTTGAACCCAAACTGTACAAAAATGATTATTGATGAAATGTATAATTTATCATATTTGTAAACAGGTGATAGAGTTTCATTATGTTTTTTCATCTTTTAAATAAGGTCATAGAATCAAAATATGAATCCCATAATATACTAAGATCTAGTACAAGATCTAGATGTGAAAAAGTACAAATTTAGTTATATTTATTGAAAATTTTAAACATGTTTTTGAAAAAAAATTGTATGGTTTTAATTATGTTAATTGTGAAATAATTTGAATACCAAAGAAAGTCTTTTTCATTCTGAAAATTTAGTATTTTATTGTTGTAACTGGCCTAAAGGGCCATCAGTAATGCAACTATTGTTATATAAAAATGTATATGCATTGTCCCTAAGGTATATTTACAAATATATATTATATACTTATATGGTCTTCTCTAAAAACCACTGAATCATATGACACTCAAGTAGACAGGAATGTTCCTTGTCTGGTTCTTTGCAAAGTAAACATGTTTTTGTGTTGATAGGAAAATAAAAATGGCTGCTGGCTAAGGGTAGTGGATCCAATATGAAAATTTATAATTTGACAACTCCTTAGTAAGGGTTAAATTTAATTAATGTTTACAAAGAAATGAAAAAAAGTTTAAAGAAAATTGTAGTGTCGGTATCTAGGACAAGACTTAATGATGACAAACTGATGTTTTATTGAAATATTACATAAATAAGATTTATATATCCTGTTTTAAATTTAATGATGTCATAAAAGTGATACTGGTAATTACATGTAATTATAAACTGGTTTTGTAGGATAAATCAACCACACAATGTTTAACTCTACCTTAGGATCAAATGTAAATGAATGCCATACTATACTTCTTACCTACATTTAATAAGTAAAATTTTGTTAGGAGGTTTCATCAATTGGTGTCGGTATCTAGGACAAAATTCTCTTCCATGAAATTCATCAACAATATTTGTGCCATCTCTATATATACATATTATCTGGGATTTTTTTTTTTTTTTTTTCTTTTGTTACTTTTTCACAAACAGCACAAAATAAATGCTTCCCTTCATAATTCTTATGTAATGCATTAGAATTGGAATATAACAGTATTAGAAGAGTTGCCAGCTTGGATTGGACTGTGGAAAATAATTGTAATAGAGCCTTGCAGATCGTGCTCCACATAACCAGTAAACTGCATTTGCCACTGTTAAATCCCCGATCAATACCATCAAGTAACAGATCTTCAAATAAAATACTGTTATTTCTGGGTTAGATTGATAATCATACAAACATATTGTTATGAAACATAGTTTCAGCATTAATATTCCAGAGTCTTTTTACAGAGGAAATGTTTCAAACCAGACCTATGTCTCAACTCCAACAGTGGCTAGTTACACCCTACAAAGTTCTGGCCCTACATCACCAGCAGGAAGTAGTACCTCTGGAGGAGGAGGACAGGTAATACATGTGTACAATCATTCTTGGTCAAAGCTTAGACATCAGAAGTACAGTACAGTCTGAGTCAGAGACATAGCGTGACAAATCACTGTGATAGACATATCACTCATCTTGGTGATATGGAAATATCTTTTGCTCTGTTTAATATATCTTCAAAATTTCCTTTTTTATTAAGAGTATATTACCAGCTATCACCCAAAATGCATCAGAAAGTAAGCAATTTTAGTAAACAGACCAAATGAATTATTAGTATCACTAACGAGAGTGATATGTCTATGACAGTGATTTATCATGGTATGTCTCTGACTGTGCTGTAGTACTACAGATATTATTTGTTATTATTTAATTTTAAGCAAGACACAGAAATATTTGATCCTTGCCTTGGTAAATGTTGTTAATGACTAGGTGTGTTGTGTACTTTTAGCAATATTTCAGTTATACTGTACATGTTACATGTATATGTGTACTTGCATTGTATCATGATAGTTAGTCTTATTGATGGAGGAAACACAAACTGAGAAGAAGAATACAACCATGAACACCATATTGATACAAGTCAACATTAAACTTTATTACAAAGTGTTGTATTTTATACACCTCGCCACATTGAGAATCTAACTCACAGCGTAATGGTAATAGTGGGTGAATGAGTGAGTGATAGTTGTTTAACGCCAAATGATCATGAGCAATATTTCAACTATATCATGTCGGGAGCAAGGTACATTTTGATATGATGATGATGATGATGATGTTCTCTTTATACTAGACCAACACACTGAGTTTTATAGTGCTAGCTCCATGAAACAACAGTCTACAGGTAGACATGTTCTTTGCCTCAGACACATTATCCTGAGCCAACCAGTCTTTGTCTACAGGTAGACATGTTGCTTGCCTCAGACACATTAGCCTGAGCCAACCAGTCTTTGTCTACGGGTGGACATGTTGCTTGCCTCAGACACATTATCCAGATTCCAAGCCAACCAGTCTTTGTCTATGGGTAGACGTGTTGCTTGCCTCAGACACATTATCCAGATTCTGAGCCAACCAGTCTTTGTCTACAGGTAGACATGTTGCTTGCCTCAGACACATTATTCCGAGCCAACCAGTCTTTGTCTACAGATAGACATGTTGCTTGCCTCAGACACATTATTCCGAGCCAACCAGTCTTTGTCTACAGGTAGACATGTTGCTTGCTTCAGATACATTATCCTGAGCCAACCAGTATTTGTCTACAGGTAGACATGTTGCTTGCCTCAGACACATTATTCCGAGCCAACCAGTCTTTGTCTACAGATAGACATGTTGCTTGCCTCAGACACATTATTCCGAGCCAACCAGTCTTTGTCTACAGGTAGACATGTTGCTTGCCTCAGATACATTATCCTGAGCCAACCAGTCTTTGTCTACAGGTAGACATGTTGCTTGCCTCAGACACATTATTCCGAGCCAACCAGTGTTTGTCTATAGGTAGACATGTTGCTTGCCTCAGACACATTATCCTGAGCCAACCAGTCTTTGTCTACAGGTAGACATGTTGCTTGCCTCAGACACATTATTCCGAGCCAACCAGTATTTGTCTACAGGTAGACATGTTGCTTGCCTCAGACACATTATCCTGAGCCAACCAGTATTTGTCTACAGGTAGACATGTTGCTTGCCTCAGACACATTATTCCGAGCCAACCAGTCTTTGTCTAGAGATAGACATGTTGCTTGCCTCAGACACATTATTCCGAGCCAACCAGTCTTTGTCTACAGGTAGACATGTTGCTTGCCTCAGATACATTATCCTGAGCCAACCAGTCTTTGTCTACAGGTAGACATGTTGCTTGCCTCAGACACATTATTCCGAGCCAACCAGTGTTTGTCTATAGGTAGACATGTTGCTTGCCTCAGACACATTATCCTGAGCCAACCAGTCTTTGTCTACAGGTAGACATGTTGCTTGCCTCAGACACATTATTCCGAGCCAACCAGTGTTTGTCTACAGGTAGACATGTTGCTTGCCTCAGACACATTATCCTGAGCCAACCAGTCTTTGTCTACAGGTAGACATGTTGCTTGCCTCAGACACATTATTCCGAGCCAACCAGTGTTTGTCTACAGTTAGACATGTTGCTTGCCTCAGACACATTATTCTGAGCCAACCAGTCTTTGCTCTTACTCCTTGGTGCTGCATTCTTATTAGAGAAGCAACAAATACAAATTTTATAGTCTTTTAGTTTAACCCAACCAGGGACTCGAACGTTCGATCTACCGCACTCGAGGTGAGCACGCTAACCATTACACCACCGATGTGATTATCAGTAATAGTCAGTGATTGTATAACGTAGATGTAAACTACTATACAATCACGGCTACCCATTTGTAAGAAGGGAAACAAGAATTTAATGTAATATCACAGTGGCAGTGCTAACTAGTTTTATTACTACAAATAATGAGTAGGACAATTGAACATATGTGATAATTGATAGTAGATAAAAAATTGAGTTTGAATTTCAGTCTTTGCCTTAATTTTTTTCACCTACTTGCTAGAAAGCCAAATTTAGAAAAAGTTTCTATAATTTCAAACAAATCTCATAATGTTCACTTGTCCTAATCCAGTTTCACTTGTCCCAGGCTTTGGGCAAGTGGGTTAACACGAAGACTGGAATTTACATAGCAATTTTTTTTGGTTATAGAACTACAATCAGTCAGCAAGACCATTTGGATCTACACCCAGTAAGCCTGGCTACGGGGTAGACAATATCTCACAGAAAACATCACAGATGTCATTTAATCCGTGAGTATAAGATAGGCAGCACATTCTTCATCTTCATGTTTTTGAAAGATCAGCTGTGAACTAATCACAATTAACACTTTACAGAAATATTCCTTAGGATGTGTAGATGTGCATTCAAGTATTCCAATAACAAAAAATGACTGCCAATGCCATGGAAACTAATAAAAAAAAACTAATGAAATAATTAAAAAAGATATAATGTACCGTGTCTATAATGCGCATGGACTTTTGAAAAAAATCGTTGTCGGAAATGTAAGAATTAAATATCAATCGTACATGTATATATTTTTCAGTCCTTTGAGCATGTTTCATTTGCTGGGAGAATTTAAGAACCATTTATCTCTTTTCATCTTCAATAAAGTTGCAAAATATTAAATGTGTTGGGTTTTATTGGCATTTTCATATGATGTTTTTATTATCCGGATGTTGTGTAATGGATTCGAAATCTAGGACAGCATCGGTAAATATAAGTTTAAATTCCGGATCTGAACGTAAATTAACGCAGTTGATAGTTGAAGATGACAGAAAATAATGATATAGAACAAAGAAAGGCAAACAATTGTCACTTATTATGACATTGTTGAACATTGTTAAGCTTGTGAGGAGTTTTTGAAAATACGGTTGTTACATACATCAAAGAGCGCCGACAATCCGTTAATTTTTTGTATTTTTAAAATTGACCAAATAATTAATGATCATGAATGAACTACAAACAATGCCTTATTATTTAGTGATGAAATAGCATCCAAGCCATGCAATCATAACAGATTGTAATCATAACAGATTGTTATATGTTGTAATTTTGTGTTAATCGGATTTAACTTCACCTGGGAGCAATCAAGCTATTAGACTTGACATAAAAATTGACAAATACATTTTATTGTTTCTTTTCTTTTTATTTCAATCACTATAATCTTGTGTAAACACAGTCTGACAGTCTAATTATACACTTAAGTAATTATGACACATTTACACTTGCACACATTGACTTATCGGCAAGATTATTGATTATTTTACACATGGCTAGATATAGTCAGAGTTTATATTTAGTTTATTTTCGTATCTATCAAAGGTAAATATTTACAAGTACAAAACAAAACTGCACTAGACAGTTTTAATTCTTCAATAATTAAAACATAGTAGATGCAATTAATTATTTTGTGGAATAGTGTCCAAACAATTTAAGAAATATTTAACTTTGCATGTTGACAATAGTAAACAAAAAAACATGGCGGACATGTGATTTCCCGGTCTGGGAAAGAGTGAAACACATTGTTCCTGTTTATAATGTGCACCCCTCCTACAAAATAAAGAATCTAGGCAAAATTCTGCGCATTATGCAACCCTAAATACGGTAGTCAATTCTGTAATTTTTGTGAAATATTTTGTGAGAATCCTATCAGAAATGAATCTCTAACATTTTTTTAAAATCAGGTGAAATATTTTAGAGATGGAATGTCAAATTATCTCTCACACCTCACAGTATTAATCTTTCAATGTTGCTTAGTTTTTCAGAAACCTGTTGATTATCAATTAATCTTTCAATTTTTGTTTTTCAGGAAACCAGTTGATTATCAATCAGCGAGTCAGAAGTATGCCGAGAGGGAGGAGAAACCGACATCAACTTCAATGCAATCTAAGTCATTTAAATTCTTGAAAGATACACTAGACAGTGGACAAGGTAATATATGTCTACAGATATCAAATATCAACAGTTTACATTTCAGTATACTAGTAAAAACCACAGTAGGATGGAATTTAAAGAATTCAACATTAGGCCATCTAAAAAAAAAATCTGGTTCTCAGACAATGGATTTCAAAAAAAGGGCAAGGTACAGCACGCACAGCGCGATTTAGCAAGAAATCACTCGGGTCCGACGTCGGTGAAATCAACAAAATGTTGGAGAAATTAAAAAAAAAGTCGGTGTTTACACCGCGAAATGTCCGAGAAAAATCGAACACTGTGATTTACTATAAAACACCGACATTGACGATTAAACGCCGCGAAATAAAGAAATGGGATATTAACCTTTATTTGTACATTTGTATGTTCTTGAGACTGTCATTTTTGATAATATGAATGATTCATAGCAAATACTTATTTTCTTTTTCAGGTGTGCAAGTTATGTGATCATTTTTCGTTCTTTAATTCTGATATTTGCTTTTGTTTTAATCTATTATGTTAAGAAAACAATGCCGGTACAAACGTTTAGTATTATGTGATCATTACCATTTATAAGCTTGTGTTGTATTATTTTGTTAATTAAAATAAACTTGATCTTTTGAATGCAAGATTGGTTTCCCGAGATAATTTGCTTTCGGGAGTTCAATTAATGTCGACTTGGCACGTGACTTAAGTTCACCTGTTACAAAAGTTTCTAGATCCCCAAAAGCACACTTTGATCGATAGCATTTGGAAACCTTGCTAGATTCTCGTTCACGTGAAAAACATGTGTACAAATCAGAAATGGAACTTTTATTAAAGGTAAAATAACACGTGGCTTGCAAGGGGATTAACGACATACAAATACGAAAAAGCACGTTTGCTTTAGATAAAAAATTACATCGATTTTTTTTTTTTCAATCATTCTCGGTTTGTTTTTAAATCAATCCCTCAGCCTCAGGTAACTGTGTATTTGACCTTTTAGTGACCGAGTTCAATGTGTGCACTACATAAAAATAGACACATCCGTACATTGATAAAACACAGGTGATTAAAAAAAATAACACCGATATAAACCAATCGAAATGTTGGGATTAGACGATAATATACGCAAAACAAGATGCATGCTCAGCCTCATAAATCCTATAGATAAAATGTATGCCATGCTGGCATCCCTGAAAAAAAAAACCGGTATCAAATTGAAATATAAAGTACGAAATAGTTAAAAAAAACAAAACTAAGCAACAAAAAACAAAAGAACACATGAAGTACAGTTACATGTACGTGCATACACGTATGATTTTCGCCGCGATGTTGTCACCGACAATTAAAATATTTCACCGACATTTAGGTCCTAATTTGTAAATTTTCGCGGTGAAAGTTTCGCCGTGATATCACCGACATTTTACGGTGATTTTATGACATATCACCGACATTTCACCGCGAAAAAACACCGACCGAGGTGATTTCTTGCTACAACGCGCTGTGCGTGCTGTAGGTAGGGTTTTTATTTTTTGTTTTTATTTCCAATCCAACATGGGAAGGGTTTTTATATTTTGTTTTTATTTTCAGCGGTTTAAAAACATAACGCAAACCAGTTCAATTCTACTATTTTGGCAAACAAACAACACAATAGTGTTTACTCTGTCAACAGGCAGGATAGTCCACGGAACTATTTGTTTGGAACGTAACTGTACATTAAAACTGACGAGGACAGTGTTTTCACTCGTAGCCATGCTGAATTTTTACTTTCATTTTCGATTGATCAGTCATTCAAACGTTTGTCAAAACTCGTCCGTGCCACCGGCACACGTGAAAACTTAAATTTGACGGTAAATTTGAAAAAAAAAAAATCTTCAAAAATACGGCGCAGCAGCGATTTTTTTTCTGTACGGCAATAAAAACATCCCGTCGGTCGAAATTTTGAGGGGGCGGCGTTGTCTGAGAACCAGAACTTTTATTTTATTTGGCCCTATTATGTGCATTTTTTAGTTCACCTGGACCAAAGGTCCAGGTGAACTATTGCCATCACTTGGCGTCCGTCGTCTGTCGTCTGTAAACTTTTCACATTTCAAGCTTCTTCTCCGAAACCACTGGGCCGATTGGAACCAAAGTTAGCAGGAATGTTCCTTGGATGGTCCTCTACAAAGTTTTTCGTTCCAGTCGGATATTCAATATGGCTGCCAAGGCCAATAATATGCTCTTATTGGCTGAAATTTCAAAGATCTTCTTCTCTGAAACTAATGAACTGACTGAACCTAAACTGTACATGAATGATCATTGGAATGTCCTTTACCAAGTTACTGTTTTTATGCCGATCGGAAATCCAAGATGGCCACCATCACAGGACATAGATTAACATTGGACCCTATGGGAAAATGTTCAAATGCCTTCTTCTGAGAAACTACAAATATGATTAAAGCCAAACTGTACATGAATGTTCATTGGATGGTCCTCTACAATCTTAAGGTTTTTTGTTCCGATATGCAATTCAAAATGGCGGCTACGGCAGGACTTAGTTTAACATTGGACCCTATGGGAAAAATGTTTCAAAATGCTTCTTCTCTGAAACCACTTGGACAGTTGAAACCAAACTGCCCAGGAATGATCATTGGAAGGTCCTCTACAAAGTTTCTGTTTTTTATGCCGATCGGAAATCCAAGATGGCCGCCACCGCAATACATAGATTAACATTGGACCCTATGGGAAAATATTCAAATGCCTTCTTTTCAGAAACTACAAATATGATTAAAGCCAAACTGTACATGAATGTTCATTAGATGGCCCTCTACAAACTTTAGGTTTTTTGTTCCGATATGAAATTCAAAATGGCGGCTACGGCAGGACTTAGTTTAACATTGGACCCTATGGGAAAAATGTTTCAAAATGCTTCTTCTCTGAAACCACTTGGACAGTTGAAACCAAACTGCCCAGGAATGATCATTGGAAGGTCCTCTACAAAGTTTCTGTTTTTTATGCCGATCGGAAATCCAAGATGGCCGCCACCGCAGGACATAGATTAACATTGGACTCTATGGGAAAATATTCAAATGCCTTCTTCTGAGAAACTACAAATATGATTAAAGCCAAACTGTACATGAATGTTCATTAGATGGCCCTCTACAAACTCTAGGTTTTTTGTTCCGGTATGAAATTCAAAATGGCGGCTACGGCAGGACTTAGTTTAACATTGGACCCTATGGGAAAAATATTTCAAAATGCTTCTTCTCTGAAACCACTTGGACAGTTGAAACCAAACTGCCCAGGAATGATCATTGGAAGGTCCTCTACAAAGTTTCTGTTTTTTATGCCGATCGGAAATCCAAGATGGCCGCCACCGCAATACATAGATTAACATTGGACTCTATGGGAATATATTCAAATGCCTTCTTCTCAGAAACTACAAATATGATTAAAGCCAAACTGTACATGAATGTTCATTGGATGGTCCTCTACAATCTTAAGGTTTTTTGTTCCGATATGAAATTCAAAATGGCGGCTACGGCAGGACTTAGTTTAACATTGGACCCTATGGGAAAAATGTTTCAAAATGCTTCTTCTCTGAAACCACTGGGACAGTTGAAACCAAACTGCCCAGGAATGATCATTGGAAGGTCCTCTACAAAATTTTTGTTTTTTATGCCGATCGGAAATCCAAGATGGCCGCCACCGCAGGACATAGATTAACATTGGACCCCATGGGAAAATATTCAAATGCCTTCTTCTCAGAAACTACAAATATGATTAAAGCCAAACTGTACATGAATGTTCATTGGATGGTCCTCTACAATCTTAAGGTTTTTTGTTCCGATATGAAATTCAAAATGGCGGCTACGGCAGGACTTAGTTTAACATTGGACCCTATGGGAAAAATGTTTCAAAATGCTTCTTCTCTGAAACCACTTGGACAGTTGAAACCAAACTGCCCAGGAATGATCATTGGAAGGTCCTCTACAAAATTTATGTTTTTTATGCCGATCGGAAATCCAAGATGGCCGCCACCGCAGGACATAGATTAACATTGGACCCTATGGGAAAATATTCAAATGCCTTCTTCTCAGAAACTACAAATATGATTAAAGCCAAACTGTACATGAATGTTCATTGGATGGTCCTCTACAATCTTAAGGTTTTTAGTTCCGATATGAAATTCAAAATGGCGGCTACGGCAGGACTTAGTTTAACATTGGACCCTATGGGAAAAATGTTTCAAAATGCTTCTTCTCTGAAACCACTTGGACAGTTGAAACCAAACTGCCCAGGAATGATCATTGGAAGGTCCTCTACAAAGTCTCTGTTTTTAAGGCGATCGGAAATCCAAGATGGCCGCCACCGCAGGCCATAGATTAACATTGGACCCTATGGGAAAATATTCAAATGCCTTCTTCTCAGAAACTACAAATATGATTAAAGCCAAACTGTACATGAATGTTCATTGGATGGTCCTCTACAATCTTAAGGTTTTTTGTTCCGATATGCAATTCAAAATGGCGGCTACGGCAGGACTTAGTTTAACATTGGACCCTATGGGAAAAATGTTTCAAAATGCTTCTTCTCTGAAACCACTTGGACAGTTGAAACCAAACTGCCCAGGAATGATCATTGGAAGGTCCTCTACAAAGTTTCTGTTTTTTATGCCGATCGGAAATCCAAGATGGCCGCCACCGCAATACATAGATTAACATTGGACCCTATGGGAAAATATTCAAATGCCTTCTTCTCAGAAACTACAAATATGATTAAAGCCAAACTGTACATGAATGTTCATTGGATGGTCCTCTACAATCTTAACGTTTTTTGTTCCGATATGAAATTCAAAATGGCGGCTACGGCAGGACTTAGTTTAACATTGGACCCTATGGGGAAAATGTTTCAAAACGCTTCTTCTCTGAAACCACTTGGACAGTTGAAACCAAACTGCCCAGGAATGATCATTGGAAGGTCCTCTACAAAGTTTCTGTTTTTTATGCCGATCGGAAATCCAAGATGGCCGCCACCGCAGGACATAGATTTTTATTGGACCCTATGGGAAAATATTCAAATGCCTTCTTCTCAGAAACTACAAATATGATTAAAACCAAACTGTACATGAATGTTCATTGGATGGTCCTCTACAAACTTTACGTTTTTTGTTCTGATATGAAATTCAAAATGGCGGCTACGGCAGGACTTAGTTTAACATTGGACCCTATGGGGAAAATGTTTCAAAACGCTTCTTCTCTGAAACCACTTGGACAGTTGAAACCAAACTGCCCAGGAATGATCATTGGAAGGTCCTCTACAATTTTTTTGTTTTTTATGCCGATCGGAAATCCAAGATGGCTGCCACCGCAATACATAGATTAACATTGGCATCTATGGGAAAATGTTCAAATGCCTTCTTCTCAGAAACTACAAATATTATTAAAGCCAAACTGTACATGAATGTTCATTGGATGGTCCTCTACAAACTTTACGTTTTTTGTTCCGATATGAAATTCAAAATGGCGGCTACGGCAGGACTTAGTTTAACATTGGACCCTATGGGAAAAATGTTTCAAAACGCTTCTTCTCTGAAACCACTTGGACAGTTGAAACCAAACTGCCCAGGAATGATCATTGGAAGGTCCTCTACAAAGTTTCTGTTTTTTATGCCGATCGGAAATCCAAGATGGCCGCCACCGCAATACATAGATTAACATTGGACCCTATGGGAAAATATTCAAATGCCTTCTTCTCAGAAACTACAAATATGATTAAAGCCAAACTGTACATGAATGTTCATTGGATGGTCCTCTACAATCTTAAGGTTTTTTGTTCCGATATGAAATTCAAAATGGCGGCTACGGCAGGACTTAGTTTAACATTGGACCCTATGGGAAAAATGTTTCAAAATGCTTCTTCTCTGAAACCACTTGGACAGTTGAAACCAAACTGCCCAGGAATGATCATTGGAAGGTCCTCTACAAAGTTTCTGTTTTTTATGCCGATCGGAAATCCAAGATGGCCGCCACCGCAGGACATAGATTAACATTGGACTCTATGGGAAAATATTCAAATGCCTTCTTCTGAGAAACTACAAATATGATTAAAGCCAAACTGTACATGAATGTTCATTAGATGGCCCTCTACAAACTCTAGGTTTTTTGTTCCGGTATGAAATTCAAAATGGCGGCTACGGCAGGACTTAGTTTAACATTGGACCCTATGGGAAAAATATTTCAAAATGCTTCTTCTCTGAAACCACTTGGACAGTTGAAACCAAACTGCCCAGGAATGATCATTGGAAGGTCCTCTACAAAGTTTCTGTTTTTTATGCCGATCGGAAATCCAAGATGGCCGCCACCGCAATACATAGATTAACATTGGACTCTATGGGAATATATTCAAATGCCTTCTTCTCAGAAACTACAAATATGATTAAAGCCAAACTGTACATGAATGTTCATTGGATGGTCCTCTACAATCTTAAGGTTTTTTGTTCCGATATGAAATTCAAAATGGCGGCTACGGCAGGACTTAGTTTAACATTGGACCCTATGGGAAAAATGTTTCAAAATGCTTCTTCTCTGAAACCACTGGGACAGTTGAAACCAAACTGCCCAGGAATGATCATTGGAAGGTCCTCTACAAAATTTTTGTTTTTTATGCCGATCGGAAATCCAAGATGGCCGCCACCGCAGGACATAGATTAACATTGGACCCCATGGGAAAATATTCAAATGCCTTCTTCTCAGAAACTACAAATATGATTAAAGCCAAACTGTACATGAATGTTCATTGGATGGTCCTCTACAATCTTAAGGTTTTTTGTTCCGATATGAAATTCAAAATGGCGGCTACGGCAGGACTTAGTTTAACATTGGACCCTATGGGAAAAATGTTTCAAAATGCTTCTTCTCTGAAACCACTTGGACAGTTGAAACCAAACTGCCCAGGAATGATCATTGGAAGGTCCTCTACAAAATTTATGTTTTTTATGCCGATCGGAAATCCAAGATGGCCGCCACCGCAGGACATAGATTAACATTGGACCCTATGGGAAAATATTCAAATGCCTTCTTCTCAGAAACTACAAATATGATTAAAGCCAAACTGTACATGAATGTTCATTGGATGGTCCTCTACAATCTTAAGGTTTTTAGTTCCGATATGAAATTCAAAATGGCGGCTACGGCAGGACTTAGTTTAACATTGGACCCTATGGGAAAAATGTTTCAAAATGCTTCTTCTCTGAAACCACTTGGACAGTTGAAACCAAACTGCCCAGGAATGATCATTGGAAGGTCCTCTACAAAGTCTCTGTTTTTAAGGCGATCGGAAATCCAAGATGGCCGCCACCGCAGGCCATAGATTAACATTGGACCCTATGGGAAAATATTCAAATGCCTTCTTCTCAGAAACTACAAATATGATTAAAGCCAAACTGTACATGAATGTTCATTGGATGGTCCTCTACAATCTTAAGGTTTTTTGTTCCGATATGCAATTCAAAATGGCGGCTACGGCAGGACTTAGTTTAACATTGGACCCTATGGGAAAAATGTTTCAAAATGCTTCTTCTCTGAAACCACTTGGACAGTTGAAACCAAACTGCCCAGGAATGATCATTGGAAGGTCCTCTACAAAGTTTCTGTTTTTTATGCCGATCGGAAATCCAAGATGGCCGCCACCGCAATACATAGATTAACATTGGACCCTATGGGAAAATATTCAAATGCCTTCTTCTGAGAAACTACAAATATGATTAAAGCCAAACTGTACATGAATGTTCATTGGATGGTCCTCTACAATCTTAACGTTTTTTGTTCCGATATGAAATTCAAAATGGCGGCTACGGCAGGACTTAGTTTAACATTGGACCCTATGGGGAAAATGTTTCAAAACGCTTTTTCTCTGAAACCACTTGGACAGTTGAAACCAAACTGCCCAGGAATGATCATTGGAAGGTCCTCTACAAAGTTTCTGTTTTTTATGCCGATCGGAAATCCAAGATGGCCGCCACCGCAGGACATAGATTTTTATTGGACCCTATGGGAAAATATTCAAATGCCTTCTTCTCAGAAACTACAAATATGATTAAAACCAAACTGTACATGAATGTTCATTGGATGGTCCTCTACAAACTTTACGTTTTTTGTTCTGATATGAAATTCAAAATGGCGGCTACGGCAGGACTTAGTTTAACATTGGACCCTATGGGGAAAATGTTTCAAAACGCTTCTTCTCTGAAACCACTTGGACAGTTGAAACCAAACTGCCCAGGAATGATCATTGGAAGGTCCTCTACAATTTTTTTGTTTTTTATGCCGATCGGAAATCCAAGATGGCTGCCACCGCAATACATAGATTAACATTGGCATCTATGGGAAAATGTTCAAATGCCTTCTTCTCAGAAACTACAAATATTATTAAAGCCAAACTGTACATGAATGTTCATTGGATGGTCCTCTACAAACTTTACGTTTTTTGTTCCGATATGAAATTCAAAATGGCGGCTACGGCAGGACTTAGTTTAACATTGGACCCTATGGGAAAAATGTTTCAAAACGCTTCTTCTCTGAAACCACTTGGACAGTTGAAACCAAACTGCCCAGGAATGATCATTGGAAGGTCCTCTACAAAGTTTCTGTTTTTTATGCCGATCGGAAATCCAAGATGGCCGCCACCGCAATACATAGATTAACATTGGACCCTATGGGAAAATATTCAAATGCCTTCTTCTCAGAAACTACAAATATGATTAAAGCCAAACTGTACATGAATGTTCATTGGATGGTCCTCTACAATCTTAAGGTTTTTTGTTCCGATATGAAATTCAAAATGGCGGCTACGGCAGGACTTAGTTTAACATTGGACCCTATGGGGAAAAATGTTTCAAAATGCTTCTTCTCTGAAACCACTTGGACAGTTGAAACCAAACTGCCCAGGAATGATCATTGGAAGGTCCTCTACAAAGTTTCTGTTTTTTATGCCGATTGGAAATCCAAGATGGCCGCCACCGCAGGACATAGATTAACATTGGACCCTATGGGAAAATATTCAAATGCCTTCTTCTCAGAAACTACAAATATGATTAAAGCCAAACTGTACATGAATGTTCATTGGATGGTCCTCTACAAACTTTACGTTTTTTGTTCTGATATGAAATTCAAAATGGCGGCTACGGCAGGACTTAGTTTAACATTGGACCCTATGGGGAAAATGTTTCAAAACGCTTCTTCTCTGAAACCACTTGGACAGTTGAAACCAAACTGCCCAGGAATGATCATTGGAAGGTCCTCTACAATTTTTTTGTTTTTTATGCCGATCGGAAATCCAAGATGGCTGCCACCGCAATACATAGATTAACATTGGACTCTATGGGAAAATGTTCAAATGCCTTCTTCTCAGAAACTACAAATATTATTAAAGCCAAACTGTACATGAATGTTCATTGGATGGTCCTCTACAAACTTTACGTTTTTTGTTCCGATATGAAATTCAAAATGGCGGCTACGGCAGGACTTAGTTTAACATTGGACCCTATGGGAAAAATGTTTCAAAACGCTTCTTCTCTGAAACCACTTGGACAGTTGAAACCAAACTGCCCAGGAATGATCATTGGAAGGTCCTCTACAAAGTTTTTGTTTTTTTATGCCGATCGAAAATTCGAGATGGCCGCCACCGCAGGACATAGATTAACATTGGACCCTATGGGAAAATGTTCAAATGCCTTCTTCTCAGAAACTACAAATATGATTAAAGCAAAACTGTACATGAATGTTCATTGAATGGTCCTCTACAAACTTTACGTTTTTAGTTCCGATATGAAATTCAAAATGGCGGCTACGGCAGGACTTAGTTTAACATTGGACCCTATGGGAAAAATGTTTCAAAACGCTTCTTCTCTGAAACCACTTGGATAATTGAAACCAAACTGACCAGGAATGATCATTGGAAGGTCCTCTACAAGGTGTGTGTTTTTTATGCCGATCGGAAATCCAAGATGGCCACCACCGCAATACATAGATTAACATTGGACCCTATGGGAAAATGTTCAAATGCCTTCTACTCAGAAACTACAAATATGATTAAAGCCAAACTGTACATGAATGTTCATTGGATGGTCCTCTACAAACTTTACGTTTTTTTTTTTATATGAAATTCAAAATGGCGGCTACGGCAGGACTTAGTTTAACATTGGACCCTATGGGAAAAATGTTTCAAAATGCTTCTTCTCTGAAACCACCTGGACAGTTGAAACCAAACTGCCCAGGAATGATCATTGGAAGGTCCTCTACAAAGTTTCTGTTTTTTATGCCGATCGGAAATCCAAGATGGCCACCACCGCAATACATAGATTAACATTGGACCCTATGGGAAAATATTCAAATGCCTTCTTCTCAGAAACTACAAATATGATTAAAGCCAAACTGTACATGAATGTTCATTGGATGGTCCTCTACAATCTTAAGGTTTTTTGTTCCGATATGAAATTCAAAATGGCGGCTACGGCAGGACTTAGTTTAACATTGGACCCTATGGGAAAAATGTTTCAAAATGCTTCTTCTCTGAAACCACTTGGACAGTTGAAACCAAACTGTACATGAATGATCATTGGAATGTCCTTTACCAAGTTACTGTTTTTTATGCCGATCGGAAATCCAAGATGGCCACCATCACAGGACATAGATTAACATTGGACCCTATGGGAAAATGTTCAAATGCCTTCTTCTGAGAAACTACAAATATGATTAAAGCCAAGCTGTACATGAATGTTCATTGGATGGTCCTCTACAATCTTAAGGTTTTTTGTTCCGATATGCAATTCAAAATGGCGGCTACGGCAGGACTTAGTTTAACATTGGACCCTATGGGAAAAATGTTTCAAAATGCTTCTTCTCTGAAACCACTTGGACAGTTGAAACCAAACTGCCCAGGAATGATCATTGGAAGGTCCTCTACAAAGTTTCTGTTTTTTATGCCGATCGGAAATCCAAGATGGCCGCCACCGCAATACATAGATTAACATTGGACCCTATGGGAAAATATTCAAATGCCTTCTTCTCAGAAACTACAAATATGATTAAAGCCAAACTGTACATGAATGTTCATTAGATGGCCCTCTACAAACTTTAGGTTTTTTGTTCCGGTATGAAATTCAAAATGGCGGCTACGGCAGGACTTAGTTTAACATTGGACCCTATGGGAAAAATGTTTCAAAATGCTTCTTCTCTGAAACCACTTGGACAGTTGAAACCAAACTGCCCAGGAATGATCATTGGAAGGTCCTCTACAAAGTTTCTGTTTTTTATGCCGATCGGAAATCCAAGATGGCCGCCACCGCAGGACATAGATTAACATTGGACTCTATGGGAAAATATTCAAATGCCTTCTTCTGAGAAACTACAAATATGATTAAAGCCAAACTGTACATGAATGTTCATTAGATGGCCCTCTACAAACTTTAGGTTTTTTGTTCCGGTATGAAATTCAAAATGGCGGCTACGGCAGGACTTAGTTTAACATTGGACCCTATGGGAAAAATGTTTCAAAACGCTTCTTCTCTGAAACCACTTGGACAGTTGAAACCAAACTGCCCAGGAATGATCATTGGAAGGTCCTCTACAAAGTTTCTGTTTTTTATGCCGATCGGAAATCCAAGATGGCTGCCACCACAGGTCATAGTATTAACACATGGGAAAATACAGAAATATATTCTTCTCTGAAGCTATTGCACTGATTGAACCTAAATTGTGCATCAATCATTGGAAGGTCCTTTACAAACTTTGTGTTTTTTAAGTTTATCGTAATTCCAAGATGACTACCACTGCAGGACATAGTTTTTACATAGGACCAATTGGTTTTTTTTATAACCAGGTGAACGATACAGGCTCTTGAGAGCCTCTGGTTTGTTTTTTAGCAATTTGTAAAAGTTTTTTAGCCTCATTCAAAGTTTTAATACAATTTTAGTGAGCATGCAGGGTTGTATCAATTGATAAAATCATCCGGAGAGATTGTTATTTTTACACATTGATAAAACCATTCAAAATAATTGTCAGTGTACAGTCAGTTAATTTACTTTTTAGCTTCACACAACTTAATGATCTGCATAATCTCAGAACCTGTCAGACCCAAACCCAAATATGGCGAGAATGGTCTTTGGGTGGTCCCCTTTCAAAAAGTTATTTGACCCGTCCTCCATCTAAGATGGCCAACATTGTTGAAATAGCCCGATTTCTAAAATTTCTGCTGGAATGGGTTGAAATTATAACATATATTCTGTGTTTTTCTGTAAAAATGGTTCCTTTTAAAAAGTAAATTGGACAGATCTTCCCCTCTCCCCCCACCCACCCACCCCACCCCCCCACACACACACTTTGCCAGCATTTCTAAAATTTAAACTGGAATTAGCTATAATTTCAACTAACTATTTATAATAAAAATGTTTTGTATTTATTTGAAATTTACATTTTTGCTGATTATCCACAATGCTACTATTCAAATTAAACCACACTTATGGATGGAATAGTCCACTTTCAGAAATGTATCTGACATCACTGCTCCTAGAATCAAAAGAGACATTATTATGATTTGTGCAGATTTTAAAATTCTATTGGGCCTCTGGTTTATTCAACATACAAGATATATGCTGATAAATAAACATGTCAGATAAAGAGCGTTTAGCATGTATTGTTATCCTAACAAAAACTTTTGACAATCATGGCATCTGTTCGTGCAAAATGTTTTTTATTGAACTTTCCATTAATACAATTTGTGTGTGTATGACCACTTAACCTCTTGAACCCAGGCACTTTTTTAATGGATTAGCCTGCTATTAATACATGTACATGTAATATTCTTTTAAGACTGATTTGACTGATATTGTATTAATACAAGAGAGGAAGAGAATTGTCATCTTTCAAGTGATGAGGTGTATTATATTATGGTTTTCTCAGGGTACATTTTAAAACGACCACAACAATTTTGTGGTCATATTATGTTATGGGTCTGTATACACAATTTTAATTCAGTATTATTGCATTTTTTAGCATAACGCTCATGGGTTATTAAGGTGTCAAAAAAATTATTATACCCCCCGCAACGAAGTTGTAGGGGGGTATACTGCGTACGATAACTTGAGTTGTGTTTCTTAGAATCTTTTAAAATTTTATCAGCTGTTTACTGGTGAAGAGAGGAGGATCCCTTTCTTTTTTGACGATTTTCACTTTTCCCGTTCCAGAGTTATTGGACTTAATATGACGGAAAATAGGATTTTTACCCTATGTCGCATGATAACTTGAGTAGTGTTTCTCAGAATTTATTGAAATTTCATCAGCAGCTTACCGGTGAAGAGAGGAGGATCCCTTCCATTTTTGACGATTTTCACTTTTCCCGTTCCAGAGTTATTGGACTTGATATGACGGAAAATAGGATTTTTACCCTATGTCGTATGATAACTTGAGTAGTGTTTCTCAGAATGTTTTTGAAATTTTATCAGCAGCTTACCGGTGAAGAGAGGAGGATCCCTTTCATTTTTGACGATTTTCACTTTTTCCGTTCCAGAGTTATTGGACTTGATATGACGGAAAATAGGATTTTTACGCTATGTCGTATGATAACTTGAGTAGTGTTTCTCAGAATGTTTTTTTTATCAGCAGCTTACCGGTGAAGAGAGGAGGGTCCCTTTCATTTTTGGTCAGAACAACCAGTAATGTTTTGGTTAAGGAAATAGGTTGGACAGATGTGGGGAGCGGGGGGTATATCTTAGTGAGCTGTGCTCATTTAATTTAGATAAAGTTTTTTTGATTTGAATTGATTGTATCAAGAGCTTCAGGTAGTATATGATACCAGCACATTTCCTTTATCAGTTATGATTGCAGTAAAACGGGTGCAAGAGGAAATCCTTGTCCACTTGCTGTGGTCGTACCATGCTGCACCAGGCAAAGACCTTATTTCATCCACAAAAAGAATGCCTGCAAAGATATAAATGAAGTATTGTTGAAAGCTGTGTTGTTAATCATTCATTAATTACCCTGATCCTTGTTCAACCTCATTAATATGCATGGATTTTTTTGTTATACTAACACCCATTTTGCAGAACCACCAAGTGCTTTGAGACCTGTTACCAACCAGAGATCTGTGTCACCCAACACAGTACTTACAAGTAACACTAAACCTCGACAATTCAACTCACCATCTGGTCTCTACTCAGACCAGAATGTTGCTGCTGTTCAGAAAGTTCAAGCAAGGTTTGTGTAAGGCAGAGAGATCAATGATATTCTAACTGGTAAAATATATGTACACAAGCTTTTGATCAGTATTTGATCCTTACAAATTACTAAGTGATCAGTTATGAACTGCTGAACATTTTTTTCTGTGGGTGGCAACAGTCTGTTGGTGGGGGGTGGGAAGATTTTGTATGGTGTATTGTTGTTTTGGTTATGCAACTTAGGAGGAGGGGAAACTGTGATAGTCCTGATGTCCTAATCTACAACCTATACTCCCACACTGCCGCAAACCTTTTGTATATCTTCCTATGCATTCAATGCCTATCTAGATATCCCTGCAACCCACTAAATGAGTACTCACCATTTTCAGTTGGGACTCAACAATATTTTCAGAAATGACTTCTGGACTCATCAAATTAAATTGCTACAAGTATAATAATAGGGTAGCTTATTTATTTTTCTGATGTAGCATGCTAAGTGAAGTGTATAATTAATGGATCTATTTTTGGAACTTAATTTGTATAATTGGATTATTTGCTGTTACTTTTGCTAACTGTAAATGAAAGAAATATTTTATGGGAATGTTTTTTTTTCATTAGAAGTGAAAACCTTTTGATGGAAGAATTGAAAGAAATTATATTATATAATCTGTGTATGTCTGTTCTCTTTCTCAATACATTCCTAGTGTATATATACAGTCAAACCTGTATATAAAAGCCACTCGAGGGAACTTGAAAATGTGACCTTTATGAGTAGTTGCCTTTGATAAAAGGTTAACATTATATGCACTATTCATTAATTGAAAAATGAGACTGCCCTTTATAGACATGGATTTGTTATATAGAGGTGTCCTTTATAGCAGGTTTGACTATGTATATCATGGGTAATCAGGTGAGAGGATGCAGACTGTTCATATCTTCATGTCAAGTTTTAAATAATATTTCAAGTATGTTAAAGTCTTCAAGAAGACATTCTAATATCCTACACACAATCTATTATTAACTTTATTATTGCTTTATTTAACATGTTTAAAAATAAAAAGTGATGATTTTTGGATTTTGTGGCAAGAACAGTGGGTGTTTGGAAAAATGTCAAAAGCTTGAGTATGTAGTTTTATCACTTAGTCACTCAGACTATATATATTTTGTGCATTAAATGTGAGAATTTGTGTTAGACAATGATAAAATCTTTTCAGAATTAATTTATAATCTTTGTTTTTATCTGAAAAGTGATTGAAAACTGTTTGTTGAAATTTGTGTGTGTTTTTTTCTCCTCAGATTAAATGCATGCAGATCTTGTCAAAATAAACACATGATAAAGCTATTTTTATCATCTCTTGCACAAATTTACACAGATGATAATAATTATTGTATATTGATTACATAATGTGTGTATCATTTACTTTTGACTGGCATGTTACTTGTACAGTATACATTGTACACACTGTTATCATTTACTTGTGCCTGTTATTGTACTTGCTGTAATGTGGTATCGATTTGTTTACTTCTTGAATTTCAAAATTTTACAAGACAATTTGACAGATTTTGTATTTTCAAATTGATACAAACACACACAGCACTTACATATATATACAAAACAAAATATTTTGACCTTCAAAATTGATGATATGTATATGTTATTACAGACCATCCATCTCCTCCATGGAAAAGGTAGGACATCTGTTGTTGGGTGATCTTTACTGTTGCATTGTGTTTGACACTTCCTACAATGTTCATATAAATATTTAACTGTTGCAAATTTAAAATTGATGTTATTGTGTATTTGAATGAATATTTGCATGGTTTGTTCAGGTGTTTTTTTTCAATTTTTTGTTTATTATTGTTTGTTTCTATGGTTACCGATAAGTATTTGGCCATTAAAGATTTGGTTATGGAGAAAGGAGGGTTGGGATCCCTTTAATTGGATTTGCCTGTCTTGAACTAGGGCTTTGATTTTACAATGACTTCTCAAAATCTCTTTTGTTTGTGGTTCGTGTGGTTTCTACTATTGATATTGTCAACAGTGATTTATTTCTCTATTTTGTGTCAGTAGAATAAGTCGTGACATGATGTGAAACTAATGAAGGTATCTAAAGATATCAATTATCGTTGTGCAAAGCCTTTTATAGTATTTGTATGTTTACGTCAGATGCAATGGGGGGGGGTTGGCGGGTTGAAATTATAATCTTAAAATTCAGCAAATTGAAATGTACAAATGTAATTGTATCCTTTTAATTTGGAATTCACATTTCTACAAATGAAGGGACCAGAATACATCTGAGCCCTAGGGGTCCAATGCTTTACACATTTATACATGTCAGTACCAGTAATGAAAATGCAATTGTAAATTTGCTAGAATCATCATTGACATTGTAATATATAGAATCAAGTGTGGACAAATTTAGGCCCTAGGATATATGGTGTAGGAGTACTTGTGGTTCAAAGATTTAATGGCTGTAATGGGATATAAAAAAAATGTCTTCAAGAACCAAGAATGATAATGTAATTGTATTGTATAGGAAGCAACATTGTGATATGTAGATTCAATTTTGAGCCATTGAAGTCCCAGGGACCGTTGAGTTCAAGTTCTGGGAGATCAAAATGAAAATCTTCTTTACCTGGTGAGCAATCCAGACTCATGTGAGCCTCTAGTTTTATCCCTCAGGTTTTGTTTTTATACTAAATGTCCTGGATATGTACCCAAGGATTAACAAAGTGTGTTTTGATACCAAATACAAATGTAACATTCTTTAGTAGTTAACAGCATGTTATATATTAGAAAACAAATCCCTATGCATGATAATTTCAGAGTTAGTGATGAAGATGTGACGTCTGATCAGAGTGGAGGGGATTCAGAAGTGGACGAGCATGGCAGAAAAGTTTACCGTCCCTCGGAAACATTCAAGCTTGTTCGTGAATCTGAAAGTGGGGAACAGAAAAATGAAGAAAATTATAAACCTCCTCATTCACGAACATTTAAAGTTTTACAACAGCAGCTGAATGGGTAATGTCTCGATTTTTTTAAGCTTATATGTACCTTGTCAAAGGCAATGTGAACTTTGACCCTCTTCTGCAGCTGGCATCCAACAGTTTTCAATTATTGCACCCTGTTAGCTTTTCAAATTTCTATCTACACATCAGTAACAACCAAAGCTTGTCTAAAATGAACACTGTTGTTGAAAAATAAGTAACATGTTACCAATACCATGGAAATGGTTCCATTGTCCATTATTCATGAGTAAACAGTAGAAACTCGTAATGTTTCTTTTGAGTACTAGAATATCAAAAGTATCTCCAGAAACAATCTTTGGGTGTCGTTAGTTGAATGTTCAGCTACTATTCCAAGAATATTTACTTTCACTTCCCCCAAATTACCCTCATTGTACTACATATAGAGGCAACATGTCTGTCTTATGTCAGAACATTACCACTCCCAGAAGGTTAGATTAACTTAGTATTATTGATGTTCATGATATTTATATTAATTTTCAGCAATTTTTCAGCTATATCATGACTAGCAGACTTATTGTTGGAAGAATGCCAGGACAGACATAGTGTACTGACCGGTGAAACCCCTCACATTGGGTAGGTGTCTGGAAACCTTAACACTTGTAGTGGGTAAAGGGCTCAAACTCGAGTCAGTGGTCAGAAGTGAATATTTCTTTCATGGTAGACAAGATCCGTCCGGTCAGCTGTGATGTCTGACCACTCATGTGTTATGTTTCAAAGTACCATAAAATACAAAACATTGCTCCCTTAAATGGCACTCACTGAGCAAAATTGTGTGGTTTTTTTTGTGTGTCTTTTTTCTCATCCAGGAGGGTCACAGTCATGGAGCATAGTATAAAATATTTAGAAATCTCCTTTACTAAAGCTGCTCGACCATTGCCATCTTTGTACACTAGCTCTTGCTTGTGGTATTTTACTATTGCATACAGAGACATAGACTAGTGATTTTGCATGAATAAGAATAGATTTATTATTGATAGATATTTATGAACAGGTACTGTGTTTGGAGAGAGCCATGCTCCTTTGATATTAAAGAATAATATTTTAGATTTCGAAGAAGGATAGACACATTGTAGCCACTATAAAATGCTTGAATTTTCATCACTACCTAACTCCATATGTCATAGGCAGCCAAAATTGATACTGCAGTTGTCCCATTCCTTGCTTATTTTGTATAAATTTATATATTATTGAACTTGTTCTCGTCCTGAATATGCATGACATATTTGCTTCTGGACGTTAAGTAACCAACAATCAATCAGTCAAACCCAAACAGACTAGTTAATTATTGCCCCTTTTCCATTGCTCCTCTACAATAATCACCAATATTGTGAGTCAGATCTAAAGTATGACACATGAGTGGGGGTTCTCTTAACATTACACCAGGTGCAATCATGTTAAGACATATTTTGACATTAAAATCTAAATCTCTCTCTCTCTGAAGCCACTGGACCAAATTAAACCAAACGGTACAGAGAATGTCCTTCAATGATCCACTTTCTGACAGGCAAGCTCTGTAGTACCTAAGGTGACTGCCATTACTAAAAATATGATTTAATGTAAAATCCTTTCTTAACAGCTGTGGTAAGAAGGATCATTTTGTGAAAAAAATGTGCTATTTTTAAAGGACATAAAAGATATTACATATTTAATTTATAATTGCTATTTTTTTTAAATTGTATGATTGTTTAATGTTGTGCAATATTTTTGGACAACATTGATAAGTAAAAATTTTGTGTTTATACCAAGATTTATCTAACATTATGTACATTTTCCTTTTGAAATTAAAGAAAGTAGCCTGTCTGATACAAAGTCTTGTACCACCACACTATGTATGTAATGGATATATATTGGTTTTTTTTCTAAATCTAGTTAAGTGGTTTTTTTTAAAAAGACTTATTTTAAGTTGTAGAATATCACTACATTGACAATTTCTCTTGTATTTCTTCATTTGTTTGTTTCTATTTTCACTTCGGGTACATGTTTTAAGTAAAAACATGTCAGCTCCCTCCTAAAGCACTATATATATTTCTATTAAAAATATTAGATTCTTGTACTGAAAAAAAGTCACAACCTCCACTATTTATTCTTTTAAAATGCATGTATTTGATATAAATATGTTGTAGTGAATTTGTTAACTTTTGCATGGGTTCATATCTTATTTTTAAGCTCACCAGGTCAAAGGTCATGTAATTGATTATCATCACTTGGTGTCCTGTCATTCTCAATTAACACATTTTCATCATCTCCTTTTAAATTCCAGGAACAATTGGAACAAAACTTTCTAGTAATGATATCTTAAATCCCTATGCAAAAATGCACAAAAAATTATCATGTTTTCCTCAGTGGACTGAACACATGGCTGCCAGACGCAGTTCATGTTTTTAGTTCAACAGGTCAAATTGTAAAATTGATTAAACTGGAATTCTTGCATAACTATGGATTTTGATCTGATACGTCATAACATAGTTTGACATTGGACACTTTTAACATAAAACTTGGCTGGATTGTTCCCTGTAATGTTCACCTGTATAATGTCTATATTTTTTGTGTTTGATGGACATCTCAAGATGATCACCACAGAACATGCTGAGCCTGAAGGACATAATTTAACATCGATTATGGTTTTGGTGTTTATCTCCCCTTTCAAAACATTTCAATTATATCCTAACAGTCATATCTATTTAGAAATCCATAGAGATGTCACAAGTCACTGAAATACTTTTAACACATGAAATCAATGATCGCTTCCACGACAGCTCTTTTCTTATATTTGTAATAACTTTTAATATAACACACTAATGTATATAACACCCCTAAAACATTTCTAATATATGCACACACACACTATACTAATGATATCTGATGTAGCCATCTTTACAGACACATAATTTATAATTCATAATTAAGCATAAAAAAATTCTATCCCAAACAAATCATTGCAAATCCAGGTCCTGGCTTGGGACAGGCACAACAATGTTGACGGGTCAAATTGGTTAATTGGATCCCAATCCTCCTCTCATGATAACTGTATTTTTGTCTGAGAACTTATCCATATGTAGTTTATTACATATTGCTAATTTCAACATGCAGCCCAACCGTGTTAAGTTAGATGTCGAATGAACCAAAGATTTCACCCCTAATTAATTGGCCCAGTATTTAATTTATCAAGGGGTACAATATTATATTAACAAGTACTACAAACTGACCATATTTTACTTCAAGTTATCCATGGATGTGACTTATCTGAGGTCAGAATGACAAGATTTTACTGTAATCCATTGTTACAGGGCTCTACAATGCGACTAAAATACTCGCATTTGAGAGTTACTTTTGTAAAATGCGGGTAAAAATTCTGTATTGATCGCCAGACGGCGAGTCGATATTTTCAGATAAGCCACGATAAGCAAAAATCAAAAACCTGCATACAAAATGTTTTGCTAAAAATAAACAGGTTGAATTAACTTATCATAAAGCTTCTCTGTCAATGCAAAATTCACGGAAGTATCAAGCCAGAAAAGTGATGAAGTTTCGGGTTCTAAAGGTAGAAAGCGCAAATTCCACAATGTCTGGAAGTCAAAGTTTTCGTGGCTCATTTATGATTCCAGTAACAACGTTAATTATGTAGTGTGATGTTTGCAGAAAGACAGATCCAGATATTGCTGGCAAATCCGAATTTGTTACTGTAAAAAAAGTTTAAATGTGAAAGTCTTGTTTTTCTGAAACATGAAAAATGTTTCAATATGGTTTCAGCAAAAGCCCATTCCTCAACTAAGCATGTTCTGTCTCATTCAGGGGATTAATAATTATGTACAAATAAATACATATTGAAGTTATAAAGTAGAAATTTGTATCTTTATTAAACTGCCAAGTAACATACTTTTGTTGGCAAGTAAAAAATGTTTCCTTGTTAGCCAGGGGCTAGTGGGAGCTGGTATGAATTGTAGAGCCCTGTGATACATCTATTTCTCGTAGATTCCTAAGTATATTTATATTCTGTCAAACCTGTCTTATGTGACCTTCCAATGGAACATTTAAACAGGGTCGCATAACACAAGTAGTCACTAAATACAGGTTTGATTAATATGAAATACACTGTGAAGGGAAATTAAGATAACTTAATAATACAGCTTATCAGTACATATACAGTAAAACATGTCTGATGTGACCTTCCAATGGAACATTGAAATAGGGTCAGACAGGTGGTCCCTAAATACAGGTTTAATTGATATGAAATACACTAAAGGCAAATAAAAATAATACTAGTTATTGCTTACCAGACGTGGTCACTATAGCAGGTTTAACTGTAACTTACTAGAGGTGGTCACTATAGCAGGTTTAACTGTAACTTACTAGAGGTGGTCACTATAGCAGGTTTAACAGTAACTTACTAGAGGTGGTCACTATAGCAGGTTTAACTGTAACTTACTAGAGGTGGTCACTATAGCAGGTTTAACTGTAACTTACTAGAGGTGATCACTATAGCAGGTTTAACTGTAACCTACTAGAGGTGGTCACTATAGCAGGTTTAACTGTAACTTACTAGAGGTGGTCACTATAGCAGGTTTAACTGTAACTTACTAGAGGTGGTCACTAAAGCAGGTTTAACTGTATAACTTAATGGAGGTGGTCACTAAAGCAGGTTTAACTGTATAACTTAATGGAGGTGGTCACTAAAGCAGGTTTAACTATAACTTACTAGAGGTGGTCACTAAAGCAGGTTTAACTGTATAACTTAATAGAGGTGGTCACTAAAGCAGGTTTAACTGTATAACTTAATAGAGGTGGTCACTAAAGCAGGTTTAACTGTATAACTTAATAGAGGTGGTCACTAAAGCAGGTTTAACTGTATAACTTAATAGAGGTGGTCACTATAGCAGGTTTAACTGTATAACTTAATAGAGGTGGTCACTATTGCAGGTTTAACTGTATAACTTAATAGAGGTTGTCACGAAAGCAGGTTTAACTGTATAACTTAATAGAGGTGGTCACTATAGCAGGTTTAACTGTATAACTTAATAGAGGTGGTTACTATAGCAGGTTTAACTGTATAACTTAATAGAGGTGGTCACTATAGCAGGTTTAACTGTATAACTTAATAGAGATGGTCACTAAAGCAGGTTTAACTGTATAACTTAATAGAGGTGGTCACTAAAGCAGGTTTAACTGTATAACTTAATAGAGGTGGTCACTATAGCAGGTTTAACTGTATAACTTAATAGAGGTGGTCACTATAGCAGGTTTAACAGTATAGTAATATAATACTCATTTGTCTATTGTTAGTATACTAGTTATAAATATATCCCAAATACCATTCACATGATGTTAAACAACAATAAATCAATCAATTATATAATTACAGCAGTGACTCCCAACCTGCACCACCACCTCCGACAGCTCCTAAAGCACCACCAGGTAAGTGTTGTAATACTACTAATGTAGAGCACTACCTCTGTATAATAATGTATTAATATGAGTATATGTGATGTCAAAATAGAGTTGTGTAGACCTTGATGTGTCGGAGCAATGGTGTACGTTTTTGTGAAAATAATAGACATACAAATCCAAATTTACATTTCATTTTGATTAAAAATATATTCGTCATTGACATATTTTAGAATATTTATAGTTCGCTTAATAATATCAAACTAAAACTACAAATTACATTACCGATTTTTCAATGAAAAAAAAGTGTCTTTCGTTCTATCTCTGTTTATTTGTGTTTATTGAAATACTGGTTCATTTATTTTTCAAAATTAAATGACAAAGCAAAAACAATTATACTTTTCATTTATTAAAAGATTTGTGGATAGTGTATTTATACATGAAATATACAACATGTACAATGTAGTTATCAATATATAAACATTTTATTTTTATTAATTACACAGCTCAGAAACAAGCAGTATGGACCCCTGGGGGTTCACAAGGAGTGGTTTCTTCTGCACCCAAACCATTTTCTCCAACTATTCAACCATCACCACCTGCTCCCGGAGGACCTCATGGAGGAGGAGCTCCACCTAAGCCAACTGGGGTTGGGGCTGTGAGGGCTAAGCGAGGGGAAGCTGCAATGTTTCAGTCTGGGGACAGTGCACCAGGAGGCAATAGAGTACCTACCTGTAATTCCTGTGGGATGAACATCAGGTATGAAATAAAGAAAAAAAATGTATTTAGTTTACTAGATAATTATTTACAGGGTTTAGACAATGGAAATTTTAAGTTTGTTTATTGTTGAATATTGGATTTTATGTATGAGTGTCAGATTAAATAAGTCTGGCAAGGGAAATTTGGAGATTGTCATTTTTACTGAGTTTATTGTTATTGCTTCTCCTAATCAAAGTTTTGGAGGCTCATGATTTTTTGCTACATTTTGGTCGCAATAATTTCTGGGGTTTCCCAGAGCCAAACAGGGATTTTAAGTGTGGTTCTTCTATCAGTATTTATAGTAAAGATATATCTATCACATATTAAATACAAATATTTGTTTGTTACATTTGTACTACTAAAATTTAGCCAAGTGACATATGTCTTCCATAGAAGTCTCACATCTAAGTTTCATATAATTATTTTTAGCTCACCAAGTTCACAGGACCATCATGTAGGGATTCTATAAGATTTTCAAAATTGCTTAGTACCCCAAAGTCACATATGTTGTAAATATCTGTGGACAAGAAATCAATATGTGCTTTTATGACTTTTTTGACATTTTTGAGTTATTTCCCTTTCTATTGAAATTTTCTAACTGCCACTCTTATTATAATTAAGTTCTGTGCAATATATATTAATTTTTCATTTTATATTACTGAAATGTTAATTATAGTATGTCCCCCATTATATCAGATGAATAAACTTGTTTGTATGAAAGGTATACAGGGTAATTGTTTTGATAAACATAAAGACAGTGTGACATTTTTTAAGAAAACTTTTTTTGGTTTAAAAGTCACAAATTTTGAGAATTAGACATTGTTTACCCATATTTAAGTGTTGTTTATTCTTTAAAGTAACCATCCTACTAAGTAAGTATATTTTGGTATAAGTATTCTCTGTAATGATGGTAAGATTTCTAGTATGTATCGTTGTCTTCACTGGTATCATTTTTCATAGCACGTTCATAAGGTGTTCTTGATCTCAAACATGATTGTACTTATGTCTGTATAAAATATAGCATATAAATCATGTATAATATAACTTTCATGGAATTGCAAATGAAATGATTTCTTTATGGTAGTCTTGTATTATAACTGACTTGTTTTTCATACTCTATTTATATAAAATATCTTTTTTAAATATGTGGGGTTCATATTATATATAACAGTATCATTGATGTCTTCTGTAATGATATTCTTCATCTTTCTCTTCTGTGACACCCAAAATAAAAACCAAATTTTATTTAATACAGCATTAGATATACATGTACTATTATTTGTATGCATGCTGGAAAAAGTGGAATGTTTTCTGGAAAAGTGGGATATAAAACAACTTGGGACATATTTATTAAAGCATGGTTTATTTATATTAATTTCAATCAGGATTTAGAAGTTGTTACTCAACATTGCCTTATCCTGTTAATAGATCATATTTAAACACAAACATTGGACGGATTATTTACAGGGATGGTCACGATGTATGAACAAAAAGCATTTGGCACAGTTAAGATCATCATATGTTATGCCAAAAATTGGAAAAAATATGGGCGTAAATAAAGTAAAATGGTTTGAATCATATTTGACAGGAAGAAAGGAACTTGTTAGCTTATGCGGAACTAAATCAGAACAATCACACAAACTTGCGATGTTCCACAGGGAAACATCTTCGGACCTTTGCTTTTTATGAAATACGTTAACGACATATCAGTTAGTTTTCAATCAGATATGCCGACAACACTTGTTTTCACATAAAATCTGCAAAATTATTTCCAAAACATTTAGTGTGGAATTTGAGTAGTATAGCAGCTGGTTTGTTTATATTAAATTATCATTGTACCTTGTAAAAGCTGAATGCATTAACTTTGTCCCAAAACTTAAATTAAAGAAAGCAGCGGATTTCCAGATAAAATGTAATGACCATATTATTATCTTCTTGATGTTATTTTTATGATTCCAAAGTTATCATCTGTAAATAACGTGAGGAGTGCAAATTATAGTCAGTTTCTGAAAACAATGCATTGAAGAAGAAAAAGGACATGCAGAAAAGTGACCGATAATGATTACTTGCAATCTGCTAGACTAAATGCAAATATGATAAAACTATGCAATGTATTTGTATGTAAGTTTTATACTTATGTCTTGTATATCATCTTTGAACAAGTAAAACACTGAAATTTATTGTTTTACAAACATTACAATTAGTGAAATTAACATTATGGCAGATATAACGTCCTGGACACATTGCTACAGAATCATGTAACCTATAGTATAATTTTCTATATGTTTATTTATAACCCTAAATGTATAATATCATTGTTTTGTTACAGAGGGCCATTTGTGGTTGCTTTAGGTAAAACTTGGTGTCCTGACCATTTTGTCTGTGCTAACCCTCGCTGTGGTACCAAGTTGTTAGATATAGGATTTGTAGAGGAGGGAGGATTTTTGTATTGTGAAAAGGATTATGAACTTCATTTTGCTCCCCATTGTGCTATTTGTGGCAATGCCATTGTTGGGGTAGGTATCAAAGTAATAAGGTTTTTGTAAATTATTTTTATATAGGTAAAAGAACATACATCATTGTGAAATCAAGAGACCTTTGTATGAAAATAACATACAATAACAATGAAAAAAGAATACTGGTATGATATGTTAGTAGAGTGTTGTGCAATTTTTAGATATGGTTGATATTTTAAGACAAAGTCTTGACAAGAATATTTACAGACTGTATGTACATAACAAAAACATGCAAAAATTGTATTTGATATGACAATCATTAAATGTGTTAATTCATGCACCAGAAAATGCTTTTGTTCCAGTTTTAGTGATTGTTTTCTGTATTATTTTACAGGAATGTGTAAATGCCTTGCAGAAGACTTACCATCCTGGTTGTTTTACATGTGCCCAGTGTAAGAAACCAATCGGTGGAAATCAGTTTCATTTAGAAGATGGCAAAGCTTACTGTGAAAATGGTAGGGTGCTATTTTCAAGATCTTATATTATTTGTGGACTTTTAATATTGTATCTGTGCATGACCGTATGAAGATTCACATATTTTTTATCTGAACAATACAGTATAGACAAAATCTTACAATGTACATGATATATGAGATTTTATAAATGAAGCACAACAAAAATATCATGTGAGTTATTGTTACTACAAGGTATCTGTTGTTCATCCGTCGTACATCTTAAGCTTTTACATTTAAATCTTCTTCTCTTAAACCAATCTACAAAACTAAGCGAAACTTGGCTGTGATGGTCCATGTGTAATCCCCTTTCAATATTGAGTCAAACAGACCTTCCCTCCATACACGATGTCTGCAGTTACATTAAAAAGGAAATTTCTTATTTTGACCAGCCTCACCTCCATTCAAAATGGCTGCCATTACAAAAAGTAGAAATTTCTTCTAGAAACAAATTTTTAATTAAGCTGAAATCATCTGCAATTGGAATTTTATCTTGTTAAAATTATGGTTCAATTTTTCAAAACTATTATTATTTTTTTATAGTGTGATTACATGTTAAATAATAATAAATGAATGTTTTACAGACTGGAGACAAATGTTCCAGACTATGTGCAACTCCTGTGATTTCCCAATAGAACCTGGAGACAACTGGGTAGAAGCTATGAGCAAGAACTATCACTCTGGATGTTTTAATTGTTCAGTAAGTCATGGTATTACAATGTAATTCACACACAGATTATTTGGGGCGGTTGTGGTCGTGATCGTATGGTAGTTGGATTTAGAACTACCAATGCAATCAGTGCCTAACACCACTAACGTTGTAAGTTTGAACCCCGCTCAGGCGAGGTCTACTTGATACAACATTATGTGATAAAGTTTGTCAGTGACTTGCGGAAGGTCGGTGGTACTCCGGTTTCCTCCACCAATAAAACTGACAGCCACGATAAAACTGAAATATTGTTGAAAGTGACATTAATCACCATTAACCACAAAGATATTGTCTGAAGTGTTACATGAATTATTGTCACCCTTAATCATATCTGGCTTCTAAGTGTTTAATACTGGTTTAATTATTGTCACCCTTAATCATATCTGGTTTCTAAGTATTTAATACTGGTTTAATTATTGTCACCCTTAATCATATCTGGCTTCTAAGTGTTTAATACTGGTTTAATTATTGTCACCCTTAATCATATCTGGCTTCTAAGTGTTTAATACTGGTTTAATTATTGTCACCCTTAATCATATCTGGCTTCTAAGTATTTAATACTGGTTTAATTATTGTCACCCTTAATCATATCTGGCTTCTAAGTGTTTAATACTGGTTTAATTATTGTCACCCTTAATCATATCTGGCTTCTAAGTGTTTAATACTGGTTTAATTATTGTCACCCTTAATCATATCTGGCTTCCAAGTGTTTAATACTGGTTTAATTATTGTCACCCTTAATCATATCTGGCTTCCAAGTGTTTAATACTGGTTTAATTATTGTCACCCTTAATCATATCTGGCTTCCAAGTGTTTAATACTGGTTTAATTATTGTCACCCTTAATCATATCTGGCTTCTAAGTGTTTAATACTGGTTTAATTATTGTCACCCTTAATCATATCTGGCTTCTAAGTGTTTAATACTGGTTTAATTATTGTCACCCTTAATCATATCTGGCTTCTAAGTGTTTAATACTGGTTTAATTATTGTCACCCTTAATCATATCTGGCTTCTAAGTGTTTAATACTGGTTTAATTATTGTCACCCTTAATCATATCTGGCTTCTAAGTGTTTAATACTGGTTTAATTATTGTCACCCTTAATCATATCTGGCTTCTAAGTGTTTAATACTGGTTTAATTATTGTCACCCTTAATCATATCTGGCTTCTAAGTGTTTAATACTGGTTTAATTATTGTCACCCTTAATCATATCTGGCTTCTAAGTGTTTAATACTGGTTTAATTATTGTCACCCTTAATCATATCTGGCTTCCAAGTGTTTAATACTGGTTTAATTATTGTCACCCTTAATCATATCTGGCTTCCAAGTGTTTAATACTGGTTTAATTATTGTCACCCTTAATCATATCTGGCTTCTAAGTGTTTAATACTGGTTTAATTATTGTCACCCTTAATCATATCTGGCTTCTAAGTGTTTAATACTGGTTTAATTATTGTCACCCTTAATCATATCTGGCTTCTAAGTGTTTAATACTGGTTTAATTATTGTCACCCTTAATCATATCTGGCTTCCAAGTGTTTAATACTGGTTTAATTATTGTCACCCTTAATCATATCTGGCTTCTAAGTGTTTAATACTGGTTTAATTATTGTCACCCTTAATCATATCTGGCTTCTAAGTGTTTAATACTGGTTTAATTATTGTCACCCTTAATCATATCTGGCTTCCAAGTGTTTAATACTGGTTTAATTATTGTCACCCTTAATCATATCTGGCTTCTAAGTGTTTAATACTGGTTTAATTATTGTCACCCTTAATCATATCTGGCTTCCAAGTGTTTAATACTGGTTTAATTATTGTCACCCTTAATCATATCTGGCTTCTAAGTGTTTAATACTGGTTTAATTATTGTCACCCTTAATCATATCTGGCTTCTAAGTGTTTAATACTGGTTTAATTATTGTCACCCTTAATCATATCTGGCTTCTAAGTGTTTAATACTGGTTTAATTATTGTCACCCTTAATCATATCTGGCTTCCAAGTGTTTAATACTGGTTTAATTATTGTCACCCTTAATCATATCTGGCTTCTAAGTGTTTAATACTGGTTTAATTATTGTCACCCTTAATCATATCTGGCTTCCAAGTGTTTAATACTGGTTTAATTATTGTCACCCTTAATCATATCTGGCTTCCAAGTGTTTAATACTGGTTTAATTATTGTCACCCTTAATCATATCTGGCTTCTAAGTGTTTAATACTGGTTTAATTATTGTCACCCTTAATCATATCTGGCTTCCAAGTGTTTAATATTGGTTTAATTATTGTCACCCTTAATCATATCTGGCTTCCAAGTGTTTAATACTGGTTTAATTATTGTCACCCTTAATCATATCTGGCTTCTAAGTGTTTAATACTGGTTTAATTATTGTCACCCTTAATCATATCTGGCTTCCAAGTGTTTAATACTGGTTTAATTATTGTCACCCTTAATCATATCTGGCTTCCAAGTGTTTAATACTGGTTTAATTATTGTCACCCTTAATCATATCTGGCTTCTAAGTGTTTAATACTGGTTTAATTATTGTCACCCTTAATCATATCTGGCTTCTAAGTGTTTAATACTTGTTTAATTATTGTCACCCTTAATCATATCTGGCTTCTAAGTGTTTAATACTGGTTTAATTATTGTCACCCTTAATCATATCTGGCTTCCAAGTGTTTAATACTGGTGTAATTATTGTCACCCTTAATCATATCTGGCTTCTAAGTGTTTAATACTGGTTTAATTATTGTCACCCTTAATCATATCTGGCTTCTAAGTGTTTAATACTGGTTTAATTATTGTCACCCTTAATCATATCTGGCTTCTAAGTGTTTAATACTGGTTTAATTATTGTCACCCTTAATCATATCTGGCTTCCAAGTGTTTAATACTGGTTTAATTATTGTCACCCTTAATCATATCTGGCTTCTAAGTGTTTAATACTGGTTTAATTATTGTCACCCTTAATCATATCTGGCTTCTAAGTGTTTAATACTGGTTTAATTATTGTCACCCTTAATCATATCTGGCTTCTAAGTGTTTAATACTGGTTTAATTATTGTCACCCTTAATCATATCTGGCTTCCAAGTGTTTAATACTGGTTTAATTATTGTCACCCTTAATCATATCTGGCTTCTAAGTGTTTAATACTGGTTTAATTATTGTCACCCTTAATCATATCTGGCTTCTAAGTGTTTAATACTGGTTTAATTATTGTCACCCTTAATCATATCTGGCTTCCAAGTGTTTAATACTGGTTTAATTATTGTCACCCTTAATCATATCTGGCTTCTAAGTGTTTAATACTGGTTTAATTATTGTCACCCTTAATCATATCTGGCTTCCAAGTGTTTAATACTGGTTTAATTATTGTCACCCTTAATCATATCTGGCTTCTAAGTGTTTAATACTGGTTTAATTATTGTCACCCTTAATCATATCTGGCTTCTAAGTGTTTAATACTGGTTTAATTATTGTCACCCTTAATCATATCTGGCTTCTAAGTGTTTAATACTGGTTTAATTATTGTCACCCTTAATCATATCTGGCTTCCAAGTGTTTAATACTGGTTTAATTATTGTCACCCTTAATCATATCTGGCTTCTAAGTGTTTAATACTGGTTTAATTATTGTCACCCTTAATCATATCTGGCTTCCAAGTGTTTAATACTGGTTTAATTATTGTCACCCTTAATCATATCTGGCTTCCAAGTGTTTAATACTGGTTTAATTATTGTCACCCTTAATCATATCTGGCTTCTAAGTGTTTAATACTGGTTTAATTATTGTCACCCTTAATCATATCTGGCTTCCAAGTGTTTAATATTGGTTTAATTATTGTCACCCTTAATCATATCTGGCTTCCAAGTGTTTAATACTGGTTTAATTATTGTCACCCTTAATCATATCTGGCTTCTAAGTGTTTAATACTGGTTTAATTATTGTCACCCTTAATCATATCTGGCTTCCAAGTGTTTAATACTGGTTTAATTATTGTCACCCTTAATCATATCTGGCTTCCAAGTGTTTAATACTGGTTTAATTATTGTCACCCTTAATCATATCTGGCTTCTAAGTGTTTAATACTGGTTTAATTATTGTCACCCTTAATCATATCTGGCTTCTAAGTGTTTAATACTTGTTTAATTATTGTCACCCTTAATCATATCTGGCTTCCAAGTGTTTAATACTGGTGTAATTATTGTCACCCTTAATCATATCTGGCTTCTAAGTGTTTAATACTGGTTTAATTATTGTCACCCTTAATCATATCTGGCTTCTAAGTGTTTAATACTGGTTTAATTATTGTCACCCTTAATCATATCTGGCTTCCAAGTGTTTAATACTGGTTTAATTATTGTCACCCTTAATCATATCTGGCTTCTAAGTGTTTAATACTGGTTTAATTATTGTCACCCTTAATCATATCTGGCTTCTAAGTGTTTAATACTGGTTTAATTATTGTCACCCTTAATCATATCTTGCTTCCAAGTGTTTAATACTGGTTTAATTATTGTCACCCTTAATCATATCTGGCTTCCAAGTGTTTAATAATGGTTTAATTATTGTCACCCTTAATCATATCTGGCTTCCAAGTGTTTAATATTGGTTTAATTATTGTCACCCTTAATCATATCTGGCTTCTAAGTGTTTAATACTGGTTTAATTATTGTCACCCTTAATCATATCTGGCTTCTAAGTGTTTAATACTGGTTTAATTATTGTCACCCTTAATCATATCTGGCTTCCTAGTGTTTAATACTGGTTTAATTATTGTCACCCTTAATCATATCTGGCTTCTAAGTGTTTAATACTGGTTTAATTATTGTCACCCTTAATCATATCTGGCTTCTAAGTGTTTAATACTGGTTTAATTATTGTCACCCTTAATCATATCTGGCTTCCAAGTGTTTAATACTGGTTTAATTATTGTCACCCTTAATCATATCTGGCTTCCAAGTGTTTAATACTGGTTTAATTATTGTCACCCTTAATCATATCTGGCTTCCAAGTGTTTAATACTGGTTTAATTATTGTCACCCTTAATCATATCTGGCTTCTAAGTGTTTAATACTGGTTTAATTATTGTCACCCTTAATCATATCTGGCTTCTAAGTGTTTAATACTGGTTTAATTATTGTCACCCTTAATCATATCTGGCTTCTAAGTGTTTAATACTGGTTTAATTATTGTCACCCTTAATCATATCTGGCTTCCAAGTGTTTAATACTGGTTTAATTATTGTCACCCTTAATCATATCTGGCTTCTAAGTGTTTAATACTGGTTTAATTATTGTCACCCTTAATCATATCTGGCTTCCAAGTGTTTAATACTGGTTTAATTATTGTCACCCTTAATCATATCTGGCTTCCAAGTGTTTAATACTGGTTTAATTATTGTCACCCTTAATCATATCTGGCTTCCAAGTGTTTAACACTGGTTTAATTATTGTCACCCTTAATCATATCTGGCTTCCAAGTGTTTAATACTGGTTTAATTATTGTCACCCTTAATCATATCTGGCTTCCAAGTGTTTAATACTGGTTTCAATAATATTTCAGTTATATTGTGGTGGTCAGTCAATTGTTAATCAGAGTAACACTAGAAAACTCAAATAAGTCACTGAAAGACTTTTAACAAGTACTCCATGGTTAGGAATCAATATCACATATTGAACCTATGCCAAAAATGTAATCTCTAAGTTCTTATTCGAACGGGCTGATTGACACAAAATGAATTTGTGTGTGTATCAAAACCTGTTGTTGATTGGCTGGTAGTCGAGATTATATGTGTACAATTGGAGCAACATATTAATTAATCTACAGACTTTTTTCAATGAGCCAGGACTATTAAAGATATCTAGCTAGGTATGGTGGTCTAGAGAAAGTAGACATCATGAAAATCTCAATAAAAAAAACAACCTGTTTTCACAGTGGTATGACAAATAAAATTCAGGAACAATCACTCTACTCATTCTCATTCAACATGTTCAAACTGTGTATTATACTTTCAATCTCAGGGATGTACAACACACGTTTATTGTCAAATACCCAATTTTATATGTTAATATTAATATTGTTCTTTTTTCAGACTTGCCAGATAAATTTAGAAGGACACCCATTCTTTGCTAAGGCTGGTAAACCTTACTGTAAACAGCATGCACGATAATTTAAAGACAAAGTCGGTAGCCAGTGTGTTCTAGATTGCTCCAGATCCAAATAATCCATATTTAGTAACGATTAGTGCCTTTTTATCATCTTATTTACATATCTCCGGTTTTTTTTAGGAGTAGCAGAAGATAGTATTAATAAGTTTTTTTGCCGAGGTATATCTATTTATTCCAAGCTATTTTGGACACTATTTACACTAGTACATCACTAGTACATTGTATATCATACCTGCCAACTTTAATGAAAATCTCAAACATGGACATTTTTTCAACTACCAATAAGGCGTTCACAGTTATTTTCATCATCTGTGAATTATGTACACCTAAAACTATTATCACCTCTTGCATCATGTCTATTTTTAGCGAAGTTTCTTTAACTTCACAGTTGCTTTTCTCTGTAATAAATTACATACTACTTCACCTGTGACGCAGGAAGTGAATTTTCAGATTATTAGTAATATGTCAAACTGAAAATTCTATGCATTTTATTTTCAATTTGTCATCTGAGGGCAACATTCAATATATTTCAATTTACATATTATTTCTGACCTAAGGAACATTTTCAAGCTATAATTCTATAAATTGTATAGCTAACTTGTAGAAGATGCTATACTATATTGTGCAAATTATTTTTTTAAAGGGAAGTAACTCTAGATTTATATATTTTATATTATTAGGAAATGGAAATTCGTTTCCAACTTAAGCTATTTTTCTGAATTATTTTCTCAAAATCATAGTTTTTCACAAACATGATAATGTAATCGAGATCAAAATCATATGCGTACTTGACACCTAAATCATATAAGTTGGCAGGTATGTTACGTTATTATACACTTATAATGTATTAAGAATAAAAGCCATGTAATTTTGTTTTTAGTAATCTGCATATAAAATATTAGTATGAGATATATAAGTGATACTTTAGTTATCAGTTAGATGAGATGCACATATCACGTTTCATTTTTCCCATTGATCGGTTCTTTTACACGTGAGAAAATTGTGATGTTAAAAACATAATTTTTAATATCAGTCCACTTAAAGACAGTTTTTAATATCAGTCTACATAAAGAAAGTTTTTAATATCAGTCTAAATAAAGACATACAACAGTTTTCCCTTGGATATAAATTGATGCTGCCATTTTGTCCTTCAACAAAATTTATCAATTTATTTTTCTATTTTCTCCATTGAGAAAACTATCTACGATACTTACATAGTATGTGAATGTTATATTCCATATTTTAGTCGCTAGTTTTTGACGAGACATATTTAGTATGTCATTGTTCATCTTTAGATAATGCTATTTATACATGTCATGTGATCATACAATCTTTTTCCTTGTTATACAAGTATCACCAGATTGACTGCTTCTGTCTTTTTGGGGTTTTTTAAAAATAATTTTGCATAGTATCATACCAAAATTTGGCTTTTATATTTATAATTAAACTACTAAAATAATATAAGTTTCCTCTGTAGGACATTGTAGCAATGATGTAAAACTGATGTAAAAACAAATTATAAGAAAGTGCCAATTATTTGGACTAATGTTGTTTAGAATGGTACTCTTTACTTGTGAAATAGTGTTTTAAATATTGCTTTGTGTCATAAAATAGAATTTGGATTGGCTGAAATGTGGAAAAAAATTAAGAATTCTAAAAGATTGTCCTAAAAAACTAAATTATTTTCATCTTATTTGACATCTACTGTGCATAATGATTTTTAATTAAAAAAAAATCTTCATGAAAACCACAAAATTATTGCATCTGAAATTTTGTAAGGATGTTCTATGAGTGCTTCTGGAATAGTATACCTCATTTTGTTTGGATCTGACTTTCAATATGGCAGCCAAAGAGCAGAATAATAGTTTCTTAAATATTGGGGGAAAATTGTTCTCCTCAAAATGTCCACATATTAAAACTGTTGGAGTATTTGAAAATTTAGTCACAACAATACCAATTGAATATTTAAATATTTGTTCTTACTTTCTTTTGAAACCAATAACTGTTTTTATTAAAAAAGTGACATATGATTAACTTAGAGCAGTTTTATTGTCACACTGATTATCATTTTTTATCTTACAAGTGAAAAAAAGATATAATAACTGAAACCAGAATCTTTTAAGTATTTTTACACAATACAGGGCATTTACACACCATGACTGTGAACAGGGTTAACTTTTTTATTTATAATACTGATCTCTTACAAGTAAACTTTATATGATATTTACCAGTATCTGGTACATGTAATTAGTATAGACAATAGTCATATTTGTATGAAACATCTATAAACTTACATTTGTATAGGACGATAAGCACCATTGTGATATAAAGATTCAATATTAAATTAAAATCCTAGAATCTATGAGGTCCAGAATATGTAGATTCAATCTTACACAAATATCAGGGTCTATGTGATCAGGTTGCTGAGGTCCAAAATATGAAATAGGCAAAAATGGAAAGAATCTTCTGCAAAAGAACCCGAAATGGAAATACAATTGTAAATAAGTTGAAGCATTATCGTGATATGAAGACTTAATTTTGCACCAATGAATGTTCCAATGTCTATGGGTGATCAAAATTTAACATATGCTATGATAAGCAATAGTTTAAAATAAGTTTTCTTTACCCTGTGAGTGATACAGGTTCCATTTGACCCTCTATTTAATATCTCCACGTTTTATATATAAATGATATTTTTTTTTTTTTTGCTTTAGTGATACAAATTAGCCAGGGTATAAATATACAAGCATAATGTCAGACAGAACAAAGTATAAGAAGTCTAAATTGACAATAATTTTTAATGAAGCATTTTTACATATGAGATGGGAGAGTAATAAGCGTCAAAGTTACAGATACTTATTTAGTGCTCGTCGCATGCGACACAATTTAAAACACAAATCAATCAACTTATTTAGTTCTCAGATTCTCAACTGTATTTTAAATTCTCTATTGGTGCTGCATCCTAAACTGAATCTTTTAGAAAAATTTACAAAATATGAGTGCAGTGTAAAATGTTAATTTTTTTTGTTATGTTAGTTTGTTTTGTTAAGTATTTATTTGATAGTGTGATATACTGATAGAGAGAGGGAGCGTTTACTAACAAAAAATAAAGTTCCTTGTTTTTATTTTCCATGGTTCTGTTATTGTATGTGTCCTATCCATGTTTGTATGTTATTTAAAGTGTACATGTATATATTCTAAGACAAATACCTACTACTGCCTTTCCAAAATAAAAAGAGACATATATTTTATATATGTAAAGTGATGTTTATTGCCATCTTGTTTTATAATTTTGACATTCTGCACGTACTCTGTAGTCAGATGTGTATAAAACTCGCTGATTTGTTTTACCCACAAAATCTTTTGATCAGCCTGGGTGAGTATTTTACACAAGAAATCAGACAGGTTATGTACATCTATTATAACAAGGTATAGGAAGGATCATGTAAGTGCTGCATGTTATGCATCAATGCACACACTATACACTGTGAATTAGTGGTGTTAAACACCAAAAACCAACCAACCACTAAAAAGTATTATATATACACAGCAAATATTGTCTACATTTTATGATCTTAAATTGTGATTTTTTTTTTAAATTGATAGAATTTATTGTTTTTAGCTTGTTCAAAGTATATGGATTTTGTACTTAAAAAGAATATTATAAAAATTTTCTTAAGATTAAAGACAATTTGTCTGTGTAGAAAATCTGACATCAGATAGTGTAACTTCAGGATAACTATTTTTTTAAGGGTACCCTATGCATATGTAAAGATTCCACTGATATAAGATTTATATTTTTTAAGCAACTTTTTGATGGAATGATATTAAATTTGTGAATACAGAAACAAACAGTAAGAATAGAAGATATAGCTATAATTTGATTGTACTTAAAATAGATCACATTTTTAAAGATATATACAATATCATGCAGATTTCTGTATCAGTGAAATGTATGAATGTATGGTGTATTTGTGAATTCTTTCTTCTAAAGATGTTAGCCTTTCAAAGAATACTTCAATTTTAAATAATGCCATTAATTCAAAAATTGTATTATTTATTTTTCTAAGTGAGTACTCAAGGATTTATTTTTGATGATATTAACTTGCTAATTTTTGATAAATACATCTTCAATAGCTGGTGTTTTTGTGTCAGTTTGTGGTTAGTTTTTTATCCATATCCTGTATAACCTTTGTTTTACTCAAAAACTAGATTATATGATTAATACATAACATATGTTGTTGAGTTCAGACCGGTACACTAATTATCATGTTTCTTAAATACATGTACAATCTTGTTATCAATATTTACAATAGAATACACCCCTGGTACAAGTCCACTAATTCTCTTAAGATAATGGACGAAATTAAACTGTAACTAACAATATAGTTACAGCTAAATCTTCTTGTAAGAAGACTTGTTAGCCTTATAAGATGGAAGTTAGTGTACAATTAAGATGAATTCATTTACAATCTTGTTTTAATCAGTCAATACCCTCATTAATGTAAGTTAATATAGGTATATTCAATAGCTTTTCATAAATTGCTTCCTAGATAAAAGTAATAATTACAAACTGTATTAATCTGTATGTCATGTTTTGTCTGATCTATATCATTATGCATACACTATAATATACTAGAGGTGTTAGGATTGTTGACAGAATAAACTTCTTCAAATGACTATCAAACTTATTGTTATTTTTCCATCTTGAAAAACCGCATCTGTGGTGTAATGGTTAGCATGCTCGCCTCGAGTGCGGTAAATTGTGGGTTCAAGCCCTGATCGGGTCAAACCAAAAACTATAAAATTGGTATTTGTTTTTTCTCTGCTAAGCACGCAGCATTAAAGAGAAAGGACAAAGACTAGTTGGCTCGAAATCAGGATAATGTGTCTGAGTGGGGCGACATGTCTATCCATGGACTGTTGTTTCAGTAAGCTTGCACTATAGAAATCCAACTAAGCATGTTACTCTAGTACAAACCAGACCTCATCATCATCTCATTTAAAATTAACTTGTTCTCACCCTGATATGGCTGAAAAATTGCTGAGTTGGCGTTAAACAACAATCACTCACTCACTCCATGTTGAAAAGTGGCAGGGGAATTCCAGTAATAGAACATTTTAGAATTATGAATTTGATAAGATTTGGAAAATATATCTTTGAAAAGATCTATATCATTAGAAAATTGATGAAGATATTTCACCCCCACCAAAGAAAACACCAGAGTACTAGTGAATTTGAACATATTCTCAGATCTCTGACTACCATTTTAATGGAAGCCAAGTTATTGAAATTTTGAAATCATTGAAGGGCATATTGAGCACATAACATCCTATGTGCACATTTTTGGAATTTGGTATGATATACCTTTTCTATGATGCAATTGCCTAATGTGATTAAATTCATATGGTCGACTCCTGGAGAACTGTTCAACAAAACCATCATCAAAGTTTGCAGGAGTAATCCTGGAGATACAGTATTATACAGCTGAAGTAGATCTACCATGGGAGTTGTTCAGTAAAAAGGGGTATCTACATAAATTTAAAAAAATCTGTTTCTTCAGAAATGTGATAATATTTCACATATAGCATCATTGTCAAATCGGCCCCAGATCAAATGGTATAATATTGTGGTCATGCGAAAGTACTGGTTGCTAGCTTAGACATTGCATGCGCACGATATTGTGTCAATGATGAACAATCTTATATATTTCTCTGAACATAAGTTTCTATTTAAATATGTTGACAGAAAACATGCATTTTTGTATTTTAAACTTGTATGAACCTACAGCAATTATAAAAGCGCAGCGTCTGTTTTCGGATGTCTTGCAAAAATGTCCAACGTCGAAGTTTTACGATTCAAAGTAAAGAAACAGTCATAGGAAGATGTTGTCCACTAATCGATTTTTACGTTGTCAACAAGTTGCGCATGCTCGGGCAGGACAGTCGCCTTTTTCAAAGGGGCTATTGAAGATCGTCAAAAACAGAAACTACGACGAATTGAGAGCTAGAAAATAACATCGGGGTGTAAAATACAGGAATACATACACACACACATTGCATTCCATCCCACGATCTCCTAATCCAAATAAGTACTTGATTGTGAAATTTGACACTTGGCGGGAATTCGCCACTAATTTGACATTTTAACTTCCGGTGTTGTCGATGTGAGCAAAAAATTACAACGATATATTGAGAAACAACCACAAATTCCAGATGGATTCCAGTACAAAACCTGTATCCTAGTGTCAGATATACTCTTCGAAACGCTTGTCTACGGAATGATTTCCCTCTAGAAACTTGGTGCATATCTGGTGCAACCACTGAAACATTAGTGGACCTAATCAACTCTAGAATTAGAAAAGCAGTAACTCGGCACTACAAAATCATCATATATCTCTGGGCAGGAACTTGTGATCTCACCATAAAAGAGAGAAAATTTCTAAAATTAAAATACAAAAACAACAGGGCAGTTGACCACATAGTAGACCAATATAAAAGAGCCATAAAGATAGTCAACAAATACCAGAACGCTGAAATTAAACTTATAGACTGTCCATTATTGTCAATTAGACATTGGAACAAGAACAAAGGTCACCCAAAACCAGAAACATTCAAGGTTGATGACTTTATTATTACTAGACAAATTCAGGAACTAAATTACAAAATCTGGGAAATCAACGACCAACTAAACAAAACATCAGTTAAAATTAGCAAATATTACTTCAGAGGACGCAAAAGGAAAGGCGGCAAAACACGCAAATCGGTGAACCTGTCAATCAACAGCAAAGACGGGATACATCCAGGACGCTTACTAAGTCTAGCCATAACCAAACATATTCTACTTGACACCTACACAGAGTGCTTTGACATCATTCAAGAATCTGAAATAGTACAGATAAGAGTGGAGCAAGACGAACTAAGCTCATTATTCTGACATCTTGAGAAGACACAACAGAGACAGTGCATTAAGAAGACGAGTGGTAAAATTTTTAGGTGAGTTTGATCTTATCAGGTTTTACTACTACGCATGGAAACACTGCACTGTCTTCATTGACGTTTTCTTTTTCAGACTCTTAGATAATAACAACCAGTCATAACCAGAAAGTACTTAGTAACTCAGTACCTAGAATAAAAGATGTTCTACTTCACAACATTCATTCTTGCTCTTGTAACTTGGACCCAACAACAAAATGGAAGCTTCTCATTGTTACCATATACCACATACACTCCACCAAGTCAGCACCACATACCCAAGGAAAAGGTAACACATGGGGTAAACATATATCTATGTGAACAATTCCAAGACCCTATCACACCATCTATTAATATATACTATTGGCTAAGAAACAACCTAAACACATGTAAGAAGTTAACCATCAAAGACAGGAGCAAACAACAACTTATCCTACTTCTATTGAGTGGCATAGAACCAAACCCGGGACCAAGACGACCAAGATTTCCATGCACTTTATGTCAAAAAGCATGTAAAACTGATTTCATAGCCTGTGATGACTGTGATAAGTGGACACACAGGCAATGTATTGGTATGTCTACAACAGAGTTCAGCAAATTAGGAAACAGTGAAGAAACATGGACTTGTCCATCATGTCTCAAGCCAAACAATTCTTCCACAATATTATATACAGTACCGTGCAACGGGGACAGCAAGCACTCATCAGTGAATATATCAACCAATCCCTTATTGGTAGATAGCATAAGTGAGGCATCAATCCCATCAACATCAGGATCAAGCATCAATTCTCCATCCTTCAATGCAACATCATTTAGCTCAGACGCACCTATCATGACGTCATCACCAAAACCTACAAAAGCCAAATCAACCCATAAGAAACAAGTCAGAATACTCAACATCAACTTCCAAAGCTTGAGGAAAAAGGGAAAACTCCTCGAAACAATCATAGAATCTACAGACCCAGATATCATAATTGGGACAGAAACGTGGCTTGACCCAACTTTTAGATCAAGCGAAATATTCCCTGACTACTATCTATATGATATAGAACGCAGAGACCGCCCAAAAGATCCACATGGAGGAGTGTTAATAGCGGCCAAAAAACAACTTCAACTAGGGAACATCACAAAAAGCAAAGACATAGAACTGATAACGGGAAGTGTTAGCTTAGAAGGAAAGAAGAAAATGCTTGTAGGTGCATTCTACCGCCCTCCTGATAAAACAGATGAAGACTACCTAAACAAGGTCAAAGAAGAAATAAGCACCATCAAAGAAAAACACCGCAGAGACATCTTTGTAATTGAAGGAGACTTCAATCTACCTGATATCAACTGGGAAGAACAAACCATCATAAATAGACAATATCCAATCAAAACCAACCAAACATTCCTTGAAATTGTAGCTGACAATGGTTTAGAGCAGATAGTCGATTTTCCTACAAGAAAAGATAACACCTTGGATTTAATGCTCCTTTCACATCCTGCTTACAAACTTAGATGCAAACCACTCCCATCGATAGGAAACAGCGATCACGACATCGTACTACTGGACATTGCCTGCAAACCATTCAAGCCAAAACCAGTGAGACGCAAAATATATCTATGGAAAAAAGCAGATATTTACAAGATAAAGGAAGATCTAGAATCATTTGGAAACACATTTCGAAACATCGGAAAGAGAGATATTGAATCACTTTGGCACGCTTTGAAAGACGCAATACAAAACACCATTGATAAAGGAGTACCTTCGAAAATGACACAAGGGCGACACACACATCCTTGGATCAATACAACCATCAGGCGAAAGATCAACCGGAAGCAAAAAGCTCATAAGAAAGCTAGAAAAACCAAGAAGAAAAGAGATGTCGATAGATATAAACGACTCCAGCAAGAAGTTCAATATGAAGTAAGACAAGCAAATAAAAAGTATATGGAAGATGTCAGCACTGACTACAAAGAAAATTCCAAAACATTCTGGTCATTCATCAAGAGCAAGGGTCAAGAATGGACTGGAGTTGCCCCATTGAAAAACAAAATGGGGTTCCTACAAAGTGATAACAAGAGCAAAGCGGAAATATTGAATGAACAATTCCAATCAGTGTTCACAAAAGAAAACCTGAATAACTGCCCAAATAAAGGAAATAGTCCATACCAAACAATGTCTGACATAAAGATCAACTGTAAAGGAGTAACCAAACTACTGAAAAATCAGAACATACACAAAGCAACTGGTCCAGACTCAATTCCATCGTTTATTTTAAAATCAGCGGCAGACCAACTAGCTCCAATCTTGACAGACATATTTCAAACATCGATTGACACAGGAGAAGTACCACAAGACTGGAGAGATGCTAATATTGTACCATTATTTAAAAAGGACGAGAGACATCTAGCCTCCAACTATAGACCTGTTTCCCTCACCTCCATCACATGTAAGATACTGGAGCATATGGTCCACAGCAACATCATGGACCATTTCGACAAAAACAAGATCCTCACCAATGCTCAACATGGATTCCGCAAAAACGATCATGCGAGTCCCAACTCATAGTAACCATCCATGAAATAGCATCAAAATTGGAAAAAGGCTCACAAGTAGATATCATCTTGCTAGACTTTGCAAAAGCGTTCGACAAAGTGTCACACCAACGCCTTCTACATAAATTAGAATATTACGGAGTCAACGCCAAGACAAAGAACTGGATTCAATCATTCCTACAAAATAGACAGCAGAGAGTCATACTAGAGGGAGTAGCATCAGAGCAAGCCCCAGTCCGGTCTGGTGTACCCCAAGGAACCGTCTTGGGACCATTACTGTTTCTGACCTACATCAATGACATGCCAGAAATGGTTAAATCATCAGAAACAAAGCTATTTGCCGATGACAGCCTACTCTTCCGTACCATCAACAGCCAAGCTGACAGCGTATTATTACAGAATGACTTAACATCGCTACAAGATTGGGAAGACAAATGGCAAATGAGCTTCAACGCCAAGAAATGCCAAGTCATTCGAATAACACCTAAGAACAGATCACCACTGCCAACAACTTACAAACTACATGGACACACATTAGATACAGTAGACGCAAGTAAATACCTAGGTGTCACCATCTCTAACAACCTCACATGGGACAGGCACATAGACAATACAATTGGCAAAGGCAACAAAACATTGGGATTTATTCGACGCAACTTAAAAGACTGCACCAAACCAGTGAAATCAGCAGCATATACATCCATGGTGAGACCAACAATGGAGTATGCAAGCTCAGTATGGGACCCGACAAACCGGAAAAAGATTGGCAACCTTGAAAAAGTACAGAAAAGAGCAGCCAGATTCGTTTTCAATAATTACACAGACAGAACACCTGGCTGTGTTACTAAAATGGTAGAATCCTTGAAGTGGGAAAAATTAGAAGAAAGGAGAAAGTCTATTAGACTATGCATGCTGTATAAAATCAAAAATGGATTAATTGATATAGACAGCCACCAATATATCCAAGCCAACGACAGCAGGACTAGAGGCAAAGATCGCCTTTATCAAGAAAGAACGAGCAGTGAGGCCTTCGGAAATTCGTTCTTCCCCAAGACAATCAGGGACTGGAACCAACTGCCAGCTAATACAACTCCGGCCAACACAGTAGAGGGATTCAGGAGCGCCCTCAAGGCGCATCCTGACAGCAACTAGACCAGCTCCCACCTGTATATAGTTTTACCTGTAAATAGTCGGTAGAAGACTGCTGTGTTGCCAGACACTGCGCAAAGTTTTCGCGGAACCTTATACATTCACGTGTGAATCCGGTTCCTAAATTGGAAGAAGAATAAGAAGAACGTTACACAATCATTACTGTACGTTGGTGATATGCTCAACCGCTTTTTACACATCGCAAAAATGTTGGCTCGAATTGAAAGTTCCTTGATATACAGATGCTTTACTTGACGCACGACTTTTTATCTCACCTGGCCTTTAGGCTGAACCAAATTAAACCAAACCTGGCAGGGATGGTCCCTGGGTGGGTCCCTTTCAAAATTGTGTCCGGCAGGCCCGCCCTCCATTTAAGATGGCTGTTGTTACTAAAAATAGAAATTTCTTCAATTGTCCATTGCTGCTTTAGTATAAGTCAAAATGAGCTCAAATTTTAACTGCAGCTACATGACAAGGAGTAGTTTAACATGTATTCCGTTTTTTTCTGTGAAATTTTTCTGTCAGCAGATTTATACCGATTATGCAAATTAGGCATATTTTGATAAAAGATCACATTTAAATCTTTTCCTCTGAAACCGCTGAACCAAATTAAACCAAACCTGGCAGGCGTGGTCCCTGGGTGGGTTCCTTTCAAAATTGTGTCTGACAGCCCCGCCCTCCATTCAAGATGGCTGCTGTTACTAAAAATAGAAATTTCTTCAATTGCCAATTGCTGTTTTAGTATAAGTCAAAATGAGCTCAAATTTTAACTGCAGCTACATGGTGAGGAGTAGTTTAACGTATATTCCGTTTTTAGCTCACCTGGCCTTTAGGCGAGGAGTAGTTTAACGTATATTCCGTTTTTAGCTCACCTGGCCTTTAGGCGAGGAGTAGTTTAACGTATATTCCGTTTTCAGCTCACCTGGCCTTTAGGCCATGTGAGCTATTGCCATCACATTTCGTCTGTCGTCCATCCGTCAGCATTTCACATTTTAATCTTCTCCTCAGAAACCACGGGGCCAATTGCAACCAAACTTTGGTGGATTTGTCCTTGGGTGGCCCCCTTCCAAAATTGTGTCTGGTGATTCCGACTTCCAACCAAGATGGCCATCAAGCTAAAAATAGAAAAAAGGGGGGATGAAATTAAAAAAAAATCTTCTCTGAAACTACTCAGCCAATCTCAACCAAACTTTGCTGAAATGATCCTTGGTTGGTCCCCTTCCAAAATTGTGTCCGGCATTTCAGACCTCCGACCAAGATGGCTACCACAGCCGAACTTAATTTAACATAGGACTCTATGGGAAATTCCCATAAAAATCTTCTTGTCTGAAACCATTTGCTCAATAAGAACTAAATGTTGATGAAATAGTCATTGGAGGGTTCTCTTCCAAAAATGTGTCCGGCGGTTCGGCCCTTCGACCAAGATGGCCCCCACAGCCGAACTTAGCTTAACATAGGTATCTATGGGAAATTCACATAAAAATCTTCTCCTCAGAAACCATTGGGCCAATTGCAACCAAACTTTGATGGAATGGTCCTTGGATGGCCCCCTACCAAAATTGTGTCCGGTGATCCTGACTTCCAACCAAGATGGCCACCAAGCTAAAAAAAAATAGAAAAAAGGGGGGATTATGTTTTTTTTTTAATCTTCTCCTCTGAAACCAATCTCAACCAAACTTTGCTGAAATGATCCTTGGGTGGTCCCCTTCCAAAATTGTGTTCGGCATTTCAGACCTCCGACCAAGATGGCCACCACAGCCGAACTTAGCTTAACATAGGACCCTATGGGAAATTCACATAAAAATCTTCTTGTCTGGAACCAGTTGCTCAATTGGAACCAAATTTTATTAAATAGTCATCAGATGGTCCTCTTCCAAAATTGTGTCCGGCAGTCGCGGTCTCCCACCAAGATGGCCGCCACAGTGCAGTTGCGTTGTTATTGAAATCAGCTTTGATCCAGGTGAGCGATTACAGGCTCCTGGGAGCCTCTGGTATATCATTAGAGAACTTCCTCTAACCTGTTCAAAGCACAGATTTGTTACGATTTATTTTTATCCCTCGACTGACAACTCTAAAAACCACAAGGGAGGAATCTCAAATGTCAAATTTTCATACAACACTTTTTCAAATTAGTTGTGTATTGGTGTCGATACATGTAGGTCCGAGCTAGGATGCAAAGTACCGCTTGAACCATGAAGCTGCGAGTGTTTTTTTTTTTTTTTTAATCAAGCGGACTTCGCGGTCCCAAAATTGTGTTGTTTTAAGTTGTTTATTTAAAGGAATTTGATTTGTGTTTAGTGTAGTTAATAGACAATATAGAATAATCATCAAAGAATGTTCCTTATCAATATAAAAATTATTATATAATTGTCGCCCATCACGGTTGATGTAAATTACTAATGACTATTTAATGAATTATTTATTAGTTTCTTTGATCTATAAAAAGAACCGTTCATCAATCAAATTAAAATTACATATTAATCTTTTAACCAAAAATATTAATTCATGTTAATAAATATTTTTATTCCATTTAGAATATGTAGCCGATTTGACTTTCATTTTGAGGCCGTTTTGACTTGGGGCCGATTTGACTGGAAATCAATGAGACATCAACACTTTAGCAACTTGTTTGTTCTACATATCAGTCCAAATTTCTACATCATTTGACATCCAATGCTTACATTTAATTTTCTTTTATCTCTGTTTGCTGAAACTCGTGTGGCATCTGGGACCAAACTTTGTTGGAATGATATACGAACAGTCATCATTTCTTAGCTGATTGTACACAAAACATGGTCTAGCTAGGTCGTCTCTCAGTTGCTGGAATTTATAAAAACAATGAAACATCCGAAAAGAAGTTTGCATTAATGTATTTTGTCATACACTGTAAATCCTGTCTTCATTGAATTCCAGTTGCATATGAATTTCAAATTTAGTGTTAAGTGTCTTTGCTTTACTTGCTCTCAAAGACGCTTAATACGTTTGGTTTTCCAATATTTTGACTTAGTACCTGATAAAGGTTATTCCAGAAAAGCATCGTATGGAATAAGATCTCTACGCTTTTTTTTAGTCTCAATGTCCGACATCTTGATCAATTAAACCTATCCAATCGGCAGAGAAGAAAGGTTTGAAGGTATGAAAGGGGTAATCAGAAGGTATGAAAGGGGTAATCAGAAGGTATGAATGGAGTAATCAGAAGGTATGAAAGGGGTAATCAGAAGGTATGAAAGGAGTAATCAGAAGGTATGAAAGGGGTAATCAGAAGGTATGAAAGGGGTAATCAGAAGGTATGAAAGGAGTAATCAGAAGGTATGAAAGGGGTAATCAGAAGGTATGAAAGGGGTAATCAGAAGGTATGAAAGGAGTAATCAGAAGGTATGAAAGGGGTAATCAGAAGGTATTAAAGGAGTAATCAGAAGGTATGAAAGGAGTAATCAGAAGGTATAAAAGGGGTAATCAGAAGGTATGAAAGGAGTAATGAGAAGGTATGAAAGGGGTAATCAGAAGGTATAAAAGGGGTAATCAGAAGGTATGAAAGGGGTAATCAGAAGGTATGAAAGAGGTAATCAGAAGGTATGAAAGGAGTAATCAGAAGGTATGAAAGGAGCAATCAGAAGGTATGAAAGGGGTAATCCGAAGGTATAAAAGGGGTAATCAGAAGGTATGAAAGGAGTAATCAGAAGGTATGACAGGGGTAATCAGAAGGTATGAAAGGGATAATCAGAAGGTATGAAAGGGGTAATCAGAAGGTATGAAAGGGGTAAAAACAGAAGGTATGAAAGGGGTAATCAGAAGGTATGAAAGGGGTAATCAGAAGGCATGAAAGGGGTAATCAGAAGGTATGAAAGGGGTAATCAGGAGGTATGAAAGGGGTAATCAGAAGGTATGAAAGGGGTAATCAGAAGGTATGAAAGGGGTAATCAGAAGGTATGAATGGAGTAATCAGAAGGTATAAAAGGGGTAATCAGAAGGTATGAAAGGGGTAATCAGAAGGTATACAAGGAGTAATCAGAAGGTATGAAAGGGGTAATCAGAAGGTATGAAAGGGGTAATCAGAAGGTATGAAAGAGGTAATCAGAAGGTATGAAAGGGGTAATCAGAAGGTATGAAAGGAGTAATCAGAAGGTATGAAAGGGGTAATCAGAAGGTATGACAGGGGTAATCAGAAGGTATGAAAGGGGTAATCAGAAGGTATGAAAGGAGTAATCAGAAGGTATGAAAGGGGTAATCAGAAGGTATGAAAGGGGTAATCAGAAGCTATAATGAGAAAGACAAACAATGCAATGGTTAAAATTTGAAGATATCAAAAAGGTAATAAAATGCCGTAAATCGAAGAAGGATAGACAATACAATGACCAAAAGTAAAAGGAAGATGATTTACACTGCATAGAAAACTTAAGATCAAGTACTAAAGTGTTCATTTTAGACAGGTTGCATTGTATTTGAATGGACAGAGACACATGTTATATGACAGAGACACATGTTATATGACAGAGACACATGCTATATGACAGAGGCACATGTTATATGACAGAGACACATGTTATATGACAGAGACACATGTTATATGACAGAGACACATGTTATATGACAGAGACACATGTTACATGACAGAGACACATGCTACATTGAACACAAGCCATATAGCGAAGACAAAACAAACAATGAAAAAATACAACACAGAAAAATATGACTAATCCTCTTCCCACAAGACACATGTATGATAGAATTGCTACATGGTAGAAATGCTCCCTATATGACCCACTAAAAATACTTTAATCTTGTTAAATGAAAATAGATGCCCGCCACCACTACATAATTTTTTGATGGACCTTATGTGAAAATATTAAAAATGTGTTCTCTTAAACCAATGAACCATCTGGAAGCAATCTTTGCTGAAATGTAACTTGGACCGACCTGAAATTCAAGATTAACTCATATGCTCTTGAAAGGTAAGCAGTTCCTGCTCCACTAGTGACATCCGTCGTGTTACTCTAGTCACAAACCCGATGATAATTCATGAATGAGGAAAGGACCGGGAAGTGCTTACGACAAGTGGAACATATCCGTGGTCATTTGTGACACAGATACTTCATAGCGGTTAACAAACTCATGGTGATAACCGAAAAACGTTCGAAGTGTTGACATATAGGTCTCATATACAATATAAACAACTTTAATAAATAATGTACATTAGAAATAACTACTCTTCTGTTAAAACGATCTGTTTTTCTGTGTAACAATTCAATGTTAACGTTTCATAACATACTATCATGTTTAATTTATTTTTGACCTTTTAAACGAAAAATAATAATGTCATATATATTAAGAATTAGCATTTCCTAACTTTTTTTTAGCTTTTCATGAATATGTTTAAGCTTCAGTTTAAATTGTCAAAAATTACAATTAATAGATAACAAGACAAGTGTAAAATGATATCAACTTATACATCTGAAACATTATCAAGTTGAACATCCTGTCATGGATATTTTATCAGAGGGCACCACGTGCACGTCCTTCAAATTATTTTTACCAAACCATGTACATTAGGTTATCAATATTACTTACACGTAATATTCTACTTTATGTCTAGAATAAAGAGATACTAGTGAAATACGTAAATAGTTAAAGAGAAAACTGTGTGCTCCATAATATGAAATCATCTGGTATTAGGTCAAATATAGTTAAAAATAAAAGTTTAAATTAACAACGCAAATAACGAAAACGGAAACATTTGTACTAAAAAGTACCCGTATATAATAAGAATGAATTAATACTGATGATACTGAGGGGAATTCATAATTTGTTAATTTTCATACAAAATTGAATGATTATTTAATGGCGCTAAGCAAAGGCTCGAACTGTATTTCAGTTATATCGCGCGATCAGATGTGGGTACCAGTGTATGTACGTTTTACTTTATAAACTGCTTGTTATTACTAAAATCTCAGTGGTGGGATTATGTTTGAAATTCAACCTATTTTCTTAATTGAATCAATAACTTTACTTCTATGATCATCTAGATTAACACGACGGGTGACACTAGTGGAGCAGAAACTGTTTACCCTTCCGGAGCACCTGAGTTCACCCCTGGCTTTTAGTGGGCTTCGTGTAACTCGATCTTTTGTTTTATATGTATGTTTTGTAGATCGTTGTTTGTCCCTTTGTACTTTTGGTCATTGTGTTGTCTGTCCTTCCATTTACGGATTCTCATTACCCCTTTTAGTATCTTCAAACTCTTCTTTCACTCGTATTTATCATTTAGGTTTAGGCCCATAAAACAGATTTAACACCGCCAGGAAAGCTACCAGTCATGTTATGGTGTGTTGGGGGTATCGATTTCGCATCTTACAACGATTTTGATATTTGAATTTGGAATTGTGCCGACAGTGTGATATTTTTATTTTTTATTTTACTACCACTTCTCATGTAAACTAATGATTTTTAGAATGTTTTGATGACATGATAAATGTTTTCTTGTTGTCACTTATTTTTACACATTTTTTAGGGCAGCACAAAATAGACTGAGAGTATCTATCTCTTCATTATTCTATCTAGTAAACCAACAATGTAGAAGATATAAAATGATAACAATATTAACGTAGAAAAGAAATTAATCACAGCATGACATATATGGCATGGCCTTGATACGACCTCGAGGTGATAAAAACATTGATATCGAATTTAGTACACGACGTGTTTCTGGAATAACCTTCAGGCACGAAAACAATCAAAACAATGGAAAGCAAAATAATTTTAATTTTTTTTGGAGCAAGTACACCATCTACCTAAGATGAATTCATTTGAATCATTAGAATTGGGTATTCTGTGTTCGTCTTACTGTAAATAAAAAATAATTTGACTACGAAAGTTTAATGGTCGACATCATGGTTTATCTGTGACACAGATAACAATGGAAATGTTCGTTTGTCATTGTTATTATTCCAGCTTTCTGTCATCCTTAATGACTTGTCACCAAAAATGATTTGAACAAGGTCTGAAGATATCAAAGGAGTAGTCAGAAGCCGTGAATCGAAATGGATCGACAATTCAATGTCCTCAAGAAAAACAAAAACACAGAACAATGGTATACAAAACACTACATAGAAACAAAACAATGGTATACAAAACACTATATAGAAACAAAACAATTGTATACAATACACTACATAGAAAACAAAACAATGGTATACAAAACACTACATAGAAAACAAAACAATGGTATACAAAACACAGCATAGAAAACAAAACAATGGTATACAAAACACTACATAGAAACAAAACAATGGTATACAAAACACTACATAGAAAACAAAGCAATGGTATACAAAACACTACATAGAAAACAAAACAATGGTATACAAAACATTACATAGACACAAAACAATAGTATACAAAACATTACATAGAAACAAAACAATGGTATACAAAACATTACATAGAAACAAAACAATGGTATACAAAACACTATATAGAAACAAAACAATTGTATACAATACACTACATAGAAAACAAAACAATGGTATACAAAACACTACATAGAAACAAAACAATGGTATACAAAACACAGCATAGAAAACAAAACAATGGTATACAATACACTACATAGAAACAAAACAATGGTATACAAAACATTACATAGAAAACAAAACAATGGTATACAAAACACTATATAGAAAACAAAACAATGGTATACAAAACACTACATAGAAACAAAACAATGGTATACAACACACTACATAGAAACAAAACAATGGTATACAAAACACTATATAGAAACAAAACAATTGTATACAAAACACTACATAGAAAATAAAACAATGGTATACAAAACACTACATAGAAAACAAACAATGGTATACAAAACACTACATAGAAAACAAAACAATGGTATACAAAACATTACATAGAAAACAAAACAATGGTATACAAAACACTACATAGAAACAAAACAATGGTATACAAAACATTACATAGAAACAAAACAATGGTATACAAAACACTACATAGAAAACAAAACAATGGTATGCAAAACACTATATAGAAACAAAACAATTGTATACAATACACTACATAGAAAACAAAACAATGGTATACAAAACACTACATAGAAACAAAACAATGGTATACAAAACACAGCATAGAAAACAAAACAATGGTATACAAAACACTACATAGAAACAAAACAATGGTATACAAAACATTACATAGAAAACAAAACAATGGTATACAAAACACTATATAGAAAACAAAACAATGGTATACAAAACACTACATAGAAACAAAACAATGGTATACAAAACACTACATAGAAACAAAACAATGGTATACAAAACACTATATAGAAACAAAACAATTGTATACAAAACACTACATAGAAAACAAAACAATGGTATACAAAACACTACATAGAAAACAAAACAATGGTATACAAAACACTACATAGAAAACAAAACAATGGTATACAAAACACTACATAGAAAACAAAACAATGGTATACAAAACACTACATAGAAACAAAACAATTGTATACAAAACACTACATAGAAAACAAAACAATGGTATACAAAACACTACATAGAAAACAAAGCAATGGTATACAAAACACTACATAGAAAACAAAACAATGGTATACAAAACACTACATAGAAAACAAAACAATGGTATACAAAACACTATATAGAAACAAAACAATTGTATACAAAACACTACATAGAAAACAAAACAATGGTATACAAAACACTACATAGAAACAAAACAATGGTATACAAAACACTACATAGAAAACAAAACAATGGTATACAAACCACTACATAGAAAACAAAACAATAGTATACAAAACACTGCATAGAAAACAAAACAATGGTATGCAAAACACTACATAGAAAACAAAACAATAGTATACAAAACACTACATAGAAAACAAAACAATGGTATACAAAACACTACATAGAAAACAAAACAATGGTATACAAACCACTACATAGAAAACAAAACAATAGTATACAAAACACTGCATAGAAAACAAAACAATGGTATACAAAACACAGCATAGAAAACAAAACAATGGTATACAAAACACTACATAGAAAACAAAACAATGGTATACAAAACACTACATAGAAAACAAAACAATAGTATACAAAACACTACATAGAAAACAAAACAATGGTATACAAAACACTACATAGAAAACAAAACAATGGTATACAAAACACTACATAGAAACAAAACAATGGTATACAAAACACTACATAGAAAACAAAACAATGGTATACAAAACACTACATAGAAAACAAAACAATGGTATGCAAAACACTACATAGAAAACAAAACAATGGTATACAAAACACTACATAGAAAACAAAACAATGGTATACAAAACACTACATAGAAACAAAACAATGGTATACAAAACACTACATAGAAAACAAAACAATGGTATACAAAACACTACATAGAAAATAAAACAATGGTATACAAAACACTACATAGAAAACAAACAATGGTATACAAAACACTACATAGAAAACAAAACAATGGTATACAAAACACTATATAGAAAACAAAACAATGGTATGCAAAACACTACATAGAAAACAAAACAATGGTATACAAAACACTACATAGAAATCAAAATAATGGTATACAAAACACTACATAGAAAACAAAATATTGTGCAACAAGAACTCCACTAAAATCAGGGGTGAAACTCGGGTGCTCCGGAAAGGTGAGTATTTCCTGCACCACTAGTGACACCCATCGTGTCACTCTCATGTATCTGGTGATGTCATGAACGAGTAAATGAATGAATTTGATTATGACAAACGGAACATAACGGTGGTCATCTCTGACAAGAAACATTCCGAAATGTTATGATGTTTGAAGTAATGACTTCAATTAAATAACTAAGAACTATGTTCTGTATCGCCCTTGTTAGCCCATGATACTTACCATGAAGGCTCTGAATTGTAATTCTTTTAAAAATGATATTTGTTTTATTAACTTATATCCAGGTATGTAACAAAACCAAATAGCATTACCAAAAAAGATTTGACGATATCAAAGGGGTAACCAGAAGCCGTAGGGGTAACCAGAAGCCGTAAATCAAAGAAGGACAGACAACACAAATGTTAAAATAAAACTGACAAAAAGACAAACAATGGAACACAAAAGATTACATGTATATAAAAAAACTAAAGATTTATCTCTGAAAATAAGCCTTGAATATGATCAGTACCTAATCTTTAACTGGTTGAAGGCGGTTATTACAGAAATAAGTCATTTCCATTTGTATAATCTTACTGCGCACTAAACAAGAAGTACATTTGTAAAGAGGGTATGTCCAATCTCTAACCAACTGCGTACATTGACCGGTTAAAAGAAATGCTATAAATACATGTAACATTTGTTATCATACCAGAACAACATAGTCAGGTAAAATGATGTCCACTAAGACAATGTATCGGATCCTCTCTTGTAAGGTGTGGCATAAAGGTAAACATGGAATCGTCTCTTGTAAGGTCTGGCATAAAGGTAAACATGGAACATTTTCTAATTTAAAAGTAGAATTGCATCATTGAAGATTATTGAACTAAATGCGATTTAACCTAATATTGTTTATTATAAAAAACACATTTATGTAAGAACTCTTAGAATTTAAACACTATTTAGAAATATCTGAATACCTGAGTTCACCCCCAGTTTGAGTAGGTTTCCTGTTGCTCAATCTTAAGTTTTCTGTGTCTTGTGTAACATTGTTTCGTCTTTTATCGTTTGGCCATTGTATTTTGTATTGTTTGTCATTCCTCGATTTAAGGCTTCCGATAACCGCTTTGAGAACTTTTATTAAATACATGATTATTAAAAAAAAACATGCGTGGACATTAACGCGTGAAATAAATGAAAAATTTTCATCAAATTGGTGTATGGGTTTTGGTGTTTAATGCCACTTTCAACAATATTTCGGTTATATCGTGGTGGTCAGTTTTATTGGTGAAGGGAACCGCGTACCCGGAGAAAACCACCGACATGCTGCAAGTCCCTGGTAAACTTGATCACATTATGTTGTATCGAGTACACTTAATCCAATTAGAGAATAATACAGAATCAATTAGGTACATTGAAACCTTTATAATTATAGTTACGAAATACAAACACATACTTACTTACATGGGTGTTGTTGTTTGTTGATGGAACGTTGTTGATTTGTTCCATGTTGTCGATGTGTTTTTGTGTGTAATAGCATGTTGCTGCCAATATGTTTTTTTGACGTAATAGCAGATGTAAAATTCATTGTACATGTAAAACTGTTACCTTTAGGACATTGCGCATCGACATTGGCGGTCCAGAAAAGAGTTAGCGAAGAGCCTAATTTTCCAGAAATAAAAACTGTAATTCCTGGACCAAAATCGAAAGAACTTATTGGTCAACTAGGAACAATACAAGTAAGTGTTAGTTATATAAAATATCGTTATTAATGCTATGTAAAATGACTGTATTTTGAGATGGGCTTTAAAATAATGTATAATTTGTCAATTTTGAAATACGGACGTCGTTTATGGAGCAGGAGAAGTTAATAAGAAGAGTGTGAAGATACCAAAGAGGAAATCAGAATCCGCACATCGAAGAAGAACAGACAACACAATGGCCAAAAGAAAAAGTACAAAAGGACAATCAACGATCTACAAAACATACACATAAAACTAAAGATCGAGTAACACGAACCCCACTAAAAACCGGAGGTGAACTCAGGTGCTCCGGAAGGGTAGGCAGTTCCTGCTCCACTAGTGACACTCGTCGTGGTAATCTAGTTACAAACCAGGTGATAAGTCATGAATGAGGAAAGGACCAGGAAGTGTTTATGACAAGTAATTTCGGAAACCTGAAATAATAATGTGTATTACATTTGTATGCTATGTTTTGTTTAGCACTATGTTAAATATATATTGCACTATTCAATTGAATACTGTACAATTTTTTCATAAACATTGCATTTGTTTAGTGAGAAATTTTGCTAACAAGAATATTTGATCTTATTCTTGTTAATTTGCTTTTTTATCATTACAGAACTCGGATTCAGTTCATTTTTTCGCTGATTATGATAACAGTTATGGAAATTACTTAGTGGATGTTGATGGCAATACAATGCTGGATCTCTACCAACAGATCGCATCAGTTCCTTTAGGTACGTATCATATAGGGTTGTACTTCAACATTATATCAGTTTTATCGTTTGTTTATATCTGTATTGCAGTTGGAGGAGAAAGTTGTGATCCCAATAACTACTTTAAAGTATTTGTATCTTAGGCCATATAGTGTGGTGCTTTAAGGTATTTGTGTCTTAGGCCATATAGTGTGGTGCTTTAAAGTATTTGTGTCTTATGCCATATAGTGTGATGCTTTAAAGTATTTGTGTCTTAGGCCATATAGTGTGGTGCATTAAAGTATTTGTATCTTAGGCCATATAGTGTGGTGCTTTAAAGTATTTGTGTCTTAGGCCATATAGTGTGGTGCATTAAAGTATTTGTGTCTTAGGCCATATGGTGTGGTGCTTTAAAGTATTTGTGTCTTAGGCCATATAGTGTGGTGCTTTAAAGTATTTGTGTCTTAGGCCATATAGTGTGGTGCTTTAAAGTATTTGTGTCTTAAGCCATATAGTGTGGTGCTTTAAAGTATTTGTGTCTTAGGCCATATAGTGTGGTGCTTTAAAGTATTTGTGTCTTAGGCCATAAAGTGTGGTGCTTTAAAGTATTTGTGCTTGTCTTAGGCCATATGGTGTGGGGCTTTGAAGTATTTGTGTCTTAGGCCATAAAGTGTGGTGCTTTAAAGTATTTGTGCTTGTCTTAGGCCATATGGTGTGGGGCTCTGAAGTATTTGTGCTTGTCTTAGGCCATATGGTGTGGGGCTTTGAAGAATTTGTGTCTTAGGCCATAACTTGTGGTGCTTTAAAGTATTTGTGCTTGTCTTAGGCCATATGGTGTGGTACTTTAAAGTATTTGTGCTTGTCTTAGGCCATATGGTGTGGTGCTTTAAAGTATTTGTGTTTGTCTTAGACCATATGGTGTGGTGCTTTAAAGTATTTGTGCATGTCTTAGACCATATGGTGTGATGCTTTAAAGTAGTTGTGCTTGTCTTAGGCCATATGGTGTGGTGCTTTAAAGTATTTGTGCTTGTCTTAGACCATATGGTGTGGTGCTTTAAAGTATTTGTGCTTGTCTTAGGCCATATGGTGTGGTGCTTTAAAGTATTTGTACTTGTCTTAGACCATATGGTGCGGTGCTTTAAAGTAGTTGTGCTTGTCTTAGACCATATGGTGTGGGACTTTGAAGTATTTGTGTCTTAGGCCATAACGTGTGGTACTTTAAAGTATTTGTGCTTGTCTTAGGCCATATGGTGTGGTGCTTTAAAGTATTTGTACATGTCTTAGGCCATATGGTGTGGTGCTTTGAAGTATTTGTGTCTTAGGCCATAAAGTGTGGTGCTTTAAAGTATTTGTGCTTGTCTTAGGCCATATGGTGTGGTGCTTTAAAGTATTTGTGCATGTCTTAGGCCATATGGTGTGGTGCTTTAAAGTATTTGTGCTTGTCTTAGGCCATATGGTGTGGTGTTTTAAAGTATTTGTGCTTGTCTTAGGCCATATGGTGTGGTGCTTTAAAGTATTTGTACATGTCTTAGGCCATATGGTGTGGTGCTTTAAAGTATTTGTGCTTGTCTTAGGCCATATGGTGTGGTCTTTTTTATGTTGAATGATTTAAGGTGAGAGTTGCGTTTGTCGTAATCACAATCTGATCCTTTCGTCATTCACGACTTATTACCGGTTTTATAACATGATTAACACGACGGGTGCCACTAGTGGAGCATAAACTCCTTATCCTTAGGGAGCACCTGATGTCACTTCCGGTATTTAGTGGTGTTCATGTTGCTCGATCTTTATTTTTTTTAGTATTTTTGTTTTGTAGACCATTGTTTTCCCTTTTGTCTTTTTTTTTCTTTTGGCCATTGTATTGTCTGTCCTCTTTTTCTTTTGGCCATTGTATTGTCTGTCCTTCCCTTTACCACTTTCACATCTTCACACTTTTCTTAAATATTCGCTTTGTTGAAATTGATGGAATTGTTACCCATTACTGTTTTAGCTTTCTTTTCATAATCAAGAATTTGAAAAAATGATCATCAAAATATTTCGTCCATAAAACAAACCAGAAAATTAGTCATTAGATCCATCGTGGACACGCCCTTCTGTAGGCCATAATTCCTAGTGACTCACTTGAGTTATTCAAGGCTGCTATCTCTAAAAATGCAATATTGAAATAAATCAAGAGTTGCATAATTTCAAACCTTTTCAATTGTTCTGTACAACATCAGACACAATCTTCAACATGTATTTAATAAAAGTAAATGAACGTATTTGTATATTCTGCAGAGATTATTTAATTTCTTGTTCATTTTAGGGTACAATCACCCATGTTTACTAGAGGCATTTGAGGCACCCGAAAATAAGGTAAGCTTCTTATTTATGTTTGATTAATGGTATTTGTGACAATTCTACAACACTGCACTACAAGATTTATAATTTAAATCCGTTTGAACTCATCCAGATATGTTTTTGCTACCACATGGCTTTCGTAGTCCGTAAACTATTCACAATATGATATTTTCATGCAAGTTTTATATCATAATGTTAACTTTTCTTGCAGTATGCTTTCCTGAACAGACCTGCTCTTGGAGTGTACCCACCACATGACTGGTATTCCAGGCTACATTCATCACTCATAGCGGTAAGCATTCCAGTAATTATATTCAATGAATTAAACTAAAAATATATTCAAATTTTGTTATTAAAAATTTTGTATTATATTTTACATTTGATGTCTTACGAGGATACATTTGCTCGATATTTTCAAAGAAATAGAACGACAACAACATTGGGTGCATTCAACATCACCCCCGCCTAGATTCCATAATCTTTAGGGTCGGTTTTTGTCTAATTACGCTATATATTCGACTGTCAATTATATATTTGATTGATGTCTTTATATATCTTGCAACAATACCATTTTGTATTCAAACTTGTTTCCGCAATATTGGTATATATTCTCTTAAATTTATATCAGCATCTACGCGATAGCATAGTAATGAAGATACATACAGTAACAACAAAGTAGATATCAACTTTAGTGGACACGCCACGTTTCTGGATTCACCTTCATCAGGTACGCTACACATCGAACGCTTGGAAAGCTAAATAATTTAACAAATTTGGGAGCTATAAAACCAAAGGTCCTAAACAGGATTGGCAAAATCGGCTACGGTCGCCTCTGATTGATTGCAGTTTAACGTTAAGTGAACAATATTTTAGATTTATTTATTAGGCTAAAATGTTTATATGTAACAGTGGCGGATTTTCGATTTGTTTGTTCATATTAGTTTCTTGTTTGCAAATCCCGTGTCTGAAAATGCTATGAAATGTTCCATTGGCATAAATTACCAAATTCTAAATGTCTCTTCTTGAAATATTTGTTCACAAAACAAATTGATTGAAATAATGTGCTAATTCATGTCGTTCCATTACGGTATTACACAACCCTAATTAACTTTAGGCGAACTTGAAAAAAACCCAATAAAAACCACTTCTGCCAATATCTTGCCACTGGATTCCGTTACAGACAGTAAAGATAAACACCGAGAGATTCCAACAGATAAAGGTCGTGGTCGTGATCGTATGGTAGCTGGAATTAGAACTACCTATGCAATCAGTGCCTATCACCACTGAAGTTGTGAGTTTCAATCCCACTCATGGCGAGGTGTACTAATACAACATTATGTGATAAAGTTTCTCAGTGACTTGCGGTAGGTAGGTGGTTTTCTCCGGGAACTCCGGTTTCCTCCACCAATAACACTGACCGCCAAGATATAGCTGAAATATTGTTGAAAGTGGCGTTAAATCACCATAACCAGAACCCTAACTTAACAGATAAACTACAGTTCTAATGATATGATGATACTGTTTTTTTATTCATTCATATGTACAGGTAGCACCTCCAGGACTTTCAGAAGTATTGACTATGGCATGTGGTGCATGCGCTGTTGAAAATGGAATGAAGTTGATGTTCATAGCTCATCAAGTATGTATATCTGTACCATTACATCATGGTTTTGTGTCCCAATTCATCACGATCATAAAAAAAGATAAATTATATATTAAAAAAAACCCAACCGCCTTCATTTATTTGAAAAGAAGAATGCCAAATGTCTTCATTTCACAAGAAATGTCTTAGATATAAACAATCAAGGGAGGCAGAGTGGTCACGGTTGGTGAATTCTGACCATACATTTTTTATGCATGTATTTTTGACATCACTAAATAAACGTTAGAGAAAACCGAAGGGATAATCAAGAATGAACAATCGAGATGATCTCTCAACATTGAACACACAAAACACAAGACAAAGACAAGCGAAATATAAACAACAAACAAACACACAACACAATACAGAAAAGTAAAAAGATGAAGAGCACGAATACCACCAAAAAATGGGGTTAAAACAGGTGACGAATATCACCAAAAACTGGGGTTAAAACAGGTGACGAATACCACCAAAAACTGGGGTTAAAACAGGTGACGAATACCACAAAAAACTGGGGTTAAAACAGGTGACGAATACCACAAAAAAACGGGTTAAAACAGGTGACGAATACCACCAAAAACTGGGGTTAAAACAGTGACGAATACCACCAAAAAATGGGGTTAAAACAGGTGACGAATACCACCAAAAACTGGGGTTAAAACAGGTGACGAATACCACCAAAAACTGGGGTTAAAACAGGTGACGAATACCACAAAAAAAACTGGGGTTAAAACAGGTGACGAATACCACAAAAACTGGGGTTAAAACAGGTGACGAATACCACCAAAAACTGGGGTTAAAACAGTGACGAATACCACCAAAAACAGCACGAATACCACCAAAAACTGGGGTTAAAACAGGTGCTCACGAGCACGAATACCACCAAAAACTGGGGTTAAAACAGGTGCTGACGAAAGGTAAGCAGTTCCTTCCTCATATAAGACACCCGTTGTGTTACTCATACAAACTTAAGTAAGATGTGTTTTACACCACTATATGTAAACAAACACATATAACATAAATTAGATATTAACCCTCCTACAAACAACGGGGGGAAATACCAACCGAACATCGAGTTCCGCTCTCAGGTGCTCGTTTCCAGACACCTACCCATGACCGTACAAACAAATACATAACCGATTCACTTTCCTGGCTTGGTACAGACACTTCAATAACAGATGACGGGGTTAAACTAGTATTATGTGCACATATCTCTCCTCTTAATGAAATAATGTATATCATTTGAAATAGTATATGTCCACTGACATCTTATATATAATTAATTAGCTACAAAAAAGAGATACCATAAGATAATATTCAAGTACATTGTTATCTAACTTTGATAGCTTATCTTTAGAATAAGGTGAGAGAAGGGAAACCACCTTCAATTGAGGAATTACAGTCATGTTTGAGGAATCAGCCTCCTGGTTGTCCTGATCTAACTGTGTTGTCATTTAAAAACGCTCTACATGGTAGATCTATGGGTAAGCATGTACAGATATATATTGTCATGGTAATTGAAGTAGAAATAGAAATAACAAAATCAAGAAAACACAGTCTTTATAATCAGTAAGAAATGATATGGATGTAAATGAAGATTAGAGACTATCAAACTTTACATAAAGAAACAAAGATAGAGCTGAAATATTGTTGAAAGTGGCGTTAGACACCATAACTCTAACCCACAAATTGAAGTCTATGAATGATGCTTACATTGTTGTTCTACATTTCACAGTCACGGATGAGTCTTTAATAATGAGTATGACTCATACCCTAAAATAAGCGCTGGAGTTGAGCGGTACTCTTTCTTCACTTCATTCGATAAACGATACATGATATAATACATGTACATATCTTCTTTACAAATGACAATTTCATTAGCAGCTCCTGCAGTAGGAACACATTCATTCTGGTGAGCATCAAAATAACTTAAAACGTAAAATCAAGTGAAATATAGAAGAAAAACAATTATTCCTTTATCTTTGTGATTAATACAACAAAGAAATACAGTTTATTTAACAAACTCCTGCTTTACAATAATAGCCTAAGTAGCCCAGGGTAGCTCACTTAGATCTTCTGCTTGTTTACAAACTCATTTGTACAGGGACAAAATTGGCATATTATATTTAGAAAAAACTCCCTTTCTTGTTTGCATCATACACATACAGAAATTTCTGTAATCTTAAAATACGTAAATACTGGACAAATATGCAGGGGGAAAATTAATCAAATAAAATTCCCCATTTTAATAGGTGCATTGGCCGTTTCTCATAATAAATGGACACACAAATTAGACTTTCCTGTTCCGGTCTGGCCGATATCCTCGTTCCCCGAGTTACAGTACCCATTAGAAGAAAATGTCAGAGAAAACCAAGCTGAAACAAAGAGATGTCTAGAGGAGGTATTGGTTTATATAATTAACATTCATTTTAAATATTTGGGACAAGTAATAAAAGATAGGTGGTTCTGTTAGATTTGATAATCAAATGTTGGTTGGTTGGTCGGTTTATGATGTCTAACACCACTGTCAACAATATTTCAGTCATATCGTGACAGTCTGCTTTATTGGAGGAGGAAACCGGAGTACCCCTCGCCTGAGGGGGATTCGAACTCACAACGTTAGTGGTGATATGCACTGATTGCATAGGTAGTTGTAAATCCAACTACCATACGATCACGACCACGGCGGCCCCTTTTTAATAATCAAACGTTATACATGACCTAACATAAACAGATATAAAACAAGTAACAATCATACATTGCATGATTTAGGTTGAATATTTGATTGAGTCTTGGAGGAAACGTAATCGACCAGTGGTTGGAATCATAACGGAACCTATTCAAGCAGAAGGGGGAGACAACTTTGCTTTACCAGAGTTTTTTCAAGGTCTACAGGAAATCAGTGTGAAAGTATGTTATCTGTATTATATGTTATGTATCAAGTAAATAAAAGTTAGAGAATACCGAAGGTGCAATCAAAAAAGGACAATCCAGAGAAACTGGCAACATAAGGCACACAAGAGGAGGAAAAACACAATACAATATGCGTTGGACACCACAATATGCAAACAAACACAAATAACATAAATAAGACATTCCACAAATAACTTCATTCCACAAACAACTGGAGGTAAAGTCGAACCGAAAATCACACAACAAGGGTAGTCAATGTCAATTACAAATAGAAGGTACAAAAACTGTAATAAATGTGTGCACATCAAACAAAACCTCTTTTTAACATCACTATTTTTATAATACTCATACAATCTAAAAAAAAAAATATTGTGGTGCCATTTTCACGACTCCTTCTACGTCAATATCTATTGCAACAACTTGCTAGGAATGGCCAATGTGTCAGCACCCGTCGCAAGAAAAAAGGCTACACTCAATGTTGACAATTTTGTGCTGTGCAAATGACAACCCAAGCTGCTACTTATAGAACTGTCTAATTGGATATTATATAACCGTATTACCAGTGTAGAACATTACCAACTATCGCAAACTTATCCCACGTTGTTAGAGGGACATTTGGTAATAGACAGCTTCACCTACAAAAGTCTAACAAGGTCGAAGAAACTGATTTTACCTCTAAATATCCGAGTTATCTGGGATAAAATAAGCTAACAATACCAATGAACGGACAAATGTCTTACTGGAAATTATCAAGGAAAACGACATAGTTCGGCAATGTTCGACTGCATTTGTTATTCATGCACCAATAAATTTACACAAACACAATTCTTATAAAATTAATGAGCGATTCTAACATGACGTCATTCCTTGGCTATATAAATAATACCGTGATAATATTCCCGATATATTTTAATTCGAACATGCGCATAGATGAACAAATTATGAACATTTCTCAATTCAATTTCATTCAGAATGACATATGTCTACAAATTGATGAAGTACAGACTGGAGGTGGTGTTACAGGGAAAATGTGGGCGCATGAGCACTTTAATCTGCCACAACCACCGGATATTGTCACCTTCAGCAAAAAGATGCTGACCGGTGGATTCTTCTATGATTCTAAATATAGGCCGAAAGAGGTAAGGAATTGTCAGTTAACTTACAAGTTAGATGAAAAACATTCTTTTAAATCTATAGCGTTCTCATCTGTCTATCTTTTTCGTTTAATTTTCTTTTCCTTTTTATTGTCAATTTAGTTTGTATTATGCTATTTTTTCCATAAGTAGCAAATACTTAATATGAATAAATTCATCCTGTCAAGTAATTTTAATTTTATGAAAACTGCCAATATCCTTAATAATAACAGAATAAATACCAACATTAGCCAAATATTTCAGATACGGTATTATCATAAGTCTTTCTTACTAATTACATATATTGTTAATTAAAATCAAGGTCAATTTTAGCTAAATGAAATTATTGTGTATTTCGTTTGTTGAAATATGCCATTTTATTTTAGGTTTGACTTTTTCCCTCCCAACCCCAAAAGAATCCAGAGAGGTAAACACACTAATAAAAAACAGCTTAAAACCTTGGTTTTATGTTTGAGTTGAAAATGCTTATTATTTCCAAATATTGCGAATACGACGTGTAACAATTGAGTTTGATGGCTTAATCCTGAACACATTTCACATAAGTAGTATATGGGTACTGACAAAACCATATTTGCGGAGGTGCTGTGAGGTGCTACCGGAAATCACATGACCGGAAGTGACGTGACCGGAAGTGACGTTAGTCACGTGACCGGAAATGACATCAGTCACGTGCAATGTCCGGAAGTATGTTCTGCGCATGCGCAACCGGAAGTTGCCCATATCCGCCTAGTAGGGTCTTTTGACCGGAAGTGACATCAGTCACGTGACTGGAAGAGGCCCTGTCCGGAAGTAGGTTCTGCGCATGCTCAACCGGAAGTTGCACCATATCTACCCTAGCGGGGCCTTTTGACCGGAAGTGGCCCTGTCCGGAAGCGGTCATGACCGGCAGTAGGTTCTGCGCATGCCCGGCTTTTTTCTTAGTAGTAGTACCATGGTTACCGAAGGTCACTTGAGTGTGCGCATGCGCAACCGGAAGTTGTGCAACACCCGTAATGACCGAAGGTCACGTGACCCCTTCGGAAGTGTCCTTGGGGTGTTCTCTACGAACCCCGCGTCCTATATTTAGCATGGTGATTGGAACTAGCCCTGGTTATCTGCCCCTTTTATTTTCATATAATGTCTATATAGGTTGTGTAGTACTCCAAGGATGTCCTTTTATTTTCATATAGTGTCTATATAGGTTGTGTAGTACTTTGCTAAGAGTACATTTGAAAATTTCCATCTGCAAACATTTTTATTTTTTTATTTTTACACTTTTGATGTTTAGAAAAACAAATGCTAAGAGTACATTTGAAAATTTCCATCTGCAAAATGTTTTTTTTTTATATTTTTACACTTTTATTGTTTAGAAAAACAAATTAACAAAAATAAAATCGATAAATCGATTTGTCATTACTCGCGGTTAGTTTTTTTTGTTGTTGTATGTATTGTGAGGATCTATTAATTATACCAGATTTGAAATACTTGTATTGTGACATGTATATATTAATGAATTACTTATTTAACCCTTACATGTCCAAAAAGTCTTATTTTTCCAAAGACACTATTTTTAGGCTTTTCAAACCACCACCCTCGAATGCCAACGTCTTATTTATAAACTTTGTGTAAAACCGCATTCATCGATAATGTCACAACGTTGCACGAGACGTTCTCTGCCAAATTACTTAGTCATGACGTCATGTGAGACAAAACATACTAACCTGACGTTGGTGAATGAACGACAAAATAACGGCACGTCATCCACGAATTGTCCCTACCTTATTTCTACGTTTATTCCATTGGATGTCGATAAATTTGGGGCAGTTTGTTTTTTATTGCTTTTCAACTTTTTGTCAGCTGAACGGTTTTTTTTTCAAATACGCGTTACTGGTTTGAAATTTAACAAAAGATTTTTTTTCGAGTACCGTGAATATTTCAATCGCCAAAGATGGCTACCTGTAACCGAAGGTCACTTGACCCCAACGTCGCCCGAGGCATTTCCCCATAATGCATCACTATACGTCATAATAAATTATCCCAATAGGTGGCGTTACTATCTCGTAACTTGGTAACTTCATAACAAAGGTCTTCTGTAACTTATTTCGTAACATCTTCGTACCTTTTTCGTAACTTCGTACCAGACCCTCACCCAGACACTTGTTTTAAACACGAACTTTTTCTCCTTATTTTTTCTTTTTCATTTTTTTTCAATTTTTTTTTCCATTTATTTATTTATTTATTTATTTATTTTATTTTTATTTTTTTTTTATTCTTTTTCTATTTCTTTTGATATCAGTCTTATTATTTCTGATATTTTTTTTCATACAACATTTTCAACAAGTAATAACACACAATTCTGTACAATGGTCGTCGCTTCCACGGGATTTTCTAAGAGCCTGGTGGCTGTTGCTACTGCTGTGGTGATGGGTGTGGTGGTGGCTGCTGCTGCTCTGGGGTATATGGCTGCAGCTGCTGCTCTGGATCCTGGTTTCTTCCATATTTTCCATATCATTTCACATTTCAACTTACTTTTCTTCTGTATTTTCCAAATCTTTTCACTATTCGACTTACTTTTCTTCATTTCTTACTCACTCACTTACACAACTCACTCAATGATATTCCCAACATAATTAAGTTTTAAAATTCTCCTGTGATTTAAATTTATTTCAAAGAATTCCCATTGCTCTAAAATATATTGTGTTCTCCAGCTATTTGAAAAGAGTATTGGGCAATGTTTTCCAGTTATCAAAACCGAGCATCAACAGTTATGATATCTCCTTTATGTACAAATTGCCATGATATAACTGTAATATTGGTGAATGTGACATTAAACACCATCAACCTAATCTTTTATTTACAAAGACATATACCTACCTACCTATATATCTACATTGTTATGAGAATTATAGATTTTATTCAATTTTTGTTAGTTATTTTCCTATCTTGATGAGTTTCAAATTTCCACAATCAAATTTATTTTACATAACAGCCTAACAGTGTTCTATTTTTAGAGCAGTAAGAAAACTTACTTCCTGAACAGGGTTTTAGTATATATTCATCTACCAAAGGCAAGCAAATATCTGTATATAAGCTTAACTATATCTATTTTCCTGCCAAGGGCAAGTAACTCTCTGTATATAAGTGTAGCAATCGATTTCCAAATAGCCATTTCTTGATACGTATTATATAGTATTTCTCTTTCTGCACAGGTATATGTCCACATACAGAGTTGTAACTTATTCCTCCACATAAAGAGCTATGTCCCCTACTGCAGTGTTAAGCCTCCACACACAGGGTTATGCCCCCCCTACGGCAGTGTTATCCCACATAAATAGCTATGCCCCATACTACAGTGTTAAACCTCCACATAAAGAGTTATTCCCCCTACTGTAGTATTATCCTTGCACATACAGAGTTGTAACTTATTCCTCCACATAAAGAGTTATGTCCCCTACTGCAGTGTTAAACCTCCACACACAGGGTTATGTCCCCTAGGGCAGTATTATCCCCACATAAATAGTTATGTCCCTTACTGCAGTGCTAAACCTCCACACACAGGGTTATGTACCCCCTACTGTAGTATTATCCTTGCACATACAGAGTTGTAACTTATTCCTCCACATAAAGAGTTATTTCCCCTACTTTAATATTATCATTGCACATACAGAGTTGTAACTTATTCCTCACATAAAGAGTTATGTCCCCTCCTATTACAGATTATCCCTTCATATACAGAATTATTCCCCCTTACTGTAGGGCATAATGTAAGCTTAAATAAATTACAGGCAGTATTAATTGTTTTGTTAAAAAAAATACTTTTCTTCCATATTTTCCATATTTTTCATATATTTTCACAATTTTCTACTGTATTTTCAAAATCTTTTCATTATTTGACTTGTCTTTCTTCCATATTTTCCATATCATTTCACATTTCAACTTTGGTTTCTTCTGTATTTTCCATATCTTTTCACTATTCAACTTGGCTTTCTTCCATATTTTCCATATCTTTTCACTGTTCAACTTGGCTTTCTTCCATATTTTTCATATCATTTCACTTTTCAACTTACTTTTCTTCCATATTTTCCATATCATTTCACTATGCAGCTGATTTTTCTTCCATACTTTCCAAATTTTATCACTATTCAACTTTCTTTTCTTCCATATGTTCCATATCTTTTTTTCATTGTTTCTAATGATTCTTTCAAATCAAAATGTTCTGCTCTCCATGTTTGCTGATTTTCCAAGATTAATTCTGTTTTGCTAATTCTGGAAATATAAAAGAATGATTAAAATCCTAACTTCATACGCCATGACCATGGTATTGTGGTGTTTACTCTAAGAACAGTGAAATCTATATAAAAATATTAAAACTCTGTAAAACGAATATAACTTGCAACGTTACTTGTTTTCCGCGTACATGACGTCATAAGAAATTTCATTTTACCGTACGTTTTCAAACCGTTTAGAAATGCAACGTAACTTGTTTTCTGCGTACGTGACGTCATTTTCCGCGTATCATTTTCCAGTATTTTTTCAAAAAAAATAATAAAATCATTTTCGTCACAGAATCTATTTTTTACAAGTTTTATTATTTTCCTAAATTTTCATTTTCGGCCCAGAATGTATTTTTACTATCAATACTACAGCATGTTATAGCTTCTCAAAGCAACCACATTAATACAATGTTGCCCAATGAGATGGTCTTAGCTCCTCTACAAAAGCTGAAGATTAAATATGAATTGTCTTACCAATCTACTACCAGGCTGAAATATATTGATACATTTGACCAATGGCTGATCATCCACCAGTGAACGTCTACGGTTGATAACACTACGATCGTTGATACATTTCACCATTTTTATCTGATACTATGTAGTAAAACATTTCCCATCATTTATAAAAAAAAAATAATCATTAAATAACTGGTGTCCAATTAAAATGTTTATAGTATTACATGTGTGGATCCTGTTTACGTGACACAGACAACAATAGCAGTGACTATATTACATAAAATACATTACAGTATAAGAGGTTCTCAACAAAAAAACAAAAACAAAAACAAAACGGATTATTGGTTTTCAAAATATAATAGATTCTGTGACGAAAATGATTTTATTATTTTTTTTTGAAAAGGTACGGGAAAATGTTACGCGGAAAATGATGTCACGTACGCGGAAAATGACGTCACGTACGCAGAAAACAAGTTACGTTGCATTTCAAAACGGTTTGAAAAAGTACGGTAAAATGAAATTTCTTATGACGTCATGTACGCGGAAAACAAGTAACGTTGCAAGTTATATTCGTTTTACAGAGTTTTAATATTTTTATATTGATTTCACTGTTCTGAGAGTAAACACCACAATACCATGGTCATGGCGTATGAAGTTAGGATTTTAATCATTCTTTTATATTTCCAGAATTAGCAAAACAGAATTAATCTTGGAAAATCAGCAAACATGGAGAGCAGAACATTTTGATTTGAAAGAATCATTAGAAACAATGAAAAAAAGATATGGAACATATGGAAGAAAAGAAAGTTGAATAGTGATAAGATTTGGAAAGTATGGAAGAAAAATCAGCTGCATAGAGAAATGATATGGAAAATATGGAAGAAAGCCAAGTTGAATAGTGAAAAGATATGGAAAATACAGAAGAAAGCGAAGTTGAATTGTGAAATGATATGGAAAATATGGAAGAAAGGTAAGTTGAAATGTGAAATGATATGGAAAATATGGAAGAAAGGCAAGTCAAATAATGAAAAGATTTTGAAAATACAGTAGAAAATTGTGAAAATATATGAAAAATATGGAAAATATGGAAGAAAAGTATATTTTTTTAACAAAACAATTAATACTGCCTTTAATTTATTTAAGCTTACATTATGCCCTACAGTAAGGGGGAATAACTCTGTATATGAAGGGATAAATCTGTAATAGGGGGGACATAACTCTTTATGTGAGGAATAAGTTACAAATCTGTATGTGCAATGATAATATTAAAGTAGGGGAAATAACTCTTTATGTGGAGGCTTAGCACTGCAGTAGGGGACATAACTTTTTATGTGGAGGAATAAGTTACAACTCTGTATGTGCAAGGATAATACTAGAGTATTGGGTACATAACCCTGTTAACACTGCAGTAGGGGACATAGCTCTTTATGTGGAGGAATAAGTTACAACTCTGTATGTGGACATATACCTGTGCAGAAAGAGAAATACTATATAATACGTATCAAGAAATGGCTATTTGGAAATCGATTGCTACACTTATATACAGAGAGTTACTTGCCCTTGGCAGGAAAATAGATATAGTTAAGCTTATATACAGATATTTGCTTGCCTTTGGTAGATGAATATATACTAAAACCCTGTTCAGGAAGTAAGTTTTCTTACTGCTCTAAAAATAGAACACTGTGTTAGGCTGTTATGTAAAATAAATTTGATTGTGGAAATTTGAAACTCATTAAGATAGGAAAATAACTAACAAAAATTGAATAAAATCCATAATTCTGATAAAAATGTAGATATATAGGTAGGTAGGCATATGTCTTTGTAAATAAAAGATTAGGTTGATGGTGTTTAATGTCACATTCAACGATATTACAGTTATATCATGGCAATTTGTACATAAAGGAGATATCATAACTGTTAATGCTTGCTTCTGATAACTGGAAAACATTGCCCAATACTCTTTTCAAATAGCTGGAGAACACAATATATTTTAGAGCAATGGGAATTCTTTGAAATAAATTTAAATCACAGGAGAATTTTAAAACTTAATTATGTTGGGAATATCATTGAGTGAGTTGTGTAAGTGAGTGAGTAAGAAATGAAGAAAAGTAAGTCGAATAGTGAAAAGATTTGGAAAATACAGAAGAAAAGTAAGTTGAAATGTGAAATGATATGGAAAATATGGAAGAAACCTGGATCTAGAGCACCAGCAGCAGCCATATACCCCAGAGCAGCAGCAGCAGCAGCCACCGCCACACCCATCACCACAGCAGCAGCAGCAGCAGCAGCCACCAGGCTCTTAGAAAATCCCGTGGAAGCGACGACCATTGTACATAATTTTGCGTTATTACTTGTTGAAAATGTTGTATGAAAAAAAATATCAGAAATAATAAGACTGATATCAAAAGAAATAGAAAAAGAATAAAAATAAAATAAAAATAAAATAAATAAATAAATAAATGGAAAAAAAAATTGAAAAAAAATGAAAAAGAAAAAAAAAATGAGAAAAAGTTCGTACTTAAAACAAGTGTCTGGGTGAGGTTCTATTCTTAACAGTTAATTCTAATACTATCAATGAGGAAGATCGATTGACGTCACCCAGCTTGCTTACGACGTCACTGAGAGGTTTGAAAGTACCATAGATCGATAGATAAATGAAAGGGCTACAAGTTACGAAAAAGGTTACGATGAAGTATGCGCCTGCCCCGGGTGCCGCACGAACTGAAATTTGTCAACAATTTTTTTTTTAAATACTTGTTTAAAGGCATCATTTTCATCAACTTTTGGCTGGAAACATTTGATAACTAGCTATTGTCAACACTACAACACAAAAGAGTTAAATAGTTTTCAAAATAAGAGTTTTGAACAATTGTGTAAATTTTCACAGCTGATACTCCCTACAAATACCACTTCCGTTATAAACAAAACATATGGTTTTCAGACATCGATTACTACAAGGTGAAATTGTTTAATACTAATATTACTTATTTACTTTTCTATTCATATATTAATTTGCTCATTTGTCTTGTCAATCATTTACCTCGTGGGAAGCACACGAGTCCAGTCATAACCTGCATATTGTGTCTAACATTTGTGTACTTGTCAATGTGTTTTCTTACCATTTCATTACTAACAAACCAATAAATATTTATCATTTTGAAAACCATGAACATATTAGTCATAGTATTCATCATATTAGCTGTGTGTAAGAACTTAACACAGATTGAAAATGTATCACAAAATATTGTACATGCAGAGATAAAATGCCCACATGACCATTTAGCTTATTTGCTTTCTTACCAATCATATCAGTATACTAACCATAATGTTTGTTTATACTATTGGTTACATCATTCTTCCAAAGTAAGATACCTAAACAAAACTTTTAGACCCACAATGAAGAACCATCATCTTCTTATCAAACTATTATTAAGTGGGCAAGTAGAACTCAACCCAGGACCGAGGTCACCCAGGTGGCCTTGTGGTTCCTGTGGTAAAAATGTCAATTGGAGCAGTAAAGCCCTTGAATGTGATACATGTAAAACCTGGTAGCATACTGACTGCCAAGGTGGTATGGACACCACAATGTACAATCTAATGGATATCAGTAATTTATCATGGAACTGTATAAAGTGTGGACTGCCAAATTTTGGTAGCTCATTCTTTTACCAAACTGAGTTGTCTTCTTTTTCAACAAACAACACATACCATGCTCTGAGTGAAATTGATAGTCCAGGAAAGCCACATGCTTGTTCCTCACCTATTGCACACCAGGCAAAGAAAGGTAGTTCAGAAATCAAAGTAAAAAATAGAATACAGAGACCATTAAAAATTGTAAATATAAATTTTCAATCTATAAAAAACAAAAAACCAGAACTAGACATATTATTAGACACAACAAAACCTGATGTTATAATTGGTACAGAAACCTGGTTAGATCCAACAATATCCTCATATGAATACTTCCCACAAGATCAATATACTGTTTACAAGACCGGTAGACCACCAAACAAACAAGGCATGAGTCATGGTGGTGTACTTATAGCTGTGACAAATGAATTCCTTTCAAATGAAGCCAAGGAACTGAAAACAAACTGTGAAATGGTCTGGGCTGAACTGACAATATCAAATGCAAGAAAATGTCAAATATGTGCCTATTATAGACCACATTCAGATGATGATATTTCTCTTGAACCTTTGAGTCAGTCACTCAGTAGAATCAACCCTAGCTCAAAATCAGTCATCATTGTTGGAGGAGATTTTAACCTTGGTCATATGGATTGGGAAACCTTAAGTGTATTCCCAGGAAAACCAAATCAAAAACAACATCAACAGTTTTTAGATATAATAAATGACAATTCGCTTACTCAAGTAGTTAATAAAACAACACGCAAAGATAAAACATTAGATCTTATTTTAACAAATTACCCAGCAACAGTAAATAAAGTAGAAACATTGCCTCCCATTGCTGACCATGACATTGTTTATATAGAATGTATAACTTCTTTAAGAAGATGCCAACCAAAACCAAGAAAAATATTTAAATACTCTAAAGCAAATTGGGAAAATATAAACAAAGACTTGGGTAAATTAGAGAAAGAAATAAAAGATAAACACCCAGACTCTGTTGTCAACACATTCTGGAACTTACTAAAAAATGAAATACACCGATCAGTGACAGAAAACATCCCTCAGAAAATGCTTAAACATCGAAAGAACCTTCCATGGATAACTAATGAAATAAAAACAAAAATGTCAAAATACAAAAAGAAATATAAAAAATACAAACTTAGTGGCAAGTGTAAAGATTCTAATCTTAAACAAATGAAAGCAAACATACAAAAAGAACAGAGAACAGCATATTGGCAGTACATAGAAAAAATGATATGTAATATACCAGTTGACGATGACAAAACACCAACATCCTCAAAGTTTCCAAAAAATCTATTTTCTTACATAAAGAGTCAAAAATCTGAAAGCACTCTCCGTTTATTTGCAGACGACAGCATCATATACAAACAAATAAAAAACAAAGAAGATGCAATAAAACTCCAACAAGACCTAGATGCTGCAGGTAAATGGGAACAAGACTGGCTCATGCACTTCCACCCAGACAAATGCACAGTAGTAAGTGTAACACAAAAGCGGAAAACAATATCGCATACATATCAATTGCATGGGCACACACTAGAGAAAGCTGGCTCTGCAAAATATTTAGGCATTACCATTCAGAATAACTTAAAGTGGGACAAACATATCAACACCATAACAGCTAAAGCTAATCAGTCACTAGGATTCATTAAAAGAAATTTAAAAGTACATTCACCAGCCATCAAAGAACATGCATTCAAAGCTTTAGTCCGACCGAAATTGGAATATTGTAACATCATTTGGGACCCACACACACAACAGCAAAAACTTCAAATTGAAAAAATTCAACGGAGAGCAGCCCGCTATGTCAGTAACAGGTACCACAATACAAGCTCTGTAACAGATATGATGTCTGACTTAAATTGGGCCCCACTTGAGGTGCGCCGCATAAGGTACAGACTCATATTCTTTTACAAAGTCATACACCACTTAGTTGCCATACCATATTCAAACCTATTAATTCCAGTTGACACCAGAACCAGACACACAAATCCAAATTCATTCAGGCACATACAGACATCAAAAGACTGCTACAAATACTCGTACTTCCCCAGGTCTATCACACTTTGGAATCAACTGCCTACAACATTTACCACTGCAGACACAGTTGACAGTTTCAAGTGCATGATCCCAGTATCTGCCTTGATTCCAATTTTCACACCATAATCACTCATACTCATAGTAGTTATCAAATGTATATAGTTTTAAACTTTGATTCATTGTTTATTGTACATATGTTAACTTATGTATTGACTAAATTTAATACGGCGTTCGGCCAATAATCTTCAGTAGTGAAGGACGGCCAGAAATGTAAAGAAGAAGAAGGTACGAAGTTACGAAAAAGGTACGAAGTTACGAAGTTACGAACGTGGTACGAAGTTACGAAATAAGTTACGAAAGACCTTGGTTATGAAGTTACCAAGTTACGAGATAGTAACGCCACCTATCGGGATAATTTATTATGACGTATAGTGATGCATTATGGGGAAATGCCTCGGGCGACGTTGGGGTTACAGGTAGCCATCTTTGGCGAATGAAATATTCACGGTACTCGAAAAAAAATCTTTTGTTAAATTTCAAACCAGTAACGCGTATTTGAAAAAAAAACCGTTCAGCTGACAAAAAGTTGAAAAGCAATAAAAAACAAACTGCCCCAAATTTATCGACATCCAATGGAATAAACGTAGAAATAAGGTAGGGACAATTCGTGGATGACGTCACGTTATTTTGTCGTTCATTCACCAACGTCAGGTTAGTATGTTTTGTCTCACATTCCAATGATATGACGTCATGACTAAGTAATTTGGCAGAGAACGTCTCGTGCAACGTTGTGACGTCATGTTTACTGTGACGTTATCGATGAATGCGGTTTTACACAAAGTTTATAAATAAGACGTTGGCATTCGAGGGTGGTGGTTTGAAAAGCCTAAAAATAGGCTCTTTGGAAAAATAAGACTTTTTGGACATGTAAGGGTTAAATAAGTAATTCATTAATATATACATGTCACAATACAAGTATTTCAAATCTGGTATAATTAATAGATCCTCACAATACATACAACAACAAAAAAACTAACCGCAAGTAATTACAAATCGATTTACCATCATATTTTTGTTAATTTGTTTTTCTAAACATTAAAAGTGTAAAAATATAAAAAAAAACATTTTGCAGATGGAAATTTTTAAATGTACTCTTAGCAAAGTACTACACAACCTATATAGACACTATATGAAAATAAAAGGGGCAGATAACCAGGGCTAGTTCCAATCACCATGCTAAATATAGGACATGGGGTTTCCTATGGTTATAAGACGCGGACGTCGTAGAGAACACCCCAAGGACACTTCCGAAGGGGTCACGTGACTTTCGGTCATTACGGGTGTTGCGCAACTTCCGGTTGCACATGCGCACATCCAAGGGAACCCCGAAAGGGGTCAACTGACCTTCGGTAACCATGGTACTACTACTAAGAAAAAAGCGCGGGGAAAAAGTCGGGCATGCGCAGAACCTACTGCCGGTCAGGGCCACTTCCGGTCACGTGACTTTGTCACTTCCGGTCAAAAGGCCCCACTAGGGTAGATATGGTTCAACTTCTGGTTGCACATGAGCATAACCTACTTCCGATTAGGGCCACTTCCGGACAGGGTCTCTTCCAGTCACGTGACTGACGTGACTTCCGGTCAAAAGACCCTACTAGGGCGGATATGGCGCCACTTCCGGTTGCGCATGCGCAGAACATACTTCCGGACAGGGTACGTGACTGATGTCACGTCTGGTCATGTGACTGACGTCACTTCTGGTCACGTCACTTCCGGTCACGTTTATTTCCGGTAGCACCTCACAGCACTTCCGCAAATATGGCTTTGTCCGTACCCATATACTACTCACATATAATCAATTATATAGAAATAAACATTTTGTGATTGTACATTTAGCATACTCGTATATACATTATGAATTATTATATGTCTACACAGCAGTCCTCGAAACGAAAATTTGAATTTACTGGTTCGAATCAAATTCTTGAATTTATTTTTATATAGTTTTAAATAAAAACTTTAAAATTTACTGGTCCGAACATAGTTGTACTGATCCTGGGCCGGAGTACCGGTGCTCATCGTGAGGACTGAATATAGTGCCTTATTCTTGCTGATATACACAGAACGCCGAAGAAAGTGTGGAATTGCCAATTCTCCATAACCGAAATCCATGTTTATCAGTGTATACTGTATCTATGATATTTCTAATATATATATATATATATATATATATATATATATATATATATATATATATATATATACGTCTGAAAATTAAACCAAACAGTGTTAGAATTAGATTTTAGAGCTGTCAAATTTTTGTTCTTCCCTCGACGGGATTTGAACCAACACCATTGTTACATATAAACGTCTAAAATGGTTTGTAAACCAACACCAAGTACACAAAACAAAGTGATAAAGAATTAAACACTTCGTAGAATGACAAAATTTTCGTCCCACCGAGGGACTTTATCAATGTCTAATTAAATAAAATCTCGAAACAATATGGCGACTTTTCAAATTTCAAAAAAAAGTTTTTGACGGTCCATGTACGGCACAAAAGAACCAGAAGATGCACATATGAAACTACATGCATAAAAGAATGGAAATCCTACATATAAATTAATAAAAGTACAATAACAATAATATAAATATACAATAAGGCTACACATTTAAATAAATGTTAAATTAGAAATAAAAAATAAATATAAAAATGAGACATTATTGGTAAATGTATTAAATAGCACTGTCAAAATATTGTTGAAAACGGTATGATACCCAAACTCATTCAAAAAAACGGCCCGCCTACTTTGGGCCAATAGAGCAAACTGTATGTCCTAATACGACTGGAGGAGATCAACACGAATAGGAGTCAAGAGAGGATATTACTTTTTCTCATTGATTCCATTCGGTGATAAGGTCTTAAGTTTTCGAATCCAGAAGCTTTCCCTTTCCTCTCTGCTTTTATCATCCCACTTGGGGTTATGGTCAATTATGGTGACCTTCAGTTTGCCGAAAGAATCATGGTGGCCCGTCGATCTGAGATGTCTGCTGAGTGGAAGGTCAGGTTTGCAATTTGCATCGCTTCTGTGGCCATTCAAGCGTTTACTAAGTTGTTGTTTAGTTTCTCCGATGTATTGAAGACCACAAATTGCACATTCCAGGAGGTAGATAATATTTTCTGTCTTGCAGTTGGCATTGCAGTATATGGTGAATTTTTCTCCTGTATGTGTGCTGCTGAATTTTTGTGTGTATTGGATGTTTTTGCACTTCATACATCGTCTCGAATCACATTTTTGACACTGACCATTGTAGGCAGATCGAGGGGAGATGTCAGCTCTCACCAAGGTGTCTTTCAAACTTTTGGGTTTCCTGAAGACCAAGACGGGTGGTTCTTTGAAGATTTTACACAGTTCTGGGTGTTTTTGTATGGTTGTCCAGTGCTCACGAACGATGCTGGATAAATTACTGAGCGCAGGATGGTATGTGATGACAAATGGCACTCGATCTGCCTACAATGGTCAGTGTCAAAAATGTGATTCGAGACGATGTATGACGTGCAAAAACATCCAAAGCACACAAAAATTCAGCAGCACACATACAGGAGAAAAATTCATCATATACTGCAATGCCAACTGCAAGACAGAAAATATTATCTACCTCCTGGAATGTGCAATTTGTGGTCTTCAATACATCGGAGAAACTAAACAACAACTTAGTAAACGCTTGAATGGCCACAGAAGCGATGCAAATTGCAAACCTGACCTTCCACTCAGCAGACATCTCAGATCGACGGGCCACCATGATTCTTTCGGCAAACTGAAGGTCACCATAATTGACCATAACCCCAAGTGGGATGATAAAAGCAGACAGGAAAGGGAAAGCTTCTGGATTAGGAAACTTAAGACCTTATCACCGAATGGAATCAATGAGAAAAAGTAATATCCTCTCTTGACTCCTATTCGTGTTGATCTCCTCCAGTCGTATTAGGACATACAGTTTGCTCTATTGGCCCAAAGTAGGCGGGCCGTTTTTTTGAATGAGTTTGGGTATCATACCGTTTTCAACAATATTTTGACAGTGCTATTTAATACATTTACCAATAATGTCTCATTTTTATATTTATTTTTTATTTCTAATTTAACATTTATTTAAATGTGTAGCCCTATTGTATATTTATATTATTGTTATTGTACTTTTATTAATTTATATGTAGGATTTCCATTCTTTTATGCATGTAGTTTCATATGTGCATCTTCTGGTTCTTTTGTGCCGTACATGGACCGTCAAAAACTTTTTTTTGAAATTTGAAAAGTCGCCATATTGTTTCGAGATTTTATTTAATTAGACATTGATAAAGTCCCTCGGTGGGACGAAAATTTTGTCAATCTACGAAGTGTTTAATTCTTTATCACTTTGTTTTGTGTACTTGGTGTTGTTTTACAAACCATTTTAGACGTTTATAATTGTTTTACTTGTATAGTATCGTTATACCGTAACGATCCAACACCCCGTAAGATTGATCGTTGACTGGTTTTTCAGACGTTGTATATATATATATATATATATATATATATATATATATATATATATATATATATATATATGAAAGAGAAAGAGAGAGTTTTCATGCAACTGTACTTTCTTTCGCATAATATGACATGTTTTTTTCCACCTATTTGTTTGCTGTACCCATGTTTTAAGAGAGGTTTTGAGTTATTGTTGCTTAACACCAAGTGAGCCATTTCCAAGCGGTCATGCATCGCTAATCACGCTGTAATTACTCTCCACTCACTTCCCGTGGGGCAACTGACAGAAAACTTTTTATACTCATCAATGACTCATTTAAAACATTTTGATTTGTAGCGACGCATCGTTCTACAGCAAATCAAATCACAGCCACAGTTTTCAAATAGAAAGGAATTTCCTGGGAAATTAAAATGGTTAGAAATGGACGGGTGGCAATTACCATCGAAATGTATCTTGGTATAGCTGAACAATTGCTCACATGACATTAACCAGCAATCAATCACTCACATGACATTAACCAGCAATCAATCACTCACTCACATGACATTAACCAGCAATCAATCACTCACTCACTTGACATTAACCAGCAATCAATCACTCACTCACATGACATTAACCAGCAATCAATCACTCACTCACATGACATTAACCAGCAATCACTCACTCACATGACATTAACCAGCAATCAATCACTCACTCACTTGACATTAACCAGCAATCAATCACTCACTCACATGACATTAACCAGCAATCAATCACTCACTCACATGACATTAACCAGCAATCAATCACTCACTCACATGACATTAACCAGCAATCAATCACTCACTCACATGACATTAACCAGCAATCAATCACTCGCCCACATGACATTAACCAGCAATCACTCACTCACATGACATTAACCAGCAATCACTCACTCACTCACATGACATTAACCAGCAATTAATCACTCGCTCACATGGCATTAACCAGCAATCACTCACTCACTCACATGACATTAACCAGCACTCACTCACTCACATGACATTAACCAGCAATCAATCACTCACTCACATGGCATTAACCAGCAATCACTCACTCACTCACATGACATTAACCAGCAATCACTCACTCACTCACATGACATTAACCAGCAATCACTCCTCACTCACTCACATGACATTAAACCAGCAATCAATCACTCAATCACTTGATATCTGAATTGAGAAATGACAACACTTGACAAGTGTCGGTCCCAATGTGTGGTGATATATCATACACTTTCATTTGATTAGCGTATAGAATTGGTGTATAATTGTGGCTGGTATTAATAGTCAGCCATTTATCCTTGCATTAACTCGTATACAAATAACAAATGTCTACCTTTTCTATCTGTTCACAGCCTTTCCGTGTTTTCAATACATGGATAGGAGACCCCTCGAAAGTTATCCTTCTTGAAGCTGTTGTGAAGGTCATCAAAGAACAAAATCTCTTACGAAATGTAAATGAAACAGGCCAGATCTTCTTTGGTGGACTGTATGATTTGCAGGTAATTAATTGCAGAAAATTATGAAAAGGTTAAACAGTGATTGCCAACAATTTCACCAATACCAACACAACCTTAGCGCACTGAACACAAGACAATATTATTAATAGCAAACAGCAATTGTTGTAGGAAGAATAACATGCACAACTCCAACTAGAGACCAGAAGTCAACGAGCGTATTGTGTTGGGAGAGTGTCATGCTTTCTGCATACAGACGACAACTCATCTAATTAACTATTACCAACCGTTTCTTATGTTTATCAGTTAAGGTAGCTCGTGGCCCATTGAAAAGCAATCTATTTCGACCATATACATCATTTCGATTGTTCCTGGTGTCACAAAAAGTTTGAAGTTACCAAAAGGATAATCAGATGCCTTGAGCCATAACTCGAAGAAGTACAGTCAGCATAATGGCCAAGATTAAAAGAGCAAAAGGATAAACAAAACAGCTCAAAACACTACACAGAAAAATAATAATTGAGCAACATGCACCTCACAAATAACGGGGGAGGGGGCACTCAAAACACCCGTCACACATTATATTTTACCTCCATGATTTATTGTTTCTAAACTTGTACTCTTCATTAATATAGCTGTAATAATTCTCACTATATGTTAAACAACAATGAAATTACCAGATCTGGAATCGATAGTCATTTCTGCTGCGGGTTAAATACTCACTATATGTTAAACAATAATGAGACTACCAGATCTGGAATCGATAGTCATTTCTGCTGCGGGCTAAATACTCACTATATGTTAAACAACAATGAGACTACCAGGTCTGGAATCGATAGTCATTTCTGCTGCGGGTTAAATACTCACTATATGTTAAACAACAATGAGACTACCAGATCTGGAATCGATAGTCATTTCTGCTCCGGGCTAAATACTCACTATATGTTAAACAACAATGAGACTACCAGATCTGGAATCGATAGTAATTTCTGCTGCGGGTTAAATACTCACTTATGTTAAACAACAATGAGACTACCAGATCTGGAATCGATAGTAATTTCTGCTGCGGGTTAAATACTCACTATATGTTAAACAACAATGAGACTACCAGATCTGGAATCGATAGTCATTTCTGCTGCGGGTCAAATTTTACAATTCGAATGTATGTAGACTTAGCTATCTGCAATAAACCTTATCTGCAATACAATGTACCTAATTCAATACTATTTTATCTGATGGTATGACATATTTTTTTCATTTCACAGAATAAATATCCAAATTTATTGAATAAAGTTCGTGGGTTTGGTTTGTATGGTGCTGTCGATCTCCCTGATCAATCATCGAGGGATAAAGTAATGACAAAACTCAGAGAACAAGGTGAGATTTATAACCACAGGCTAATTGTAACATTTTATGATTATCTTCTTTCAATTGTGTTCGTTGTTTTTACAACTATTCATCTGAAAAAATTAATGAGTTTGATTCTTGATATATATGGCTCCCTCTTCATGGTGGAAACGTTATTTTTTTTTGTTCTATCCGTCCGTCCTCAAGCATTTCAAATGGCAATTTCTCCAAATGTTGTACGCTTAATTTGCTTATTGTCATAATTTAATGCTTTATTACTAGATGAAGATTTACATACATTACTGCAGGAAGTTTAATCGGACCATTTTTTAAGGGAATTCTTCATCATGCATTATCACCAGTATTACAGTTCGTCCTATCGGACTCGAAGCGAAACTGATAATGTCTATCTCGACCTTCAAAACTGCTGATATTCCATATGTATTTCAAAACCAACCAATTTCATAGACAATACATAGTCGGCAAATATATATATTGTTTTGCTCGATCCCTGGAAACAGGAAGATAAGCGAGCTATTCTTTTCTGTTTCGAGGAGAGTACAATAGCTTTCATATTTCTAAACAACGTATGTATACTGTGTTTATAAAACATTGTTTAATTTACACATACAAAAAGCTCAATCACATTTAAATAAGACAATTTGTTCACCTCATCTAATATTGTCTTTTTATATAAATTGTGTAAATGTATTAAAACCATAAATACGAATCAATCGTCATTGTTAACTTACATATAGATTGTACATACATACATAATTACTTTATTATATATGTTTTGGGTGATAATTATAGTTTATCAGAATAAAATAATTCATTCACAAACATTGGTCAGTGTCTATTAAGCTTTGCTCTACATAAGAAGCAGGGTACCAGGATACTTTATATGTGTCTTGTAGACGTATATTTCAAAGATTTATATGTACATCTATAGACAGTAAATGCACTGATTGCAGTATAAAATAGATTTAGTTATAAAATGCAAACTCGAACCATTTAAGACCCACCATGGCTACATTGGATGTGATTCAGAACAGAGAACATCTAAAAATAAATCACATTTACAGTATAATGATTGACAATGACATTCAAGAGAGTTTTACATGTTTATTTCAGGAATTCACACAGGTGGTTGTGGTCACAAGTCTATTAGATTCAGACCAACTCTGACACTACAGAAGCATCATGTGGAGATATTCTTAGACCGCTTTAATCTAGTATTAGCAGCTATGTCTGTCGGGTGAGGAATCTGAAAGGTTCAGAAGGTCTAATTGGACGACAATATTGACACTTGTTGATAATGTAGACTAGATAGTATTATCAGAACTGTAGTATATGTATATATTATAGACTGAATGTATGTACTCTATTATTATTGTTGTTTATATTATGAAACCACATCACATTCTGTATACATCATATGTTACTGGCGCTTCATTCTGTTAATTGTGTAGTATTTCTATATGTATGTACTTGGATCACGGCTATCATGTGCTATTTCCAATAAAATAATTTGAATTTGAACTTGCATTTTAAATTGTTATTTATAATATATCTAGTTCCTGATTTCATACAGATATTGACACCCTCGGTGGAGGACACTTGAGCGGATTGGGTAGACAAAAGAGCGGAAAAAAGAGGACATTTGAGCGCCAAAAAAGTGGACATTTGAGCGCAGGATTTTTAGGACATTTGAGCTGATTTTAGAAATTGGAGTGGACATTTGAGCGGAACATATTTTATTGATAATATGTGATTTAATTCAATTGGTACCTCTTCCGTCAGCCAAGCTTAGCCATTTTAAGCTAATCGTGTTGCCCCCTGCTCACCAACGGGAAGGTGGAAGTAGGATTTTGAGCAGGATAATGTTTAATTTAATGAAAATTAAAAGTTTAAAAGTCGAAGAAAAATGCACTAAGTCAGCATAAGTCTAAAACAGCACTATCCATGTATCACTAAAACTATTTACAAATCCGTATTGGCCCTGTAACGAAAACCAGCGGATCGAACAAAATGTTCCCGTGCATATTCTCCAGTGGTGTACTTCTCATATGCCATTTTGATGTATTCTGTTTTCTCCTTCTGTAAATTTGGTATAGGAGCAGGTTCGGGCATGTTTCTCATCTTAATGTAAGTAAAGGTTTGCTGGTCAATAAGCACCTCTAAGAACTGATATATTGACGGATGGCTCGCGTACAACTGTTCATTGTAATGACAATGGAAAGATTATGGCCCATAAGGATTCCTGTGTTATGTACGTCAGTGTCAGGTAATCAGCGAACTCAGAACATTTCTTGTTGTTTGGTTCATCCGACATAAAGTCTTCCACAAAACTGTTTTCCACATCGTTACTTGGCAGGAAGACTAGTCCAAAGAATCCTGTCAACCATTTCCCTATGCCGGACTGAGTAGGATTCTTGTAATCATTCGCCATTCCTAGAGACTGAATTTTTCGCCACCATGCTTGTCCTGAAATAAAAAATAGAAATGAAAAATATGGTTAACTTACCCAGACATAGAGACTAGAGTTATCGCCATAGTTGTCCTGGAATAAAAATATATATGGTTAACTTTGAATATTCTGTGATGGTTTTAATTTAAAACACAAATATTTAACATACCTAAGTGGAAACGGTAACATTTGATAACAGCACGAGGGAAAATAACTCTCATAGCCTTCATCATAGCATCTTCAAAGTCAACATGTATAATCTCTGGTTTTAATGTGATATTCCTGTTAGAGCACAGTTCTACAAGACTTGCCAGATAGTGATTATAGACACATTCGGACTTCCCTGATAACAATACAAATACAAGTGGAACATAATGTCCATTTCGTAAACCATGAATGGTATACAGTTGCTTAAAGAATTTCGGACAACACTTATAAGTTCCGTCCATAAAGAGTTCAGACACAGACAAACATTCTAAATTTTTCTGGCTGGGAAATATTATCACCCCCTTTTTGATGTCATTGATCGGTAGAAAATTCTCAAATTTATTTGTCTGGATATTCATTGTAAGAAGAACTCAATGTGTCTCCGCTAAAGATTTTCGAAGTGGAGGATATGTCTTGCGTCGCCTTCGGTATATGGCTTTTGCAGCACTTTTGAGATCTTTTGGTTCTAGTTGTTCCTCTTCTTGTTCTTGTAGAGCTTTCCGGATAAGCTTAGATAGTCTTTGACTAATGTCATCTGATGGCTTACGCTTTACCGAGTTTCTTAGCACATGTCGCTCATTCTTTCTTTCATCAGATTCATGACTGTGTTCATTTTTTTTGCTGAAGTGTCAGTCGTCAGTCGAGCTTTACACCCTTTCATTGTGCATTGCCAAGAAACTGCATCCGATTTCAAGATATTATCCAATCTATATCGGTATCCTTCACAAATAATACTACGATGGCCTTTATTCGTGTCAACTTCTGTTACTTCCATACTGTTCGAAATACTAAAACTAAATGACAAATCTATTCACATTTACTTACGCCTAGGTGTACATGTAGCAGTTAAATCTCTGAGTTTTTGTTCAGTGATCCTCACTCAAATTCATATATTTTTGTTCCGATACAGTTAGAGAAAATATCGATCTTAGTATGATTGAAAATCATATATATTTAGACTTAAATAATGTTAAAAATTTAAAGAAAATGGATTATTTTTTATTTTTATATATATAACTTTTTCATATTTATCTATATTTACCTGTAATTTTATTCCGCTGATAAGATAAGATAAGATAAGATAAGTTTTATTTATAGTCGGCATATTTAAATAACAATACAACACAAGCCCTAGTGGGCTTTTGACCGACATAAAATGAAATGTCCATCGAAATTTTACAGGTAAGTAAAATTTAATCCGCTCAAATGTCCACTAAAGTTTCCGCTCAAATGTCCATTCACACCTTTTCAAAATCCACTCAAATGTCCTTCGCCCGACACCCTTTCATGTAAACATGTCATTGATTAAATAAGCATTGTCTTTCATACTTTCATAATTTCATACTGATGGCAACGAACATAGTTTTTACAAATGTCATTACAGCCTATTCAAATGTTTCCTATCGTTTTATTATTATTATTATTATTATTATTATTATTGTATATTGATCAAATTCCAATAAAGTACATGTTTCAGTGTTATTTTAAGTTATTAAAAGTATTCTACACGAGTGAGTGGTTTATTCTGAAGGAATATTCATATATTATTTCTGGGTTTTTTTAAACTTAAAAAAATTACTTATACGGGATCGTCCAGAGAAAAACTGAAATATTACTGGCTGGACTTTAGGCAATAATCAATCAATCAATCAATTACGTATACTGATGTCAAACACCATTTCCATATCAGATGATGTTGGTGTGGTTTGGCAATAGTATGATGGATGCCATTAGTAGAACGGCTTACCCTTTCGATGCACCTGACGTCACCCTTTGTTTTCGTCAGTAGTTTTCTGTATTGTTCTTTGTGTACCATTGTTTGTCTTTTGTCACTTTACTTCTATTTGACCGTTGATTGTCTGTCCTCTAATGTATGGCTTCTTATTACCACTTTGGCATCTTCAACGTTTTCTTGAATTAAATTAATTCATTAACAAATCAATAAATACATTGTATAGGAAATACACATACACATCTATGGTAAATGGTGGAGGACGGACAATTTGGTGGAGGAACATTTCATAGAATATCAATGATTGTTTTATGTTACTGTGAACAATATTGTGTGTCGTATATTGCTGAAGTGTCCATTTAACTTTGTGATCACGCATAACAGTACAAAAGTCGCCAAAATGTGTTTTATTTAGATTTTATTAGTTCAGACGACGAAACCCCGGTGCGTCTTTTTACCACCGAACACCACCGAAGTCCTAAAAAGTACCACCGAACGCATAAAAACTATCACCGAACACCTGAAAGTCACCACCGAACACATTTTCTTTATCACTATACGGGAATTTTTAATATCATGTTGAGAAACTAAATTTTACCACAAAACATTTAAATCCGGCCGACGAACACTTCTTTTTTATCACAATGTGCACATTTTCACCGAACTAATCTTGACCGCCGAACACTTTTTACTGCAACCGATTGACTTGATTTTTATGCAGAAAATCCTTGATTTAAGAAAAGCGTATTATTAAAATTTTAATGATATAACGATTTTTATTTAACTTTTATTAAATCTATGAAAGACCTTATTATTAATTCAAAATTTAGCATGCAAACTCATTAAAATTAATGCACAATTTAATACTGCATGTGTAAAGTACACAGGAAATATACATCCATTAATCATCAATTATCACGTGTGAATACGACCTGGCACCTATATTGCCGGTAATTGACAAACAAATAACAAATTTCGAGCATGGTACATTTCCATTTTGATCGAATAAGTTTCGAGTATGGCTTCATTAATTGTAGAATCGTATTGTTTGACGTAACTGTTAAATAAGCTTCAATTGTTTTCTTTGAAATCAAAATATTTTGAGAAATGTTTTGAGTAAAAAATTAAACATTTTCTTGCTTTCATTCACATATGTGACCATGGTTCAGAAAAGGGGTCCAGATGAGGAAAAATCAGATTTTGAGTTTTTGGCATTTTTAGTGTTGTACTATATCAATAAATAGGCCAGCGGCGATATAAAAAAAAGTCGCTTATTTAAAGAGTTAAATCAACCCATCGACTACACATCTAAATATACTTTCAAACGCTAGATTATGCTTTTAGCTAATAAATTTAACATGCCGTAATACAATCGTATGGTCACGTTATCACGAAAACTGCATTTTTCTAGGATTACTGCGTTTTTGGAGAAAGTCCGATCATACTCAGTAAAATCAATATTATACATGATTTATGCATCTTCGCAATTTGTTGCGCTTGTAGTTTTTAAATCTAACTTAAATAAATAAAATAATTTAAAATATCTTATTAAAATAACTTTTATTTCATCAGTTTGGCTTCTTTGAAACCAGCAGATGTATTAAATATTTTAACGGTCACTTTTAAAATTATGTCAGAAGAAATGCTTTCATTAAATTGATCTCAAACTTTTTTAAAAACAAAGGTGTAAGCATAGTTTATATAAAACATTATCATTATAGCGCCAATTTCTACTAGTTTAAGAGGTTTGGACCGTTTTTAAACGCACATCAACATATCGAAAGTAGAAAATGATTCCGGATATTTTGCCCGTGACTTTTTAAAATTATAATCCTCAGTCCGATCAAATCTTGTTGCATCGAGACCAAAGCATATTTTCTTAATAATTACTTATATTCTTGTGTTATCTGTATTTAATTGTTGTCACCCTTCATTGTTAACATTTGCTGTTTTTAATTGTAACGTTTTAGTTACAAAAGATGGTTTGAAATATTGTTTGTAGAGAATTTAATTAATGTTTACAAGTTGTTAGAAAATCATTTGTCGGAACTGTTGTGAGTGTTTTCCGGAAAATGTTTTTTCGTCGGGAACTGGTTCTTGCAAATTGTCGAGAGGACGTTACTGTTGAAAAGGTTCTGTCTTTTCCAATTGGTCCGATTCCAACATAATTGTTTCACGACGATGGCACAATGCGCAAAACCAGTAAGGCAGATCTTGTACATCAACTGGAACAGAACGTTTCTATAATACAAACACTGCCCATATTTTGATATTTCCAGAACAACTCTGATCAGAGATGACATGCCTATGTTGCAGTCAATAAATGCAAAAAGGTTTAGAACCTTTGGTGAGATTGCACTTGATTTTGTAAAAAATCAGATCTCTTGTTTTCAGTTTACATCCGTTGTCGTCGATATCTTTGATAGATATGACATTCAAAACTCTATCAAAAAGGCAGAACGGGACCGTCGATCCAAGTCTGTTTTCACTGCATTTGATTGAAGGTAGGGTTATTCCTGACTGGAAAAAGTTTATTAGTTCTGGTGAAAATATTATTAGATTTCTCGGCGATTACATTGCCAAACATATTCGTCAGAACAGTTCTCTCCAAGAAGGGCAATCACTTTACCTGGCCGGTTTATTTTCTAATCCTGAAACAGTTAAAATGTTGAATCAGAATGGTATGTTAGATTGCAGTTGTTTGGCAAGCACACAAGAAGAGGCGGATACCCGCATAATTTTGCATGCACTGTATTCTGACAAACCGTATCAAGAGAATAACGTTCAAGGTCGCATCGTTGTGAAATCCCCAGATACGGACGTTCTTGTCCTTTTAGTACATTATTTTCCAAATATGAAAAACACAAGTGAGCTTTGGTTTCAAACAGGACTTATTACGAGCACTAAGGATTATAGACGTTATATCCCTGTACACGAGTTATGCAAGTCATTGAGCTCCGTTGTGTGTGAGATATTGCCAGCTGATCATGTTCTAACTGGGTGTGATACCACCTCTTCGTTCTTTGGTATCGGGAAGAACTCTATGTTCAAAGCTCTGAAGGAGTCACCCAATCAGTTTAGTGATTTGTCTCGAATAGAATGATTCAGTCGATCTAAGCCGAAAACTAATATCAAGGCTGTATGATCCGAAGGGAAAGTCGAAACGATGCCATATCGATCTGAACAAATTGCGGGTAAAATTGGAAACTGTCAAAGATTCTACTTTGGTGAGACTTCCTCCGAGTGAAGACACATTTAAACAGCATGTTCTTAGATCTTCGTACCAAGCAAAGATATGGTTAATTGCACACATTCCAAAGCCAGCATTTGGATCACCTCTTGAGCATAGTTGCAAAGATGGAAAGATTGGTCTTGAACCAATATTGTTTGAAGGTCAAATGTCATCTGACTTTTTGCAGGACCTCGTATGCAACGGAAGATCCGTTTGTAGTAAAGGTTGTGTTTGTTTTGAACAGAATTTGTTTTGCACAGAACTTTGTCCTTGCCAAGCATTAGACCTCTGTCACAATGGGATTACACACAGGACAGATATCGAAGATGACGATGCGTAAGCACGCAAGAGTTCTTTTTTTAAACAAATCATAAAAACAACTGTATTTATTTGATTCCCTGAATATCTCCATATGCGATTGACCAGATCAAATGCATTATCCAAACACCCAATTTTTCTGATAATAAATGGATTTCGGTTGACGATGGTGTATGAAACATGTATATTTACGTTTTAAACGTTCAAAATGTCTAAAAGGGTGTTTTTATTTATGAATCACTTTAATAAAAAAAAACTACAAGGGTTCACATGAGATGTACAATGTTCATAGCTATTTAGGGACTGACAAAATACAGACTTACAAAAAAATACCTGTGTTGGGCGAATCGGGTATGTTTTGATTTACTTCCTTGTAACGAACAGTATATATACAAAATATAATGAAACATAAATAAACGTCATTATTACGTAAATAGGGATGACCTTGGGTCAAGGTCATTGTTTTATGGAAGTAAATACGAGTCACTTACATTGAAAAATCACATTCCCAAAAACAGTCATTTCGACGTCAATTGACGTCATTCATTTCTGAATTTTGGTTCAATAATCTAATTTAATATGTGATCTATCAAATTTGTCGAATTGAATTTCATTTTTAAGGAAACTGCACTTTTCGAACGAAAGTCGAAAGCGAAAAACAAATTGTTCTTGACCTTTGACCTTAATTATGCAAAAACGTGACCACTTCCGACTTTTACGGCATCATTATTCTGAGAGTCCCGTCATTCCTCTTTCCAATGTCATATGATATAGGTGTGTAGCCCATGGGTTCATTACATTTTATTTTTTGATTTTCTACCGCTGGTCTATAGTAGATCCATTTGTTTATATTGCACGGTGTATATCCATAACGGAACCTTCGGGATGAACATCGATGTTACGCGATTCTTGGGGAACAAGTAACGGATCCTTGGTAGATTTTTGAGGTAAGTTGAAAAACCGGTCTCTTTATTTTTACGATTTAATACGATCAAAGATGTCTAGGAACTGTATATTAAGTGTCACGGAACTCAGCTATTATTACATTTGCCATTTCCATAAGATTTATCGCATCTGTTCATATACGCAGAAGCGGCATTTATAAAAACGATTGCAGTTTTCACCGCATCAACATATTGAAAAGACGTTTTCATCACATAGTTTGTCTTATATCATCAATTTAACAGTATTCTGTTATTTGATTATTAGCTAGAGTATATCTTGGGTGTTCATTTCAATGCGATGACAAATATGAAAACCAATTAATGTATAATAAAATCAATAATGATGAAACAATTTTATCTCGGCAAAGCAACGGATCTTTATGATTGTGGAACTGCAACCTTCGAGATTGCCAAAGGAAATATTCAAAGCGTTCTTACACTGGTAATTAGGGACCCCCGGGGGGGGGGGGGGGGGGGGGAGGAGGGATTATAACCATACTTTTTACAGGGATGTACCACTGAAGGATTGATTGATTGATTGATTGAATGGGGTTTAACGCCACTTTCAGCAGTATTTCAGCTATATTGTGGCGATCTGAAGGATTGAAAACTGGCCCAAATTAATATACCCTAAACAGGTATATTATACACTATATTTGGCTATTTTTTTACTAGAAAAGGAGAAAAATTGCCCCCAAATTGATATAATTGTATCATAAGCTTACAAAACTTGTTACCCTTTCATATTTGCACACCCCAGTATACCGTACAAAATAGGAAGTTGCCCCCTTCCTTATCAGGAAGCACCTTATGCTTATTAAATCCCGTCATCGTTTTTGTAAGAAAAGTTTTAACTTATGAATAAACTTTATTTCTTAGTTAATGCAGGTTAATTAAGGGTTTGTTTGTGGAAAGATTTTTCCACAACATTTTACTTCCGCCTACAATATTTATATTTAGAATTAAATTAAAATGCAGAATGTAACTAAAATACCCTTTTTCTGACTTGTCACCCTTTGATATCCAGGAGGGGATATCGATAAAATATATATATTGTCGAAATCACAGGGGCTTGTAGCCGCAAAGCCCTACCCCCCTTTTTTGAAAAAAACATTTTTTCCCTTTTTATATTTTTTTTTTTTTTTTTTTTTTTTTACATTTCAAGACGAAATTTCCCAAAAAGAAAGATATAATGAGAGGAGATATAAATTTTATTTTCTCTTTCTTTTCGGTAATTTTCTTCTAAAATGTGAGAAAAAAACAATGAAACGGAAAAATGATTTTTTTTTTCCAAAAAGGGAAGGGGGTAAAGGGGCTTTGCAGCTACAAGCCTCCTTAAGGTGGTACCATACATTTCAGGTAAGATTTGATCTGTTCGTTTTATTTTCTTATTTTTTTGGCAGTGTGTTTGAATATATCCACTGTAATAAATATCAAAATTTTAACAAAATCGTGCTAAAATAAACAAATAATCTTTAAATATTTCTGCTTCTTCTGGTGCAAAAATGATCAAAATCCGTTTAGAAATGACTTCACAATAATTTTTTTGAAAAATGTGGTTTTATATGAAATATATAGCGTAAAATCGAGGATGGCGAATAATTATGTTCCATGACTGTAGTCTGATGTGAAATACATTATGTATATTATGCATAATTTTTTTAATATTGTCATATATATATTTCATTTGATGTAAACCCATACTTCACAAACTTGTCATACTGTTACATAATCAGTGTACATAATACATTGCATATGGGCCCTAACCATTTATTATAAATGAGTTTGTGTTTATAAAGTATTTAGTATTTAGTATTATTGTCGTAAAGGGTCCGTTGCCTCCAAGTCGCGAAGGTCGCGGTGCCACATTTTAACACGTTTTCTATAAATCGTAAAGCACTGTGTACAAACTGACCCGGCAAAAAATGTTTGGAATCGTGCATATCTAATTCCGGAACGGAACCGGACTGTAAGAAGGCAAGAAGAAGGTAAGAATTCTGTTTATTTATTTGTTTTTTGCATGAACTTGGGGGAAATAAATGCTTTATTAACCATTTCCTGCTGTCAGATGAAACATTACGGCTATGTCATCGTATATTAATTGAGAAATAAGCGATAATGTGCCGCAAAATGACGATCAGCTTGACCCCAACTCCGAATTTCGCTCAGTTTCTCTTTGAATTGCTCACAATGAATGGAACGAAATGTATTGAAGGAACGATTGATGAATAAAGATGACAAGAATCGTCACTTTGTGCTTTTAATTATTGATATAAGTAAGCACGGGGCGAAAGAAATGGGTCATGTCAAAATGGCAGGACCCGGTTTCGTGAATGATGTTACAGCATGATGACCCGGTTTTGTTCCAAAAAAAATTACGAACAAACAGGAACCAAAGCCTTTATTTTCTCTGGAATAACATTGAAATTATGGCTTTTGTAACCATAGTGTCCACTAAATGGATTCAGTTCAAGGTATTTAACTTTCAACATTAGTGAGCCGTGGTTTTCCGTCGAGTGTTTTATTACTTCTTCAAATAGGACGAAGGTTGTTTTGCCGTAATAACAATGGTACGGATGATTTTCTCTAGAATGTTTTATTAAGTCATCGAATTGTGGAAATGTTGTATCAGAGTATAAACAATGGTGGCTGTGGATTTCTGTTGCTTTGGTTCCTGTTTGTTCGTAATTTTTTTTGGAACAAAACCGGGTCATCATGCTGTAACATCATTCACGAAACCGGGTCCTGCCATTTTGACATTACCCATTTCTTTCGCCCCGTGCTTACTTATATCAATAATTAAAAGCACAAAGTGACGATTCTTGTCATCTTTATTCATCAATCGTTCCTTCAATACATTTCGTTCCATTCAATGCGAGCAATTCAAAGAGAAACTGAGCGAAATTCGGGGTTGGGGGTCAAGCTGATCGTCATTTTGCGGCACATTATCGCTTATTTCTCAATTAATATACGATGACATAGCCAAAATGTTTCATCTGACAGCAGGAAATGGTTAATAAAGCATTTATTTCCCCCAAGTTCATGCAAAAAACAAATAAATAAACAGAATTCTTACCTTCTTCTTGCCTTCTTACAGTCCGGTTCCGTTCCGGAATTAGATATGCACGATTCCAAACATTTTTTGCCGGGTCAGTTTGTACACAGTGTAAAGGTGTCGTTACGAACCTTTTCCATTAAAAATCGAATTTAATGGGCTTTAATGGATTATTAACTGAAGACTGGGTTAGGAGTTGGTGCATATAATTGTCAAAATTTGAGAGTTAAAAGGTGGAAAAAAGCAAATATTCATAAAAGATATGTCCGAAATTTCACTTTACATTGACAGTCATCTCGTTGGAAAGCGAGCGAAACGCATTTTCAGCAGACGTATGTGAATGGTTTTTGGTTTTGGATTGAATCATACATCAGAGAGTTCCGTGAGAGCAAAATATACGATATATTTACCTTCCTTCCTTGCAGCTATCCATTATTATGTGGCTTTCCCACTTGCTGACATCATTTTCATCACAAAGGATCTGTTACTTGTTCCCCAAAAATCGCGTAACGTCGATGTCCATCGCGAAGGTTCCGATATGGATATACATATTGGCAACTTTAAAGAGGAGGAGGCTCATACAGTGATACAGAGTATAATAGAACCAAAATGTAGAAGACCATGCTATAATCTTCACTGTGAAAGATATAAACAGTTACATTTAGAAGCGACCAAGAATAGGAAGAAAAACTATATATAGAGCCAGTGTTGTCATTTAGGGGGGGGGGAGGGGGTTGCCTACTCAGTCACAGTGTAGTATATTGTTTTAGATCTTAGTCTTATTTTACATTTTAGACGTTTTAGATTTTAAAGTGACGATTTAATCCAGTGTGTTGGGAAAAAAACGAACTTATTTTACAAACAATATATAGTGTATATAGTGTACATTGGTGGAGGAGATGTTTTAACTACTTATATAACTTGAACTACTCGAAAGAGGTGTGTCTACAATGGCAGAAATTAGATTACAGATTACAGATAACAATATCAATTGGACTGGAAGTCTAACATAATATGGTTGAGTCGAAGGAAATTACCAACGTATTCTATGCAAATGTGCTTCACTCTCTAATTACAAAATCAAGTAAAATGACGTTTTCATACGTAAACAACGACATACACCAGGTCCTATTCTGAAGAACCGTTTGCTTAGCCATATGTAAATAACGACATACACCAGGTCCTATTCTGAAGAAACGTTTGTTTAGCCATACGTAAATAACGACATACACCAGACCCTATTCTGAAGAACCATTTGTTTAGCCATACGTAAATAACGACATACACCAGGTCCTATTCTGAAGAACCGTTTGCTTAGCCATACGTAAATAACGACATACACCAGTCCTATTCCGAAGAACCGTTTGTTTAGCCATACGCAAATAACGACATACACCAGGTCCTATTCTGAAGAACCGTTTGTTTAGCCATACGTAAATAACGACATACACCAGGTCCTATTCTGAAGAACCGTTTGTTTAGCCATACGTAAATAACGACATACACCAGGTCCTATTCTGAAGAACCGTTTGCTTAGTCATACGTAAATAACGACATACACCAGTCCTATTCTGAAGAACCGTTTGTTTAGCCATACGCAAATAACGACATACACCAGGTCCTATTCTGAAGAACCGTTTGTTTAGCCATACGTAAATAACGACATACACCAGGTCCTATTCTGAAAAACCGTTTGTTTAGCCAAACGTAAATAACGACATACACCAGGTCCTATTCTGAAGAACCGTTTGCTTAGCCATACGTAAATAACGACATACACCAGGTCCTATTCTGAAAAACCGTTTGTTTAGCCATACGTAAATAACGACATACACCAGGTCCTATTCTGAAAAACCGTTTGTTTAGCCAAACGTAAATAACGACATACACCAGATCCTATTCTGAAAAACCGTTTGTTTAGCCATACGTAAATAACGACATATACACCAGGTCCTATTCTGAAGAACCGTTTGTTTAGCCATACGTAAATAACGACATACACCAGGTCCTATTCTGAAGAACCGTTTGTTTAGCCATGCGCAAATAACGACATACACCAGGTCCTATTCTGAAGAACCGTTTGTTTAGCCATACGTAAATAACGACATACACCAGATCCTATTCTGAAAAACTGTTTGTTTAGCCATACGTAAATAACGACATACACCAGATCCTATTCTGAAAAACCGTTTGTTTAGCCATACGTAAATAACGACATACACCAGTCCTATTCTGAAAAACCGTTTGCTTAGCCATACGTAAATAACGTCATATACACCAGGTCCTATTCTGAAAAACCGTTTGTTTAGCCATACGTAAATAACGACATATACACCAGGTTCTATTCTGAAGGACCGCTTGTTTAGCCATACGTAAATAACGACATACACCAGATCGTGTTCTGAAGAACCGTTTGTTTAGCCATACGTAAATAACGACATACACCAGTCCTATTCTGAAAAACCGTTTGTTTAGCCATACGTAAATAACGACATATACACCAGGTCCTATTCTGAAAAACCGTTTGTTTAGCCATACGTAAATAACGATATGCACCAGCTCCTATTCTGAAGAACCGTTTGCTTAGCCATACGTAAATAAAGACATGCACCAGGTCCTATTCTGAAGAACCGTTTGCTTAGCCATATGTAAATAATGACATACACCAGGTCCTGTTCTGAAGAACCGTTTGCTTAGCCATATGTAAATAACGACATACACCAGATCCTATTCTGAAGAACCGTTTGCTTAGCCATATGTAAATAATGACATACACCAGGTTCTGTTCTGAAAAACCGTTTGTTTAGCCATATGTAAATAACGACATACACCAGGTCCTGTTCTGAAAAACCGTTTGTTTAGCCATACGTAAATAACGACATACACCAGGTCCTATTCTGAAGAACCGTTTGCTTAGCCATACGTAAATAACGACATACACCAGGTCCAATTCTGAAGAACCGTTTGTTTAGCCATACGTAAATAACGACATACACCAGTCCTATTCTGAAAAACCGTTTGTTTAGCCATACGTAAATAACGACATATACACCAGGTTCTATTCTGAAGAACCGTGTGTTCAGCCATACGCAAATAACGACATACACCAGGTCCTATTCTGAAGAACCGTTTGCTTAGCCATACGTAAATAACGACATACACCAGATCCTATTCTGAAAAACCGTTTGTTTAGCCATACGTAAATAACGACATACACCAGGTCCTATTCTGAAGAACCGTTTGCTTAGCCATACGTAAATAACGACATACACCAGGTCCTATTCTGAAAAACCGTTTGCTTAGCCATACGTAAATAACGACATACACCAAGTCCTATTCTGAAAAACCGTTTGTTTAGCCAAACGTAAATAACGACATACACCAGATCCTATTCTGAAAAACCGTTTGTTTAGCCATACGTAAATAACGACATATACACCAGGTCCTATTCTGAAGAACCGTTTGTTTAGCCGTACGTAAATAACGACATACACCAGGTCATATTCTGAAGAACCGTTTGCTTAGCCATATGTATATAACGACATACACCAGGTCCTGTTCTGAAAAACCGTTTGTTTAGCCATATGTAAATAACGACATACACCAGGTCCTGTTCTGAAAACCTGTTTGTTTAGCCATACGTAAATAACGACATACACCAGGTCCTATTCTGAAGAACCGTTTGCTTAGCCATACGTAAATAACGACATACACCAGGTCCTGTTCTGAAAAACCGTTTGTTTAGCCATACGTAAATAACGACATACACCAGGTCCTATTCTGAAAAACCGTTTGCTTAGCCAAACGTAAATAACGACATGCACCAGGTCCTATTCTGAAGAACCGTTTGTTTAGCCATACGTAAATAACGACATGCACCAGGTCCTATTCTGAAGAACCGTTTGTTTAGCCATACGTAAATAACGACATATACAGCAGGTCCTATTCTGAAGAACCGTTTGCTTAGCCATATGTAAATAACGACATACACCAGTCCTATTCTGAAGAACCGTTTGCTTAGCCATACGTAAATAACGACATGCACCAGATCCTATTCTGAAGAACCGTTTGCTTAGCCAAACGTAAATAACGACATACACCAGGTCCTATTCTGAAGAACCGTTTGCTTAGCCATACGTAAATAACGACATGCACCAGGTCCTATTCTGAAGAACCGTTTGTTTAGCCATACGTAAATAACGACATACACCAGGTCCTATTCTGAAGAACCGTTTGTTTAGCCATACGTAAATAACGACATGCACCAGATCCTATTCTGAAGAACCGTTTGCTTAGCCAAACGTAAATAATGACATACACCAGATCCTATTCTGAAGAACCGTTTGTTTAGCTATACGTAAATAACGACATGCACCAAGTCCTATTCTGAAGAACCGTTTGCTTAGCCATACGTAAATAACGACATGCACCAGGTCCTATTCTGAAGAACCGTTTGTTTAGCCATATGTAAATAACGACATATACAACAGGTCCTATTCTGAAGAACCGTTTGCTTAGCCATATGTAAATAACGACATACACCAGTCCTATTCTGAAGAACCGTTTGCTTAGCCATACGTAAATAACGACATGCACCAGATCCTATTCTGAAGAACCGTTTGCTTAAAGCCAAACGTAAATAACGACATACACCAGGTCCTATTCTGAAGAACCGTTTGTTTAGCCATACGTAAATAACGACATACACCAGATCATATTCTGAAGAACCGTTTGCTTAGCCATACGTAAATAACGACATACACCAGGTCTTAAAATGGTCTTTGGTGGTCCGTTCCATGGCATATATTTTGACCTTACCCATTACATGATCTTATATATCTGTGGCATTCTTAATTTCATGCATCAGTAAGCCCATCCCATTGCCACTTTCTTACTACAAGATTTATTGGTAGTAGGGTTGTTCTGGTCATGAATGTAGCTACAACACTGTTTGCTTAAAAGTGTTAAACCACAATCAATCTCCAAAGAATTGCCAAATATGGCAAATGATTTAAATATGTGTGAACTAAATACTTTGGGTTGTACAGATTTGAGATGCATGCATATAAATATAATGGTTTGCGCTTAGTAATAGATTTTTTGATAAATCACCCCTTCTTGGTCGGTTACTTCAGCCAAACTAGTGGTAACTCATTCACTTTAACTCCTATTAAGAAATCAGCTTTTTTTTCATGAATATTGTTACCTTCAATTTATTCTCAATATCCTGTACATTTGTCTTCTTATATGATCCTTTTTCATTTAGAAATCAATTCCGTATCACTAGAACTAATATGTAGCTGAAAGTTCTTTAGATAAGTTTTGTCACTAAAAAATAACAGCATATAAAAATATCCGATGATATTTTTAAGGCTTAACCCGAAACTTGAAATGGACGTTTGCGAAGTGGGACCTAACAATCCAAATCTGATTATGGCTTATTAGAAAACACAAGTTCTTTGTATACAAGTATCCATGCATTGTTTTAAATAAAATATATTATTATTGCTTGATTGGTAGATGTTATTTAATGTCAATTGAGGGCGTGGTGGTCGTGATCGCATAGTAGTTGGATTTCTAAATACTTGTGCAATTAGTGCCTATCACCCCTAAAGTTGTAAGTTCGAACCCCGTTCATGGCGAGGTATACTCGGTACAACATTATGTGATAGAGTAATTATCAGTGACTTACGACAATTCGGTGGTTTTCTCTGTATGCTCCGGTTCCCTCCACCAATAAAACTGACCGCCACGATATAACTGAAATATTTGTTGAAAGTGGCGTTAAACACCCTAACCCACTCCACTGCCCAGTATTTCATCGGTCAACCAACGACAACTCCTAACAAGTCTGTTTACGTGAAATAAACGTAATATCATCGTTAAATAAATAAAGAATTAAATTAATTTTCTCTGTACGCGGAATACTTTATCACAATTAGGACAAGTTCTAACAAACAAAAAACTTAGATATCAAATTTAGAGTGCACGACGTGTTTCTGGAATAACCTTCATCAGGTACACTCCTTGAATAACCTTCATCAGGTACACTCCTGGAATAACCTTTATCGGGTACACTCCTGGAATAACCTTCATCAGGTACACTCCTGGAATAACCTTCATCAGGTACACTCCTGGAATAACCTTCATCAGGTACACTCCTGGAATAACCTTCATCAGGTACACTCCTTGACTAACCCTCATCAGGTACACTCCTGGAATAACCTTCATCAGGTACACTCCTGGACTAACCTTCATCAGGTACACTCCTGGAATAACCTTCATCAGGTACACTCCTGTAATAAGCTTCATCAGGTACACTCCTGGACTAACCTTCATCAGGTACACTCCTGGAATAACCTTCATCAGGTACACTCCTGGACTAACCTTCATCAGGTACACTCCTGGAATAACCTTCATCAGGTACACTCCTGGAATAACCTTCATCAGGTACACTCCTGGAATAACCTTCATCAGGTACACTCCTGGACTAACCTTCATCAGGTACACTTCTGGAATAACCTTCATCAGGTACACTCCTGGAATAACCTTCATCAGGTACACTCCTGGAATAACCTTCATCAGGTACACTCCTGAAATAACCTTCATCAGGTACACTCCTGGAATAACCTTCATCAGGTACACTCCTGGACTAACCTAAATCAGGTACACTTCTGGAATAACCTTCATCAGGTACACTCCTGGAATAACCTTCATCAGGTACACTCCTGGAATAACCTTCATCAGGTACACTCCTGGAATAACCTTCATCAGGTACACTCCTTGACTAACCCTCATCAGGTACACTCCTGGAATAACCTTCATCAGGTACACTCCTGGACTAACCTTCATCAGGTACACTCCTGGAATAACCTTCATCAGGTACATTCCTGGAATAACCTTCATCAGGTACACTCCTGGAATAACCTTCATCAGGTACACTCCTGTAATAAGCTTCATCAGGTACACTCCTGGACTAACCTTCATCAGGTACACTCCTGGAATAACCTTCTTCAGGTACACTCCTGGACTAACCTTCATCAGGTACACTCCTGGAATAACCTTCATCAGGTACACTCCTGGAATAAACTTCATCAGGTACACTCCTGGAATAACCTTCATCAGGTACACTCCTGGACTAACCTTCATCAGGTACACTTCTGGAATAACCTTCATCAGGTACACTCCTGGAATAACCTTCATCAGGTACACTCCTGGAATAACCTTCATCAGGTACACTCCTGGAATAACCTTCATCAGGTACACTCCTTGAATAACCTTCATCAGGTACACTCCTTGACTAACCCTCATCAGGTACACTCCTGGAATAACCTTCACCAGGTACACTCCTGGACTAACCTTCATCAGGTACACTCCTGGAATAACCTTCATCAGGTACATTCCTGGAATAACCTTCATCAGGTACACTCCTGGAATAACCTTCATCAGGTACACTCCTGTAATAAGCTTCATCAGGTACACTCCTGGACTAACCTTCATCAGGTACACTCCTGGAATAACCTTCATCAGGTACACTCCTGGACTAACCTTCATCAGGTACACTCCTGGAATAACCTTCATCAGGTACATTCCTGGAATAACCTTCATCAGGTACACTCCTGGAATAACCTTCATCAGGTACACTCCTGTAATAAGCTTCATCAGGTACACTCCTGGACTAACCTTCATCAGGTACACTCCTGGAATAACCTTCATCAGGTACACTCCTGGACTAACCTTCATCAGGTACACTCCTGGAATAACCTTCATCAGGTACACTCCTGGAATAACCTTCATCAGGTACACTCCTGGAATAACCTTCATCAGGTAAACTCCTGGACTAACCTTCATCAGGTACACTTCTGGAATAACCTTCATCAGGTACACTCCTGGAATAACCTTCATCAGGTACACTCCTGGAATAACCTTCATCAGGTACACTCCTGGAATAACCTTCATCAGGTACACTCCTGGAATAACCTTCATCAGGTACACTCCTTGACTAACCCTCATCAGGTACACTCCTGGAATAACCTTCATCAGGTACACTCCTGGACTAACCTTCATCAGGTACACTCCTGGAATAACCTTCAGCAGGTACATTCCTGGAATAACCTTCATCAGGTACACTCCTGGAATAACCTTCATCAGGTACACTCCTGTAATAAGCTTCATCAGGTACACTCCTGGACTAACCTTCATCAGGTACACTCCTGGAATAACCTTCATCAGGTACACTCCTGGAATAACCTTCATCAGGTACACTCCTGGAATAACCTTCATCAGGTACACTCCTGGAATAACCTTCATCAGGTACACTCCTGGAATAACCTTCATCAGGTACACTCCTGGACTAACCTTCATCAGGTACACTTCTGGAATAACCTTCATCAGGTACACTCCTGGAATAACCTTCATCAGGTACACTCCTGGAATAACCTTCATCAGGTACACTCCTGGAATAACCTTCATCAGGTACACTCCTGGACTAACCTTCATCAGGTACACTTCTGGAATAACCTTCATCAGGTACACTCCTGGAATAACCTTCATCAGGTACACTCCTGGAATAACCTTCATCAGGTACACTCCTTGAATAACCTTCATCAGGTACACTCCTTGACTAACCCTCATCAGGTACACTCCTGGAATAACCTTCATCAGGTACACTCCTGGAATAACCTTCATCAGGTACACTCCTGGAATAACCTTCATCAGGTACATTCCTGGAATAACCTTCATCAGGTACACTCCTGGAATAACCTTCATCAGGTACACTCCTGTAATAAGCTTCATCAGGTACACTCCTGGACTAACCTTCATCAGGTACACTCCTGGAATAACCTTCATCAGGTACACTCCTGGACTAACCTTCATCAGGTACACTCCTGGAATAACCTTCATCAGGTACATTCCTGGAATAACCTTCATCAGGTACACTCCTGGAATAACCTTCATCAGGTACACTCCTGTAATAAGCTTCATCAGGTACACTCCTGGACTAACCTTCATCAGGTACACTCCTGGAATAACCTTCATCAGGTACACTCCTGGACTAACCTTCATCAGGTACACTCCTGGAATAACCTTCATCAGGTACACTCCTGGAATAACCTTCATCAGGTACACTCCTGGAATAACCTTCATCAGGTACACTCCTGGACTAACCTTCATCAGGTACACTTCTGGAATAACCTTCATCAGGTACACTCCTGGAATAACCTTCATCAGGTACACTCCTGGAATAACCTTCATCAGGTACACTCCTGGAATAACCTTCATCAGGTACACTCCTGGAATAACCTTCATCAGGTACACTCCTTGACTAACCCTCATCAGGTACACTCCTGGAATAACCTTCATCAGGTACACTCCTGGACTAACCTTCATCAGGTACACTCCTGGAATAACCTTCAGTAGGTACATTCCTGGAATAACCTTCATCAGGTACACTCCTGGAATAACCTTCATCAGGTACACTCCTGTAATAAGCTTCATCAGGTACACTCCTGGACTAACCTTCATCAGGTACACTCCTGGAATAACCTTCATCAGGTACACTCCTGGACTAACCTTCATCAGGTACACTCCTGGAATAACCTTCATCAGGTACACTCCTGGAATAACCTTCAGCAGGTACATTCCTGGAATAACCTTCATCAGGTACACTCCTGGAATAACCTTCATCAGGTACACTCCTGTAATAAGCTTCATCAGGTACACTCCTGGACTAACCTTCATCAGGTACACTCCTGGAATAACCTTCATCAGGTACACTCCTGGACTAACCTTCATCAGGTACACTCCTGGAATAACCTTCATCAGGTACACTCCTGGAATAACCTTCATCAGGTACACTCCTGGAATAACCTTCATCAGGTACACTCCTGGACTAACCTTCATCAGGTACACTTCTGGAATAACCTTCATCAGGTACACTCCTGGAATAACCTTCATCAGGTACACTCCTGGAATAACCTTCATCAGGTACACTCCTGGAATAACCTTCTTCAGGTACACTCCTGGAATAACCTTCATCAGGTACACTCCTGGAATAACCTTCATCAGGTACACTTCTGGAATAACCTTCATCAGGTACACTCCTGGACTAACCTTCATCAGGTACACTCCTGGAATAACCTTCATCAGGTACACTCCTGGAATAACCTTCATCAGGCACACTCCTGGAATAACCTTCATCAGGTACACTCCTGGAATAACCTTCATCAGGTACACTCCTGGAATAACCTTCATCAGGTACACTCCTGGAATAACCTTCATCGGGTACACTCAACATCGAAAGACTATTAATGTATTTGATTCTTTCCGCAATACAAACGGACGCTCCTTTCCGGGATGAGACAGGCTAGTAAAATATGAGGTCCTTAATCCTTCATTTTTGTCTTCCATTTTTTGTGAATTTTAACAACATTTGTAATTATTTCGATATCTTATTATATACATACATATCTGTTGTTTCATAGTTTGTGTGTTTGTGTCATTTTTCTTTTTGTGTTGCAATTTTATTGTCTTTCTTTGATCTACAGCTTCTGAAAACTGTGAAAACTTCAGACTTTTCTGAAGACCCTGTTTTTCACACTTCTAATTAATTAGTTATGTTTGCATGCAACGATTCATTAAGAAAAAAAACAGGATATGAATCCATTTTTCACACCTTGTACACACTTCTTGCAAATTACGATTGTAACGTCTTCGTAGAAATGCATGGTTATCAACAAGGTCATGTGTAAACATGGTAAAATGTCATATCTGTATTTTTATCTGGATTAGTGGGGATACTTCATTTCCTGCGTCATTTAAATATCTATATTGTTATCAGTATTATCGGCGCTACGTCATTAGAGGTATTGGATAACACGGTATGTTTGTTAGATGTTATCTTCTGTAAAATGTTAGGCTTCTAAATGGAATTTTATATCTAAAACTGTATCTATAGTCCTATATAAAATTTACCGACGAAAACTAAAACAAAGCTTAAGCCTTATTTTACGTTTTTGTAAACACGGAATATGATATCTATTTCAGACTTCTCACGAGTCGCTGTGTAATATTTGTAATACCTTTTCTATTATTTTTTCTTTAAGAAGGTTTGTTATGTAGGTAGAATGACTATCTACGCTTAAAACTATATCAAACTACTATACAAAAATACAATGACAGATTTGTGTTCACTAGTCTATACACAAATACAATGACAGATGTGTGTACATCAGTCTGTTAGTAACAAACTACTATATATATATATATATAGATACAATGACAGATTTGTGTACATCAGTCTGTTAGTAACAAACTACTATATATATATATATATAGATACAATGACAGATTTGTGTACATCAGTCTATACACAAATACAATGACAGATGTGTGTACATCAGTCTGTTAGTAACAAACTACTATATATATATATATAGATACAATGACAGATTTGTGTACATCAGTCTGTTAGTAACAAACTACTATATATATATATATAGATACAATGACAGATTTGTGTACATCAGTCTATACACAGATACAATGACAGATGTGTGTACATCAGTCTGTTAGTAACAAACTACTATATATATATATATAGATACAATGACAGATTTGTGTACATCAGTCTATACACAGATACAATGACAGATGTGTGTACATCAGTCTGTTAGTAACAAACTACTATATATATATATATAGATACAATGACAGATTTGTGTACATCAGTCTGTTAGTAACAAACTACTATATATATATATATATAGATACAATGACAGATTTGTGTTCACTAGTCTATACACAGATACAATGACAGATGTGTGTACATCAGTCTGCTAGTAACAAACTACTATATATATATATATAGATACAATGACAGATTTGTGTACATCAGTCTATACACAGATACAATGACAGATGTGTGTACATCAGTCTGTTAGTAACAAACCACTATATATATATATATATATATATATAGATACAATGACAGATTTGTGTACATCAGTCTATACACAGATACAATGACAGATGTGTGTACATCAGTCTGTTAGTAACAAACTACTATATATATATATATATATATATATAGATACAATGACAGATTTGTGTTCACTAGTCTATACACAGATACAATGACAGATGTGTGTACATCAGTCTGTTAGTAACAAACTACTATATATATATATATAGATACAATGACAGATTTGTGTTCACTAGTCTATACACAAATACAATGACAGATTTGTGTACATCAGTCTGTTAGTAACAAACTACTATATATATATATATATATATAGATACAATGACAGATTTGTGTTCACTAGTCTATACACAGATACAATGACAGATTTGTGTACATCAGTCTGTTAGTAACAAACTACTATATATATATATATATATATAGATACAATGACAGATTTGTGTACATCAGTCTATACACAGATACAATGACAGATGTGTGTACATCAGTCTGTTAGTAACAAACTACTATATATATATATATATATAGATACAATGACAGATTTGTGTACATCAGTCTGTTAGTAACAAACTACTATATATATATATATATAGATACAATGACAGATTTGTGTACATCAGTCTATACACAGATACAATGACAGATGTGTGTACATCAGTCTGTTAGTAACAAACTACTATATATATAAATATATATATATATATATATATAGATACAATGACAGATTTGTGTTCACTAGTCTATACACAAATACAATGACAGATGTGTGTACATCAGTCTGTTAGTAACAAACTACTATATATATATATATATATATATATAGATACAATGACAGATTTGTGTACATCAGTCTATACACAGATACAATGACAGATGTGTGTACATCAGTCTGTTAGTAACAAACTACTATATATATATATATAGATACAATGACAGATTTGTGTTCACTAGTCTATACACAAATACAATGACAGATGTGTGTACATCAGTCTGTTAGTAACAAACTACTATATATATATATATAGATACAATGACAGATTTGTGTTCACTAGTCTATACACAGATACAATGACAGATGTGTGTACATCAGTCTGTTAGTAACAAACTACTATATATATATATATAGATACAATGACAGATTTGTGTTCACTAGTCTATACACAAATACAATGACAGATGTGTGTACATCAGTCTGTTAGTAACAAACTACTATATATATATATATATAGATACAATGACAGATTTGTGTACATCAGTCTATACACAGATACAATGACAGATGTGTGTACATCAGTCTGTTAGTAACAAACTACTATATATATATATAGATACAATGACAGATTTGTGTTCACTAGTCTATACACAGATACAATGACAGATGTGTGTACATAAGTCTGTTAGTAACAAACTACTATATATATATATATAGATACAATGACAGATTTGTGTTCACTAGTCTATACACAGATACAATGACAGATGTGTGTACATCAGTCTGTTAGTAACAAACTACTATATATATATATATAGATACAATGACAGATTTGTGTTCACTATTCTATACACAAATACAATGACAGATGTGTGTACATCAGTCTGTTAGTAACAAACTACTATATATATATATATAGATACAATGACAGATTTGTGTACATCAGTCTATACACAGATACAATGACAGATGTGTGTACATCAGTCTGTTAGTAACAAACTACTATATATATATATATAGATACAATGACAGATTTGTGTACATCAATCTGTTAGTAACAAACTACTATATATATATATATATAGATACAATGACAGATTTGTGTTCACTAGTCTATACACAGATACAATGACAGATGTGTGTACATCAGTCTGTTAGTAACAAACTACTGTATATATATATATAGATACAATGACAGATTTGTGTACATCAGTCTGTTAGTAACAAACTACTATATATATATATATAGATACAATGACAGATTTGTGTACATCAGTCTGTTAGTAACAAACTACTATATATATATATAGATACAATGACAGATTTGTGTTCACTAGTCTATACACAGATACAATGACAGATGTGTGTACATCAGTCTGTTAGTAACAAACTACTATATATATATATATAGATACAATGACAGATTTGTGTACATCAGTTTGTTAGTAACAAACTACTATATATATATATATAGATACAATGACAGATTTGTGTACATCAGTCCGTTAGTAACAAACTACTATATATATATATAGATACAATGACAGATTTGTGTACATCAGTCTATACACAGATACAATGACAGATGTGTGTACATCAGTCTGTTAGTAACAAACTACTATATATATATATATATATATATACGTCTGAAAATTAAACCAAACAGTGTTAGAATTAGATTTTAGAGCTGTCAAATTTTTGTTCTTCCCTCGACGGGATTTGAACCCACACCATTGTTACACTGCAGCACCATTCGCTTAGCCTTACGTCCAGCGCCCTAGACCACTCGACTACATCCACTCCCTAAAAAAGGAGCTTCAATAGTCGTAGTGTTACCTTGTCTCGTAAGGCAAATCTAGGGATAGGCGTAAGACATGTGTATAAGCGTGTGTAGATGGTACATATATACTTAATATTATAATTTGACAGCAATCTAACTCAGCAATTTTTAATATATTGGATAGGATAATGAAGAATTATTCACTATACAGTCACAGGAAATAAAGTATATTATACAAACGTCTAGAAGCAAGTGACAACCATACAATATATCTGTCCCACTGGATCTCAAAGTTACTTTAAAGGATACTAGGTTAATACTAAATATTATATACGTCTGAAAATTAAACCAAACAGTGTTAGAATTAGATTTTAGAGCTGTCAAATTTTTGTTCTTCCCTCGACGGGATTTGAACCCACACCATTGTTACACTGCAGCACCATTCGCTTAGCCTTACGTCCAGCGCCCTAGACCACTCGACTACATCCACTCCCTAAAAAAGGAGCTTCAATAGTCGTAGTGTTACCTTGTCTCGTAAGGCAAATCTAGGGATAGGCGTAAGACATGTGTATAAGCGTGTGTAGATGGTACATATATACTTAATATTATAATTTGACAGCAATCTAACTCAGCAATTTTTAATATATTGGATAGGATAATGAAGAATTATTCACTATACAGTCACAGGAAATAAAGTATATTATACAAACGTCTAGAAGCAAGTGACAACCATACAATATATCTGTCCCACTGGATCTCAAAGTTACTTTAAAGGATACTAGGTTAATACTAAATATTATATACGTCTGAAAATTAAACCAAACAGTGTTAGAATTAGATTTTAGAGCTGTCAAATTTTTGTTCTTCCCTCGACGGGATTTGAACCCACACCATTGTTACACTGCAGCACCATTCGCTTAGCCTTACGTCCAGCGCCCTAGACCACTCGACTACATCCACTCCCTAAAAAAGGAGCTTCAATAGTCGTAGTGTTACCTTGTCTCGTAAGGCAAATCTAGGGATAGGCATAAGACATGTGTATAAGCGTGTGTAGATGGTACATATATACTTAATATTATAATTTGACAGCAATCTAACTCAGCAATTTTTAATATATTGGATAGGATAATGAAGAATTATTCACTATGCAGTCACAGGAAATAAAGTATATTATACAAACGTCTAGAAGCAAGTGACAACCATACAATATATCTGTCCCACTGGATCTCAAAGTTACTTTAAAGGAAAAATTTGACAGCTCTAAAATCTAATTCTAACACTGTTTGGTTTAATTTTCAGACGTATATAATATTTAGTATTAACCTAGTATCCTTTAAAGTAACTTTGAGATCCATTGGGACAGATATATTGTATGGTTGTCACTTGCTTTTAGACGTTTGTATAATATACTTTATTTCCTGTGACTGTATAGTGAATAATTCTTCATTATCCTATCCAATATATTAAAAATTGCTGAGTTAGATTGCTGTCAAATTATAATATTAAGTATATATGTACCATCTACACACGCTTATACACATGTCTTACGCCTATCCCTAGATTTGCCTTACGAGACAAGGTAACACTACGACTATTGAAGCTCCTTTTTTAGGGAGTGGATGTAGTCGAGTGGTCTAGGGCGCTGGACGTAAGGCTAAGCGAATGGTGCTGCAGTGTAACAATGGTGTGGGTTCAAATCCCGTCGAGGGAAGAACAACAATTTGACAGCTCTAAAATCTAATTCTAACACTGTTTGGTTTAATTTTTAGACGTATATAATATTTAGTATTAACCTAGTATCCTTTAAAGTAACTTTGAGATCCAGTGGGACAGATATATTGTATGGTTGTCACTTGCTTCTAGACGTTTGTATAATATACTTTATTTCATGTGACTGTATAGTGAATAATTCTTCATTATCCTATCCAATATATTAAAAATTGCTGAGTTAGATTGCTGTCAAATTATAATATTAAGTATATATGTACCATCTACACACGCTTATACACATGTCTTACGCCTATCCCTAGATTTGCCTTACGAGACAAGGTAACACTACGACTATTGAAGCTCCTTTTTTAGGGAGTGGATGTAGTCGAGTGGTCTAGGGCGCTGGACGTAAGGCTAAGCGAATGGTGCTGCAGTGTAACAATGGTGTGGGTTCAAATCCCGTCGAGGGAAGATCAAAAATTTGACAGCTTCAATCTATACACAGATACAATGACAGATGTGTGTACATCAGTCTGTTAGTAACAAACTACTATATATATATATATATATATAGATACAATGACAGATTTGTGTTCACTAGTCTGTTAGTAACAAACTACTATATATATATATATATATATAGATACAATGACAGATTTGTGTACATCAGTCTATACACAGATACAATGACAGATGTGTGTACATCAGTCTGTTAGTAACAAACTACTATATATATATATAGATACAATGACAGATTTGTGTTCACTAGTCTATACACAGATACAATGACAGATGTGTGTACATCAGTCTGTTAGTAACAAACTACTATATATATATATATATAGATACAATGACAGATTTGTGTTCACTAGTCTATACACAGATACAATGACAGATGTGTGTACATCAGTCTGTTAGTAACAAACTACTATATATATATATATAGATACAATGACAGATTTGTGTACATCAGTCTGTTAGTAACAAACTACTATATATATATATATAGATACAATGACAGATTTGTGTTCACTAGTCTATACACAGATACAATGACAGATGTGTGTACATCAGTCTGTTAGTAACAAACTACTATATATATATATATATATAGATACAATGACAGATTTGTGTACATCAGTCTATACACAGATACAATGACAGATGTGTGTACATCAGTCTGTTAGTAACAAACTACTATATATATATATATAGATACAATGACAGATTTGTGTACATCAGTCTATACACAGATACAATGACAGATGTGTGTACATCAGTCTGTTAGTAACAAACTACTATATATATATATATATAGATACAATGACAGATTTGTGTACATCAGTCTATACACAAATACAATGACAGATGTGTGTACATCAGTCTGTTAGTAACAAACTACTATATATATATATATAGATACAATGACAGATTTGTGTACATCAGTCTATACACAGATACAATGACAGATGTGTGTACATCAGTCTGTTAGTAACAAACTACTATATATATATATATATATATAGATACAATGACAGATTTGTGTTCACTAGTCTATACACAGATACAATGACAGATGTGTGTACATCAGTCTGTTAGTAACAAACTACTATATATATATATATAGATACAATGACAGATTTGTGTTCACTAGTCTATACACAGATACAATGACAGATGTGTGTACATCAGTCTGTTAGTAACAAACTACTATATATATATATATATAGATACAATGACAGATTTGTGTTCACTAGTCTATACACAGATACAATGACAGATGTGTGTACATCAGTCTGTTAGTAGCAAACTACTGTTAATAACAAATGTGGATTCCTAACAATAAAACACAAAACGCAAGAAAGTGTTTTTTTCAGCAAAGTATTATATTTCTGCAGATTTCTTTCGCGTTTCGCTTTGTAAAAGTAACAAAAAATGAAAACGCTAAATGATAATCGGTACATAATCAATAGTTACAGATGTTAAGATGATGTCATTGATCGGGTTAAGGATGTTAAGATGATGTCATTGATCGGGTTACGGATGATAAGATGTCATTGATCGGGTTATGTAGCTTCACTTTTTAGGCAATAAAATGAAATACAAAAAATACCACACTGTATGAACAGTTTAAAAAGTTCAATAGGAAAAATCGCAGAAAGGGGCAAAATTAATATCACAAATACATGAACACTCAATTTCCTGGCTTGATACAGGCACTTCTATAAAAAGTGGCGCGATTAAACTAATTTTTACCCCCACCCCAAAGTAACATTAATTTACTTCCATGTACGGCTGCTCATTCGTTTCTATGAAATAATTGCAGTTTTTAAGTTTTAGTTAAGTCTTCACAAAACACTTAATTATTTTGCAAAATTTTATTTTAAAAACTTCCTATTGATTAAGTCGATACTTCCTGACTATAGAGGATGTTTAATAAAAGAACAAGAGGAAACACGAGACCTGGCAAGATGATACATACCGCCGGATTTAGATTTTTGATAAGTAGGTGTCTCTTTGATAATAGAGCACAGAGGTGACATAATGTTCTTCCGAATAAAATAAAAACAGAGTGAACGGGGAGCATGACCCCCCCCCCTCCCAACCCCCACGGACGCTATGTCATGCTGAAAATAGATCACCACTCCTCGGTTATTCAGATGATAAAATAAAATCCTAACGGGTGCCAGGTATGACCGGGCCACTCTCGTGCACACGAGATAGCAGCTTAAATAAAATCTAATCTTCCCGTGGTACCACAGAAAGTAATTTCGAAATATGTTCTGACGTAGACCATGACCCCCTTCATCATTCCCCCTATTACAACAAACCTTTATTATAAACAACTTAAACTGTGAAATTACAATTTCGCTTTAAAATGTGAACTGTTGTCTACTAAAGCAAACCATAAGTGAATAATAAATAAATAAAACTGGTTTCTTTCTGTAGACAATCAATGAACTATCCATTTACTAAGTGACACAAATTGTACATTCACATTCACAGTCAGTCAAATACTACAATCTAAGACAGTTGGGGTGTGTACATTAACAGAAATGCATTCTCTTAACATCGTATATGTCTAAATAATTTTGAAGCTCGTGCAGATGGCATATAGGGGGAATGCCCTTTCAATGGGGGGTTGTTGGGTTAAAAAACGAAAGGCTGACAATGATCAATGGTGTGTAAAACGTGGTTGGAGAGAGCTACGCTCCCTGCACTTTAAAGATCTCTTTTGTTGATTCCGATAAAGAGTAGGCGCATAGCCGCTACAGAGGACTAATTCTTCCGTCCTTACCCAACTCTCCATACTCTTTTGTTTGGTGGCAATGACAATTCGTTGACATAGTTTTATATATTGTTTTTATATATAGATGAAATACTGCTCCCTGGACGTTAAATAATGATAAATCGATTTCACACCCTTTTTGATGAAAACAATGACAAGAACACGAATTCATTTGATACTTTTCTTCTTCTTTTTTTTTGCAAGGGTACAACACTCTGTGACACGGGCCATTGCCCGAGGAAGATGATACTAGCTGAAGCTGTATGACCCCCTCTTTTTTCATATCTTTACCCTATTTACTTTTTTTTTAAATATTATTTCTTTTGTCGATGTCATTGGTGTTAGAAATAACTCGTAGGTGTAAACAAAAAGGGTTTGGGTGGATCAAACGAGTGTAAAAGTTCCCTGATGGTGATTTGTTTTTTTCCAATTTAAACTAGTCACATATCAACAGTTGGGGCTTTTGATGATGCGATTTCATAGATATAAGATCGGGATAGGGTTTGGGTTATCTTGGGTATTTATAACATTTAATTTATGTCGTTTTGGGTTGGTCGCTGTTGTCAGTTATATTGGTAAAAGACATGGGGAGTTGTGGTGCTTAACGCCACTTAGTATCCAGAGAAATATTCAAATAATTAAAATTTAAGGAAACCAATATTTTATTTTGTTTATTATCCATTCAAATAAATAACAGTTCACTGTCTTATTTATGCTATGTTTTTTTTCCCACAATCCAGCATTCTGGAACTAAAGTCCAGTAATAAAAACATTTAAGTACATGTATAAACATATTCGTTTCAATATCATTTTTTTGGCAACAGGGGTTGTCGTGATCGTATGCTAGTTGGATGTACAACTACCTGTGCAATCAGTGCCTATCACCACTAAAGTTGTGAGTTCGAATCCAGCTCATGGCGAAGTGTACTCGATACAACATTATGTGATAAAGTTTGTTAGTGACTTGCGGCAGTTCAGTGGTTTTCTCCGGGTACTCTGGTTTTCTCCACCGATAATACTGTCGCCACGATATAACTGATATATTGTTGAAAATGGTGTTAAGGCCATAACTCTTACCCATTTCAGAACAGATGCCGCATGGTTGTTGGATTTACATCTACCTATGGCAAGAAGTGCCTATCACCATAAGGATAATAACAAAATTACCGAACTCCGAACAATCTTACAAAGGGAAAGACAAACCTCATAATTATATAAACAGACAAAATCAGTCAACAACCGGAAAACTGTGAAAACCGCAATGACCCTGACTTGGTACCATATTCGGCGACGTAAATGTCAAAAATATTTTTACGTCACGCATTGACAAAAAAAATATCCTTGACATTTTTGACTTCTTATCTTTATACATTTTCACTATATGAAAATGCATCGCTTATATTTTTTTCTGCAGAGACGGAATATATTTCGACAAGATATTGGTATCGGAATATAAACTTTTTAAGAGATCGAATAAGGCGAATCTTTGTATAGCCCTGGTCCAGTAGCCTGTTTCTCAGATGAAGATGACGTTTCAGAAAATGAGAATAATTGCTACTGGCCCTTGCATAGCGAATCAATTGCGAGATGTAAACACCATATGCAGGAGAAGCTGGTATATTGCTGCACATGTTTGGAAAATTTATGATTTTAAAATTGAAGTCGTCCCACTTATCATAAATTTTAGTACTGAGTTGACCACTGTCGTCAAATTCGAGGTATAAGTCCAAAAATGATGCGGACGAAGCTGTATCGGTGGTCTCTTTAACTTCCAGCTCTGGAGGATATATCAATGTAAGAAATTCTGCAAATATAGAATTATTGATAGATAAAACGTCATCAATATACTTGTATGTGAAATTAAAGGCTCTAGCCTCATGAATCTTCTTATCTTTTACAAGCTTTTGAAGAAACTCCGACTCATATGAGTATAAAAATAAATCGGCTAAAAGAGGGGCACAATTCGTACCCAATTGGTATGCCGACGACCTGCTGAAACAATGTCCCTCCAAAGGAGACAAATATGTTATCGATGAGGAACTCCAGCATACTGATCACTTGTTCCTCGGAGTAGCATGTTTTACCTTTTTGAATTTTGTTTGAAAAATATGTGGAATTGTAGCCTAACACAACAAATTTTGAGCCATAGTTTCTATGACTAAAAGCTTTATGAATTGTTTCTTTTAAGCGGGTTTTTAATTTGTCATGCGGTAGGGTGGTATATAGAGTTGAAAAATCAAAAGTTTTGATGGAGGATACCTGAGAGAAAGATCTTGATTTCAGGTTATCCAAAAGATCTTTAGAGTTTTTCAAAATCCACATGTGATTTATGCCACTACGCGAGTAAACAGTTTCACAATATTTCTGTTGTCCCTCTTTTACTGCAGACAGAATCCTTGTCAGGTGAATAGACAATTCTTTCGTCGAACAAGTTGATGATCCCGCTATGTACCTTTCTTTGTATGGTGTCTTATGGAGTTTAGGTATCCAATATAAATAGGGTAAATCCTCAGACTCTTTACCAGAGGGAATGTTTAAAGAGGTCATGAATGATCTGTGGTTAGCTAGGATTTCATCTTTGTCGAACGAAGTTGGTTTGTATGTGGTATTACTAGAGGTGTTGCTATTTATGCCTAATTCCTTGATTAGGCATTCGAAGTAATATGATTTACATACAAACACGATATTGTTGGAAGCCTTGTCCGCAGGAACGACAACATATTTGTCATGAAGAGAGGAAAGACACTTAACAGCTTCTTGGTCTTTAAATACAGACTTAGGTCGACTATTAACACAATTTTTGAGTTTGTGAATCCGACCTTGTACTAGAGACCTAATTGTTCTAATCCAGTCTGACAAGGACTCTAACTCAGGATCTTGGTCTACTTCTCTCTTTATCCACCTTCTGGCATAATCTTCAACAGCATCCATAATTATCTTGAAATTATGTTTCCAATTGATGTGTTGAGGTTCTCTGAATTTGGGACCATGAGAAATCACCTTTCGGAGACTCTCATGTTGAATGATATTCAGATCACCAGTGATTACATGTCCAGATGGGTTGTATTGAAAAGGAGAGTGGAAGAAGTCACAAGTCAGAGGGTTCTTAAGGTACTCTTCTATGTTAATATCTTGCAATGCTTCTTTGTAGTTGAAAATTTTACGGCCAATGCTGTTAGTGTAGCTATAGGAGACAATGGGAACAGATTGATTTTTGAAATATGGTGGAATTTCTTTTATGACCTCTTTTCTATTAAGAATGTTGCTGATGTTAATAGCATCGATTCCTTTGTTAGCAAACGGAATATGGAGGAATTTTCTGTTGTTATCATGAAGAGGTTCAGATCGAACTGGTTTAAAAAGACGAAAGGACGTCACGTCACATATAATACTAGACAATCTGTACTTAGGAGAAAAAGGATCTACGCCTCCTTTGTCAAGTCCAAAATCCCTAAGATCTTTGAGGTAGTTTACAGGTAGTGAAAATAAGATTGTACGAATATGATGAATTCCAAGAGGTTTCTGTATATTAGAAAGTAAATCATTAAAAGTATCTTGTAACGTTCTTGGTTTAGAGGAATTTTTAACATTAGGATGTTGAATTCTTTTATGACCATGGCTACGTTTAGTTCTTGGAATAGTATTAAAAAGGCTCATCACGTTGATTTCGTTGCATCCAGGACTTGACAAATTTCCCACTCCTTTGATGTTAACATTGCAACCTTAAGGCATTGCAGTGCCTAATTCTTTTATCCAAAACAACTCTCTATCGGTACGGTAAGGTGTACTAAGTATAGGACTGTTTGTATGATGGTAAATATTCTCGATGATTCGAACTTTCATCGTCAAACAGCGGTCATGACCCGGTTGATTGAAATGATTATACCAAATCCTGTATTTGGGATCTTTTGCATCATATCGATGTTGGCTCATCCTACTTCGCAATGTTTGACGAGTTTCACCAACATACAAAAGTTCACAGAGTGTACATTCTATGCCGTAAATGACATTTTTAGTAGAACAGTCCAGAGGGTCAAACGATTTGATGTAGTACGTTTTTCCAGTTAAATTACTTGTAAATTCAAGAGAAGTTATTAGCATGACGAATGTTTTACAAGTATTATTTTTGTCAGTTTTTATTTTGCAAGTAGTAATGCATGGAGAAGAGTCACAAGTACCTGGAGATTTAAGACAGTCCGAAATATTAATAGAACAAGATTTTAAAATTTGATACGAATCTGAAGTTTTGAAATAATAATTACCCTCTGGCTGAATGTAAGACAAATCGGGGGTATCATGTAGGATTTTCCGTGGAACGCATATATCATTTGCTACCCTGTTCTGTGTAGTAGCAAATGAGGACCTTGTTAACCCGGGTGACGTCCTAGCCGGTATGTTGTCGTTAATTTCGTTATTCATAATTGCTTAAGTAAAGCTACCAAGTTGCAATGACCTCGGGGAAAAAAAATTCCACCAGCAGTGACATTGGGCATGGTTATAGTAAATAAGGGTAATAACAAAATTACCGAACTCCGAACAATCTTACAAAGGGAAAGTCAAAACTCATAATTATATAAACAGACAAAATCAGTCAACAACCGGAAAACTGTGAAAACCGCAATGACCCTGACTTGGTACAGGCATTTCTAAAGAAATGGTGGGTTGAATCAGATTTTAAGGCGCCAAACCTCCCGCTCTCATTACGGTTCAAAGGTTCCGGCTGTCACTGTAACAGTATTTAAATACAGGAACAAAATAGGTAAAATAGTTGTCAAAACAGTACCATATTCGGTGACGTAAATGTCAAAAATATTTTTACGTCACACATTGACAAAAAAAATATCCTTGACATTTTTGACTTCTTATCTTTATACATTTTCACTATATGAAAATGCATCGCTTATAACATGCGAGGTCGGTTCCCGCGCGATGTGTATTTGATAATGTGACTGAAGTGCAATTGAGTTTATCTGTGACTTGTCGCATTTCGGTGGATTTCTCCGCGTATCCATGTTGTGTAACACCAATAAAACGTACTGCAACAATATAACAAAACAATTAATGTTGAAAGTGCCGTAAAGCAACCATCACCCTTCCGGGTTACTTTATCTTTGTATATACTAAAAGGAAATACAACTTTATAGTGTATGTATTATTTTGTTTATTTGCCTCTGATAAAAGTTAATATTAATAGGGTTATGGTGTTTAACGCCGCTTTCAATAATATTTCAGTTATTTCGTGGCGGTCTCTTTTATTGATGGAGGAAACCGGAGTACCCGGAGAAAACCACCGACTTGTCGCAAGTCACTGACAAACTTTATCCCATAATGTTGTACCGAGTACACCTCGCCATGAGCGGAATTCGAACTCACAACTTACGTGGTGATAGGCGCTGGTTGCACATGTAGTTGTAAATAATAATAATCGCACCTTTAATATACAAAAAAGTCTACACCCAACAGTGGAGAAGAAAATCTGCATTTCACTGTCAGATCACTAAATTTGTCCCACTAACATTTTCCCCTTCAACTAAAATTTTCTCATATTTTGTTATTTAGGTCATTAACCTATTGACCGACTTTCGAACTGGTTAATCCAGACAAAGGACAAATATCAGAAATAGCTATTTATTATCTGTACGAGTACGTTGTAAAATCCCTGCTGTGCTTTAATTATACATAAAACCGATGTTTATTGTTCATGGTCTAATTTTGGTAAGAAAATGACAACCCCTTCTTATTTGTTGCTTTGTTTACCCTCATCAATAACAATTGTAGTGTGAATATCATATCATTTTCACTTTGAAATAAATTGACTGTTAATCAATTTCACATCGTCTTAATGTACTTCATCTATTCTCTGACACTTTAATAATACCAAATAACGATTTTGTCAACATATAACAAAATATAAAAATGGAACAATCATTTAACATTAAGTGTGTGTGTGTGTGGGGGGGTCTATTTTTTTCGCCACAATGTATAGAAAAAAATTGTTCTTATATTTGTACACAAACAAATTAAACCCTGCAATTTTCAACATGCAATTTTGATGTTAACTTGAACAAATGTAGCGTTTTTTCATGTACAAAATAATACCCACCCCCTTTTGAACTTAAATGGTCGGTCCTTAATAAAATATGCACTGATGATCAAAATTCAACCATGCGATACTTTAACGAGGTTTAGATGAGAAGGTTTCGGCTCGTGATATATTTTTTTTTCATACCTCATACTGTGTTATCACCAAAAATTCTTGCATGTAATTGAAATTGACGGATTGATGAAACATTAAGGCCACACCGATCAGTTATGTAATATAAATGATGTAGCAGACCGATCTATGTTGCCAGAGAGAATTCTCATAAAAACATTAAAAACAAATTTAAAAAAAGATACATGACAAAAAAGGGGTTAATAAGTAGAATATTGATAAAAGAAAGCAGTAACAAGTGGACTTTAAATATTAAATACTCGGACAAGCTAGCTGATTCTGGTTTGAACAAGCCATATTGTGATCGTAGAGCTATATTTCATCTTTGAGATAGCCCATCGCTGAGTTGTAAACATTAACGTCTATTGTGCTTACAGAGAAAGATGCGAACTTCAATATATCGACATTTTCCAGAAATAAAGTGCAAGATTTTTACAATTTCTCGAGGTAAGTCTTATAAATTTTATTTTATTTTTCAAATTAAGTCGACAGAAAAAGCATACATTCTTATTTACGTTATATTAGATGTGGACAATAAAGTGGGTGGGCGATATAAATAGAAGAGAGCGTTTCAAAGTTGATTAATATAAGTTCTAAGCTCCCTAGTGACCGTCTATCGTTATTTGGACGGTCAGTAAATAGTTGAAGGGTTCGCGCTTCGTTATTTGGACGGTCAGTAAATAGTTGAAGGGTTCGCGCTAAATTGTTGAAGGGTGAGCGCTTTAGCGCGAACCCTTCAACTATTTACTGACCGTCCAAATAACGATAGACGGTCACGGGAGCTTAGAACATTTTTGTACGATGTTGTTGATCTATGACTCGAAACAGTAACTAAATTTTTTCCACGAACTATGTTTGACGGACTTTCTTGGAAGTTCTAAGGCTAAAGACGTAATGGTCACTACACAAAATTAAGCATCACCCACTGACCTTCTGTAATTTTCCGTCTGCATCGTTTCGTAACTGCAAGTTTATCTATCGTCTGCATCGTTATTTTTATGAATGGAATTCTAAGGCTAAAGACGTAATGGTCACTACACAAAATTAAGCACCTGTAATTTTCCGTCTGCATCATTTTGTTACTGCGCGTTATTTTTATGAATGGAATTTTCTCCTGGCCAGGTAAAGCGTATTAATCTTATTCTCTAGATTTCCATATATGGCTCTCCTTTCTATCGTTATTTTTAGGAATGATCATAGGTCGTCAAATAAATGCAACATCGTACAATATAATTTTCAACGTTTCTTCTTTTCCTTCTAGTGTAGGAACCGGATTCGTTATTGAATGTATGTGGTTCCGCGAAAACTTTGCGCATGCCGGTCAACAGAGCAATTTTTCTGGTGTATTTACAGCTAAAATAATCCAATATTTACAAATAAAACTATGCACAGGGAAAAACGTTTTCTAATCGTGGAATTATAAATCGTTATTTTCATTATATGTTGTTAAATTTGCATGTCCTTATTTTGTATTTGTTGCAAGCTGTTAAAATATGCTTAAACAACAATATTGTATTACCGGTATGGCTCGGGAAGCACAAAAAAAAATGGAAGAAACGTAAAAAGAAGTGTATTAAATACAGTGTAAAAAATACAAGCAAAATAAAAAAGTATAACACCAAGATTTTCGTGGGAACTTTTGTAAGATTCAACGCTCAGACTCAAAATATGAGGTACACGATGTCCACATATAAATACAATATACAAGCGAAATGAACAGGTGCTTGCACAATGAAATATATATATACAATGCTTTTACCATGTTTGTAACGCAGCCTGATGAGCGATCCTTATAATCGTTACATACAAATCGTGCCGCTCGTCTCCGTACCTGTTCCAGTGATTTGATGTTTTTCTGGTTAAATGAGCACCAGACTGTATACTGGCACATTCCACTGTAGGTCTAAAACGGAGGTGTGAGCTGCTGCCTTTACTGTTTTTGTACAGTCCTTTACGTTTCTTCGAACGAACCCAAGGGTCTTATTTCCTTTTCCTACTATGTTGTTGATATGTCTCACAGTCTGTCCCAGGATAGGTTGTTGGTGATATGTCTCACAGTCTGTCCCAGGATAGGTTGTTGGTGATATGTCTGTCCCAGGATAGGTTGTTGGTGATATTTCTCACAGTCTATCCCAGGATAGGTTGTTGGTGATATGTCTCACAGTCTGTCCCAGGATAGGTTGTTGGTGATATTTCTCACAGTCTATCCCAGGATAGGTTGTTGGTGATATGTCTCACAGTCTGTCCCAGGATAGGTTGATGGTGATGGCTACTCAGGACTATGTATTTACTGGCATCTTCTATTGCAAGTGTTTCACCATGGAGCTGATATGATGTTGGTATAAGCTGTTTCTTTTCATTTGGGCATATTTTGATGGATAAAAGCTCATTTGCCATTTATTTTCCCATTTTGCTAGTGAAGTTAGGTATTTCTGTAGTAAGTCGCTGTCTGTCTGGTTGTTGATTGTCAACCCTCAAGAGGTTGTTTTCTCTCGAGCTATGGCCCTCAGAGAAAACAACTACCCTCGGGTTGACAACTTTCGATGTTCCCCTCATATGATTAAAGGCAATAGTTGTATATTGTATGAATACGTTTCTTAGATGGACAGTTGATGAGATTTACAAACGAACAGATAATACATGTAGATTACATTTTCTCAATTCTAATGATTATTTTTAAAGAACGCGGACATGGCGGCGCTCAAATAAAACTGTTTGATGAATGATGGTGTTTAACGCCACTTTCAACAATATTTCAGTTATATCGTGAGTCAGTTTTATTGGTGGAGTAAACAGGAGGACCCGGAGAAAACAACCGACCTGGTCTCAAGTCACTGACAAACTTTATCACATAATGTTGTACACCTCGCCCTGATCGAGATTTGAACTCACAACATAAGTTGTGATAGGAACCGATTGCATAGGTAGTTGTGAATCTAAATACCATACGATCACGGCCACGACGGCCCCAAATAAAAATTATATGGCACATCTAAATGACAATATTATTTTCTAATGTATGATGCTACAAAAGAATTGTTGGAGAAATAAAATACGAATTTACAATTGTTATATTACTTCTCAATAAGATCTTGTTGGAAATGTTCTTGAAATTACGTACCTTTTACCATTTTTTCCTGTCAATTTGTTTTTTGCTCGACTGGACAAGGACTATGTGAGTTTTTGCGTTAATTTGCACCAGTTGTCCGTTGTTAATATTTATTCAGAATATATCATTTAATGGAAATGATGAAAGAGAGTGAATAGATCAATTGTATTTGTCCGGACGAGGGTTTGAAGATCAAATTAGTTGACCTGGACAAGGAATAGGGTTCCCTGCCAAATGTCAATCATTTTATTTCTGTTACAAAACATATATACCACGTGTCTTACTCAAGAATATCCATCATTCGTATTCTTTTGTTTAAATAAGTTAATTCGTAAAAACCGTGGTACTTATAATACTTATATAAGAAATTAATGTGTATACTACAAATATATAGTTAGATAACATACCTTTTAAATATATGGTTTTATTGTTTCTTTTTATTTGTACATATAATCCGATTGTTTTATAGACAAGTATGTTTTAGGTGTCTAAGTTAATAATACAATTTTTTCACACCACGGTATAGATAGCTGAAATATTGCTAAAGTTGGTGTTAAACACCAATCAATCAATTAATCAATTAATAAATCAATATTATCATCCAATAACTGTTTGTTTGACGTCGTTACTTACACAAAACTTGAAGATCTGTGTAGTGTTGAAATATTAATTGACAAGCTAGCTATAGTTATAATTGGTTTTGATCGTCATTTTCGTTTCAGATATTTTTCAGTTTTTTCGTGGCTAAAAGTCTTATTGAGGTAGGAATTACCAGAGAGTTAGAATAAGCCACATTTAACGAAATATTGATTGAAATATGTGTGATAAACAATTATTCTGACTGTTGTGCAGTGTTTCAGTCTAAGTGTCAGCTGCCTAGTGTTTCAGTCTAATTGTCAGCTGCCTAGTGTTTCAGTCTATTTGTCAGTTGCCTAGTGTTTCAGTCTAATTGTCACTGTTGCCTAGTGTTTCAGTCTAATTGTCAGCTGCCTAGTGTTTCAGTCTAATTGTCAGCTGCCTAGTGTTTCAGTCTAAGTGTCAGCTGCCTAGTGTGTCAGTCTAATTGTCAGCTGCCATCAGCGATGACATATTAAATTTGATATAATGTACATGTTTTACATGTTTAATACATCGTTACAACAATTCTACAGCTGTTATTACAATCTGGTTAACCCTGACGAATTATCTATATCTCAAATGACAATGGATCTTTTACTTTTTATGCCAAGACTTTTACCTGACTTGACTGTATATGAGTAACACGACGGGTGTCTATAAGAAGCAGGAACTGCTTACCCTTCGCGAGCACCCGAGTTAACTCAGGGTTTTTTTGGTGGAGTTCGTGTTGCTCATCTTTTTGATTTTTTGTGTTGTCCTATTATGTGTATTTACGTTCTGAGTTCCGTGTTGTGATGTCCGTTACGATTTCCGCATACAATGATGTTCGGTTCGTCTTTACCTCCAGTTGTTTGTAGGAGGTCTCATGTCTTATTTACGTTATTTGTGTATATTGGTGTCCAACACATATTGTGTTGTGTTTTTGTTTTGTTTGTCTTCGTTTTGTTTATCCTATATTGCCAGTTTCTCTGGATTGTCCATTTTTGATTGTCACTTCGGTATTCTATATTTTTGAATCAATATATGATGGTGATAATACTTAGGAATGCATATTTACAAACTATGACTAATTATGATTATAAATTACTTGTTTTTGTGTGTTTTTACTTTTTTGCCACAATTTATAATCAAAGTATATGTGGTCATTACAATGGGGTATTTTGAAAGGTAAGCAAACGGGTACCTTTATTTTGATCGAAAACCAGTTAATTAGAATTATAAAATTAGGTCTGCAGAAATGATCTTGAAACATAAATGACATTTTTTTCCTTAGATGTTTTTATGCATTATTCAGCTTAAAATGTATTTGTAGAAAATTGGGATTTATATTGTACCATACTAAAATAGTAGTGCATTACTTTGTTGAATTCAAATGCAAATGGGTGGTGCTTATACCAATGTACAACATACAGGTCTGAATATTGTACCATACTTAAAAATGTCCATCATTTAATTTCTGTTACAAAACATATATATCGCGTGTCCTTTGGATTCGTTTGTTCATTTAGTGAGATCCGTGGTATATATAATACTTAATGTCATATAACATCAATCAACGTGCCCTCATTATTTAAAATAACTTGAAAAGGTCATGGTTATGTCACTTAAAACATTTTTATAATACATACTAGTAAAACTACCTCTCTTTAAAACAACACATTTCCTTTTAAAAACGTTGATAATTGGGTGACCTCAGCCTTTTGAAAAAAGCTAGAATAGTTTGAAGATACTGTTTCATAATCCATATATCGAAGGAGGACAGACAACACAATGGCTAAAAGAACTAGATGCTCAGTGGGCTGAGCCTGTGTCGCTCACCTTTCATTCTGATTTGAGGAAATTTTATAAAACCTTCCATGGTGCTTCCTACCAAATGTCGGTTCAATTGGCCAAGCGGTTTCAGAGGAAAAGTTTTTTTTGGAAATCGACCAATCAGAAACAAGACTTGCCTGTGGCGGACAGGTTTGCAATCGGATCGGGACGAAATAAAAAATTCTTTATAGAGGACCATCAAAAGATGCTTCCTACCAAGTTTCGGTTCATTTGGCCAAGCGGTTTCAGAGGAACAGGTTTCTAAGAAATCGTCCAATCAGAAACAAGAATTGCCTGTGGCGGACATGTTTGTTAACGGATCAAAACTAAATGAGCAATATCTATAGAGGACCTTTCATACATGCTTCCTACCAATTTTCAGTTAATTTAGCCAAGCGGTTTCAGAGGGGAAGATTATTTAGAAATCGACCAATTAGAAACAAGAATTTCCTGTGGCAGTCATGTTTGTAAATGGATCGGGACGAAATGAGCAATCTCTATAGAGGACCTACCAAGGATGTTTCCTACCAAGTTTCAGTTCATTTGACCAAGCGATTTCAGAGGAACATATTTTTTAGAAATCAACCAATCAGAAACAAGAATTGCCAGTGGTGGCCATATTTGTTAACGGATCAGAATTAAATTAGCAATCTTTATAGAGGAGCAATCTTTATAGACGACCTTCCAAGGATGCTTCCTACCAAATTTCTATTCATTTAGCCAAGCGTTTTCAGAGGAGAAGATTTTTTAAAAATCAACCAATCAGAAACAAGAATTGCCTGTGACGGCCATGTTTGTTAACGGATCAAGACGAAATGAGCAATCTTTTTAGAGGACCTTCCATAGATGCTTCCTACCAAGTTTCGGTTCATTTGTCCTAGCGGTTTTAGAGGAGAAGATTAAAAAAATCGTCCAATCAGAAACAAGAATTGCCTGTGGCGGTCATGTTTGTTAATGAATCGGGACAAAAGGAGCAATCTTTATAGAGAACCTTCCATAGATGCTTCCTACCAAGTTTCAGTTCATTCGACTAAGGGGTTTCAGAGGTGAAGATTAAAATGTGAAAAGTTAACGGACGACGGACGCCAAGTGATGGCAAAAGCTGACATTGCCTTTGGCAAGGTGAGCTAGAAAGGGCAAACATCGATTTACAAAGTACTATACACAGAAAACTAAAGATCCAGTAACACGAACCCCACTAGAAACCGGGGGTGAACTCAGGTGCTCTGGAAGGGTAAGCATTTACTGTTCCACTAGTGGCACCCGTTGCGTTACTCTAGTTACAAACCCGGCGATAAGTCATGAACGAGGAAAGGACCGGGAAGTGCTTACGATAAGTCGAACATATCCATGGTCATTTGTGACACAGATATTTCGTAACGTTAAGCCAAGTCATGGTGGCGACCGTAAAACGTTCGAAGTGATGACTTCAACTTAACCAATAGGAACCCTTGGTTTAATAGCTTCCGAGTTAGCAACAACCCTCTATCAAGGAAATCCTGATGGGAACCACAAGTTCTGGAATATCGGATTAACTGAGTTATACACTCCATATCCAGGTGCTGCTGGAATGTAAATGAAGAGTTCACAATGGGGAAATTGAAATCGTCTCTTTTGTCGTAGGGGCCGTCGTGCCCCCTGATCGTATGGTAGTTGGATTTACAACTACCTATGCAATCAGTGCCTATCACCACTGATGTTGTGAGTTCGAATCTCGAGGTGTACAACATTCTGTGATAAAGTTTGTCAGTGACTTGCGACAGGTCGGTGGTTTTCTGTGAAATATTGCTGAAAGTGGCGTTAAGCATCATAAACCAACCTCTTTTGTCGTAATGTTTCGTTCTCAGTTTCGAGGTGTGGGTCAATGTATGAAGCAGACCTATCTGTATCTGGTATCCTTTATATCAAGCTCAATGGGTTATAAGATGCGATCAATAAAATCACCAAACTTAGAAATATTTAAATTACCAGTTTAATATTTGTTACGCCCTTAGTTTCCTTCATCATTCACATTCAGAACATCCCTAAGTTCTTTCATAGATTAGATATTCACTTAAATATTTAAACGTTTTGTAAGTCTGTCACTGGATGGACATTTGGAATATGACATTATTCGTGTCCCGGTATGGGATAATATTGTTAGATGTAAGTAGGTCGCCAGAATTAAAAACAAATCAACAAGCATCTCATAATCATAATTATATTGGAGAGTTTACATATATATGTATTATAATAGAATATCCTTGTACAGTTAAACTTGTCTAAACCGAACCCTGAATAAACCGGAATCCTATATGAACCGAATTATAAATGAAGTCTCAACGTAGGAAATATTTGATAATGTAATCTGTATAAACTGAACGCCTGTCTATTCCAAACACAAAAAATGGTCCAGGGAGGTTCGGTTTAGACTGGTCAATACATTTGTACTTCCAAATAAAAGCAACAATCAGTTTATATCTTTAGATGATTTTATTTATATATTCGTAGGATTTCACAAATCAACTAGATGTTTGCAGAGAATTGCAACAACAGAACCAAATGCACCTAATATACAAACAGAAATTCCTGGTCCAAAGTCCAGACAGCTTTTGAAGGAATTGTCAGCAGTGCAGGTCCGTAATTTTCCAGACACATACGTAGCACAGTCTGATTAAAAGATGACTTCTCACTCAGTTCCGGTTTACTAAAATGTCGCGCCGTAAATGTATTAAACACAGTCTGATTAAAAGATGACTTCTCACTCAGTTCTGGTTTACTAATAATAAATGTATTAAGCACAACTTGTCTTTCATTATTTCCCGGTTTATTTCTATGTTGCACCACATGGCGGCGCGACATCAAGTTAAACTGGAGTAGGATATGAGATCTCATTGTAATCAGATTGGTACTGGACATGTGCAGATTGTGCTTCTCTAAAGATGTCACGTTTTTTGTCAGAATTAGAGTTGTGGACTATAGGGGTGATGTGTTATTCCCTGTATAGAACATTACTCTTATTTGTATCATATGATATGCATGTACAAACATCCGTCCAAAGATTCTATAAAAAAAATATCTCCATCCGCCTCTGTTTTGAAGATGTAAAGAACAATGTAATAATGAGGAAACAATTAAGACGGGGGAAAGATCCACGTGTGACATGAGAAATGGCAGATGAGCGTGTAACACACGAAGTTAAGCATTATTAGTATTCAATTCGCAAAAGGAATATGAATGTAAATGGATACAAGTGAAATAAACATAGTTTTTTTTTTACTTTTAGTTTTCTCCATTGAAACAATTGGACCACTTGATACAAGATATAAGCTTCTACTGCTGTACTCGTTGTACTGTTCGGTACAATCGGCATCGAAGCAATTACAGTGGAGTCTCGTGAGTCGTGATGTCGAATTGGTGTGAACCTTGTTATTTTTAGTGCTTTAATATTTCGTATATATTGTTTTTATAGAATTCTGGAGCAGTGCAGTTTTTTGTGGATTATGACAAAAGTTATGGTAATTATTTGGTGGATGTGGACGGTAACAGCATGCTGGATCTGTACACACAGATAGCTTCTATTCCAATAGGTCTGTATACAGAGCACAAACCATTTTCTTATATAGCTAGGAAATAAACATACAACTGACATCTACTTGTAATTGGATTTCACACACACATGACATAATTTAGATGTATTTTTCCTTTGTTTTTTACCATTACTACTCGATAAGGTCCGACAATAATTTCCTAATTTAATGGCTAATTATGAATACATTGCTGCTATATAGTGAGAGAACTTCATCAAACAGGTTGGTTTGGTTCATGGTGTTTAACGCCACTTTCAGTAATATTTCATGGTTATATCATGGCGGTCAGTTTTATTAGTGGAAGAAACCAGAGTACCGGAGAAAACCACCGACCTGTCACAAGTTACTGACAAACTTTATTACATAATGTTGTATAGAGAAAACCACAGACCTGTCACAAGTTACTGACAAACTTTATTACATAATGTTGTATAGAGAAAACCACCGACCTGTCACAAGTTACTGACAAACTTTATCACATAATGTTGTATCGAGTACATCTCGCCATGAACGAGGTTCGAACTCACAAGTGTAATGGTGATAGGCACTGATTGCACTGATAGTTGTAAATCCAACTACCATACGATCACCACCACCAAAGCCCCAAAATTATTTGACTGCTAATTATGCTATACATTACTGCTACATAGTAAGAGAACTTCATCAAACAAACCACTTATGAAGAACCTAATATATTACAGAAGAGTATAATATCTTCTATTCCAGGCTATAACCATCCTAGTCTTTTAGAGGTCGTCAAGAATGAAGAGAACATGGTAAGACATATAACAAACTATAGTTAAAGGCATACGTGTATTTAAGCATGTTTTGTGTTTATTTCTGATATGTTCATAAAATGTCTATAAAAACATTTACCTGCTCCTCAAACACAATGTAGAACATGTGCATTTAAATGGCTGTACTTGTATAAACAGTATCATGTTGTTCACTGTGAACCGTGGTTGTGCATATTAGAGAATATATGTTGTTTGTATTGTTTATATTGTTTTTAATAAAAATTATAACAATATTATGTTCTACATATATCAGTTTATTTAAGCCAAATATGACTAGGATTGTGTCTTGAAATATTGAAATTGACTAGTATATTTTTTTTCTATGTGAAATGATTATATGGACCAATCTAATTAAAATTGAATGCTTACAAAGATATTTATTATTTGTTCTTTTGATCATGTCATCCACCATCTTCTAACAACAGTCTGTATCGGTCACGTCATAGGACCCAGTTCATGGACACCATAGCCGTTAACGAAAGGATAGATATATTCCGAATATGAAGGTATGGCGTGACCAGATAGCAAATGTCGTAAGATGTTGGCGGATTGCTAAAAATAAACCAAGATATAAAAAAGCAGTATGCAAAACAGAGATATATCAAACAAATCATTTTAATTAGATTGTATTTTGATATTAACTTCAATCGAAATTGTTGTAATCAATTGAACGTTCGTTGTAAATATGAAGCCCAATGTTGGCAGTGTCTCTGGATTCTCCATTCTTGGTTGCCCCTTCGGATTTCTCTGCCATTTATATATTACCAAGTTAAGTAGTTCTTGTGCATTGTCTTATTCTAATTTGCAATTTATTTGACAATTCTAAAGCATACATCCTTGTAGTCTAAGGCAGACGTCCTTGTACTTTACCTTAGTCTAAGACAGCGTCCTTGTACTTTACATGTACATTAATTTACCCTTGGCCTTCATGATATTTTAAGATACGATATGAGATTTACATCGATCAATGTGACAACGATATAAGGTCCACATGGTGGGTATTTATGTCATACAGATTAGGAATACGGTTCAAGGTTGGCTCTTTCTAATCGTTAAAAATCTGCAGATAATGAATTTATTTATCGTTTAGCTTAACGTTGACCTTAATATGGGTATGGGATAGTTTATTTGCTTAAATTGACCCCGATTACGTGCTTACGCACATATAATATTGATTCTTCAATGATATATGAAATTATGTTATTTAATTCGCCCGAGATTAAATCCGTACAAGTAACGAAATGTTGAGATTGTTATTGAAATTGACAGTCAGAACCGGTTAAGAACAATCTAATTCAAATTAGTTGTACAATAATACCCCCAGCAAAACTATTGTAAATGCGGTCTCTAATATCACATACATGCCGCTAATAGAGGCCGATGATACAGGCCGCTGTACTTTAATAGTTTGACCCATTTTTGGGACAAGGTTGATCTCGTTTACGTCACACTATTGTTCGAACAGTGGATTATTTTTAAGAATCTACCGTTTATTCTTTTGTTCTTGAATATATGAACTTTATAAGCTTTTACTGTTTTAGGCTTAAACACGTGTTTTATTTATTATTGGTCTTTCGTGTCTCGAACCACCGTTGGGCTTTTCAAAGTCTATTTTTGACTTTCAAAACTTCCATCTAACCACTCGGCTACGGTGACCACACTGCTATACTCTATAATTAGTATATAAAGGTAATAACAAAATTACCGAACTCCGAGCAATCTTACAAAGGGAAAGTCAAAACTCATAATTATATAAACAGACAAAATCAGTCAACAACCGGAAAACTGTGAAAACCGTAATGACCCTGACTTGGTACAGGCATTTCAAAAGAAATTAGTATATTTGACTCTTGATAGTAAGCTTTGTAAAACAAAATATCAACAATTTGTTTAAAAAAGCAATATACAAGACACGATACAAGTATTTCAGAACTGGCATAATTTATGTTCAGAACTGACGAGTATGTGAACTTCTAAAATGTATTCTCGGAATACAAAAACAACTAACGAACCGAGGGCAAGTAATAACAAATCAGACAGGTGAAGATTTGTGACACTTGAAAGACCTTGAAATATCTAAATATTTACGATTCTTTTCACTTGAAAGACCTTGAAATATCTAAATATAAACGAGAATCGAAAGGACGTTGACCGATAAAAATGTGTCGTTTTATTTTTGTTAATTGTTGTCTTATTTGACTTTCTAAACATTAAAAGTGTAAAAATATATGCCATACCAAGAATTTTTTTGTCAATGTGTGACGTAAAAATATTTTTGACATTTACGTCGCCGAATATGGTACTGCTTTGACATCTATTTTACCTATTTTGTTCCTGTGTTTAAATACTGTTACAGTGACAGCCGGAACCTTTGAACCGTAATGAGAGGGGGAGGTTTGGCGCCTTAAAATCTGATTCAACCCACCATTTCTTTAGAAATGCCTGTACCAAGTCAGGGTTATTGCGGTTTTCACAGTTTTCCGGTTGTTGACTGATTTTGTCTGTTTATATAATTATGAGTTTTGACTTTCCCTTTGTAAGATTGTTCGGAGTTCGGTAATTTTGTTATTACCTTTATTTACAGATTTTGGATTATTTTAAAATTTGGTTTCGAGTGAAGTCCAAATCGGTTTTCTGATTGATGATTGGTGGGAAATGTATCCACATAATCCATAATTATTTAACCTGCTCAGCTTTCTACATTAGAGGTTTAGCGCATTCTGGCAATGGAATGTGTCAATACCCTGTTATAAGGTCAAATGTACAAAAGAATCAGTTTTCGAGATGAGGAATGAATCTATTTTTTTTAGTGTTCCCTTTTCGAAAATTCAGTATAGAAACGATTCTTTTTTTGGGGTCAAATTTAAAGGAGAACACATTGATAATCGCTAGATTTTACTATATATAATCAATATATGTTAAAGTGACTCAGCTTGTCCAATTCGTGAAGATCTATTTTTTGTTTTATTCTAGCGACCCATAAAATAATGATACATTTTATATCTCATTTTGTTATGTTGGCGATAAATATTATATGTTATTGAAACCAGTCACAACATTAGAATTTTTGGGTCCTTTAGGCTTTTTGTCACAAAGTCTTAAATAATTTGTCCTACAATTGTGAGCGTACCTGATGAAGCTGATGTCAGAAACGCATCGTGCACAATAAATTAGATATCTACGTTTTTATTTAGTATGTTTTAGTGCACAATCCACTGACATCTAACAACATCCTTGTATCATGTCATGTGAAGTCAACTTTTATATTTGGGAGCTCTCTGCTCTTTGGTGTTTTTCAGTGCCAACATATTATGTAAGCTCATCAATGTTTGATCATTTGAAATATGGCATCTGACTTAACATGATACGAGTTATTATTAGATGTTAGTGGTACAGGATACAAATAACTTGAGCTATCCATCAAATTTGCTTTTGATTAGATGATGTAGATCGTTTAGTATGTAGATGTTTTTTGTCACCAGGATTGCTTATCATACTACGTTTCATCCTGCTTTGAATCCGGCTTCAAATATCCTTTGATAGCTGCGACTTGTGTCCAATTTTCTGAAGAAGTTGATTCATAATCAAATAAATTTATTGAAGAATTGTTTTTGTAGTTTCAGTGACCGCTCACTACATACACAAAACCAATCCAAATTATTCAATGTGTCTCTACTGTGGCAGCAAAAAGTAGAAAATGGGTTCCTTCATACCACTCTTTCTGAAACCCACAACAAGAGGGTTTTCTGTTTTTTAATGTTTATTAAAACTTCTTTCTAAGGTCATCGTGAGTTGTGATTAGAACCATATTGTTTTATGTCTAATTGGTTCTGATTTTGGGAACCTTATGAACGTGAAACAGAATACTAAAGTTTTTATTTTGTTGGGGAACTTAATATTTTTGAGGGGGGTGGCTAGAGGAAATCTAGTTCAGAAGCACCTTTAATAATAAAAAGGTAACTTGATTTCCCAAATAGTTTTCGTGTTTTTGTTTTGTTTTTGTTTTATTTTGTTTTGTTTGTTTTTTCTTCTTATTTTGTTTTGTTTTGTTTTGTTTGTTTTTTCTTCTTATTTTGTTTTGTTTGTTTGTGTGTGTGTATCTTTATTTTGTTTTGTTTGTTTGTGTGTGTGTATCTTTATTTTGTTTTGTTTGTGTGTGTGTATCTTTATTTTGTTTTGTTTGTTTGTGTGTGTGTATCTTTATTTTGTTTTGTTTGTTTGTGTGTGTGTATCTTTATTTTGTTTTGTTTGTTTGTGTGTGTGTATCTTTATTTTGTTTTGTTTGTTTGTGTGTGTGTATCTTTATTTTGTTTTGTTTGTGTGTGTGTATCTTTATTTTGTTTTGTTTGTTTGTGTGTGTGTATCTTTATTTTGTTTTGTTTGTTTGTGTGTGTGTATCTTTATTTTGTTTTGTTTGTGTGTGTGTATCTTTATTTTGTTTTGTTTGTTTGTGTGTGTGTATCTTTATTTTGTTTTGTTTGTTTGTGTGTGTGTATCTTTATTTTGTTTTGTTTGTTTGTGTGTGTATCTTTATTTTGTTTTGTTTGTGTGTGTGTATCTTTATTTTGTTTTGTTTGTGTGTGTGTATCTTTATTTTGTTTTGTTTGTTTGTGTGTGTGTATCTTTATTTTGTTTTGTTTGTTTGTGTGTGTGTATCTTTATTTTGTTTTGTTTGTTTGTGTGTGTGTATCTTTATTTTGTTTGGTTGTTTGTGTGTGTGTATCTTTATTTTGTTTTGTTTGTTTGTGTGTGTGTATCTTTATTTTGTTTTGTTTGTTTGTGTGTGTGTATCTTTATTTTGTTTTGTTTGTGTGTGTGTATCTTTATTTTGTTTTGTTTGTGTGTGTGTATCTTTATTTTGTTTTGTTTGTTTGTGTGTGTGTATCTTTATTTTGTTTTGTTTGTTTGTGTGTGTGTATCTTTATTTTGTTTTGTTTGTTTGTGTGTGTGTATCTTTATTTTGTTTGTTTGTTTGTGTGTGTGTATCTTTATTTTGTTTTGTTTGTTTGTGTGTGTGTATCTTTATTTTGTTTTGTTTGTTTGTGTGTGTGTATCTTTATTTTGTTTTGTTTGTTTGTGTGTGTATCTTTATTTTGTTTTGTTTGTTTGTGTGTGTGTATCTTTATTTTGTTTTGTTTGTTTGTGTGTGTGTATCTTTATTTTGTTTTGTTTGTTTGTGTGTGTGTATCTTTATTTTGTTTTGTTTGTTTGTGTGTGTGTATCTTTATTTTGTTTTGTTTGTTTGTGTGTGTGTATCTTTATTTTGTTTTGTTTGTTTGTGTGTGTGTATCTTTATTTTGTTTTGTTTGTTGTGTGTGTATCTTTATTTTGTTTTGTTTGTTTGTGTGTGTGTATCTTTATTTTGTTTTGTTTGTTTGTGTGTGTGTATCTTTATTTTGTTTTGTTTGTTTGTGTGTGTGTATCTTTATTTTGTTTTGTTTGTGTGTGTGTGTATCTTTATTTTGTTTTGTTTGTTTGTGTGTGTGTATCTTTATTTTGTTTTGTTTGTTTGTGTGTGTGTATCTTTATTTTGTTTTGTTTGTTTGTGTGTGTGTATCTTTATTTTGTTTTGTTTGTTTGTGTGTGTGTATCTTTATTTTGTTTTGTTTGTTTGTGTGTGTGTATCTTTATTTTGTTTTGTTTGTTTGTGTGTGTGTATCTTTATTTTGTTTTGTTTGTTTGTGTGTGTGTATCTTTATTTGTTTTGTTTGTTTGTGTGTGTGTATCTTTATTTTGTTTTGTTTGTTTGTGTGTGTGTATCTTTATTTTGTTTTGTTTGTTTGTGTGAGTGTGTATCTTTATTTTGTTTTGTTTGTGTGTGTGTATCTTTATTTTGTTTTGTTTGTTTGTGTGTGTGTATCTTTATTTTGTTTTGTTTGTTTGTGTGTGTGTATCTTTATTTTGTTTTGTTTGTTTGTGTGTGTGTATCTTTATTTTGTTTTGTTTGTGTGTGTGTATCTTTATTTTGTTTTGTTTGTTTGTGTGTGTGTATCTTTATTTTGTTTTGTTTGTTTGTGTGTGTGTATCTTTATTTTGTTTTGTTTGTTTGTGTGTGTGTATCTTTATTTTGTTTTGTTTGTGTGTGTGTATCTTTATTTTGTTTTGTTTGTTTGTGTGTGTGTATCTTTATTTTGTTTTGTTTGTTTGTGTGTGTGTATCTTTATTTTGTTTTGTTTGTTTGTGTGTGTGTATCTTTATTTTGTTTTGTTTGTGTGTGTGTATCTTTATTTTGTTTTGTTTGTTTGTGTGTGTGTATCTTTATTTTGTTTTGTTTGTTTGTGTGTGTGTATCTTTATTTTGTTTTGTTTGTTTGTGTGTGTGTATCTTTATTTTGTGTTTGTTTGTGTGTGTGTATCTTTATTTTGTTTTGTTTGTTTGTGTGTGTGTATCTTTATTTTGTTTTGTTTGTTTGTGTGTGTGTATCTTTATTTTGTTTTGTTTGTTTGTGTGTGTGTATCTTTATTTTGTTTTGTTTGTGTGTGTGTATCTTTATTTTGTTTTGTTTGTTTGTGTGTGTGTATCTTTATTTTGTTTTGTTTGTTTGTGTGTGTGTATCTTTATTTTGTTTTGTTTGTTTGTGTGTGTGTATCTTTATTTTGTTTTGTTTGTTTGTGTGTGTGTATCTTTATTTTGTTTTGTTTGTTTGTGTGTGTGTATCTTTATTTTGTTTTGTTTGTGTGTGTGTATCTTTATTTTGTTTTGTTTGTTTGTGTGTGTGTATCTTTATTTTGTTTTGTTTGTTTGTGTGTGTGTATCTTTATTTTGTTTTGTTTGTTTGTGTGTGTGTATCTTTATTTTGTTTTGTTTGTTTGTGTGTGTGTATCTTTATTTTGTTTTGTTTGTTTGTGTGTGTGTATCTTTATTTTGTTTTGTTTGTTTGTGTGTGTGTATCTTTATTTTGTTTTGTTTGTTTGTGTGTGTGTATCTTTATTTTGTTTTGTTTGTTTGTGTGTGTGTATCTTTATTTTGTTTTGTTTGTTTGTGTGTGTGTATCTTTATTTTGTTTTGTTTGTTTGTGTGTGTGTATCTTTATTTTGTTTTGTTTGTTTGTGTGTGTGTATCTTTATTTTGTTTTGTTTGTTTGTGTGTGTGTATCTTTATTTTGTTTTGTTTGTTTGTGTGTGTGTATCTTTATTTTGTTTTGTTTGTTTGTGTGTGTGTATCTTTATTTTGTTTTGTTTGTGTGTGTGTATCTTTATTTTGTTTTGTTTGTTTGTGTGTGTGTATCTTTATTTTGTTTTGTTTGTTTGTGTGTGTGTATCTTTATTTTGTTTTGTTTGTTTGTGTGTGTGTATCTTTATTTTGTTTCTGTTTGTGTGTGTGTATCTTTATTTTGTTTTGTTTGTTTGTGTGTGTGTATCTTTATTTTGTTTTGTTTGTTTGTGTGTGTGTATCTTTATTTTGTTTTGTTTGTTTGTGTGTGTGTATCTTTATTTTGTTTTGTTTGTTTGTGTGTGTGTATCTTTATTTTGTTTTGTTTGTTTGTGTGTGTGTATCTTTATTTTGTTTTGTTTGTTTGTGTGTGTGTATCTTTATTTTGTTTTGTTTGTTTGTGTGTGTGTATCTTTATTTTGTTTTGTTTGTGTGTGTGTATCTTTATTTTGTTTTGTTTGTTTGTGTGTGTGTATCTTTATTTTGTTTTGTTTGTTTGTGTGTGTGTATCTTTATTTTGTTTTGTTTGTTTGTGTGTGTGTATCTTTATTTTGTTTTGTTTGTGTGTGTGTATCTTTATTTTGTTTTGTTTGTTTGTGTGTGTGTATCTTTATTTTGTTTTGTTTGTTTGTGTGTGTGTATCTTTATTTTGTTTTGTTTGTGTGTGTGTATCTTTATTTTGTTTTGTTTGTTTGTGTGTGTGTATCTTTATTTTGTTTTGTTTGTTTGTGTGTGTGTATCTTTATTTTGTTTTGTTTGTTTGTGTGTGTGTATCTTTATTTTGTTTTGTTTGTTTGTGTGTGTGTATCTTTATTTTGTTTTGTTTGTTTGTGTGTGTGTATCTTTATTTTGTTTTGTTTGTGTGTGTGTATCTTTATTTTGTTTTGTTTGTTTGTGTGTGTGTATCTTTATTTTGTTTTGTTTGTTTGTGTGTGTGTATCTTTATTTTGTTTTGTTTGTTTGTGTGTGTGTATCTTTATTTTGTTTTGTTTGTGTGTGTGTATCTTTATTTTGTTTTGTTTGTTTGTGTGTGTGTATCTTTATTTTGTTTTGTTTGTGTGTGTGTATCTTTATTTTGTTTTGTTTGTTTGTGTGTGTGTATCTTTATTTTGTTTTGTTTGTTTGTGTGTGTGTATCTTTATTTTGTTTTGTTTGTTTGTGTGTGTGTATCTTTATTTTGTTTTGTTTGTTTGTGTGTGTGTATCTTTATTTTGTTTTGTTTGTTTGTGTGTGTATCTTTATTTTGTTTTGTTTGTTTGTGTGTGTGTATCTTTATTTTGTTTTGTTTGTTTGTGTGTGTGTATCTTTATTTTGTTTTGTTTGTTTGTGTGTGTGTATCTTTATTTTGTTTTGTTTGTTTGTGTGTGTGTATCTTTATTTTGTTTTGTTTGTGTGTGTGTATCTTTATTTTGTTTTGTTTGTTTGTGTGTGTGTATCTTTATTTTGTTTTGTTTGTTTGTGTGTGTGTATCTTTATTTTGTTTTGTTTGTTTGTGTGTGTGTATCTTTATTTTGTTTTGTTTGTGTGTGTGTATCTTTATTTTGTTTTGTTTGTTTGTGTGTGTGTATCTTTATTTTGTTTTGTTTGTTTGTGTGTGTATCTTTATTTTGTTTTGTTTGTTTGTGTGTGTGTATCTTTATTTTGTTTTGTTTGTTTGTGTGTGTGTATCTTTATTTTGTTTTGTTTGTTTGTGTGTGTGTATCTTTATTTTGTTTTGTTTGTTTGTGTGTGTGTATCTTTATTTTGTTTTGTTTGTTTGTGTGTGTGTATCTTTATTTTGTTTGGTTGTTTGTGTGTGTGTATCTTTATTTTGTTTTGTTTGTTTGTGTGTGTGTATCTTTATTTTGTTTTGTTTGTGTGTGTGTATCTTTATTTTGTTTTGTTTGTTTGTGTGTGTGTATCTTTATTTTGTTTTGTTTGTTTGTGTGTGTGTATCTTTATTTTGTTTTGTTTGTTTGTGTGTATCTTTATTTGGTTTTGTTTGTTTGTGTGTGTGTATCTTTATTTTGTTTTGTTTGTTTGTGTGTGTGTATCTTTATTTTGTTTTGTTTGTTTGTGTGTATCTTTATTTTGTTTTGTTTGTTTGTGTGTGTGTATCTTTATTTTGTTTTGTTTGTTTGTGTGTGTGTATCTTTATTTTGTTTTGTTTGTTTGTGTGTGTGTATCTTTATTTTGTTTTGTTTGTTTGTGTGTATCTTTATTTGGTTTTGTTTGTTTGTGTGTGTGTATCTTTATTTTGTTTTGTTTGTTTGTGTGTGTGTATCTTTATTTTGTTTTGTTTGTTTGTGTGTGTGTATCTTTATTTTGTTTTGTTTGTTTGTGTGTATCTTTATTTGGTTTTGTTTGTTTGTGTGTGTGTATCTTTATTTTGTTTTGTTTGTTTGTGTGTGTGTATCTTTATTTTGTTTTGTTTGTGTGTGTGTATCTTTATTTTGTTTTGTTTGTTTGTGTGTGTGTATCTTTATTTTGTTTTGTTTGTTTGTGTGTGTGTATCTTTATTTTGTTTTGTTTGTTTGTGTGTGTGTATCTTTATTTTGTTTTGTTTGTTTGTGTGTGTGTATCTTTATTTTGGTTGTTTTTTGTCCTTTGTTGTGGTAAGGATCCTATGAAATCTATGACAATATAACGATAATAATGAGTGGCTTAGGAGATCGAGACAGTTATTAAATCAAAAGTATCAAGAGATATATTTTTTATTTGGGGTTCCTATCATTGGACAGATATTGTATGCTGTACACAATTTATTTTACATGTTAGACTGATACTTTATCAATTCGGGGAAAGTTTTGCAATATTGTTGCTTATTTGATTGTTCATCAGACATTAATACGTTGAACCAGGAACATGATATGCAGAATTCAAATCAACGGGGCAGTTTGTAAGCTTAATAAAACTTTTATTTTTCAGGAACGTCCTCTTTTGATTGTCTTTTATTCATGGGAGGAGTAACTGCACGTAATGTAATTGGGTTTTATACAACTAATGGCATTTCGTAGTAAAATACAATACCTACAACAGGTAAATTGGGCCTAAAGCCAATGATCATTTGCCATGAAACTAAGTCTGATTATATAATGATGTTATGGCGTGATGTATTACCAAATCCGAATTCTACACCCCGAATTAAAATTATAGTGCTATTTGCTTTTATCTTCGCTAACATACTAAAATTATACAAATGAATAACATAATAAGTTATTTCCAAAATCCCCATAATCTTTCTGGGTAGTTGTAAATTAGTGCCTTCACTATTAGTTGACACTAAGAGGATGATATGTATCTACCTTCATCAGCCCAATCACGTAATCTTTCAAAATTACAAGATAAATTATATTGTATTTTCACTTGTATCCTGATTCTCTGATGATTTCTTTGAACATAAATATGTGATATTTATTTATTTCAATTGTTACCCCCAAATATATCCAGGTCCTTTTGAGAACTCCTTTTTGTTTATTTACAATGACCAACTCTAATAAATTTATCGTTGACTTGGTTTGTTCATATATTAGACTATAAGTGAATAGATTTATGTAATTTGGCAATTAAATGTGCGGATTTTATTTCACAAGCAAAATTTTGTTCCATTACTAAAAAGAATCCGATGTTTCAAGGGTTAATCCTTTATATATAATTTCGATCCCAGGAGACCTTTGGTTTTATTGCTACCAAAATATTAAATTATTTGACTTTCCAATCTTTCGATTTTGAGCGTACTTGATGAAGGATATTCCAGTGACGCGCCGTGCGCACTAAATTTGATATGTACGTTTTGATTCCAAACGCATTCCTGAATGCTGTGACTTAACCCTATGTGACCCCTTACAACTTGATTCCAATTTTATTTTAGATATTTCTAGATGTATGCGAGTTGATGCTTACCAACGTATGAACTTAATGTTCAGTCGAGCATGACCAAGGAAACAAGTGTATTTATGAACTGTATATACTCATCATTTAATCAATTAATTAATTATACACGAGAGCTTCAAACATACATTTATATACAATATATCCAACATACATTTAACAAGAAAAAATACAATTGACATATTATCCAAGAGTATGAATTAATGTTCGATTTCATTATCACAGTAGTACATGTAGTTAACGAAGCACTTATAAAACATGATACATGTATCTACAAAATATCATACTGTTAAAAAAATATTAAGAGATATTTTCAAAACCAAATCCATAATCAGCAACACCACGACTGCTAATATTTATTTACCTGGCTTTGTGAAAACATATGTTGTCTCGTGAAGTTGAGTAGTTAGAAACACACAACAATCAATTTCATAATATAGAGGGCTTGGATAATGGACATTTACTGCCACTTTCAACAATAGTTAAGCTAGATAGCTCTAGTCAGTATTATTGCTGAAGGAAACCAGACATCCACAGACCCGTCGCTAGTTACCAACAGACTTTAACACATACAATGTTGTATCGAGTACACCTCTTCACGGACACGAATAAAACACTATAATAAATAAAAAGAACACGCGTTCCACTTTTAGAATTATATGACAGTATGTTGTTTTATTTTAATTGCAGTATGCGTTTGTCAACAGGCCAGCATTGGCAGTTTTCCCGCCAAGTGATTGGGTTAGACGATTGCAGTCGTCGTTGGTTGCGGTATGTATACATCTCTTTAATAAAAAAAAATATTCTCACTATTTGATTGAGAGTTGATATATCTGATTTATAATACACCTATTTATGGAAATGTACTTACTATTATTGTCGACATAGATGTAACAAATATAAATCTATTTAAACCTAGTGCACAACTATGTGTGTCATCATTATGATAATTAGGACATAATCAATTACATTCTGTGTAATAAATCGCCACTTTCTAAAAATAGCTTTCTTTGAGAAGGACCATTCCAACAATCGGGTAAAATCGACACTCAACATATGAAAGGTGATGATATTCTGTTGTGAAAAGAAAGCTTAAGTAGTGATGACCTACAATTCCACCATTATCAATAAAACCAACAAATACGTAGACCACCTCCTCAATTAATTGAACAGACACACTATGGTCTTTTTGCTGTCTATGTGAATAGACAGCAAAAAGACCGTATGTACTGTTATAAAGTCGAACAATTTAGATCTAGTTACTATTAACAGTAGTGATGGCCAACATTTCTACCCAATATGAACAAAACTTACTACCACCCATCACCTCAAATCATTGAATAAAACAAGACCAGACATATGACATTTGGTAAGCTTTATTAAATAATGATGTACGAGTCGATTTAATCCTCATTGAGCCGTAATGAAAGCGGGAGGATTGGCACCTTAAAATCTGATTCAACCCACCATTTCTTTAGAAATGCCTGTACCAAGTCAGGGTCATTACGGTTTTCACAGTTTTCCGGTTGTTGACTGATTTTGTCTGTTTATATACTTATGAGTTTTGACTTTCCCTTTGGAAGATTGTTCGGAGTTCGGTAATTTTGTTATTACTCATATTTATAATTATTTTCATTGTTATTAGATTTCTGATTGAGATAAACTAGCTAGAGCTGAATTATGGCATACATCCTGTTAAGTCATTTCAATAAGATCCAATATTATTGAAATAATTTAACAGGATATATGCCATAATTCAGTTTATCTCGATCAGAAATCTGATAATAATGAAAATAAATTTTTTTAAATGAGAAGTAGTAAAAATAAATCAAACTCTCAAAAACAAGACAACACTTAACCAAAATAAGGGCATATCTTTCTTATAATATATGAGATTGACTACATTTCATGGTGAGGTGTACATCTAAACTAGATGGAAGAAGAGTTTGAAGATACCAAACGGGTACGCAGAATCCGTAAATCTAAGAAAGACATACAACAGAATGGCCTAAAGAAAAGGGACAAAAGGACAAACAATGATCTACAGAACACTACACAGAAAACATATCTCAATAACCCCACGAAAAACCGGTGTTGAACTCGGGTGCTCCAGAAGGATACAAATTTCCTGCTTCACTAGTGACACCTGTTGTGTTACTCTAGTTACAAATCCGGTGATAAGTCATGAATGAGGAAAGGACCGGGAAGTGTTTACGACAAGTGGAACATACCTGTGGTCGTTTGTGGCACCGATATTCTGTAATAATTAACTTTTGAAGTGATGACCTCAACTTAACCAATAGTAACCCTTGGTTCAGTAGCTTCCTTGTTATCAGCAACCCCCTATCAAGGAAATCCTAATAGGAACGGCAAGCTCTGCAATATCGGATCATTATATATTCCATATGCAGGTGCTGCTGGATTGTTACCTACATATAAATGGAAATTTCACAATTGGAAACTAATTCAAGACATCTTCTTGATTGTAGTGATTTTAATATATGTACTTTAAATAAAGATATTTACTTGTCTTTGAATATGTACTTTAATTTTAAGGTTGCTCCACCTGGCCTTACAGAAGTACAAACCATGGCATGTGGCGCATGTTCCATAGAACATGGACAAAAAGCTATGTTTATAGCTTATCAGGTAGAATTGATTACATTGTAGTAGTTTATTTTAATCATGGCAAAATACATCTTGTATTTTTCTACACAGTTGTTTCTGTATCACTACCAAATAAACATATTCATTGATTAGAGGTCATGTCAGTAAAAGCTATTAGTAGGTATCTATGTAATCATATTGGTGGTGTTATTGTTAGCGTTCTCAAATCGAGTGCGCAAGATTGTAGATCAGTCATCAGTGGGGTAAAGTCAAATACCATAAAATTGATATTTGCAGTGTCTCTGTTAGATATGCATCAGTCAAAAACAAAAATGTCAAAAATATTTTTTTATCAATGTGTGACGTAAAAATATTTTTGACATTCACTTCACTGAGTTTGGTACTGTTATGACAACTGTTTTACCTGTTTTGTTCAAGTATTGTTATAAATACTGTTATAGTGACAGCCGGAAACTTTGAGCCGTAATGAAAGGGGGAGGTTTGGCACGTTAAAATCTGATTCAACCCACCATTTCTTTAGAAATGCCTGTACCAAGTCAGGGTCATTGCGGTTTTCTCAGTTTTCCGGTTGTTGACTGATTTTGTCTGTTTATATAATTATGAGTTTTGACTTTCCCTTTGTAAGATTGTTCGGAGTTCGGTAATTTTGTTATTACCCTTATTTACTATAACCATGCCCAATGTCACTGCTGGTGGATTTTTTTTTCCCCGAGGTCATTGCAACTTGGTAGCTTTACTTAAGCAATTATGAATAACGAAATTAACGACAACATACCGGCTAGGACGTCACCCGGGTTAACAAGGTCCTCATTTGCTACTACACAGAACAGGGTAGCAAATGATATATGCGTTCCACGGAAAATCCTACAGGATACCCCCGATTTGTCTTACATTCAGCCAGAGGGTAATTATTATTTCAAAACTTCAGATTCGTATCAAATTTTGTCTGTTTATATACTTCTGAGTTTTGACTTTCCCTTTGTAAGATTACTCGGAGTTCGGTAATTTTGTTATTACCCTTATTCATGATGATGTTTCTGAGTAAAGTAACATGTCCATTTTCACACTGTTGTTTCAATTAACTAACTAGTCCGAGATTCCTCTGTCGTTTAACGGCATTGATAAAGTTGCTGAACGGCTACAGCAACTTTATCAATGCCGTTAAACGACAGAGGAATCTCGGACTATTAACTAACTAATTGATAGCCCAGAGGCATCATTATCTCATCAACACGTAACTTATTCACTCTGAGATATTGTTGCAAATTTGCATGCTAGGCTTTAACTAACAATCACCCATTCACTGTTTTGGTACACTATACTGTGATTCATAAGCCCTCTTAAAATGGAAACTGAACTTAATAGTTTCGTGACAAATGGTATATAAAGTGCAATTATGATTTATACTGTAAAATTAATCTGCAAAATTCTATTATTACTCTTGATTGAAAAATATGTACATTTAAGCTATTAGATACAAGGTTTAAAATGTTATTTTTTGTAGAGGAAGATGCGTGGTGGAAGGCCCCCATCACAGGAAGAACTGCAGACTTGCATAACGAATCAGGCCCCTGGGTCACCAGATTTGTGTGTGTTGTCATTTAAACATGCGTTTCATGGAAGAACTATGGGTATGTTATGATATTATCCTCAGTAGAACCACATTTCCTATCATACCTTTGTGATTGAAACTACTATTAAAAGAAAAATTTGGGAGACTGGAATTTTTTATTCATTTTCCCTTCATTTACTTTGTTTTGAAGTGCATAATAAAGAAATAATGAACTAGTAAACATTGACTGAGAAGATCTATTTGTCTTGTCAGATCATACTTTGGCACTTACTTAGTTTATTAGATATATTTATTATCGAAATTTAAAGTTCCTAAATAATGTAATTTTGATTAAAACTAAGGTTTTCCTCCCTCAGACATACCTTAACAGATTTTGGCTGTCCTGTTTTGGAGGTGACCGTAGCAGATTTTGGCTGTCCTGTTTTGGAGGTGTCCTTAACAGATTTTGGCTGTCCTGTTTTGGAGGTGGCCTTAACAGATTTTGGCTGTCCTGTTTTGGAGGTGGCCTTAACAGATTTTGGCTGTCCTGTTTTGGAGGTGTCCTTAACAGATTTTGGCTGTCCTGTTTTGGAGGTGGCCTTAACAGATTTTGGCTGTCCTGTTTTGGAGGTGGCCTTAACAGATTTTGGCTGTCCTGTTTTGGAGGTGGCCGTAACAGATTTTGACTGTCCTGTTTTGGAGGTGGCCGTAACAGATTTTGACTGTCCTGTTTTGGAGGTGGCCTTAACAGATTTTGGCTGTCCTGTTTTGAAGGTGGCCTTAACAGATTTTGACTGTCCTGTTTTGGAGGTGGCCTTAATAGATTTTGACTGTCCTGTTTTGGAGGTGACCTTAACAGATTTTGACTGTCCTGTTTTGGAGGTGACCTTAACAGATTTTGACTGTCCTGTTTTGGAGGTGACCTTAACAGATTTTGACTGTCCTGTTTTGGAGGTGGCCTTAACAGATTTTGGCTGTCCTGTTTTGGAGGTGGCCTTAACAGATTTTGGCTGTCCTGTTTTGGAGGTGGCCGTAACAGATTTTGGCTGTCCTGTTTTGGAGGTGGCCTTAACAGATTTTGACTGTCCTGTTTTGGAGGTGGCCTTAACAGATTTTGACTGTCCTGTTTTGGAGGTGACCTTAACAGATTTTGACTGTCCTGTTTTGGAGGTGACCTTAACAGATTTTGACTGTCCTGTTTTGGAGGTGACCTTAACAGATTTTGGCTGTCCTGTTTTGGAGGTGGCCGTAACAGATTTTGACTGTCCTGTTTTGGAGGTGGCCTTAACAGATTTTGGCTATCCTGTTTTGGAGGTGGCCTTAACAGATTTTGGCTATCCTGTTTTGGAGGTGGCCGTAACAGATTTTGACTGTCCTGTTTTGGAGGTGGCCTTAACAGATTTTGACTGTCCTGTTTTGGAGGTGGCCTTAACAGATTTTGACTGTCCTGTTTTGGAGGTGGCCTTAACAGATTTTGACTGTCCTGTTTTGGAGGTGGCCTTAACAGATTTTGACTCCTGTTTTGGAGGTGGCCTTAATAGATTTTGGCTATCCTGTTTTGGAGGTGGCCGTAACAGATTTTGACTGTCCTGTTTTGGAGGTGGCCTTAATAGATTTTGGCTATCCTGTTTTGGAGGTGGCCTTAATAGATTTTGGCTATCCTGTTTTGGAGGTGGCCTTAATAGATTTTGACTGTCCTGTTTTGGACGTTTGATTTTATTGCTCCCAAAGACTTTTAAATTATTTGTCTTTCCATTATTTTGGCTCTGAGAGAGTACCTGATGAAGGTTATTCCAGTAACGTGTCATGCATACTTTTGATAGCTACATTTTAATTAACATAAACACTACAAAGTAAATATATATGTAAGACTCAGCTCGACGTCCAGTCTCTAATCGACGTCCAATTCACAAATATATGGCCGTTTTTCACTTTCTCAAATCGACATCCAATGACGTCATTGACGTATACTTCAATCTGTGTCTCACCCGTAAGGGAATGTTTTGAAGCAATGATGGAGAAGGGACAAGACCAGATTCCAGATGAGGGATTCTTGATGACAAAAATGCCTATGTATTTGATAGTTACTGTAGATAAAATTATATTGTGTTTAGCGGACCCTAGCCCTGGCCTAACCTGAATCCTAATCCTAACCTTAACCTTAATCCTAACCCTAGCCTTAGCCTTGACCCTAACCTTAACATTAACCCTAACCTAAACCCTAAACCTAACCCTAATCCTAACCTTAACCTTAACCCTAGCCCTAACCTTAAACCTAACCCTAACCCTAACAGATTAAAAAAAACAAGTGTCGTTACAATTATTTTTGATGGCAAACTTTGATCGTGTAAACGGGCCTATAGATATTAGAGTTTGGAATGGATGCCGATTTGAGAATATCCTAAAATTGGACCGTGATTTGAGATAATGACGTCAGTGGATGCCGATTTGAGGAGTGGTGTCGATTAGAGACTGGATGTCGATCTGAGTCTATCATATATACATATGGTTAGTCTTGTAAAGTTTAGTGAATAGCAATACAATATCAAATACTTGTGTGATGTGTTACTGTCAAAGTTGTAATGGAAACTTGTAGGGACTATTGCTACTATAAGCTTATTCATCAATGATAATATATTAATTACAATGTCATTCTAGGAGCTCTTGCTGTTACACACAGTAAACCCATACACAAGTTAGATTTCCCTGTACCAAATTGGCCAATGGCATCCTTCCCAATACTTAAATATCCTCTAGAAGACTTTGTCAGAGAAAACCAGATAGAAGAGAAACGATGTTTAGAAGAGGTAGGATACAAATAATCAACCATAGCTTCTATATGTTGTATATGCTAAGTATTGATTGATATTTTATGTACATGTTTTCTGGTTGAATGGTGTGATATATTTTTGTTTAAACCAGATATATAATAAATAGGTAAAATACATGGATTTATAATGAAAATAAAATTAATTATAATGATTGAAATGATTAAAGTAACTGTGATTATAAACATAATAAAGACATGATATACCGGTAGCTGAAATATTTCTAAAGTTGGCATTAAACGCCAATCAATCAATCAATCATAAACATAATAAACAAACTCTGCAAACCTTAAACTTCCATACACAAAAAGGATAACGACAATATCTAGTCCTGCGTGGGAGAGAGTACAACAATGTGGCTGTTTATTTAAGGTAAAAATAAAGAAGTAGATATCTGGGAAAATCTTCACCAGGCACGCTCATAGTCAAAAGATTTGAAAACTAAATAATTCAAAAGTCTATAAGTTTAATCTAGATTTATTGCCAGCACATTGTAGATTTACTGCCATAAGATAGTTATGTATGTATTAATATATTTAGGTTGAGGACTTGATTGAAAAGTGGGGGAAGAAGAATCGCCCAGTTGTTGGTGTTGTTATAGAACCAATGCAGGCAGAGGGCGGAGATAATTTTGCATCTGCTGAGTTTTTCCAAGGACTACAAGATATCTGTTTGAAGGTGATTTATTTATATTGTATTAAGTTTAGTATATATAATTGACGAAACCACTCATTTCAAAAATGAAAATGATGGTAGCCAGTTTGACCAAATTTTTGAAAGTTTATAAAATTAAGACAGACAGATGTTGTATTTGCTACAATAGAAGAGTTTGAAGATACCAAAGGGGTAATTAGAATCCGTATATCGAAGAACAGACAACACAATGGCCAAAAGAAAAAGTACAAAACGATCTAAAAAACATACAGAGACATGCCAAAAGTATTCGGTCACTGTAATTTTTTACTATATATTTCATATAAAACCACAATTTTTGAAAACATTATTCCAAAGTCAATTCTTGTTCGATTTTGATGAAATTTTTACCAACAGAAGCGATAATGTACGTAGTTTTCTGTGATTATTTTAAAATATTTTTTGGGAGCACAGATTTTAAATGTTCATGACTTAAACACAAACTTAAATTATTTGTCTTCAAATATACTATCATTGTATTGTATTTTTGACGTTCAAAATTTAGTTTTGTGTTTAAATCGTGAACTCGTAAAAATTATAGATTATAAATTTATGCTAAAATTACAGTGTAAAACTACATTTAATTCTGTATTTGTTAGTAAAAAAAATCATCAAAATCGAACAAGAGTCGACTTTGGAATAATGTTTTTAGAAAATGTGGTTTTACATGAAATATATAGTAAAAAATCACAGTGACCGAATACTTTTGGCACGTCTCTGTACAATAGATTATGACATTGATTATTATTCATATTATTTACTCATTCATGACTTATCACAGGATTTGTAACAAGAGTAACATGACAGGTGCCACTAGTGGAGCAGGAACTGTTTACCCTTCCGGGGCACCTGAGTTCACCCTTGGTTTTTAGTGGGGTTGGTGTTACTCGATCTTTAATTTTCTGTGTAGCGTTTTGTAGATCGTTGTTTGTCCTTTTGTCCTTTTTCTTTTGACCATTGTGTTGTCTGTCCTTCTTCGATTTATGGACTAATTCTGCTTACCCTTTTGGTATCTTCAAACTCTTCTTTGATAGAAATACACTTTACCTACAATACACGATGGCTGTCGGGTGTGGAGCATGAGAAACTCATGATCCTTCAGGAGTATGTGTCTCACTCCTGGTTTCTACTGGAGTTTGAATTGTCGAAGATTCTGTTCTTTTGTGTTATCTTTATGTGTGTATTGGTGTTTTTGTATCCCTGTACTTGAATAGCTCTTTGCACAGGGGTAAGGGACCGACCATTTAACTTGAAGGGGAGGGGGGGTTATGGTTTTTTGTTTCGTTCAGAAATTTTTTTCGGACAACACAAGAGTTAGAATATTATTTTTTTTGTCGCGCAAAGTGCGAATTTTTTTTCCAGAATTTAACATTAGATTATATGACAAAAACTTTCAATCAGATTATTTTTTTTTTCCTCCACCAAAATCAGAATATTTTTTTCAGCAACATTGGGAATCAGAATATTTTTTTAGAAAAAAACCATAACCCCCCCCCCCCCCCCCCCTCCAAGTTAAATGGTCGTTCCCTAAGCTACGTTCATCTTGTCTTCCATCAATCATCAACCTTTTGGAAATGATGTGGTCCTATAGCAATCTGTATGTTTTAATTGATGTCTATTTTAAGATGGTTTACATTGTAAATTTTTGTTCAGACATATATTGATATATGAGAAATTATCAGGTTTTTTTCTCCATTTATATTGAGAAATGTTTGTATCACCTGACATCTGTTATCAGTCCATTCCTTGATGTTTACTTTTTCACATTTTAATATTCTCCAGTAAAACTGCCAAACCAATGTAAACAGGAACGTATAGGGATGATCTGTATGAAGGAACATGGTACAAGTGAAGTTTATCATCCATAGGGGGCATACAACGGGGAAATCAAGTTGATCCTTATTTTTTCTTTTCAAGAACCAGTTGTAGAAAAGTTAATATATTTGTTTATAGAACCATTATAATATGTAGATTTAAATATGTATAAATGAAGGTCTCAGTGTCTATGTGACTTGGGTCATGGGGTGCAACGTTCCACGTACTCTTCACGCTTTGTTTTTGTATTAACATTTGTTGAAACTCCCCAATTGTTGTCAAGAGTCTCCATTGTTAAAGGATTTTATCAAACAAGTATATTAAGTCTGACTATTTCAACAGCTAATAATTACAGGATTTAAGGTCTTTCTGTGTCAAAATATTCAAGAACTTTCTTTTCCATATGCGGTTAATATATATAAATAAAATCTGTAATACATGTATTGTTTTACGAGCTGTTGCACTTATATTGTGTTCATTTGAAGTACATGATATGTGAACACTTCTACTGTATATGTTATAAATGGCTGTCGTGGTCGTATGGTAATTGGATTTCCAACTACCTGTGCAATCTGTTCCTATTACCACTAATGTTGTGAGTTCGAACCCCGCTCAGGCGAGGTGTAGTCGATACAACGTTATGTGACTTGCAACAGGTCGGTGGTTTTCTCTGGGTAGTCCGGATTCCTCCACCAATAAAACTGACCACCACGATATACCTGAAATTTTGTTGAAAGTGGTGTTAAACACCATAAACCTATAAATGGCACTTTTTAGTGTAACCACTTCAATCCTTTTTATAGAATGAAGTGAGTTTAAGCATCGATGAAGTTCAAACTGGGTGTGGAACCACAGGAAAGTTTTGGGCTCATGAACATTTCAACCTGAGAGAAGCCCCAGATATTGTAGCATTCAGTAAAAAGATGTTAACTGGTGGATTTTACTATAAAGCAGAATACAGACCACAGGAGGTAAGACAACTAGATTTCAGTATATACTAGTACTTATATATTTTAGAAATAATCTCAACCAAAAGGGCAAAAAGTGCCAAATTCCAAAATTTGAAATTTCTTATTTTCTAACTTTAATGCATGTTTTGCAAAATTCTCCTCTGTATGAGTTACTCATGGATGCAGAAAATACAGAAAATGAGCTATTTTTATCAAAGGGGGGCTTAAAGAGGCCCAAATTCTGAAATTTCACATATTTGGAAGATATATGCAATTTCTATATTTATCTATTTTTGATGCATTTTTTTCTTTGAATTGATTGTGAGAAGGGCCTCAGTTAGTATTTCAGTAGATTTCCTCTATCAGTTGTGGTTTTCAAGTTAAACTTGATTGCAGTAAATCTTGGTGCATGAGGAAGCTCTAGCCTATTTGCTGTGGTTGTTTCGTACTGTGGCTAGTGAGCCATATATTTCTTATAGAGCTCTTCCCAGTCTAGTAGCTCTATCCTGAAACTGTTTGGTCTAATTTAATTCCTGCGATTACAGAAATTGTTAACAATATAACAATCGACAATCATACGCCCTCTTTAAGTAAACATGTTAAGTTTGTTTATATCCGATTAGCTGCTCTGGAAATTTATTAAGAGGGAAGTGTTAAAATGAATTACAGTTTTAAGCCAATCCCATTATTATGCATGTACAATCAGAATCTAGATTTCAATCAGTTTAAGATATAGTTATCTTCTCTGTCTCTCTGTATTTAGAGTTAAAGATTAGCCCAACCACAGCAGTGACTTATATTGTACATCTTGTGATTGGTTAACATTTATCGACCATTACTCTTCCATGTTTTGATTTCAAATTAACTGAAAATTTTGCAGTATTTGGGAAATGTTTTGAGCGAATATCTATTTTAACCATATAAAACTACTAATGTCATTAAATACATTTTTACAGGCTCTGCGTATTTTTAACACATGGATTGGAGACCCGTCAAAGGTCATATTGTTGGAAGCTGTAGTAAAGGTTATAAAACAACAAAACTTACTGTCTCAAGTGAATGAGGTTGGAAAACATTTGTGGTCAGGACTCCATGATTTAGAGGTAAATATTGCATTTCTACAGCAACAAAATTCTTATTAGGAATTCATCAAAATCAGGGGTTGATTTGTTTGGCTAAATTTTTTATTACTTTTATTATGTAAATAATGATATTTCTTGTTTTTGTTATAGAAAAAATATCCAGATGTGTTGAGTAGAATAAGAGGGCTAGGTACATATGGATCTGTTGATTTGCCCTCTCCAGAATCTAGAGACAAAGTTATCAGTCAACTCAGGGCAAATGGTAAGACATATTCATTCAACAAATATAAAAAAAAACCAGCTTAGAGTGAATAAACAACTGCATATGGCATCATATCTGAATCCACTGAGTCATATAAAAGGAAATTGGCTGAATGCTGTAGCATTTGTAGCATTGAGGAAAATCCAAGATGGCCTCCTTCGCAGGGCATAGTTTAATATGGGACCCTATAGGAAAATATATTAAAAAATCCCAGATGGTTCCCATGATTAAATGATATGTCCCAGACATGTTGGCTAAATATATTAAGTTGTGAAATACAATGATACTCGTCATTTCAAACACTATTGACTGTTTGGACAATACTATACTCTCCAGAACTACTCTGATTGGTCGTTTGTTATTTGACCTATCACATGACCCGGATGTTAGTAGATAAGACAATTAACAAAGAAACAATAAACAACTAATTAAGACCCATACATAGTAGATGTGTATTGTATCAAGAACATCTAATTTATTCTGATCAAACCAGTCTTTGCTCTTACTCCTGTACTTAGCGAAGTAGCAAAAATTACAAATATTATAGTATTTGGTTTGACACGACCGGGGGTCGAACCCCTGATCAATCTACCACACTGTAAACAAACACAATAATAAGCCTGTTTATATTTTATGTTTTAGGTGTACATACAGGTGGGTGTGGAGACAAATCAATCAGATTTAGACCAACTCTAACCTTACACAAACATCATGTCGACATCTTCTTGGATAGATTCAATACTGTGTTGGGCGATTTTCACAAAAAATGAAATTGTTCTCGCTATTGAAGCTTATGTGCCAATTCGTGAAATGGCTTATTTGTTGAGAAGCGTTTGTAAAAAGCAGCAGTGTTTATTGCCAGTAATTATATATTTCATTGCTTAATCTTGACAATCGTAATTTTTAATGGTTGATAATGTAAGCTAAGAAATTGTATGATTTAAAGGTGATTAATTCCTGGATTTTTTGCTCAGCATTAATATATATTAAAATCCACCTGTGATGTAAATCTATTGTCTAAACTCTCCATTACTTTTAAGGAATGGAGAGTTATGAACAATGTGGACAGGGCGGAGTTATTGTTCTCTTTGTACTTTAGATACTATACACAGACTTTTTTTTGTTACAAGATTAATAATTAATAAAATTAATAAATTACAATGGGTGGATTTTAAGTTGGAGAATGTCCTCGTATCTCTCCATTCCTTAAAAACAATGGGCCTCAGCTCCATTATTTTTAAGGAATGGAGAGTTACTTGGACATTCTCCTATACAAAACATTCTGATTTAGTAGTTTAGAAAATCAGACAAATTGTACATACCGTGTGCAACCTTATGTCTCATCATGTTTTAATAGAGATTAGTACAACAGTGTCCAGAGGTGGTACCTACCATGAACATCTTCAAAGACAAGATCCTTTGTCACCTTTTAATACATGCAAATAATACCTCTTATCAGTATTTATATATAAATTTTATGTGTCAATTTTTGCTTTTGAGGTCTTATGTCTTGTGGTAACTAAATGTGTAAATAAAATAACTTGTTACCCAAAATTTATGTTATCTGTATGTAGTTTATAGAGTTATTAGTGTTTAACGCCACTTTCAACAATATTTCAATTATTGTTTGGGCCAATAAAACTAGGTTAACCCTGCCACTTTTTATTGAAGTGACTGTACCAAGCCATGAGTGTGAGTAGTCATATATACAGTAGGGGTAGCTATTTTGTCTCTGTTTCAACAATTTTTCGATTAGATTTTAGAACTGTTCTGACAGTATGCATATATATATTTGGTGTATTTAAAAAAAAAAAAAAATATCATATTTTCATGGATGGGTTTTATTGATGAAGGAAATCATACCATGCAGCAGAGGTATGACTGAAAATGTTTAATGTCACTTTTAACAATATTTTGGTTATGTCATGGAGTAAATGGAAATGCACCAGAGAGAATTACCAACCTGTCACAAGTCATTAACAAACCATATCACTATTGTATCGAGAAATAAACTCATCGATTAGGTGGTGATAGACATTCACTGAATAGGTAGAAGGTGGTGATAGACATTCACTAAATAGGTAGAAGGTTTAACGATTCAATAATGGTTTTTTACGGTCAAGTGGCAAATATTTCATGCACATTCAGGGCGAGAAAAGTTTAACAAAATATAAATATTTCATAGAAATGGGGATATCAGGACAAAGACTTTTGACACTGCCACTGGAAAAGTATAAAGTGTTGGGTAGGGACAAATAATCTAGCTCTTTGTAATGGCCACCAAAATCTACAAATGTGGTTTGGAATGTGGAATGACCATGACACTCTCCAAAAAAGACACCAACTATCGTCCACGGTCAGAGTTTACGAGAGTATCCCACTATTCGCCCCCTTGAGACATATTGAATAGCTCTATGGCTTGAGTCCTGTGATCGTTTACCTGTAATTAGAATATGAAGATAAAAACAATCTTTGCTACTATGGTACTAATTTGGAAGTGTAACAAAATCATATACATGTACCCTTTTTTTTTTTTTTTATCTCTACAACATTTTTACACATTGTGGAAATCTGGCTTTTAGTTTTATCAATTGGAATGTTTCCATTTACACTCTGATAAATAAATAAATAAATAAAATTTCAGTTTATTGAATAAAATTGAATGCCCTCAATGGGCATGTGAAAATTTATTATGATTAGGGTAACATACGCAGTAATTCAGCTATATACATGACGAGAACATTTTTTGCAAATACTAAAAACATGTTGGTTAAAATGCTGCACTGGGATGAATATGTGTCTTGAATTTCTGGTCGATAAATAAAATACACAATTTGTACAGGGTTATGTGTGAAATATTCATAACAAATAACAATTTCATTAGCCATATTAGTATTCAGAAGCCATAAATCAAAGAAGGACATACTTATACTGGTAATAAAAGTTGTGTATATTAAACACAAGACCAAAGTTTTGGACCTACGTCGCTGTACAACACATTTGTTTAATTGTCACATTTTAATTGCGAAAAAGGGCCCGCTGGCTCAATGAGTTAGGTAGTTGGATTACCTAACAACTCGTACAAGCCAATCACCAATACGGCGCGCCATTACATCAGTGACCTAAATTTCAATTAATATTCTAAAGCAATTTGTATATATTATAGAATTTGATTGGCTAATATGTAAAATTCACAATCTATATGTTGTAGGTGAAGTTTCTACTTTAAACGAGCCACCATATTGAATTCTAAAAATCCAACATGTTGATAAAAACAGAAAATAAGAACATTGTTTTCCTCAAGAACTAGTATTAATGAGATTTTGTTCACATTTGAAGTAAAGGTAGTAAAAAGGCATCAAACATTTATGGTTTTGCTCTGGAAGAGAATATATACCACCATGTTTTAAATATAATGTTTTTGAGGTAGATACATCAAATACCACTGTAGAATATAAGTTCATGTACATGTTAGACCAATTTAATAGAACAATCAAAACAATTTTGTTCTTTATTGCATTAGAATGGACACAACTATATTGTATTTTAAGATTTGCCAACGTCAAATTTGTTTTACTGTTGCAAATATCCATATAAAATTCAATGTGTGACAGACAGTCAAACCTGCAAATGACATGATCAAAGTTTAAAATACAATAGTTATCTATTAATTATAGATGTGGTTTATTTTTTGCCCCTTTTAAAATCGGTATAGTCATAGAGCCCCTTTATAATCATAACTGCTACTTTTAATGACCTTTGAATTTATTTAAGGAATATTTGAAATTTTTGAACCGGTTATACAATATAACCTGGTTTGGGACAGTTTACGCTTAATAAACCGTGAAGCGGTTTATGAAAAGTGTAAACTGTTCCAAACCATGTTATACAAGTATAACCTGTTCAAACATTTCAAATATTCCATATAATTTAATTTTTACAACAAAATTTAATGATTCCTCGATTTTAATTACGATTATTTCATGTGACTATTTGAATTTGTCGTTGGCGAATAAATAAGTTGGTGACGTCACAATACCAACCCATGTTATCAAGTATAACCAAAATTTTCTCCAGGCAGATCAGCCAATCAGATTGCAGTATTCAAATCAAATTACATTATTATTTTTCACCCATCTACGTTTTAAATTTGACCTTGACCTGTACTTCGAAATAGAATAACTTTGTCAAAACATTATGACATTCAATCAATTGTCATTAGATGAGGGGCACTTCATGGGTTCCATCAAATCAGTTATTTACTTCTACCTACGACTATGGCAATGTTCATTTGATATAACCCTATGTAATTAAGCTTGTCCGTACCTTGCAGCAGATTTGTGGTTATTTCTAGGTGGTCCATTTTCCTACACCAATAAAACTAACAGTCACGATATAACTGAAATATCATTGAAAGTGGCATTAAACAGCCATAATAAAATACACCTACATATGACTATGGACAATAACAATGATAAAATCAATAACCAATCGTATATTTTCCTGTAAACCTATAAAGAAGAATACCCGATACCTAATCAGAAACAAGATAATAAAGTTACAGATCCAAAACCAGTACATGTCCAATGCCTTAGCCATGTTTGATTATAAACAAGTATAAAGTTAAAGCTGAGGGGTTTATGGTGTTGAATGCCATTTTCAATATTTCAGTTATATCGTGGCGGTCAGTTTTATTGGTGGAAGAAATCAGAGAACTTGGAGAAATCACTGACCTGCTGCAAGTAAGTCACTGACAAACTTTATCACATAATGTTGTATCGACATTGTGAATGGACAAACAGAGGAAGGACAGAGTGAAACCAGTAACACCCTCCTTCTGCCTTCTATGGAAAGGATGTATAGGTCGGCAAGTTAAAAAGTTTTTTAAATTGTTTTATTCAATAACTTTGCACATGGTTGTTTCAAAAAGGGAAAATCATTTTTGTTTCAAATCTAAATGATATATATGTATATCTTCACTCAGCTTATGATTCAACTGTCACTGCAGAAGGGGAGTTAACTCTTGCTTCTCCCATTGTTCCATTTTGAAGTACATTTTCGTTAGAATCGTCAGTAGTAACATCACGTTTTGTTTTTTTGCTTGCCTTCTGAGGTTCATTAGCTGGGTTTGACGTATGATTAGCTTCCATTGCTTTCTTCTGTGCTCTTTGCTGCCTTGTATTTTGTGCCACGGCACTAACATGTGGATGTAATTTAAAGATGGTTCCTATAGCTTTTGTTCTTCCTTCACGGAACACCATTTTCATGTCCGTTTTTAAATATTCAGGATTTTTTATAAACCTGAATCGTACTATGGCTTTATCTCCTGTTCTTAAATGCTCCTTTGTCATGTGAACTATCGTAGCTGTCTGTCGAACACTTCCAACATGTACTGAAAATGTAAATCAACTTATTATCAATACACGGCTCAAGAAACAAAGTATTGTTAACTTGCTTAAAAAAATATAGAATAATTCCATCTAATCTTTGGCACCACGTGGGATCATAAAGTGTCAGAAAATTCATGTATATTGTTTAGTGTAAATCAGTACAAATGTACATCAGTTTCTCAAAAGATATTTTTTACATTATTTATAGATGCATCTTGATCAGAATAAAAGCACAAATTAGATCTCTCCTGTCCAATTTAGGATAGACCAATTCAATGCTTTTCCAACATCATATGTCTTAGTATTTTTTGTATTCAGTGAGTTCAGTTAAGATAAGAGGTGATTGTTTGTTTTGTTGATATTGGTGGAATTGAACATCACTGTTTACACTTTCTTTTCATAATAACAGATTTTAACATTATATTTTTCTAGTCGAGCATGCTTACCATTATATTACATTACATTACAGAGTATTTAATGCCACTTTCAACAATATTTCAGTTATATCGTGGCGGTCAATTTTACTGGTGAAGAAAACCATCTACCTGCTCAAAGAATCTGACAAATTTATTAACATAATGTTGTATCGAGTTCAGCTGGCCATGAGTGTTATAACACTACAGAAGCAGTCTCATTAGTTATATCAGTTATGTCATTCATGGCAGTCATTTTCATAGGTAGAGAAAACCCAAATAAATAGAGAAAATCACAAATAAAATATTACAGTGGAACTTGTGCAATCCGACACCCTGTGACAGCCAACAAAAATTTATGGTCCCAAAGTATTTCTGTTAACTAAAATAAAACCTGAGTATTCCGATATCCTGTACAATCCGACACATTTCCCTGTTCCCTTGGTGTGTCGGATTAGACAGGTTCTGACATCCTGTACAATCTGACACATTTCCCTGGCCCCTTGGTGTGTCGGATTAGACAGGTTCTGACATCCTGTACAATATGACACATTTCCCTGGCCCCTTGGTGTGTTGGATTAGACAGGTTCTGACATCCTGTACAATCTGACACATTTCCCTGACCCCTTGGTGTGTTGGATTAGACAGGTTCTGACATCCTGTACAATCTGACACATTTCCCTGACCCCTTGGTGTGTCGGATTAGACAGGTTCTGACATCCTGTACAATCTGACACATTTCCCTGATCCCTTGGTGTGTCAGATTAGACAGGTTCTGACATCCTGTACAATCTGACACATTTCCCTGATCCCTTGGTGTGTCAGATTAGACAGGTTCTGACATCCTGTACAATCTGACACATTTCCCTGACCCCTTGGTGTGTTGGATTAGACAGGTTCTGACATCCTGTACAATCTGACACATTTCCCTGGTCCCTTGGTGTGTCAGATTAGACAGGTTCTGACATCCTGTACAATCTGACACATTTCTCTGGTCCCTTGGTGTGTCAGATTAGACAGGTTCTGACATCCTGTACAATCTGACACATTTCCCTGGTCCCTTGGTGTGTCAGATTAGACAGGTTCTGACATCCTGTACAATCTGACACATTTCCCTGATCCCTTGGTGTGTCAGATTAGACAGGTTCTGACATCCTGTACAATCTGACACATTTCCCTGACCCCTTGGTGTGTTGGATTAGACAGGTTCTGACATCCTGTACAATCTGACACATTTCCCTGGTCCCTTGGTGTGTCAGATTAGACAGGTTCTGACATCCTGTACAACCTGACACATTTCCCTGGTCCCTTGGTGTGTCGGATTAGACAGGTTCTGACATCCTGTACAATATGACACATTTCCCTGGCCCCTTGGTGTGTTGGATTAGACAGGTTCTGACATCCTGTACAATCTGACACATTTCCCTGATCCCTTGGTGTGTCAGATTAGACAGGTTCTGACATCCTGTACAATCTGACACATTTCCCTGGCCCCTTGGTGTGTCGGATTAGACAGGTTCTGACATCCTGTACAATCTGACACATTTCCCTGGCCCCTTGGTGTGTTGGATTAGACAGGTTCTGACATCCTGTACAATCTGACACATTTCCCTGGCCCCTTGGTGTGTTGGATTAGACAGGTTCTGACATCCTGTACAATCTGACACATTTCCCTGGCCCCTTGGTGTGTTGGATTAGACAGGTTCTGACATCCTGTACAATCTGACACATTTCCCTGGCCCCTTGGTGTGTTGGATTAGACAGGTTCTGACATCCTGTACAATCTGACACATTTCCCTGGCCCCTTGGTGTGTTGGATTAGACAGGTTCTACTGTATAAGAGAAAACATACAATGTAATAAAAAAAACAATTCAAAGATAAAAGATCTTATATAACACTTGCCCATTGCTTGGTATCGGACACTAATTGTTGTCGGGTGATGTAATACTAATACTTCTGATTCAAATTCCCAGCATGCCTTTGGTTCAATCTTTGGTGACACCATTACCATCCCTTTTCGTATCGTTGATCTCTTGATCTGGAAAATAAACATTAAGAATAAAGAATCATTCTCACATTTGTAAAATCTTGTAATAAATATTGAAGATATGTATATAACATTACCTTGTTGTAATGATTGATTGATTGGTGGTTGACAATATTTCGGCTATATTGTGGTGTGAACAAATTTTATTATTGACTTAGGATGTTGTAATGCACCAGGTGGACATTTCAATATCTAACTTTAGTGATGTCAGAGAAGAAGATCGAAATATGAACAAAACATACTGCTTTCCTATATATTGCACCAGATAATAAAATTTACAGTTTATAGAAATATAAACATCAAATTGATAATAATATAATTGATGTAAATAATCCCATATTAACTTTTAAATGCCCCAAATGATGAATACAGTTCAAAGAAATACTCTGTAAATTGATATGATTTTTTTTCTTTAATATTAATAATCTATAGCCATAAATGATGGCATTTCAAAACTCAGGTAACCAAACACAAACCTGGATTTGCATGGCATGACCATTACCTCATAAACAATCTTTAACTGGTTGTTAAGTCTGAATTGTGATGAAGTTTGTCTGACAGCGACTTGCAACAGGTCGATGGTTTTCTCCGGTTTCCTCCACCAATAAAACTGACCGCCACAATATAACTGAAATATTGTTGAAAGTGGCATTAAACACCATAAACTAACCAAACTAACTGTATTGTTACCTTTTTAAGAGCAAATGATGCTGTTTGTCCACCTTTGACCTCTTTAACTGGCATTCTTTTTCTGTGTATACTTTTGACTGCTATTGGCTGGAAATTTCCCAGGGCATCAGGTCCTAACATCAGAGTATCATTGATCTTAATAGAACCTTGTAGTAATGTCCCAGAGACTACAGTTCCTACTCCCTGTCAAATACAAAAACTCCTTTATAATATTTTCTCATGTTCTTATGGTTCAAGTCAACTGAATACATCTTTTTAAGTGGCAGGGTGTATTTGATATAACTTCACATGATAAAGGTTTGTTGTTGACTGGCAGAAGATCAGATGATTTTCCCAATATTAAAACAATTTCTGACAAATGAAAGTTGCTTTCATGTCTTTCTTGGGACATAGCAGTTTTCAAACAAGTGCTAGTTTGTATGTCTGATGGAAAATACAATACTACTATTGAGATAGCACCTTTAACAGTCAAATTCCCTGTAATTCAAGTTCTGTAAGAGTTATGTCCTTTTTATCTAAAGTAGAGTTTTTTTCCATTCCACAATAATTCTTTCTTTCCATGAAACATGTATACATAATGTCCTCCTTAAAATAATGTATCAGAAAGAAAATTCTAACAAAAATGAGAAAGGGAGATAATCATTTTTATATTTCAAAAATAGAGAATTTTCCCCTGTAAAGGAAATCTACTTACCGGCACAGAGAATGTGTCATCAATCTGAAATTCTGCAGGTGCAGCAGGAAAACTTTTTAATCTTGTTGATAAAAGATTCATAAACATTTGTAATAAATTCAAATTTTCTCCTGTTACATTTGACACTTGGAAAATTGGACACATCCTACAAAAAGAAATTTTAATGTTAAAATGTTATAAAAAAGAGAAGATCCATGAAGCCTGTAATCACTCCCTTGATTATATTAATATTTCAAAGTTCAGCCACTGAAAAAAATTATGACTTCTGAAAAAACAGACATTTTTGTCATATGGTCCTGTTTAACTACTTTCAGCAGTAGGGGGCATTTTGGTATTCTAATCAACACAATATAGAAAGCTAAAAAATGTTAAAAGATGATCGTGTACAGTGTGAATGCTATCACTAGTGTTTTCTGACAAAAAATCTTCTTAATATTGTTTACCATCGGGAACTGTTAAAATATATCCTGCAGTAGCACAGGAAGCAACACTGAACTTTCTAATGGACAAACCAACTTTCCAAGAAAAAGGCATTTTAACATTTACCAATAGGGCCCTATGTAAAACTATGTCAAGTGGTATTATGATATATACATGGTATATTTTTAATGATTATCACCAATAATTAGTGTATATGTATTCATCAGAAACCTATTTTTACTATACACTAGGCTTTACAGTCATAATACTTTTGAGTACAAGTTTCAATTTGTACTCATACTCCAAAATCGTCCATTCAATCAGAACACTATATATGGGATACAGTTTCCTGATTGGCTACTTTTTGAACATGAGTACACAAAAGTAAAGAAATGTTTACGACTTTGAAAGACCACATTTACATTATAATTTAACCTAGTTATCTTCAACTCCGATAAGTTGTTTACTATGATAACTTGAAGTAACAAGATGAACTGTGAGCTAATGCTCACTTATGATACCCCCGCTCTTCGGCAAACAGGAAGTAGGAATAAGATGGGTCCAAAAACGCTTCCCACGATATGGGGTACCTATATGAAGCTTGTGACCAAATATCAGATCTCTGCCATCAATAGTTGCTGAGAAAAATGTGCATACATGTTCAATGTGTATAAAAACCAACAAAGTCGGCAAACAGGAAGTAGAAATCTGACGGGTCCAAAAACGCTTCCCACAATATGGCATACCTATATGAAGCTTGTGACCAAATATCAGATTCCTGTCATCAATAGTTGCTTAGAAAAATGCGACGAAAAATGAGCATATACGTTCAATGTGAATAAAAATCAACTAAGTCGGCAAACAGGAAGTAGGAATCTGACGGGTCCAAAAACGCTACCCACAATATGGTATACCTATATGACGCTTGTGACCAAATATCAGATTTCTGCCATCAACAGTTACTGAGAAAAGTGCGACGAAAAATATCGGACAGAAGGACGGACGGACAGACGGACAGAGGTAAAACAGTATACCCCCCTCCCCCTTCGGGGAGCGGGGGTATAAAAATGTTATCTCTTTGTAGCTACCCTCAGCTAAATATATTCTTGGTACATGTATCTAGAATACCAAGATATTTTAAATTAAAATCAGCGGTCCTGTTGACTATAAGTCTCACCTTTCAGAAGTAAAATTCATTGCTGAGCATACAACATCATCTTGGTTCTGTACCAGGACTGGTATTTTTCGACAACCTGGTGATTTAAGAATTCTTTGTAACAATTTCAATGTTTCCTGTAGTACATTTGGTGGACACATGTCTATCTTGGTGACGACTACAAACACAGGAACGTTCAACGCTAATGCTAATCCTAAATGTTCTTTTGTCATTCCAATAATACCAGCATTAGACCCTACCTGAAATATATCAATTTATATATTTTTTTATTTGATTAAAAAAAGTCAATTTGCCTCTGCATAATTCAAATTCAGTAAGAGTTATGTCCCTTTTCTGTAGATATTGAATGTTTTGTACAAAAGCTTTTGTTAGGCAGTTTAATGTGTTCCATCTTATTTCACCATTAGACTACCTGATACTTAGAATGCCCATACATTTTTTTAGTTATCTTAAAAAGCAGAACACTATTTAAGACAACTAAAAAACTTCCTTTGCACAAAAATTTTTTTTTTTAAAAAAAATTGCATATTCATATAATTTCTCCACTGAAATTATATCAAAATGTCTACCAAAATGAGAAAAATATTACAAAAAATAAACTAGAGGCTCAGGTGAGCCTGTATCGCTCACCTGACATAAATAAGTCCTCTTAAGAATGTCTGCATGCTGAATACATCTAAGTTACTATTCAAATCCCATACTGCCATAGGGTTCTATGTTAAAACTATGTCTGCTCATGGCAGCCATCTTGGATGGAGATTGTGGTCACCGGACACAATTTTGAAAGTATACTACCCAAGGACCATCCATGCCATGTTTGCTTTAAATTGGCTGACTGGTTTCAGAAGAGAAGACTTTTAAACAATTTTCCCATAGGGTCCTATGTTAAACTATGTCTGCTGACGGTGGCCATTTTGAACCGAGATCGGGATCACTGAACACAATTTTGGAAGTTGACCACCTAAGGACCATCGATGACATGTTTGCTATATTGGCTTACTAGTTTCAGAGGAGAAGATTTTAAAACATTTTTTCACATAGGGTCCTATGTTAAAACTACAGTATGTCTGCTGAAGGTGGCCATCTTGGATGGAGGTCAGGGTCACTGGACACAATTTTGAAAATTGACCACTTAAGGACCATCCATGCCATGTTTGCTTTAAATTGGCTTACTGGTTTCAGAGAAGAAGATTTTTAAATATATTTCCCATAGGGTCCTATGTTAAAACTATGTTCGCTGATGGTTGCCATCTTGGATGGAGGTCGGGGTCACAGGACATAATTTTGAAAGTTGACCACCTAAGGACCATTCATCCCATGTTTGCTTTAAACTGACTTACTGGTTTCAGAGGAGAAGACTTTTAAACATTTTTTCCATAGGGTCCTATGTTAAACTAAGTCGAGTCATGGCGGCCATCTTGAATTTCCGATTGGCAAACGATTCACAAGTTTAGTACAGGACCACCCAATGATCATTCCTGCAAAGTCACAATTCAATTGGCTTAGTGGTTTCTAACAAGAAGATTTTTTAAATTTCGACCAATCAGAACACATTATGGGCCCTGGCAGCCATGTTGGATTTCCGATCAGTGCCAAAAACAAAAATCTTGTATATGACCATCCAATGAACATTTCTGCCAAGTTTGATTCAAATCTGTTTTGTGGTTTCAGAAAAAAAGATGAAAATGTGAAATTCCCATAGGGTCCAATGTTAAACTAAGTCGAGTCATGGCGGCCATCTTGAATTTCCGATCGGCAAACGATTCACAAGTTTAATACAGGACCACCCAATGATCATTCCTGCAAAGTCACAATTCAATTGGCTTAGTGGTTTCTAACAAGAAGATTTTTAAAATTTCAACCAATCAGAACACATTATGGGCCCTGGCAGCCATGTTGGATTTCCGATCAGCGCCAAAACAAAAATCTTGTATATGACCATCCAATGAACATTTCTGCCAAGTTTGGTTCAAATCTGTTTTGTGGTTTCAGAAAAAAAGATGAAAATGTGAAATTCCCATAGGGTCCAATGTTAAACTAAGTCGAGTCATGGTGGCCATCTTGAATTTCCGATCGGCAAACGATTCATATTTTTAGTACAGGACCACCCAATGATCATTCCTGCAAAGTCACAATTCAATTGACTTAGTGGTTTCTGACAAGAAGATTTTTAAAATTTCAGCCAATGAGAACACATTATGGACCCTGGCAGCCATGTTGGATTTCAAATCAGCACCAAAAACACAAATCTGGTAGAGGACCATCCAGTGAACATTTCTGGCAAGTTTGGCTGATTTCTGTTCAGCGGTTTCAGAGAAGAAGATTTAAATGTGAAAAGCTAACGGACGGACGGACGCTTACCCATGACAAAAGCTCACATGGCCTATGGCCAGGTGAGCTAATAAAGGGTGATAATATTTTTACATTCCAGAAATAGGGAATTGTCTCTGAAAATAATAATTTTTCATAGACACGATTCATTATCTATTTTTAAAGTTAGTATTGTAGGATATTGCAGTTTGATAATATAATCAGAAAGGTTGATAATAAACATATACATTATAATGAGGACCATAAGTAAATTATCTTCCTTTATCAAGTAACAAACAGTCACAATATAACTGACAAGTAAAACAAAACAACAGAATATGTACTTTTGAGCATTTTTTAGGTGAAGGTTTTCCCATTCTATTTTTAGTATTTAGTGTTTTAATTGCACTGCCCTGAGACAAGACAATTAACACATACATGGCACCAAGGGAAGACACTTGAAATCACTTCCATGGGTAGGAGTCTAAAATTCTTAATTAATTGAAAATGCAGCAGAAAAAAAGACATGAAATTGTTACTATAGATGGTGATCCTATTTTCAAACAAAAAAGCCTTCCCTGGGTACCATGCATAATTAAACAGATTTTATTATTTTCAAACTTGTTTTCTTTTATATTATACAATATATCAATCAATCATTTGATGCTAAACAACAATCAATCATAATCTTACCATCAACATAGCAAAGTCTGGTGCATGTCCAGTCATTCCAAATACTGTTGTCTTTAAGTACTTCTCGTGTCCTGCTAAATCTATAAATGTTATCACCTGAAATGAAATTATAAATACACTTATTTAACAAATTTTTATTTTTAACAAGAAAATGTATTATAAATTTCAGACAAACGCAATGTATCTCCTGTAGACAGGTAGTCAGAATATGATGGTGTATATGATAGACTCAGTTCAGTGTCCGTATCGTTGAAATTGGACATGGATTTGATTATTGGACGTAGATTAGAGGCTGGAAGTTGATCCGAGTCTTACATATATACTTGTTAAACAGATCAATAAAACTGTCCAAGTTAAAAATGAGAGGCTGTTATTTTAGAACATTTTTAATTTTAACCAATAAGGACCTCAACCAATTAGATCCTGGAACAATCGTCAGTACAAAATTGAATATTCCCATTACAATGAGGTTTGATGTCAAATATAATTCCTGGTTCTGAAATTAAGAAGATGATTTTAAAAATTTTTTCCAATAGATTTATTGTTTGTAAATTTATCCTCGTCATGAACATAACTGAAACACTGCTGACTTGATCCTTATATAACTATCAATCAATCGTCATGAACATAACTGAAACACTGCTGACTTGATCCTTATATAACTATCAATCAATCGTCATGAACATAACTGAAACACTGCTGACTTGATCCTTATATAACAATCAATCAATCGTCATGAACATAACTGAAACACTGCTGACTTGATCCTTATATAACTATCAATCAATCGTCATGAACATAACTGAAACACTGCTGACTTGATCCTTATATAACAATCAATCAATCGTCATGAACATAACTGAAACACTGCTGACTTGATCCTTATATAACTATCAATCAATCGTCATGAACATAACTGAAACACTGCTGACTTGATCCTTATATAACTATCAATCAATCGTCATGAACATAACTGAAACACTGCTGACTTGATCCTTATATAACTATCAATCAATCGTCATGAACATAACTGAAACACTGCTGACTTGATCCTTATATAACAATCAATCAATCGTCATGAACATAACTGAAACACTGCTGACTTGATCCTTATATAACTATCAATCAATCGTCATGAACATAACTGAAACATTACTGACTTGATCCTTATATAACTATCAATCAATCGTCATGAACATAACTGAAACACTGCTGACTTGATCCTTATATAACAATCAATCAATCGTCATGAACATAACTGAAACACTGCTGACTTGATCCTTATATAACTATCAATTAATCGTCATGAACATAACTGAAACACTGCTGACTTGATCCTTATATAACTATCAATCAATCGTCATGAACATAACTGAAACACTGCTGACTTGATCCTTATATAACTATCAATCAATCGTCATGAACATAACTGAAACACTGCTGACTTGATCCTTATATAACAATCAATCAATCGTCATGAACATAACTGAAACACTGCTGACTTGATCCTTATATAACTATCAATCAATCGTCATGAACATAACTGAAACACTGCTGACTTGATCCTTATATAACAATCAATCAATCTTCATGAACATAACTGAAACACTGCTGACTTGATCCTTATATAACAATCAATCAATCGTCATGAACATAACTGAAACACTGCTGACTTGATCCTTATATAACTATCAATCAATCGTCATGAACATAACTGAAACACTGCTGACTTGATCCTTATATAACAATCAATCAATCGTCATGAACATAACTGAAACACTGCTGACTTGATCCTTATATAACAATCAATCAATCGTCATGAACATAACTGAAACACTGCTGACTTGATCCTTATATAACTATCAATCAATCGTCATGAACATAACTGAAACACTGCTGACTTGATCCTTATATAACTATCAATCAATCGTCATGAACATAACTGAAACACTGCTGACTTGATCCTTATATAACAATCAATCAATCGTCATGAACATAACTGAAACACTGCTGACTTGATCCTTATATAACAATCAATCAATCGTCATGAACATAACTGAAACACTGCTGACTTGATCCTTATATAACTATCAATCAATCGTCATGAACATAACTGAAACACTGCTGACTTGATCCTTATATAACTATCAATCAATCGTCATGAACATAACTGAAACACTGCTGACTTGATCCTTATATAACTATCAATCAATCGTCATGAACATAACTGAAACACTGCTGACTTGATCCTTATATAACTATCAATCAATCGTCATGAACATAACTGAAACACTGCTGACTTGATCCTTATATAACTATCAATCAATCGTCATGAACATAACTGAAACACTGCTGACTTGATCCTTATATAACTATCAATCAATCGTCATGAACATAACTGAAACACTGCTGACTTGATCCTTATATAACAATCAATCAATTTAATGGATTGTCTGTTTACAGAAACTGGACAAATTCTCAAAATGTGAGGATTTTAATTTTTTAATTGTACATGATTTGATATTTAAGGTAAAAAACTGTAGACAAACAATGTACATATGTAAGTTATTCTCCTTTGATCTTACTGAGGGGTATTTTCAGTATCAACTGACTGACTGGTACTGAAAATGATGAATTAGTGTGACATCAAACACATGATGAGGTTACTGATAATAACATCAGTATTGAAGCGATTGATACACATTATTATCACAGTCCTATCAGACTCGCTGTGATACTAGTGATAACATCTGTCTCTACCTTCATAACTGACATTATTCTACATACGGTGCAGTCATAGACACAGCATGATAAATCACTGTGATAAACGTATCACTCTTCTTAGTGATACTGATATATCTTTTGGTCTGTTTAATCTATTTACTTACTTTCTTGTGCATTTTGGGTAATAGCAAGTAACACTCTAAATACAAAAGAAATTTTGAAGATATATTAAAACAGAACAAAATATATATCAGTATCAATAATATGAGTGATATGTCTATCAGAGTCATTTATCATGGTATGTCTCTGACTGTACTGTATATGTATCTTTCCTCCATACCTTGGCTGATTCTTCACAAATTTTAACCCAGTCTAAATTTCCATGATCTGGTTTGTTAACTACTTTCCCTGTTGCATCAAAACCCAAAATGTCATTGCCAACACTACTTGTTCTTCCTGATTCCATCTCATGCTTGTGACGAAATAGTCTCTGTCGTGCATGACCTCTTCCGTTGTCCAATTCTCCGTGCGTCAACACACCAAGAAGAGTACTTTTGCCAGCATCTACGTTCCCGACCACAGCAACTCTATAATGTTGAAATACATTTCATTGATACATATGTATATACAATTCAGCACAGTGAAACCTGTCTAAACCAAACCTTCTCAGAATTAAACTTTGTATTAAGAATAGACGTTTGGTTTATACAGGTTAAATTATCATACAGTACTATTACATATTAAATAAAAAAGTGTTGAGTAGATATCTAAGTAAATTATTTTCTTTTATTTCAAATATCTGAATAAAACTTACTTCTATGTTAAAAAATAAAATAAAATAGGCACTCACCCGCTCGCCAATGCGAGTATTTCAATTTTCGGGCGAGTAAAATATGTTTTGAACTCGCCCAATCTGGCAAGTAATTTTGGTTTTGAGACGTTCCCTAATTATTCAATGTTGATCGATTCTTCAACTAAGGATAGGAAAGCATTAATGTAAAACGACCAAATGATACAGATTTTTTATTATAGAATACTGAATCTGATTGGTTGACAGTAGAATCGTCGACTAATCAGATATGTTGTAAGAAATGGTTGTAGAAAACAAAGATGAAGGTCATGGATTAATGGATTCAGAATATTCACGATGTCACTGTTAAAGTATGTGACGATTGTAAATCAAAATGGTGAAAGTTCAAAATCTACCAAGCGTAAAACAACTGATCATCAAGAAAAAATAAAAGAATACAAAAAGAATCGAACAAGAATTTTTTTTTACCAAAATGGGCAATTGGTAGGCCATGGCTTCGAGATGAAGCCAACGAAATGGTATGTACATGGTGTCAAAAACATTGCAACGAATCCGATGAAAGGAATAACAAATTTTTGAAAGTTTGTACCAGTTATAAAAAAAATCGGGCAAGTGGATTCTGATCTGGGCAAGTAGTTCTTAAAAGTCACTCGCCCGGCTTGGTGAGTGCCTTCAACAATCTAATTTTCACACTGAATATATGCTTAAATTAGTAAAAAGCTAAATTAATAATACAATTATTTGAGTATTGGCTGTTTTGATTGGTTACATGGATACAGCAATCAAAAAATATTTTTAGATTGTTTATAATATGCAAAGTGTATAAGTAAATTTGACAGAAAAGATATATATTGATATATAAAATTAGACAATATCGTATTTAACAATCACAAAATTTTCGTACCTAACTTCCATAAAATCAGCTAGTTCAAGTTTTTTCCGTAACAAATATTCCTGTACGACTCCATCTACTTCTCTTTTCTGCCGTAATAAAACCATTTCTAAACCTAAAGTCTGAGTTATCATTTTCAGTGTAGCTGCTGAGGCAAAGATATCGTCTTCATTCAGTCCTGGAGTCTCGCCATCTTAAAATTAGATGAATTGATGAATAATTATTAGGAATAAATTTCTGAATCAGTTTGAAGATGACCAGCTCTATCTATTTCATAATTATATATATATAAAAAGAAAGAGTGGCCCAATTTGAACAATTGTCAAAACTTAAATGCAGAGTAAAGAAAATACATATACATGAAAGAAAAATATACATAAAATTTCACATTTGTGAAGGAAATATATAAATGTCAGAAATGCTAATCAATCACAGATAATTAGCATATGACAATTGTTGAAATATTATAATTTACTAAATTTAATGAAACAGATCTCAAATTGATAATTGGAAGTTCTGACTCTGTAACAACTTCATTTTTGAATACTCAACATATATATACAAAACTGAGCATGACCTGTACTCATAGTGTATTATGTTCAAAAACTATATCCTGCAATGGTGGCCATCTTATATTTACCATCCAAATAAAAAATAAAAACATTGTAAAACACTATCCAACAATCTTTTATGTACAATAGGATTCAATCTTGTTTTTCCTACATTTCATCAGCAATCAGAATTAAGGTTTTGTATGTTAATGTCCATATACAACAATATATTTGCTATATTATCAATGTCACAGTCAGCTTTATCACATATGATTTTACTAAGTACACCTGTCCAACAACAGGGGTCAAATTAAAACAAAATATCCCAATGTAATGTACTATAACATGAAAACAAAATGTCTGCTGTGTAACAATAGCTTTATACAATACCTCCTGTTCCTATTTCATAAATTGTCTCCCCTTGTCCTTCTTCTATCCTGTCCTTTATGATATCACACATGTATTCATATTCTTCATGGTTTGGACTTATCAAAGAACCCTGAAAAACAGAAGGAAATACATTGTTTGTGTTGTAGTGGCTGACAGAAACATTTGTGTATAAAGGCTACAGTATAAATGTTTTATGCAGATAAACTTTCACCAACAGCTTCCCTTCATAAAGACTTGCAGTAACCAGTCTTCATGGTTTTCCACAGGCCCGAAACTCCAGGCCTGTTATATAACAATAAAAAATACCAAGATCTTTAATCAAATTTCTTTCAAAGGCAGCTTCAGACTTGTAAGTCAAAACGTTATAGTGAAAACTGTGTAACTGCCTAACTGGAGGCTTGTTTTACATGTACATGTATTGAAGATCTACATACCTATGGATAAGATTTTTTTTTCTTTTTTCAACAGAATAGCTGATTGTTTATTTTATTCAATATTGTCATTTAAATCTTTAACTATTTGTTCCTACATGAATTCAAACATCTTAAAATCCTAATATATATTATTAATTTCCAAATTTGATCTTAAAAATGATTAAAAACAACTCTTTACCTTTATATGCCAAGTTATGGTCACATTGTTCAATGAGGAGCTCATGAATACCAAACAAGTGACCATGAGAAGTAGTTAATTACCACACAAACAACCTACAGTACAGGCCTCTACAATAACTTTTTTCAAACTTGTCACTTTGGGCAAGTAACTTTCTAGATTGACTTGTCCGAATTAAAACATCACTTGTCCAAACATTTTGACCCGAAGATAAAAAAAAATGAAAGAGTTTTAGCTACAGTACAGCTGACAGCATACACTGATAAATGCTGAGCATTTAAAAGGCTCAGCATTCAATGCTGAGGTTTTATTGGGGGTCGTAAATCATGGGCTGATGATCAGTTTTAATACCCTCACCTGTACAGATGGTCAGCAATTGAATAAACAATATGATTATAATGATTTCCAGGTAGATGTACCTGTGTTTACCTTGATCTGTTATCACACATTAATTCGAAAGTTGACAGAAAAATATGCTGAGAGCCAGTACTTCATAATTCAATAATTTTCAAAAACACGATGTTTATTTATAAAAGGGAAAGATTAAAATGGGTTTTTCTAAAGTAAACAATTTTAAATATTTGATATAAATAAGAAATAAACAAACAAAACAGCAATAATAAATCATCACGTGTACAACTCTAAAAAAAAATGGCGTTCTTACATATAACACTAATCGTGACTTCATTTAATATGAAAAATCTAATTATTATGAACTAATAACAGGTAGGGACTTTGTAAACATGTACTTTTGGGAATGAGATGTTGTCAGTAGATCATGCAAATATCGACTAGAGGGATAGTCAACCTATGTCTACCATGCGTAGAATCGAGGAAATATAACCAGTATCTAATTTGCATATACGTTATCGGCAATGAAAAAAACAGATTTTGGAACTATTTAATACGAAATTAAGTAAAACTATTGACCAAACTCGCATTTGCAAGAAAAGTTACGGTGATCCTTTAGGGTATTTCTGTACGGGCTTATTTGTTTTACTTGTCCCTACGGACAAGTTACCAACAAATTTCACTTGTCCAACAGATGTTTCCACTTGTCCCGGACAATCGGACCAACGTTATTGTCAAGGCCTGCAGTACAGTCTGAGACATAGAGTGATAAATCACTGTGATAGATGTATCACTCATCAGGGTGATATGGATATATCTTTTGTTCTGTATAATATATCTTCAGAATTTCTTTTGTATTTAGAGTGTTACTTGTCATCACCCTAAATGCATAAGGAAGTAAGTAAATAGATTTGACAGAGCAAAGGATATATCAGTAACACTAAGAAGAGTGATACGTCTATCACAGTGATTTATCATGGTATGTCTGTGACTGTACTGTATTTCACATCTACAGGTACAGTACAGAAAGGGACATACGGTGATTGATCACTCCGAGAGACATAATTTTTAATCCTTTAGACATATCATCACGGACATAAACCCACTGTGATAGACCTAAAAAGGACCATAAAACAAGGTGGTGGGGATTAAATTTTATGGCTCTCGGTCACCTGTGCGCCGATTGATATTTTACCGCCAATTAAGAGATTAGCGTTACCTGTTCTACCTGTTGACTTTTAATATCGTAAACCTTAATTATTGCTACTAAAGGATGTATTTTTGACAATTAATTTTGTATCCTCTTGCTGTTAATATCTGACTGTTTGTTGCTTTTCATTGCCAAAGAATGTCTGTCTTGTTATCGTTTTCGTTTGTTTTAGTAAGTTCTACTTTATGACCTCGAGTTCTATATTAAGAATTTTGTTGAAACCGCAACTGAACTTTATCTTGTTTAATTTTAATTTCTAATTTTTTTTTCTTCTGTTGGGTCGAATTCAGTATGTATTGAATTATTCGTAAATACGGGCTACTTCATAAATGTATTTTTTGTTTATAAGTTAAACCGCAGACGTGAGGTTTTGAAGCACGGACTTTGCAAGCGCGGGTTTTGTAGTGTTTAGTTGGTAAAGAGCAGACTTAAAATTGATTATTGGTTTATTTTGTGTTTTGGACTTATACCTCTCGTATTGAAAAAAATTAACAATTCAAGTAAACTGTTTTACACATTTGGCTTGTTACGTAATTCCGTTATAGATGAAAATAATTTTCTTTAAAATTGCAAACAAAAACCTATAACAATCCAAATTTACGTAGCCTAATGGCTACAAAATGAACAAAAAGCAGAAAACGAAGAGCATGCTTTTAATTTGTTCAATAAACTTTGGGTTTTTTTTTGCTGTATTTTGTCACAAATCTATTGGGTTGAAAGCCAATTAAGATTTGAATTTGAATAAATAAATAAACTGGTGACATTTGATTTTGGTCAGATACTGTGTAGTGTCAAACATTTGTATGGGTAAAATCATGATAAAGGTTAATTCCTTATTTCCTTTCACGTTTCTAAACTTTCTGCAAATTAGCCGCTAATTTCCAAAATATATCCGTAAATTTAGTGACTTTTGGACATGTAGTACTTCTTTGAACGATCTGTTTATAAATATTTGTTTCGTTAATTTTGAATCAAATTCTTCAATGACCGTATACAAATTATTTAGTACGTATTTCTACAACGAAAAGGGTTTTAACTGGGTTTTCTACGAAGATTAAAATAAAAAAAAATACTTTTTTTTGAACGTATACAAAATATTATTGAACTAAAATGTAATATTGAACTGGAAATACGCTTTAAAACGTAACAAATCACGCATATCGCGCATGTGTTTATGAAACTTCATTTGTGCACAAGCCAGGTCACGTGTACGCGTGTCAATAAAATAATAGGTGTAGATACGCAATACACAGCCAAGGTTAAAAATCTTTGAAACAAATTTGCACAACCCATGATTTCACTGAATTGAAGTTGAATAATCATTTATTATTTACATTTTATTCATCAATTCAAATGAACTCTCCGTTCTCGTGCTATTTTCTCGATCTCGGGATTTCATTCCCGGGATTACGTTCAAGGATGTTCTACGTTTTGAGGAAAGAAATAAAAATGTTTTTTTTTAATTCTGAGGGGAAACTGAGACAGTACCTGAAAAAAAAAATAGGCGATATAAAAACGTAATTTCACCTGTACACCTTATCTGACTAGTTTACCTGTAAAACCACACTTGATTACAAGATTAACACCTGGTGTTTTATTGCCCCCTGATCACCGACATGAATTAAAATTTTTAATCCCCATCACTCTCATAGACATGACCACTATCACGGTGATTGATCACGGCATGTCCCTTTCTGTACTGTACCTTTGAAGAGAGAGGGGCAGCATCAACCTCCACGTCATTTCCTGGGGAGAAGAGATTTCCTTCCTCTGCGACGTCCATCTTCTCTTGCTCTCGTGGACTTATTTCTGGAGATGCTATATCTACTGCAGCTGCCATTTTAATCCAATTTACTGAGGATTTTCAGAAAATAAAGTGTTCAAATATCCTCCTTTCAAATTCTGATTCTGATTTTTTTCTTTTATGTTAACGTTGCTATGGAGAAACTTCACTGTTCGGAGACTTAAAGCTTGTACGTGTGCTTGTAACAGATATCTGTCTTGTTCTAGTAGTTTCTACATCAAAATATTATCTGTAAAATAACAATGGAAATCTTAAATTAGTGCTTACCATCTTTAAATGGAAACATTTCGATAGATGTGACCCAATATTTACATGTATCACACCAATAACAAACAGATAAATTCATTTTTTTTTTCCTCAACTGCAAAATACATCAATACAGAATTGAGTTCTTGAACTGTTTTTCGTAATCTGATTAAAATCTAATCTCTCACTTGCCTCCCCTTTTCTGATATATCAAGAAAAGTGGGGGGCAAGTGAGAGATTGGATTTCAATCAGGATTTTGCTTTTTGCAACATGAAAAAACATACTCACTTGGTACAATATTACTTTCATGTGTCCATGTCCAAAATTGTTTTTTTAAAATGGACTAACATTCATGACATATTTGCTAAAGAATAAACGGATTTAGAGTTAAAATAGCTCTATAAACCAAACATTAGGCCATCTAGAAAAAATGTTCTGGTTCTCAGACAATGGATTTCAAAAAAGGGCAAGGTAGGTACATGTAGGGTTTTTATTTTTTGTTTTTATTTCCAATCCAACATGGGAAGGGTTTTTATATTTTGTTTTTATTTCCAGCGGTTTAAAAACATAACGCAAACCAGTTCAATTCTACTATTTTGGCAAACAAACTATTGTGTTTACTCTGTCAACAGACAGGATAGTTCACGGAACTATTTGTTTGGAACGTAACTGTACATTAAAACTGACGAGGAGTGTTTTCACTCGTAGCCATGCTGAATTTTTACTTTCGTTTTCGATTCATCAGTCTTTCAAACGTTTATCAAAACTCGTCACCGGCACGCTTGAAAACTTAAATTTGGCGGTAAATTTGAATTTTTTTCTTCAAAAATATGGTGCTGCGGCGATTTTTTTTCTGTACGGCAATAAAAACGTCCCATCGGCCGAAATTTTGAGGAGGCGACGTTTTCTGAGAACCAGAACTTTTATTTTATTTGGCCTTAAATTAATATGTAAATATGATATCATAGGGGTCAAGTTGCTATGAGAATTGTACGTTTACATGGCATTTTTATTTTGCAACAAGTTTAATCAGAATAAATAATACAATACGACTGTGGTCATGTGCTTGGTCGTGTTTTATTGACATGAGGTCAAGTTGTGCAAATGAATCAAGAAAGGAAGGAAAAGGGGGGAGGGTGTAGTTGATTGTGTAGTGAAAGCAGCAAGAGGAAGGTCATGGATAAATATATGAATAAAATGTCTTTGCAAAATATTGAGGTGACTAAGAAGGAATACAAGTCAAATCGCCCCCACAATAATTAAAGTCACCCCCATTAATTAATGTAATGAAGAAATTAATTTGATTATAAAATCGAGATATGTACAATAATTTTGCCCTCTATTATGTTTTTGTATATGTTTTCATTATTGTTTGTAAATCAGTTTGATAATCTTAATGTATAAATATCTTTCATATTTTGTGTATCTTCATGGCATTCTTAATTGAAATATCAACCGCATTGGTGGTGTAATGGTTAGCGTGCTCCCCTCAAGTGTGGTAGATCGTGGGTTTGAGCCCTGATCGGGTAAAACCAAAGACTATAAAATTGGCATTTGTTGCTTCTCCGCTAAGCATGCAGTAGTATTAAGGAGAAGGATAATGTGTCCGTGTGGGTCGACATGTCTATCCGTGAATGATGTTATTTGTAATTGCAAATATTTCTACAAAATGTGTTTCAATATTCAGTGTAATGTTCGATGTTGCCATTTCTTAAAACCATCGCATTGGATTGCTTCTTTCCTGTGTCTAACAACCTACTTGCAATCACTGGCCATTGTGTTTAATGCCAGTCATGATGGTAGCAGGTTTAAATAATTTCATTACCAGCTTGGACAGTTTTTATTGCAATATCAAGAATATGTATCATCTCCTTGATGTGCTTCCAATTGGAACAATAACAAACAAATAACTAATCAGGTACATTTGTAGCTAGTTAATTATTACACAAACAGTGCATCTATACTTTACAAAGAATATATTCTTGATTAAAAGAAATTAATTATTACATGGACACAAATAATTACACACACTATAAAAACCATCAACAATTCTAGTACATATATTTGGGAAGCTACTGTCTTGTTGTTTAGTAGTCCGAGATTCCTCTGTCGTTTAACGGCATTGATAATCTTGCTGTAGCCGTTCAACGACAGAGGGTGATACATACGGAAAACAGCGGATTTGCTTCTCCAACTCTGGGTCAGCACATTTCCACGTTTCGTGGCTATCGGATTTTATTTTCTATCATAAACCTTATATAAATCGCTTCACCAATCATTTTTCTATTCATTCATAAACATCTTACCCTCAGAAAGTGGTGTTACACTCCATTACAGCACGATTTTGCCTTAGAACCTATGATTTCGACATTTGTCTTCCATTTTTCAAACATTTGTCACGTGACTACGAGAAAACTACGATTACCGCAATGTATCATGGGAGATAATTTGCATATAAACAAACAAACAAATATTTTTATTGCCAATCATAGGCGCCTATTAAGGCAGAACAATTAACATAAAATTTAATACAGTTGATTATATTGATTGGTAATGATTTTAACAGCAAATATGGTGAATTACAGATAACCATAAGAAAAAAAAAATGTAGTACCTTGTCCAAAAACAAAAAGGGGGAAGGTAACACATGCTCTTTCCGAAGCCCGTTGGTAACACTCTGCCATTGAATCTTTTCTTTCCAACACATTCTGTATAATTTCCTTCTGCTCTTCTTTGATCTGTAGATGGACTGTTTGTCCTGCAGAATACGCTTAAATGTATCGTCTTCCATGTGATTTGAATGTTGTTTACGTATGCAAATAATGCTCCAAATAATTTGGCACGCTGCATTAATTAGCTCCCATCATGCAATGCGTTGCTGTCATCATTCAGTTAGTATCGCGAGATCATGTGTGTAGATTCGAAAATGGAAGTCAAATGGCGGAATAATAGGATCTAAGGCAAAATCGTGCTGTAATGGAGTGTAACACCACTTTCTGAGGGTAAGATGGTTATGAATGAATAGAAAAATGATTGGTGAAGCGATTTATATAAGGTTTATGATAGAAAATAAAATCCGATAGCCACGAAACGTGGAAATGTGCCGATACTATGGCTGTGAGGCAAATTTGATGGTTTCCGTATGTATCACCCTCTGTCGTTGAACGGCTACAGCAAGATTATCAATGCCGTTAAACGACAGAGGAATCTCGGACTAGTTGTTTAGGTTCCCTTTGCCCTTGTTCTTTTATCCATATTTTGTAATACCTCAGTATTTTTGAACTACTTACATTGATGTTCAAGTAACCATTGCAGCCCCCTAACTGAGAAACTGCTAAACTATTTCCATAATATGTGTTTTCTACACATCCATCCACATAAATTCATAAAAGACCCTAAAATATTCTCAACATCTGGTAATCACATCACAATTGAATGCATATGCAAATAAACGACCCTGTACTGTACTATACAGAGTCTACTACTAATAATAAGATTTGTTGTGAAATGTTTATATGCTAACTGTGTTATCAGATGATGCAATGTACCTGTAATTTATTATTTTGTATTGATATAATACCCGTTTTTCACTCGGCATTGCGCCACCATGTCATGATAGTATACGATTCTAATTTCAAAAACTAAAACGGACGAGAGAACGCATGCTCTTCCGGAATATGGCCGTTACATTTTTAATTTACACAGGTGATCGATCATACAGGTAACATTACTTGGTTTATTTTTTTTATTGTGAAAATTACATATAGAAACGACAATAAAAACATAATATTGTCTGTTCAACAATTTCCGTGAAATAAAATAAAATTGATTTACAAAAAAATCTAGCCATTGGTTAAATCTTGGAGTATTAATTTGTTTGTATTACTCCTAGGATATATAAAATGAAAAACAAATATTGAGGTGTGCAAAAGTATTAATCACTATAATATACTTACCATAAGGAGTATCAATCTAAATCACAATTTTTTTTTCAGAAAAAAATATTTAAAAGCCAATTTTTGTTCAATTATTTTGGTCAAAACGGCCATATTCCAGATAGTTTGAAAATAGGAACATTATTTCCAGTATTTAAGAACAAAGGTGACATCAAAAGTGCAAAAAACTACCGAGGGATAACCGTAACACCTACTTTTTCTAAGATAATAGAGAAAATTATAAAAATCAGAGAAAATCAAAAGATAATGGAAATTCAAAATCCCTTACAGCGAGGTTTCACTGAGAACTCTGCACCTCTACTTTGTGAACTATTCATAGAGGAGTATGAGAGAGAAAATAAAGATTTGAACTCCCCCACATACATTGGCTTATTAGATGGCAACTCAGCTTTTGACGTAGTAGTTCATGCCAATATCATTCGCAGATTATTTCAAATTGGATTTTCGAAACAATCAATAACTTTGAAAAACAATCTTTATTCAAATGCCAGCTCATGTATTAAATGGAAAAACCAAATATCAAAATCAATGATTAGTATAGAACAAGAAGTGAAACAAGGTGGAGCCCTAAGTACTGATCTTTACAAAGTATATGTAAATCCACTGCTGGATATACTAAGTAATTCAGGACTGGGTGGTAAAATCGGGAATATAAATTGCTGTGCACCTATTTGTGCGGATGATGTTGTATTAATTGCAAATAATCCTATCGATATCCAAACAATGGTTGACATAGCTGTAGACTTCAGCAAAAGAGAGGCATATCTACTCCAACCACAAAAAAGTGTTGTAATACCGATAAACACATGTCAAAAATCAAAAATGTTAGAAATAAAAGATGGTTATTGGAAACTTGATGGAAAGGATATGCCTATTGTAGCTCAAGCAGCCCATATCGTAATTAAAAAATCAGAGACAAATTCTACACAATCAACAGTAAATGAAAACATAAAGAAAGCCACTAGAGCCTTGTACAGCCTAATGGGAGTAGGACTACATGGAGAAAATGGAATAGATCCTGAGACTACGATATCATTATTAAGAACCTATGTACTACCTATATTATACTATGGACTCGAAATATTATTACCTACAGGCAAGATTTTGGGCCAATTGAACATACATTACAAAAAAGTATTGAAGCAAATATTATCACTTTATACAAATGTAGCTGATCCTGACATTTATATACTATCAGGGCTATTACCGATTGAAGCAGAAATACATATAAAAGCTTTAGCATTTTTTGGAAACATAACAAGATCTGAACACACCTCAATTGAATGGAGATTTGCAGAGAGACAGCTACAAGTTAAGTCATACGATAGCAATAGTTGGTTTATGGATATAAGAAAAATCTGCATAAAATATGATATCATGGATCCATATACATATCTAGAAAATCCACTTTCAAAATTAGAATGGAAAAGATTGATAACCAAACATGTACACCAATATTGGAAAAATGCAATTGAGGAAAATATGTTATTATACACCAGCTTAAAATATTTAGACTCTAACTATAACATAGGTAGAATACATCCATTATTGAAATCGTAAAGTGCCAACATACAGGACATCAGAAGAATTCCAACTCGGCTAAAAATTGTTACAGGAACTTATATTCTACAGACAAATAGAGCTATTTATTCCAAACATCTTATTTCTGCAACATGTAATCTATGTAGAAATGCAGACGAAACCTTACAACATTTTGTATTATGATGTGAAGCATTACAGGATATTAGGGAGCCATTAATCAATAGGATAATAGCCGTAGATAGCGCAGTATTGGCAAAAATCAAGGCAAGTCAGCCAATAGATATACTAAAACTTATTATAAATCCTTTTATTTATGTGGATAAGTATGACAGAACCCAGAAGAAGTCACTGGAAACCATTGGAGAAGTGCTGGAACCTATACATGTAGACAGTTATTATATAAAATCCATAACAAAAGATACGAACTCTTAGGTTTAATGGAGAATAGGAAAAAGGAGAATGGAAAAAAGAAATGATATATAAACATATAATAAAGCAATTAATATGTACTCAACCCAGTATATGCTTTGCTTATAGATGCTTATTTAGTAACCGTCATGGAGAGGGCGCACATGGACTGCAAAATCCCACTTTTTCAAATCTTTTAGATATTAGATTATTTATCTGCTAGTTTTATAATAACCAGTGACATATTTTACGAGTCGTTTTATATGACAGTGATAGGGACATCTGTAAATATTTATTTTACACGTCGCTATATTATGGTGGTGAATTAGCATATTATGTGTTTTATACTGTAGTGATAGTACGCGTCGTAATTATTATAGTGGTGGATTAACCTTCCTCTCATATTGAGGTGTGCCTCGATTGGCAGAAGTTCGTCTACATATACAGATACAGATGGGGTTTTTTTTATCAACAAATGCAGAATTAAATGTAGATTTATCCTATTATTTCACTATTGTTTTATAATAATAAAAGAATTTTCTGAGTTCACAAGTTAAACTTCTTCCTCTTTCTTGTTATGTCCCCGGGTCCTTTGTAGGACCACCAAGGATACAAATCCAAGCAGAGACATATATGTATATATAAATATGTAACAAAATAAAACTGTTTATCTAATATTATACAAGTTTTCCTTTGAAATTAAAGAAATAGCCTGTCTAATACAAGGTTTCTGATACAAGATGTCTGATACAAGGTGTCTGATACAAGATGTCTGATACAAGATGTCTGACACAAGATGTCTGATACAAGGTGTCTGATACAAGATGTCTGATACAAGGTGTCTGATACAAGATGTCTGATACAAGGTGTCTAATACAAGGTGTCTGATACAAGGTGTCTGATACAAGATGTCTAATACAAGGTTTCTGATACAAGATGTCTGATACAAGGTGTCTGATACAAGATGTCTGATACAAGATGTCTGATACAAGGTGTCTGATACAAGATGTCTGACACAAGATGTCTGATACAAGATGTCTGATACAAGGTGTCTGATACAAGGTGTCTGATACATGATGTCTAATACAAGGTTTCTGATACAAGGTGTCTGATACAAGATGTCTGATACAAGGTGTCTGATACAAGATGTCTGATACAAGGTGTCTGATACAAGATGTCTGATACAAGATGTCTAATACAAGGTGTCTGATACAAGATGTCTGATACAAGGTGTCTGATACAAGATGTCTGATACAAGATGTTGTACTACTACATTAATATTTTGTGGTGATTAAAATGGCACGAAGTTGTATGAGATTTCCTCTGCTGGACTACATGTTCGTGGAGTCCGATAGTTTTTACTGTAATTCAGTGCGGTAAACAATGTTCATTCATTTATATTTATATATTCAAAATCATATTGCCGTTTCCAAGGACATGCGAGTCAACTCAATAATTCCGACAACTGTACGGTCCAGTACATTTAAGCAACTATTCAATACCTCCTTAAAAGAAGCGTATTCTTGACTATAATTTACGAAAGTGATTGAACGATTGACATGGCATTTGTGAATGAACGTCAACAAATAATGTGTGGCCATGCACAAGATGTAGTCGTTCAAACATTATTATAATTTAATTAATTTAATTAATTTTGATTCCGCCCTTGTTATTTGTTTATAATGTTAGTTTAACTTAGTACTGTCATGGGAGTAATACAATTCCCAGTTATTACATGCACACACAGTGTGTTGGTACAATATTTTATGTAGCTGGAACTAACCGCGTCACTACTCGTCGTTATCGTGACTCATAAAGGTACTGGTTCACGCAACAAGCTTGTCCTGATAAAAAGTATTGTATCAACATGCTATGTACAATACATGTAATACAGAAAAAAATCACACTTATTACGGTTCAAAGATAAAATGTTCTCCTCCATTCTTCTCTAAGACATAAAATAAAAAAGAAATACTACATAGTTAGAAATAGGCACCTACATATATTATACAAATATATCATGTTTGGGAGGGGTATTTGCGAAAAATACCAGTCAAGAGACGAAAAATTTCCCGAGCCGAACGCGAGGGAAATTTAGTCTCAAGACTGGTATTTTTCGCAAATACCCCTCCCAAACATGATATATCTGTTTAATTACACCGAATATTATTTAGAACACTGGCTAAATAAATAATACCTTTTGTTTGTCGTTTTCAGGACCTAACATGATGTATCTGTTTAATTCTACCGAATGATGTTACATAAAACGCACAACTGATAACGTTTTACAAATTTTGTTACAAGCATCTCGGTGAAGGGTAAAAACGGCAAATACGATTTTGCAAATACCATGAAAAAAAGATAAATCTTATGCAAATACACCTACATGAAGTAAAAATACTGCAAATTCACAATGCGAGGCCTGAATTTGTAAAAAAATATCACGGCTATTAACCAATCAGAATCCAGCATTCTTATATAAGGTGTAATTAAGTTTGTAACATAATTCTTTAGAAAGTCCCTCTCTAATTGTCATGCCGGTAGTCACCCTACATATAGTTTGTAACATAATTCTTTAGAAAGTCCATCTCTAATTGTCATGCTGGTTGGTATTGTCTGTTGAATGTTAGAAAAGTTCATCAGTAGCAATATTCTGGGACAATATCGCCAGCGTATGGAGTTCACAACTCATACGTTATTCTAGAGCTTCTGCCCAGTACAGTTATTTTCTGGAGAGATCCCAGCTGCTCACACAAAAGCTATTCAAACAAGGCTACTTTTCTCCTAGGTTGCAGTCATCGCTACAAAAACTCTACGGTCGTCATCGCAATCTGGTTGACCCTTACGAAAAATCCATTTCTCAAATGACAATGAATCTTTTACTTTTTACGTAGATGTCTTCTTTCCTCTATCACTGCCAACACTTTTACCGAACTGTATATACGAGTAACACGACGGGTGTCTAATAAGAAGCAGGAACTGCTTACCCTTCGCGAGCACCTGAGTTCACACCCAGTTTGCTATGGACTCCGTATCGCTCATCCTTTTAGTTGTTTGTGTTGTCCTATTATGCGTCTTTACGTTCTAAGTTCCGGCTTGTGATGTCCATTACGATTTCCGCATAAAAACGATGTTCGTCTTTACCTCCAGTCCAATACATATTTTATTGTGTTTTTGTTTTGTTTTTCTTCGTCTTGTGTACTCTATGTTGCCAGTTGCCTTGGATTGTCATTTTTGCATTGCCCTTTCGGTATTCTCTAACGTTCATTAACCCTTACATGTCCAAAGAGCCTATTTTTAGGCTTTTCAAACCACCCCTCGAGTGCCAACGGCCTATTTGTAGGCTTTGCGTAAAACGTCATTCATCGATGACGTCACAGTAAACATGACGTCACAAGTTCAATGATAATGCCAGCTTTCAAAAAAGACGACAAAAACAGTCCTTCAAATTATAGACCCATATCTTTATTAAGTTGTATAGGGAAAGTGATGGAACGTGCTGTATATAAGTATACATATAATTTTATTTTTGAACATTCTCTTCTGTATGCCTACCAATCAGGATTCATTCGTGGTCATTCTACTGTATTTCCAATTATTAGAAATGTATCGTAGAGTATGTCAAAATTTAGACGAACGATTGTCAACTATTTTAATATTTTGTGACATTTCAAAAGCTTTTAACAGAGTTTGGCATGAGGGGCCTATTAAGAAATTAAAATCGTATGGGATATCGGGCGACCTTTTGATCTGGTTTAAACATTATTTAAGTGGTAGAAGGCAATTTGTGTTTGTAAATAATGAACTATCAGATTCTGGTCTTGTCAAAGCAGGTGCACCCCAAGGATCTGTACTTGGCCCATTATTATTTTTATAATATATTAATGACATTACAGATAACTTGCAAATTGAGATAAATAATGATTTACAAATATTGGATCAATGGGCAAAAACATGGCTTGTAGACTTTAACCCCTAAAAAAACTAAAGCCCTTATAATATCAAATAATACTAATATTCCTGAATTAAACATACGTTTTAATGACGAATCAGTTGAACTTGTTGATAATCATAAACATCTGGGTGTAACTATTGTATCTGATGGAAACTGGACTGTACATATTGAAAACATAGCTAGATCAGCATTAAAACAAGTAAATGTTCTTCGTAAATTAAAATTTATTTTATCTAAACAAGCTTTGTCAAATATCTATCTTACATTTATCAGACCAGTACTAGAATATGCATGTGAAGTGTGGGATGGGTGTTATGAACGGGACATTGAAAAATTAGAAAAAATACAATTAGAAGCGGCATGAATTGTAACAGGTCTGACAAAATTTGCTAGTATTAAGGATTCATTATATTTTGAGACTGGATGGGAAACTTTAGCCAATCGGCGGGAAACTCGTAAATTAACTACTTTTTATAAAATTCATAATAAATTATGCCCTCCTTATTTATTTAACTGTTTACCTCCAGTTACATCAGATGTAAATAGTTATAACCTTAGAAATAATCAGAATTATGTTCCACCCAGATGCAGACTGAGAACATCAGCAAGCTCATTTATTCCATCTACCGTTTCGCTTTGGAACAATCTAGACATATCAATAAGAAATTCTCCTACATTATCTTCGTTTAAAAACAGAGTGAAAGCTGATATTTATAAAACCCCAAAGTATTATAATGAAGGCCCACGGAAACTAAGTATATTACATACTAGACTTAGACACCAATGCAGCTCACTCAATGCCGATCTGTCAAAAATACATATAATAAATAATTTTAAATGTAATTGCGGTGTTTCTTTTGAAGATGCTATGCATTATTTTCTGGAATGTCCTTTATACCTGAACGAAAGAAGAACACTTCTGAGTAATTGTGACGATATCAATATCAATATTGAAACTTTGCTCTTTGGGAACGATAAGTATAGTTATGACGTCAACTCCAAAATATTTGGATAAGTTCGAACTTTTATAAATCAATCAAAAAGATTTTAGGGCTAATGTCAGCAATTTTTCACTTTTTCACTTGTACTTCTTACTTTCTTCCAGTGTCAAAATTTTAAATGTCTATTGTCTGTGTTTTGTTTTGCTGTCATTAATTCATGTGTATAATTTGTAAGGAGAGGACTTCATATAAGTTGGTATAACTTGCTGTCCAATCCTATTGTTTATGTACACTAAAATATTATTAAACTAAATATATATATTTGTTATTTTTTTTTATTCAAAACCTACCCCTTTACAACGGTGGCAAGCATCAACGTACCAATGTTTGCGTCTAATAATCATAAATTATACAACTATATTAAAATGAGTATTAATCATACACGAACATTGAATATAACACATTTGAAATCATCAAAGAATAAAAAAACATCATTGTCATTGTCATAAAAGTCATAACATATTATCACAGAAACAATTGTGTCATTCTTCATTAAAACAAAATTATATACATTCTATATTTTTAATTGCATTTAATTATAAATAAAATATAAGAATGACATATAAAATAAAAGAAACGCAATATTTAGCGAGTTCCTGATCATCGACACATGACTCAATTAAAATAGTTCGCCCTTTCATCATTTTACATAATTAGTCTTTTTACTGAACTGGTCGAGCAAGAAGCCAAGCTCACTGTTAAAACTAAAACTAAGACAAAAGTCACCGCAGCTTTTGAAAGGACGGTAGCTCTGAAAACGCAAGATCCGGATAAAACGATTTTATTTTACTGTTTCTATTTCTTCGAATAGTTCTTGTCTGATAATGATTGGTATGCACTGCGCATCAAATCAACTGAACGACGTAACAAATCATTTAAAGAGAGGTGTAAAGTAATCAAACATCTCTTCAATTCATTTACGGAGAAGTGCATTATTTCCAGTATTATAGTTAGATAGACATGTCACCCCACTCGGATACAATATCCTGATTCCGAGCCAACCAGTCATTGCTCTTTCTCCTTAATGCTACGTACTTAGTGGAGAAACAACAAATACCAATTTTATAGTCTTTGGTTTAACCCGATCGGGGATCGAACCCACGACCTACCGCATTCGACATTTTAATAACGATTATATGTATGCATATATATATATAGGGTACTGTAGGATACCCTCTGAAATGGCCCCAACTTTCCGTTCAGGATTAGGAGTCATAAACTTGTGTCTAATTTAAAGGTCTAGGCAGGGCCGCCAAGAGAATTTTTGGGCCCCAGGGAAAACGGAAACTTGGCCCCCCTCCTACAATTCTCCAAATAATGATACTCAAACTAAGTCCACCACGGTGTGTCATAAGGAAGGAATCAGTACAGCAAAAATGAATTGATGAATTGTGATTTAGAAAACAGCTTTCTACTTGTTTATTTGTCTGGACCATTAATTATAATGATCTGGTACATTTATTAATAGATGTATTTTTATAAACTAAAAACAATAGTCAAATTATTTTATCGACAACCAAATATAAAACATATCTTCACTAATTTAATGCCCTAGGCAGCTGAATAAGTACACGTTTTAGTCTAAGTCTACAACATTTTTATTTGAAAAAGCATAGGGTAAAAACAATTTCAGCAGAAAATGTTACTCAGATAGGATTCCGAGGCTTTGGAAAAAATTACCAACAGGAACCCTCGTGCCTCGTTTTACCCACTTGCCTTCATAAGAATATTAATCAGTTTAAAGTTAAACTGAAGTCAATATACCAAAATTTGGTAGAAACTACTTTTGATACCAACAACTATTGTAGGCCTACTTTGGTCAATTGACTTGTGCGTGTCTGAGATGTCATCCCTTTTTTTTTTTTTTATCTCTCTCAGTCTCTCTCTCGACATCTTTTGTACCGACCCGCTCAGCATACCTCGATTATAATTTGTTTAATTTGTATGTTGCAATGTTTGACAATGACAATGTGGCGACTGACGAAGTGAAATTAATAAATAGATGAAAAATAAAGGGTCACCTGAACGGAATCAATTGCGTTTAACAAAAATCTGATCATGTCTACTCACCATTATTGAGCCCCTCCCCCTGCAATCCTCGATCTGCTACTCTCAGAGGTAATTCTTAGGGACTTAGCCTGGGACCCCATTTCCTATGTATTTGTCTATAGCAAATCACTTAGGCCTACATGTTTCAGAGCCCTTATATAAAAATTAGTGGGGCCCCTCCACCTGCAACCCTCGATCTGCCAGTGTCAATGGTTGTTCTTAGGGGAGCCCAAGCTGTCGGGCTTGGCTCTCATTTGAGTCATTTAATATACATTTACAAATTGAAAATCACTAAATATATGTACATGGCCCCCTAAACTCATGGGCCCCAGGCCGCTGCCCCGGCTGACCCCCGCCCTCTCAGTGGGCCTGGGTCTAGGGTATGTACTTACATATGGTGATATTGCCAATGTGTAAACCTACTTAAAAAGGTCCTCCCGACATAAGCAAAGTTTTCAGGCCACGCCAGCGAGTTAATCAAGGCAACAGAAATAGACTTGTACGTTTTGGAAAGGGGAAACAGCGAAACTGTATTCTCTGTACTACACCAAACATACGCTCTAGAGCAATCACTATATGCTCGAGATGTAATAAAGTGGTTACCATGTGCTTGTATCGGCATTGAACTTTAAGAAACATATTAAACATATTGACAATTCATAGCTTTTGTCAATATATATTTTTAGATGGATAGATTAACGTGTTGAAAGAACAAAACTTAACGGGTGAAAAAAAAAAAACACAGATCACAGGCAATAATTAAATTGTTATATATCTTTGTTGAACTTTCTCATATATAAGGTTAAAATCCAACACTCATTACTCGGAGCTGGACTAGAGAGATACTCATGTCATTTATGTCGATTCTTTCAACTTTACATGTGAATATTTACCACCTCCATACTATTTGTTATTTAATGTTGATATATATAACAGAGAATTATGGTATTAAACGTCACTTTCAACAATATTTAAGTTATATCGTGGTGGTCAGTTTTTTTTTGGTGGTGGAAACCGGAGTACCCGGGGGAAACCATCAACCTACTGGAAGTCACCGAAAAACTTTATCACATAATGTTGTATCGAGTACACCTCGCCTGAGTGGGATTCGAACTCCCAGCGTTAGTAGTGATAGGCAGTACACCTCGCCTGAGTGGGATTCGAACTCCCAGCGTTAGTAGTGATAGGCAGTTCACCTCGCCTGAGTGGGATTCGAACTCCCAGCGTTAGTAGTGATAGACAGTGCACCTCGCCTGAGTGGGATTCGAACTCCCAGCGTTAGTAGTGATAGGCAGTGATTGCATAGCTAGTTATAAAAAACATATCCACCTAACATAATATCACGACCACGACGTATATTGGCATTGGTTTTTTTAGGGAAAAAGCGTATGTCAAATTTTACATTTATTTCATTATTTAAAGTGTGATAAACGCGCATGCAATTTTACATGATTAGATTCAATAAAGTGTGGGGAAAAAACAAGTGTACAATTTTACATTAGACACATTTTTTTTTTAAATACATCAGTAATTTTCTATTTTACCCATTAAGGTCTGAAAAAAGATTGTGCCAATTTTACATTGTAAATTTACAACCCACAAAGTCTAAACACGTGTGTGTAATTTTACATTGTAAATTTACAACCCACAAAGTCTAAACACATATGTGTAATTTTACATTACAATTTACACCCCACAAAGTCAAAAAACGTGTGTGCAATTTTACATTAGGTCATGTAATTTTTTTTTAAATACGGCAGTAATTTTCTGTTTTACATTTTAAGGTCTAAATTTGTTTTTACATTACACCCCACAAAGTCTAAAAAAAACTGTGTGCAATTTTAGGTCATGTATTGTGACGTTTTACACTGATAACGTCATAACTTCACGGTAAACAAATTTGACTAAAAATCCCTTGGCACTGATCAGTGAAAAGGGCTTGGCATCCAAAGGGTTAAGAAAAAACAGGTAGAACGTGCTAAAGTGGGTCACGGGTCACTGTAATCGGGCGGCTGTATCGAGAAACAGATACGGTGTTGAAAAAACTGTTGATACTCATAAAATATTGATAAATGCAATACAATATTATGTTTGTCTTCAAGAAATATGATAGACAAAACCATGTGTGTATGTAAATTTACGAGTTGAAGTGGGGAAACACCCACAGGTAATTTTAGCGATGTATTTTTTTTTATCTTGGACAAGAATAATGAGCGTCCCGATTGGATGACCGTTTTAAAACACACTGACTCCGCATGGTAAAAAGATGCATGTAAAAGAAATCTATGTTATATTTATTCATTTGTTTGATTCTGGAATATTGTTGATCATTGATTTAAACAAGAAAAAATGGAAAAAGGGGGAGGGGGGAATTTTATTTGTGAATTTTACAGTTAAATAAATGTTATGTTTCGACAGTTTAAAGAAAAAAATAAAAATTTGTTGCGACTAAAGCTTAAATCAGCGCTAAAAATAGAACAAATATCGGTGGTTTTGTAAATGAGATTTATTTTAAAGAGGCATTAGCTACGACATTTATATGTTTTGGAAATTTGTATTTAAATAGCTTTAAATTGATGAAATAAAGGTAAATTTTCCACATTAAACAACTTATCGTACCACTTTTCGCCTTTTGAGAACGAAAATTATCATCGATTTATTATTTCCTTGCAAGCAAATAATTTGACCTCGCTTTCTCCGTATGCAACTGACCTTACTAGTGACAGGTAAAAACGAATAATTTGTATTTTGTCGCTTATTAACTGCAAACTTGCATGGTTCTTTGTCCGTAATTAACGCCGACTAAAAGTAGATTCACAGAAAATAAGAAATAAGTGCATTGTTGTACTGATTTAATGACGATTCGACAAACCCCGTAAACAATGCCGATAATTAATAAGATGGCGTCCATTTCTTGATCGATCTCAAAACACGAGCAGTTGCACCTTTTCCCCCCGATGCGTGTACATTTCATAGCGTTTATAAGTTACATAAACACGTTTTATTAAGGCATCAATCATATCTGCTAGTTTTTATGGGTAACAAAAATTTACGATTTTGGCAAATAATGCCCCTTTAAATAGAAAATCTGAATTTATTATTTATTAATTTATTATTAATGATACAATTTTATATCCCTTGGGAGGGGGAGGGATTCTATTTGATGAAAATTTGAAATAAAAACACAGGACCGGACATTAAGCAAAAATAATAATCCAGGATTATTTTTTTATTAAAAAAATCCAGGACCCCTGTGTCCGTGAATTTTTTTTTTTAGTTAATAATATGAAATATTGACATCCACACTTGCCTTTTGGACAGCACATTTCTGTGTCCACACTTGTTTTTTACATAAATTTGTACCAAAACCTGATAAGAATTAACCTCAGGTTATTATCATTATTATTTATAAATTGTGATTTTAAATGAAATACATGTATATAGAGACAAATTTAGATGCTTAAGGTATAATTGGATACGATGAATACATGACTCATTGGTATATTGATGCATCGTATAGTAAAATCGAATATTATATGCGCTTTTTGGAGTTTTATAGATAGCAAGTGACCATGTTGGCCTCCGATCCCATTAATAAGTTTACACCAGCTTCGTATTATTCTGGTTATTAAATTGGGTGTAACGTTTTTAGTTTCATTGTCCTATACTCGGTCCTACAATTGAACATATTTTGACTTTGTGTCAGGATTCAGATTACATAAATACATCAAATATAAAACCAACGGACATGGTTTTTAGCATAAAAAGAATACTAATTGGACCCTATGATTAAACAACTTTCGAGTATGAGTAGAGTATTTGCACTCTAACCTTCGTCCAATCAGAACACTCCATATATTGTGTATCCAGTGTTCTGATGGGCCGTTTTTCAAGTATCAGTCCAAAACTACTACTGGAAGCATTTATGACCGCAATACAGGTATAATGATCACTAAGATTTTTGTTTTTGTTTTTTGGATTGGAATTAGTGTTATCCAAGTTTACAAATTTCTTTCATTTATGATTTAATTTAATTCATGAGAATACTAGTAATAACTGTAATGATCGAACCATCGAAGCTTAAAGGGGACTTGGCCTCTTTGCATGGGGTTTAATCTGTACCCACTGGGGATGTAAGTGACCACGACCCTCCCCTAGATTTCACCCCTCCCTCGGAACCATAAAACCTGGATCTGATTGTATGCTATTATGAAAACATTAATCGGCATTGATTGAAAGCTTTCACTTGACGTTCATGGTAACATTCCCACAATTGATTTATAATGAAGACGTATAGCGCTATTTCCGTTTGGTTTAGAGATAAACATAGTAAAGGATACATTATACACCAGAATGGAAACTGATTTAATTTACATTACTTTGTTACATGTATGACGAGAATTCCATATTCAACCACAAAGTTTCCAGCATGGCTAGACTCATTTTTCACACTTCAAGGACAAATGGATCTAAAAGTGATTATGCACGAAAACCACTCTTATGATGTCACACCAATGTCTTTGTAGTGGGTTATATTTTGCAGACTACGTTGTTCAGTCAATTGCTCCCAGAACGTGTTTGACGGATTGATAGATATGATAGTAGAAGGTCAAAAGAGCAATATCTTGATTGGTTGTTTAGCGTCAAAGGAACAATATCTTGATTGGTTGTTTAACGTCAAAGCCGCATTATTTTGATTGGTTGGTTATTAAACGTCAAAGAAGTATTATTTTGTATAATTGTTTATCGTGAAAGAAGCAGTATTTTGATTGGTTGTTTAATGCCAAAGAAGCATTATATTGATATGTTGTTTATCTTATCTTTATCATGAAAGAAGCATTATCTTGATTGGTTGTTTATCGCCAAAGAAGCATTATTTTGAGTTGTTGTGTATCGTGAAAGAAGCATTATCCTGATTGGTTGTTTATCACCAAAGAAGCTTTATTTTGATTGGTTGTTTATCGTCAATGAAGCACTATTTTGATTGGTTCGTTATCGTGAAAGAGGCATTATCTTGATTGGTTGTTAATCGCCAAAAAAACATTATTTTGACTGGTTGTTTATCGTCAAAGAAGCTTTAGTTTAATTGGTTGTTTATCGTCGTAGTATTACTGTTAAATGTCACGAGCATCATCTAATATGGAAAACGTGTTGGATACCAGCATACGTAATAAATAGGAACAACACAAATAAAATATAAATCCTCTCCAATTCAAAAGAGAGTAAATAGGAACCGAATACCATTTTTATTTGGAAACTGAAAACTCATTCGTCTACTACTTTTTCAAAGTTTTCTTCATTAAAATAATTAATATCAAATAAACAAAGTTTTTAAATAACCTTGAATATGTAATGATTCAGACAAATGGAGGACCTTAGACAAAATATAGTATCATCTGTTCTTAACAACCTTTAAATGATATTTTATCACATTAAGATGATTTGGGTTCATAAAACTAACTTAGCTCCGCCACCCTTTGAAATTCCTGTCCCACGTCTGGAAAGTGGGTATGTTAAAGATATCGAATTTTCCTCTGTTTCTGCGATTTTTCTATTTATTTGTGGAATTGTCCCAACAATGAGTTATGTGTTGTGTTTCGTTTTATTACACAAGGCTCTAAAGGATATATACCCAGTTTTATTATTACAGTTAGATTTATAGATATTTTACTTACTCATAGCAAAGCTTACTATTCGTTGTACTAGAAAACCAAAATAGCATGAAATGCATTGTAGTATAGACGACCAAACTAGCAACATTGAAGACAAATTTACTTTAACCGATTAAATTTTTTTAGAGAAAAAGACGAAAATGTAAAAGAAAAAAAAACTTATTACGACATAGATACGGACAATGAAGGACGTAATGTGATGACAAAAGCTCGCATGGCCCTTTCATCATTGGGCTAGATAGGTTAAATAGCCCACCTTTGTAATTATCTGATTCTTGCGTTCGATTAACGACTATTAAAGACGTGAAGTAATGATGCGACAGACAACACATTTCTATAGTTTTGTAGCGTTACTTTAGTAGAACGACGATGTTTGTCAAAATTAACCATTGGACAGTGTTCGTGCAGACAAATAGGATGCATTGTTTGTAGGCAACGAAGGCGTATTAACATGGTTGGTGTATTGATTTTCATTTCTTTAGAGAAACGGTTATTTCTAGCACATGCTAAAAAGGCGTATTGTCAACATTTTTTCTAGAATAATTAATTACATCTTTGCTGAAAGTGTTTTTTTTAAATAGAAATATAGATGATAAGGATATAACAGTTTCTCGGAGAATTATTCGTTATAACTACATAAAATATGTATACAAGGAATTGTCAAGAATAAAGTGAGTGTTGGCAATTATTCGAACAAGAATTTGAACATAAAAGTGATTTTGATTGCAAGAAAATTATTTTGATTCTCGAAAAACCGAAATTTTATCTGAATATGCCGTATATTATGAAATACAGTGGCATGTAAAAGGAAGACTAAACATGTCCGATTTAAGAAATTTGTATTCTTTTTTGCCTGAAAATTTAACCGCGGCAGAGATAAAATATATAGAAAATTTTCGCTACAACGAGACTGACAAACACGAGATTTTGCCAGTATCACCAGGAATTATAGCTCTGTTTGTAGTTTTATATGGTTCTATATCATTAATAGCCGTGGTAGGTAATTTGTTAGTCATCGTTGTTGTTATTTACAAGAAGAACATGCAAACAGTTACCAACGTTTTCATTGCTAATCTTGCTCTAGCTGATGTCGCCATTGGCTTATTTACAATACCATTTCAATTCCATGCCGCTCTGTTACAAAGATGGGTTGTGGCAGATTTCATGTGTAAAGTGGCACCATTTGTGAAAAATCTCTCGGTTAACATCAGTATATTTACTTTGAGTGTTATAGCTTTTGATCGGTACGTGGCGGTGATGTATCCTCTACGAGCAGGATTCCGTAGACAAGTAGCCATTACTGTACTGATTGGTATATGGGTGCTGAGCATTGTTTCAAGTTTGCCAGATGCTCTGTATTATCATATCCATGTCGTCATTGACCCAAAAAGTTGGACAAAAATCGAGTTATGTGGAGTAAAATGGCCATCACAGTGTTTTGCTACAGTATACTTTTCGTATCTGTTTTTAACACAGTACATTGTACCGTTATCAGTAATAAGTTTCTCCTATATTCGTGTTGCCTTTAGGATCTGGGGAAGTAAGCCACCGGGAAATGAAATTCAAAGAAGGGATCTGATAAGAAGTATCCATAAGAAAAAGGTAAGATAAATTTGACCTCTGTAAAGGTAAGATGATTTTGACCTCTGTAAAGGTAACATGATTTTTACCCTTGTAAAGGTAACATGATTTTGACCTCTGTAAAGGTAAAATCATTTTGACCTCTGTAAAGGTAAGATCATTTTGACTTCTGTCAATGTAAGATGATTTTGACCTCTGTAAAGGTAAGATGATTTTGACCTTTGTAAGGGTAAGAGGATTTTGACCTCTGTAAAGGTAAGATGATTTTGACCCTTGTAAAGGTAAGATGATTTTGACCTCTGTAAAGGTAAGATGATATTAACCTCTGAAAAGGTAAGATGATTGTGACCTCTGTAATGGCAAGATGATTTTGACCTATGTAAAGGGAAGATGATTTTGACCTCTGTAAGGGTAAGATGATATTGACCTCTGTAAAGGCAAGATGATTTTGACCTCTGTAAAGGCAAGATGATTTTGACCTCTGTAAAGGTAAAATCATTTTGACCTCTGTAAAGGTAAGATCATTTTGACTTCTGTCAATGTAAGATGATTTTGACCTCTGTAAAGGTAAGATGATTTTGACCTTTGTAAGGGTAAGATGATTTTGACCTCTGTAAAGGTAAGATGATTTTGACCCTTGCAAAGGTAAGATGATTTTGACCTCTGTAAAGGTAAGATGATATTAACCTCTGAAAAGGTAAGATGATTGTGACCTGTGTAATGGCAAGATGATTTTGACCTATGTAAAGGGAAGATGATTTTGACCTCTGTAAGGGTAAGATGATATTGACCTCTGTAAAGGCAAGATGATTTTGACCTCTGTAAAGGCAAGATGATTTTGACCTCTGTAAAGGTAAAATCATTTTGACCTCTGTAAAGGTAAGATCATTTTGACTTCTGTCAATGTAAGATGATTTTGACCCTTGTAAAGGTAAGATGATTTTGACCTCTGTAAAGGTAAGATGATATTAACCTCTGAAAAGGTAAGATGATTGTGACCTCTGTAATGGCAAGATGATTTTGACCTATGTAAAGGGAAGATGATTTTGACCTCTGTAAGGGTAAGATGATATTGACCTCTGTAAAGGCAAGATGATTTTGACCTCTGTAAAGGCAAGATGATTTTGACCTCTGCAAAGGTAAGAAGAGTTTGAATATACCAAAGGGGTAATCAGAATACGTAAATGGAATAAAAGACAACACAATGGCCAAAAGAAAAAGTACAAAAGGACAAACAACGATCTATAAAACATACACATAAATGTAAGATGATTTGTATCTCTATAATGGTAAGATGATTTTGACCTCTATAAAGGTAAGATCATTTTGACCTCTGTAAATGTAAGATTATTTGGATCTCTGTTAATAAAAATAAGAAATAACTAATGATAGCCATAATGTGTTGTGTATCATTGTTATAAAACAAAATCGAAACACGTTAACTGGTAAAGCAAAAAGGAAAATGTAATTGTTTGATTAAAGTGGTTTAGCCCATGAAACCACTCTAACCCCGCCACCTTTCATTGAAGTGCATGTACCAAGAACGGAGAGTGAGTGGTCATGTATTTGTGTGGTGGGGTAACGATTTTGCCTCTTGATACGATTTTCCTATTGAATTGTGGAACTGTTCCGACATTGTGATCCCCTCTCCCCCCCCCCATTTTATTCCGTCCTAATATAATAAGGTTATTTTTTCTTAGAAGTGGCAATAAAGACGAGGAAAATATCCACAAAAATATCAGCTTGACTTGCAGTGTTTTCTGAGAGCGAGTATTATGATTCTTGATCTTTAATGTTACTTTCAATAATATATCATTCATATCGTGGTGATCAGTTCTATTGATGGATGGAATGGGAGCTTCAAAAGAAAACCACAGACTGGCGCAGGTCACTGATAAACTTTGTCGCATAAAGTTTTGTCCAATACATCTCGGTTGTGATGCTAGACTTTCTGTTCGATTCGGTGATCGACTTCTGAAACAGACACATATAAACGGAAAGTTCAGAATGGGAAAACTGAGGTGTATGTCAAGGTATGGAGCAGATCTATCTGTATCTGTGGTATCCTTTATTTCAAGCTCAATGGTATAGATGCGATCAACAAAACCACTACTTAGAATTATTTAGTGGAAGGACATCCTCTATATATCGGAACGCGAAAATAAAAAACCGTGATAGATTCTCTTCGTATTTCTTCAGAAGCCGTTGTACGAAGTATTCCTCGTACGACTAAAGGAACAAGACGACGAGAAGAAGATCCCGCAGTTGATACCCATAGGAATAAGATTTTCATGTATCAAGCATATGTATGAAAATTATCGATGTATTTGAATCTTGCTTCCATTTTCACTATTTTACTATATAATTCATTTATTTGATGTGTCAAGATGGACTGTAGTTTCAGTGAGCTAGTACTATTCAGATCAAACTAGAAGCGTGTTAGTCTAGTACGAAGGAGCAATCATCTTATCGAAAAGTAACTTTTTTCGCCATGGGACAGAAACAGTGCTCACTTGGCGTTGAATAGCAATCATTTATTTACTGGTTCTCACTTACATTCCGTGCACAGATGATGTTCGTGTTGTCATTATATACAACAGGTACGGAGAAGGAGATGGTGTACTTTAAAAAATATGATTCACTACTTTGCTATCTTATTTTCAGTTTCCTTGTGATAGCTTTGTCTATCCAGTATTATGATGTTTTTGTACTGTTTCCTCTAATCAGTATTTTATCATTTTCTTTGTTCCTAGTGGATAAGTCGAAGTCTTCAGCTCGAAAAGGTTACGAGTGCCACCATGACTTGGTTAACCGTTACGGAATGTCTGTGTTACAAATGAACACGGCTATGTTCCGTTTGTCATAATCACAATCTGATTTTTTCCTCACTCGTGATTAATCACCGGGTTTATAAGAAGAGTACGGGTGCCACTGCTGGAGAGGGAACAGCTTGCCAAGCACATGAGTTCACTCCCGATTTTTAGTGGGGTTCGCGTTGTTCAATCTTTAGTTTTCTGCGTAGTGTTTTGCAGACCATTATCTTTTTGTCCTCACCTTGCCAAAGGCAATGTGAACTTTTCTCATCACTTGGCCTCTGTCGTCCGTCGTGTGTCATCCGTCGTCCGTTATCTTTTCACATTTCAATCTTCTACTCGTAAACCACTTAGCCATAGGAACTGAAACTTGGTAGGAAGCATCTATGGAAGGTCCTCTATAACGATGGCTCATTTTGTTCTGATCCGTTAACAAACATGGCCAACATAGGCAATTCTTTTTTCTGGATAATTCTGAAAATAATCTTCTCCTCTGTAACCGAGTAGCCAAATGAACCGAAATTTGGTAGGAAGCACCTACGGAAGGTTCTGTATAAAGTTTCCTAAAACAGAATGAAAGGTGGGCGACACAGGATCAGTCCACTCTAGTTATTTCTTCCATTTACGGCTTCTGATTTTATCCTTTGATGTCTTCAAACTTTTCTTATGAATTTTCCTTGTCTCAAGTGATCACAGATATATTACCTCGCAATTGGATACTTGAAATTATTGTCTCTTTTGATTGAGTGTCTACCATACACTGACTTTGAGAAATTTTATAAAATAATGATGATATTCCAGATATATAAGCTTTAATAATCAAATATCGTTAAATGAACAGACCGAGGGAGTATATCTTACTTTCAATTGATGTATTGCTTAAAACGACATTTGATTTAGTTTAAAGAGTGCTGAAAATGGCAATAGGATTTTTGAAAATAAGAAGTTATTGAAAGACTATGCTTACATTCCTGATTGGATTGATATAATTATGACGCCTCCGTTAGTCGTAAAATTAATAAACACTCATTCTCAAGATTACAAAAACAGCGGATACAATGGCATTGCAGTACGAATGAAATCAAGCTATCGTTCATATTTGTCTTTTACGATTGGCATAGGGACATGCGGAGCGATTTACCGACTTGGATTCAAATGAAAGGTTATTCTTTAGACATGCATTATTTTTCTATAACCTTTAATATTTTAATGGCCAGATAATAAGAATTCAGACACAGTTGAAATAGAAAATTAATTCTCCCTGCTGTGCTAGACGGGTACAACAATAGCACATATTGAACAAATTTATGTAAAATGCTATGTGAATATTTTATTTTTCTTCAAAATTATCTTTATGTTGTCTTATTGCAGTCTAAAAAACCACTTCAGGTTGATACAGGTCAATCTTACGATCATCAACCACATTTGTAAATCTGCAAACGAGCAGGAACAAATCAGTGAATTGTGGAGCACACTTTGTACCCATTGGAATGCCAATCATCTGTTGATACACTATTCCATAAAACTGGACAATGATGTTGTCGATCAAAACTATAATAAAAACGAAGATATCATATTTAGTGAGCACGACGCGTTAACATTAGAATGATCTCGTCCTATTTATATTTTGAGTGGGTTTTGAGAAAGTAAAACTTATCTCTACAAATAACAAGATACTGATACCTTTGGAATAGTGTTATATAAGGTAGATAAATCAAATGTTTTAATGCTGTTACAAACATGCTGAGATCTAGAACTCAAAGTCTCTATCAAGTCTATTGAGTTTTTTACTATCCAAATTTGATTAACGACACTTCTTGAAAAGTTGGTATCATGATCCATCTGGAGACTTGTTTTGAGTTTTTTGTAATATCCACATTTGATTAACGCCACTTCTAGTAGAACAACTGGTATCGCGATACCTCTGGAGGCCCGTTTTGATAGCTGTAGGATTAAAAATTAAAAGTTTAGAAGAAAGCCAAAATATCACGAAACAGTCGCAAGGACTAGAAACATTAAGAGACTATTTTGGTGTTCAATTAGATTAGATATATCAGTGTCAGAATTTTGTATCATTTGGTTGATTGATTGATTGATTGATTGTTGTTTAACGTCCAGCGAGCAATATTTTAGCTATATTCAGGACGAGAACATTTAAAAATTTAAACGCCACGGGACTCGAAACAAGGAAAGATGATGGGTAGGGACGGATAATTTTGCCAGGTCTCTTATGGACCACTCATCATGAGCATATTGCTCATAATGAGCTGTTACACTGGGTTCTTTAACGTGCGGAGAGGGTGGCAATCTCTCAACACGGGACCTCGGTTTTATTTACGTCTCATCCGCAGGACGGGTGGTTGTGAATTTTTACATGCCGCACAACCGACGGACGCCCCTTCAAGCCGAAGAAGCTCTCGGTCCCATTTCTATACCCCGGGGTTCCCGCGGGGTTGACCCCCATTTAGAGGACTAGTGCCTCTAGGGCGGAGAAACCTGGTGCCTATTCTACCCCCGGCACACCCTCCATGAGGGGGGTTGTACAAATAAAAGAAACATTAAAAAGATGAAAACCATACATCTAGAACATATGTTATATAACTATATTTTTGTATATAAATCAATTTCTTTTAAAAATTGCAAAATTGTGTCGCCTGCGATATTTGTAAATAAATTAGATAAACTGTTGGCATTGTAGAATGTCTGCCGAACATCGGCAACATCCACACAATCAATCAAGACATGTTTTAATGAAAAATTAGAATTACACGGAATACATTCCGGTCGTTCCTCGTTATTTAACAAATAGCCATGAGTAAGTCTACTATGACCTATACGACATCTGGTCAAGACTACCTGTTCCTTCCGATTTTGACCGTAAGAACAAGGAGTCTTGCCAACTAGGGAATGCATTTCGTGTAATTTGTTATGAATTTGCTGGTCCCAGCTATCTTGCCAACGTTTTAAAATATATTTCACTATAAAAGGTTTAATATCTGTATAAGGAATAGAACAATTGGATACAGGATCATCCAATGCGTTCTTGGCTTCCCGGTCAACGACTGTGTTCCCATGAATACCTATATGACTAGGGATCCATGTGAAAATTACATGTTTACCAATAGCAACAAGGCTTTTATAAATTTCAACAATTTTTAGAATAAAAGGGTTTTGAGTTTTACAACTCTCAATTGCCAACAGGCAAGAAAGAGAATCGGAACAGATCATGAATTTACTCTTTTCAGAAGAGGCAACGAACTTCAAGGCAAGAAGTATTGCATTAGCTTCTGCACTGAAGATCGAACTGGCAGACGGTATTCGAGCAGAGTAGACCTGCTGTCCAAAAACAGCTGCCGACGCTACTCTATCACCATCCTTTGAACCATCAGTATATATTGCAGAGTATTCAGATGTTATCGATCTAATTTTGTATCATTTGGAGTTCCGTGTCGTAATATTGCCAGTGGGAATAGCCTATAGCGAAAAATAACATTATTTCGCATTAGCTTATAGATTTATTCGTTTAAGTTTCACTATTTTAATTAAAACTTTTCGTTTCTTTGTTAGAGAATTACTAGAATAATTGCAATAAATCCATACCAATAGTGACAAAACTGCTGCTTCAATCCCATGCCTGCAGAATATTAAGAGGCATATGGTGGTTCTTATTATAGCATGTACCTGTAATATAGGCTTGGTAATTAACATGCAAGTAATCAAGGACAAATATTTGTCATAAAATTGTGGGTGTTAGTATAGCTGGAAAATATTACCGGTATACTTGCAGTACATTTATATATCAGTTAATAAGAAAAACTCATGTACAATAAAAAAGATAAAGATAAAATGTGGATTATATACTTGAAATTAGTAGGATTAAAATTAAAAAAAAAAAATACCACACTGTAGAAACGAATCTAAAATACAATAGAATAATCGAAAACACAGAAGCAAAACTAACCTCTTTACACATATTAATTGCTAATTATAAACTAGGCATTCCATTCTCCCAGCCAGTTTATTCCAGTTTTCCCTATTTATCTTCTAAAGAAATCAAGTTCATATCAGTCCTCATACAGCTCTATGTACTGTCATCACTGTTTAAACATTCTTGTCAATTTAATCTGGATAACATTTTTCTTTAGAAATATCTGATGTCACCCGTTTTGTTTTGTTGATGTCATTGTTATTGGGTTGTTTTCATTCTGTCTCTTTCTTGTTTGTTTGTTTGTTTCTTTTATTTATTTAGTTTTTTGTTAGTTACTTCTTAATTTTTTCATTATTTTGTGGAAGGTAGGGTTTAACACCAATGACCAGGAAACAACCATGAAAAGCAGCACGGGGTATTGTTTGTAAAAAGAAACGAAAGTTGACGTATATCTCAGAAACTCTCCATTATATCAAGCTCATCATATTGTATCTTCACACAAAACCATTATCTTAGATACTGTATCGTAAACAAGATAGGAGGGAAGGTTCGAGGTAATACAAACCATAGAGATGCCAAGCCCAGATGAAGGAATAACAGGTCATTAAAAAGAACATCAAAAGTGTGTGACTTTAGAGGCTCTACCTCAAGTTATTAACAATATTTAAACCAAATCTGTGAATCTTGGGGAATTTGAATTCGGTCATTGTATTGCGTATGTCCACCGGCAGAGGAAACGACCCAATGCTTAGTAATAACAACGTAGATATGTGTTCATGAGCACGACGTGTTTCTGGAATAAAGCTGTTATGACTGTTATAACGCACATATTTATTGAATCAATTTCGGTTACTAGTAAACAGTTTATTATATAATAAATATCAAGAATTTCTATATTTGAGGTTCATGATTTTTTTATTCAATTTTAATCATTCATTGTCTTAATTTTTTATATAGTTAAGTTTATAATTGTTTTGATTTTACCCTGTATCAGATGACAAGTTCAGTTAGCACTAGAAAATTTATTATTCATAATATCATTGCGCGCTATTTTTTTATTCATTTATTTTTTGCTGTTGTTGATTTCTTTACATTTATCCTGACATTCCTTATATGAAAGTCTGACACGGAAATGTATTAGCAAAAATCCATTTAAGATGATAGATATAATTGTATTTTTTTTCAATTGCAGCAATTGTTCTGCTATGATTTGAAAACATAGACGATTTCTAGTTAGAAATAGACGCAGACATGACAAAATTGCTTTATGCGGTTGTAATGCCATTCAGCTACCATGCTATGTCTGTCATGCGAAATTATTTATAATATCAAGATTGATATTACATTAATATTAAATAACTCTCCTCGCCAATCTGTTAAAGTTAGATACATCATTCTGAATAATTTACTATTGATAGAAGATTGCGGTTTTGCGTGAAATTTAAAGGATTTTTTCAATGATTTATTGCTAATTAATATGCTACGAGCTAAAAATGTATTTGTAAGTATCTCTTTAAATTCAATTCAACGATGCCGTTCATTGCAATTCCTTGTTTCTGAATTAAATTGCTAAAATAATGTCCTTTCTCCATTCCTTAGGTATCAAAGCGAACCGTTACGGAGAAGTTCAGTTTGTAACTTGTGTCTTTTCTATTGTATGTACAAATTATTCAGCAAAAGAAAAAGGAATTTGCTTAAAGTTATGAACATTTTCTGTAAATTTGATTTTGCCAAATTATTCTTTGTTCACACAGCCGTTATAGGATTAATACACAATTGTTGCAAGAAAATTGCCTAGTGTAACAATGCTAAAAATGACGTTTCTTTAAAGCTTTCTATTCATCTAATAATGTCCTGTATATGGCACGTCAGATAACCCTTCATTCCCATTCGGCAGTTCTCTACTTCATCACTATTCAATATCAAAATATTTTTTCGGCTCGTCGCTGATTGGCCGTTGGAAATGTGAACTAAGTTGTATATGGGGACAGCTCAAGTAGCATTTGCGGTGAAAAAATATAGCAAAAACAAACAATTAATGAATAAAACGTTAAAAGATCTCTGAAAATATAACAAAAAGGCAAAAAATGTTCGACGTTTAATTGTTATGCACTGATTTCTAGTTCTTTTTGAAATATTTGTTTGGCCCTGGACCCAAAATCTCATGTACCTGGTGACCTTCTATTGGGTGACTTAGGGGATCAAATGTACCATTTGACTCTTAGAAATACCACAGTGAGAACGCGGACGTGGAGTACTACACAACATATCCGAAAACAACAAACTTTATATATCATATGAAAATAAAAGGGGTAGATAACCAGGGCTAGACAATGATAGACGCGGACGTCCTAGAGAACACCCCAAGGGCTTACATAGGAAAAGTCCAGGGGAATCCCTACGGCTGATGACGTCATTTCCGGTGAAAAGGCCCCACTAGGGCGGTTATTACGCAACCAAGGGATCCCTCTTCGGGGTCACGTGACCTTCGGTCACTACGGGTGACGTTTCATGACGTCACTTCCGGTCAAAAGGTCCCACTAGGGCGAATATTGCGCAACTTCCGGTTGCGCATGCGCACACTCAAGGGAACCCCCTTCGCAGTCACATCACATCCAGTAGCCATGGTACTTGTACTACTGTACTATATTTTGTACTACTTCTATAGTAAGAAAAAAAAACGCGGAGAAACGGTTGCGCATACGCACGCGATCACTTCCGGGTCAGGTCAGGGTCGCTTCCGGGCACGTGACTGACGTCACTTCCGGGCAGGTGACTTCCGGTCACGTGACTTCCGGTAGATCCACATGGAATTTACATGTTAATGCCAGTCCAGTCACAGTCAAGCTGATTTGAATCAAAAAGGCTGAGAAACCCATTGCTGCAAATGAAGAAGTAGACAGCCAGGCCAGAAGCATTATCTTGATTGGCTGTTTATCGCCAAAGAAGCATTATCTTGATTGGTTGTTTATCGCCAAAGAAGCATTATTTTGATTGGTTGTTTATCTCCGAAGACGCATTATTTTGACTGGATGTTTATCATTCGGATCTAGACTAGCGAATGCATCTCATCAGTGAATAGAACTCAACTAATAACTCACATCAATGGACTTACCTGTTGCATTGCATATGTAGAGGGAAAGAAATTGACTTGGAATTTACATGTTAATGCCAGCTCAGTCACAGTCAAGCTGATTTGAATCAAAAAGGCTGAGAAACCCATTGCTGCAATTGAAGAAGTAGACACCCAGGCCCCTAAAAAGAACCACCTGCCTCCTTCCACACGGAAGAGAAACACACACACCGTCTAAGCAAGTGGAAGGCGAAAAGGAATCAAGCTGTTGTTGACCTAAAAGTACACGCATATGCACAGACTGATAGATAATCCTCAGCAGATAGACGACACAACACAGATTGACCAGCAAAGCAGTCATGACCTCGACTACAACACACCACCCAGTGTATTGCAAAGGAGGGAGTGGTCCACACAGAGCAGATATCATATTAAAAGGCAGGCCGTTGACGCCTACCAAGTATCGAAACGAAGAAGAATCCCAGAAGCCCTGGAAAAGATGTACACCCGTACGTAATCAGTACATGCTAGAACTCCTCTGCTACAAGACCGAATTAAGAGACAGAACGGAGTCATACTCCGAGGTCTTCGATCCAGATGATCCTACACTAATAGATCGCTAACCTAGATATGACACGGACACAAACAATTAATTATGTATTTTCTGATGTTTTTAAATTACCTGATAATATTAGTGATCATGATGCCTCAGTCGTAATTCTTCAATGTTCCAAAAATATCTCACGATCATTTAAAAGAGAAATTTGGCAGTATCAAAAAATTAATTACGAAAAGTTTGAAGAAAAATTAAATGAAATTAACTGGAATGAAAAACTTGACCACTTGAATGACGTTGATGAAATGTGCGAAAAATTTACAAAGTGTTTCCTTAAAATAGCACAGGAATGTATCCCGACAAAAATAATAACTATTCGGAATAATGATAGGCCGTGGTTTAACAACGAAATACGAAAAGAAATTCGCATAAGGGACCGATTTAGAAAAACTGTTTTGAAATTTCACAGGGAAAAGGATATTAAACTATATAAAAAACAGAGAAATAAAGTAAATAACATGAAACAAATTGCGAAAGAAAATTTTGAAAATAATTTAGATCACATTCTTTTAGAAAACTCGTCCAATCCAAAAACATACTGGAAAATTATGAAAATGCTTATCAAATCAAATAAGGGAAACAACTGTATTCCTCCTCTTAGAAACTCTATAAATGATGAAAACTTCGACGATATTGTGTATGGAGATGAAGACAAGTGTGATTTATTAAATAAATACTTTAGTCTTATATCGAAGTTGGAGGAGGAGAACGTGCCTCTTCCAGACTTTGATATAAAAACCAATAATGTAATAAATGAGATTTGTGTAACCATAAGTGAAATTGTAGATATTTTAAAAATTATTGATCCATACAAAGCTTCTGGACCCGACAAAATTAGTCACAAAATGCTAAAAATTTCCCCTGAAAAGATAGCCATCCCACTACAAATTATTTTTAACAAATCTCTCCGTCAATGTAAATATCCCTCTAGTTGGAAAAATGCGCATGTCACAGCGATTTTTAAAAAAGGTGATACTTCTTTACCTTCTAATTACCGCCCAATATCACTGATTAGCTGTGTCGGAAAAGTAATGGAAAGGATTATATACAAACACGTATATAACCATTTAATACAAAACAAGCTTATCTACCAGTACCAATCTGGTTTTTTGCCTAAGCATTCCTCCGTCCACCAATTAATAGAACTATATAATACTATCTTAAACTCTCTTGAAAAAAAAGAACTATGTTGCTTTGTTTTCTGTGATTTCTCAAAGGCTTTCGATAAAGTTTGGCACAAAGGTTTGATACATAAAATGAATTGTTATGGAATAAAAGGGAATTTATTAAAATGGTTTGAAAATTATTTATATTGTAGACACCAAAAAGTAGTAAACAGAGATTCGTCGTCCTCATATGTGTCTGTGTCTGCTGGGGTCCCCCAAGGGTCTGTCCTTGGTCCTCTGTTATTTCTGGTTTACATTAATGATATTGGTGATAAGCTTCTTTCCTTAAGCCGATTGTTTGCTGATGATACTTCCCTTGGCTATGCAAGCCAAGATGAAGATCAAATGAAATATGTCATAAATCATGATCTACATGAACTTGGTGACTGGTCAAAGAGATGGTTGATGTCTTTCAACCCAGACAAAACTGAAATCATGCTTTTTAAAAATGTAGAAAACTCAACAAATTTTGATTTTTATTTTGATGAAAAATTAATTCCACTTACATCAGACCATAAACATTTAGGGATAACATTTAGCGAGGAAGCAAAATGGAATAAACATGTAGAAAATTTAATAAAAGTGTCTCTAAACACATATGTGTTTTGCGTAAATTGAAATATAAATTAAATAGAAAAAATTTAGAGAAATTATACTTAATTTACATTCGACCAATATTTGAGTATGCATGTGAGGTCTGGGACAACTGTGGTGTCTCTAATTCGTGCAAATTGGAGAGGTTACAGTTGGAGGCAGCTAGAATTATCACCGGACTTCCAATCTTTACCAACACAGAATATCTATATAGAGAAACTGGCTGGGAGAGATTGGAAGAAAGAAGAACTAGGAGAAAGCTCCAATTATTATATAATATCCAAAACGGTAGCACACCCTCTTATTTACTCGATCTTATTCCCCCAACAATCCAAAGTACGACTATTTATCCCCTTCGAAATGGCAACGATATTATTGTTCCATTCTGTAGACTATCTTTAACTAGAGATTCTTTCGTCTCAGCTACAGTAAGGGAATGGAATAACCTTAATCTTTCAGTACGTAATCTTGACACACTATCTAAATTTAAAAAGGCAATCCGCAGTTCAATCTCAATGCCAATTCCGAGACACTATTCTTATGGTCCTAGAAAACTAAATATAATTCTAACACAGCTTCGCTGCAATGCATCATTCTTGAATTACGATTTATGTAAAGTAAAAATTTTATCAAATGCTTCCTGTAACTGTGGCGCACCATGTGAAAATTCTCACCATTTCTTTTTTGATTGTGATAAATATACAGATAATAGGGAAATAATATTTAATAGTCTTAACTGGTTACCTTCTAACATTAATATTGATGTAAATCTACTGACAAAAGGAAGTGATCTCCTAACATATGTAGAAAATATAACCATTTTTAAACATCCTTTTAAATATATTAAAGACTCCAAAAGATTTACAATTGTCTAAATGATCTAAAGAACCAACACACATCTCCAAAAGTATTTCTTCTCTTTTCTTTTTTCTTTATTCTTTTTTTTCGTATATTGTCTAAACTTATGTTTTTGTACATAGTCATTCTTTGTATATTTAACTCTATGCTATTATATACATATTATATCATTTCATTGCGCATGCTAATCCATATTGTAAATTATTGTATTCGGAAGAAGACTTCATAAGTTGGAAAAACTTGTGTCCGATCCCTATTTGTTATATTTAGCAAATAAAAATATGTTTAAACTAAAACACACACCTTGGTGATCTACCACCGACTCCGACCCAACACCACGAAAAGCAAGTAGAAAAAAGACAGAGCACCAATCTCTGTAAAAAGTAATCTGTCCGCAATATCTGCTGATGGTAAGCCGGACGTTAAACACCAATAACTAACTGTTTAACGTGGAAGAAGCATTATATTGATTGGTTGGTTATCGTCAAAGAAGTATTATTCTAATTAGTTGTTTATCGTGAAAGCAGCATTATTTTGAATGGTTGTTTATCGCCAAGGAAGCTTTAATTTGATTGGTTGTTTATCGTTGTAGTGTTACTGTTAAATGTCACGAGCATGATCTAATATGGAAAACGTGTTGGATACCAGCATACGTAATAAATAGGAACAACATAAATAAAATATAAATCCTCTACAATTCAAAATCTCTAAATTTGATATCTACATTTTTATTCGAACGTTGCTCTGAATTCACAACAAATTTCGGGTTATTAATGAACAGACTAACTCGATGTCACGAGAATCTAAGAAGAAAAGATAATAAAGAACAGAGAGAAGACATAACAAATCAACATGTTTGTATTCATTACCCATTGACACATGTCGCTGCCTATATGATATGTAGGAGAATTGTTTAGAATATATTTGTCATTGAAACACATGTGACCTTCTTTGGGAAATTAGATCCTTTGTTTTCTCTATCTTTATTTGTAATGTCCGTGACAATATTTACTGTGATGCTTCAATAGTATTTCCTGTGGTGTAAATAAAAATACAACCAACAGAGACACCATTTACATGTTTATCTTCGTCTATTCCTTTTGTAGTCACATGAATGCGAGTTATTTTTGTCTGATATTATCAATAAATTCGTATGCATGTCAACGTAATATATTGTTACGTACAGAGAGGATGTCAAGAACTTTCCATGTCGTCTTTAATATCTTTTTGCCTCATATTTGTCCGACATTTAGCACATTTATACTGTACATCTTTATTTTAATCAGATAATGTCACTGATAGCTAATTATGATGTCCGCACCATTTTTAATCTTTATAGTTCTTCAAATATAAGAGCGGTCGTAGTTACGATGACAGACATATTCCCGTCCGTGATGAGTTGTTCTCGATTCAACTTTATGTTATGACACTTTCCGTAATGTCGAACATGAAATATCTGAACTATTGTTAAATGTGGTGTTAAACACTTACAACGTAACATATTCACCCATTTCCTATTTGTTTCTACCGTGCATCATAATTCTGATGTTCTTTAATGTGGGCACGATGTTTTTTCATCCTATTTTTAGCAATGAAGTATTATATATACCATGGATCTTACGAATTAACTTATTTAAACCAACGAATCCGAAGGATGAGTTGGTTTAAATAAGTTCATGAGTAAGATCCATGGTATATATGGTTTGTAACAGAAATTACATGATTGACAGATCTAAGACGTCAAAATCATGGAATAACAAATCCTATGACGTCAAAATCATGGAATAACAAACTTATGACGTCAAAATCATGGAATAACATCAAGATCTTCATGTTAGACCATGGTTTGTAAAAGTTCACTATTTTTAAGTTGATTATTGCATAAAAACATCAAAGGAAAAATGCGTATTTATGTTACAAGGATTAATAAACATCACATGGTACTAAATAATGTTAACTGCATCGTTTATTGTTCAACGTGAAACGATCGATTTTACCATTTATAAAGATCTTTGTTTTATATTTTCTTGATTATTCTTGAATGCTATTTTTGTGTGTCGTTTATATCCATCATTTAATCACGAATGCAGTCAAATATCATATCAGTTAGCATCCATCAGCTATCTGTGAAGAGTCCTATCGGTCATTTAGGGACGTTGACAGTGTGGTATTTTAGAATTGTTCTGACAGTGTGGTATTTTAGAATTGTTCAGACAGTGTGGTATTTTAGAATTTTTCCGACAGTGTAGTATTTTAGAATTGTTCAGACAGTGTGGTATTTTAGAATTGTTCCGACAGTGTGCTATTTTAGAATTGTTCCGACAGTGTGATATTTTGGAATTGTTCCGACAGTGTGGTATTTTAGAATTGTTCCGACAGTGTAGTATTTTAGAATTGTTCCCACAGTGTGGTATTTCAGAATTGTTCCGACAGTGGTATTTTAGAATTGTTCCGACAGTGTGGTATTTTAGAATTGTTCAGACAGTGTGGTATTTTAGAATTTTTCCGACAGTGTGGTATTTTAGAATTGTTCTGACAGTGTGGTATTTTAGAATTGTTCAGACAGTGTGGTATTTTAGAATTTTTCCGACAGTGTAGTATTTTAGAATTGTTCAGACAGTGTGGTATTTTAGAATTGTTCCGACAGTGTGATATTTTGGAATTGTTCCGACAGTGTGGTATTTTAGAATTGTTCCGACAGTGTAGTATTTTAGAATTGTTCCCACAGTGTGGTATTTCAGAATTGTTCCGACAGTGGTATTTTAGAATTGTTCCGACAGTGTGGTATTTTAGAATTGTTCCGACAGTGTGGTATTTTAGAATAGTTCCGACAGTGGTATTTTAGAATTGTTCCGACAGTGTGATATTTTAGAATTGTTCCGACAGTGTGATATTTTAGAATTGTTCCGACAGTGTAGTATTTTAGAATTGTTCCGACAGTGTAGTATTTTAGAATTGTTCCGACAGTGTGATGTTTTAGAATTGTTCCGACAGTGTGATATTTTAGAATTGTTCCGACAGTGTAGTATTTTAGAATTGTTCCGACAGTGTAGTATTTTAGAATTGTTCCGACAGTGTGATATTTTAGAATTGTTCCGACAGTGTAGTATTTTAGAATTGTTCCGACATTGTGGTATTTTAGAATTGTTCCGACAGTGTAGTATTTTAGAATTGTTCCGACAGTGTGATATTTTAGAATTGTTCCGACAGTGTAGTATTTTAGAATTGTTCCGACAGTGTAGTATTTTAGAATTGTTCCGACAATGTAGTATTTTAGAATTGTTCCGACAGTGTGATATTTTAGAATTGTTCCGACAGTGTAGTATTCTAGAATTGTTCCGACAGTGTGATATTTTAGAATTGTTCCGACAGTGTAGTATTTTAGAATTGTTCCGACAGTGTGATATCTTAGAATTGTTCCGACAGTGTAGTATTTTAGAATTGTTCCGACAGTGTAGTATTTTAGAATTGTTCCGACAGTGTGGTATTTTAGAATTGTTCCGACAGTGTAGTATTTTAGAATTGTTCCGACAGTGTGGTATTTTAGAATTGTTCCGACAGTGTAGTATTTTAGAATTGTTCTGACAGTGTAGTATTTTAGAATTGTTCCGACAGTGTAGTATTTTTAGAATTGTTCCGACATTGTAGTATTTTAGAATTGTTCCGACAGTGTAGTATTTTAGAATTGTTTCCACAGTGTAGTATTCTAGAATTGTTCCGACAGTGTGGTATTTTAGAATTGTTCCGACAGTGTGGTATTTTAGAATTGTTCCGACAGTGTGGTATTTTAGAATTGTTTCGACAGTGTAGTATTTTAGAATTGTTCCGACAGTGTGGTATTTTAGAATTGTTCCGACAGTGTGGTATTTTAGAATTGTTCCGACAGTGTGGTATTTTAGAATTGTTCCGACAGTGTGGTATTTTAGAATTGTTCCGACAGTGTAGTATTTTAGAATTGTTCCGACAGTGTGGTATTTTAGAATTGTTCCGACAGTGTGGTATTTTAGAATTGTTCCGACAGTGTAGTATTTTAGAATTGTTCCGACAGTGTAGTATTTTAGAATTGTTCCGACAGTGTAGTATTTTAGAATTGTTCCGACAGTGTGGTATTTTAGAATTGTTCCGACAGTGTGGTATTTTAGAATTGTTCCGACAGTGTGGTATTTTAGAATTGTTCCGACAGTGTGGTATTTTAGAATTGTTCCGACAGTGTAGTATTTTAGAATTGTTCCGACAGTGTGGTATTTTAGAATTGTTCCGACAGTGTGGTATTTTAGAATTGTTCCGACAGTGTAGTATTTTAGAATTGTTCCGACAGTGTAGTATTTTAGAATTGTTCCGACAGTGTAGTATTTTAGAATTGTTCCGACAGTGTAGTATTTTAGAATTGTTCCGACAGTGTAGTATTTTAGAATTGTTCCGACAGTGTAGTATTTTAGAATTGTTCCGACAGTGTAGTATTTTAGAATTGTTCCGACAGTGTGGAATTTTAGAATTGTTCCGACAGTGTGGTATTTTAGAATTGTTCCGACAGTGTAGTATTTTAGAATTGTTCCGACAGTGTGGTATTTTAGAATTGTTCCGACAGTGTGGTATTTTAGAATTGTTCCGGCAGTGTAGTATTTTAGAATTGTTCCGACAGTGTAGTATTTTAGAATTGTTCCGACAGTGTAGTATTTTAGAATTGTTCCGACAGTGTAGTATTTTAGAATTGTTCCGACAGTGTAGTATTTTAGAATTGTTCCGACAGTGTAGTATTTTAGAATTGTTTCGACAGTGTAGTATTTTAGAATTGTTCCGACAGTGTAGTATTTTAGAATTGTTCTGACAGTGTGGTATTTTAGAATTGTTCCGACAGTGTAGTATTTTAGAATTGTTCCGACAGTGTAGTATTTTAGAATTGTTCCGACAGTGTGGTATTTTAGAATTGTTCCGACAGTGTGGTATTTTTAGAATTGTTCCGACAGTGTAGTATTTTAGAATTGTTCTGACAGTGTGGTATTTTAGAATTGTTCCGACAGTGTAGTATGTTAGAATTGTTCCGACAGTGTAGTATTTTAGAATTGTTCCGACAGTGTAGTATTTTAGAATTGTTTCGACGGTGTAATATTTTAGAATTGTTCCGACAGTGTAGTATTTTAGAATTGTTCAGACAGTGTAGTATTTTAGAATTGTTCCGACAGTGTGGTATTTTAGAATTGTTCCGACAGTGTGGTATTTTAGAATTGTTCCGACAGTGTGGTATTTTAGAATTGTTCCGACAGTGTGGTATTTTAGAATTGTTCTGACAGTGTGGTATTTTAGAATTGTTCCGACAGTGTAGTATTTTAGAATTGTTCCGACAGTGTGGTATTTTAGAATTGTTCCGACAGTGTAGTATTTTAGAATTGTTCCGATAGTGTAGTATTTTAGAATTGTTCGGACAGTGTAGTATTTTAGAATTGTTCCGACAGTGTAGTATTTTAGAATTGTTCCGACAGTGTAGTATTTTAGAATTGTTCCGACAGTGTAGTACTTTAGATTTGTTCTGACAGTGTAGTATTTTAGAATTGTTCTGACAGTGTAGTATTTTAGAATTGTTCCTACAGTGTGATATTTTAGAATTGTTCTGACAGTGTAGTATTTTAGAATTGTTCTGACAGTGTAGTATTTTAGAATTGTTCTGACAGTGTGGTATTTTAGAATTGTTCCGACAGTGTAGTATGTTAGAATTGTTCCGACAGTGTAGTATTTTAGAATTGTTCCGACAGTGTAGTATTTTAGAATTGTTTCGACGGTGTAGTATTTTAGAATTGTTCCGACAGTGTAGTATTTTAGAATTGTTCAGACAGTGTAGTATTTTAGAATTGTTCCGACAGTGTGGTATTTTAGAATTGTTCCGACAGTGTGGTATTTTAGAATTGTTCCGACAGTGTGGTATTTTAGAATTGTTCCGACAGTGTGGTATTTTAGAATTGTTCTGACAGTGTGGTATTTTAGAATTGTTCCGACAGTGTAGTATTTTAGAATTGTTCCGACAGTGTGGTATTTTAGAATTGTTCCGACAGTGTAGTATTTTAGAATTGTTCCGACAGTGTAGTATTTTAGAATTGTTCGGACAGTGTAGTATTTTAGAATTGTTCCGACAGTGTAGTATTTTAGAATTGTTCCGACAGTGTAGTATTTTAGAATTGTTCCGACAGTGTAGTACTTTAGAATTGTTCTGACAGTGTAGTATTTTAGAATTGTTCTGACAGTGTAGTATTTTAGAATTGTTCCTACAGTGTGATATTTTAGAATTGTTCTGACAGTGTAGTATTTTAGAATTGTTCTGACAGTGTAGTATTTTAGAATTGTTCTGACAGTGTAGTATTTTAGAATTGTTCTGACAGTGTAGTATTTTAGAATTGTTCTGACAGTGTAGTATTTTAGAATTGTTCTGACAGTGTAGTATTTTAGAATTGTTCCGACAGTGTAGTATTTTAGAATTGTTCCGACAGTGTAGTATTTTAGAATTGTTCCGACAGTGTAGTACTTTAGAATTGTTCTGACAGTGTAGTATTTTAGAATTGTTCTGACAGTGTAGTATTTTAGAATTGTTCCTACAGTGTGATATTTTAGAATTGTTCTGACAGTGTAGTATTTTAGAATTGTTCTGACAGTGTAGTATTTTAGAATTGTTCTGACAGTGTAGTATTTTAGAATTGTTCCGACAGTGTAGTATGCGATTTTGTTTTTCATTTTATTTGATGTATTACTGTGATATAAGATGATTATGTAATCAGTGAACTACTTGTTTCGTTTGCTTCAGTATATTAATAATCCAAGCTATTCATGACACTATGTAAACATGGCTGATGATAGTGTTAGTGATTTATATGTTTATTTATGTCTTACAGTCTTCAGAATTGCAATTACTCGAAGAAGTAAAAATAAATATATAATGTTTTGTAATTTGTATCTTCTGAACTTTTTCGAAATTCCAAAATGGATAGAATACCAGAATTTTGGTGTGTGTGAAATAATTGATTTATGATGATACTGTTTCAAGTCATTACATAATTCTTGATGAAATGGGAAAGAAAACAGAAGACGCATGTTATTGATTGGGGTTTTGAGCTTTGCACATAAACGATTCTCCGTAAACCACAGAAAACGATGATGGTATGTTTTTACATATAAAGTGATGTCTTTAACTATCTGATTTTGTTTCTGATTCTTGCAGGCAAAATACTTACTTTTAGGACATAATTTATTGGTTATTTCTCAAATTATATGCACATCCTCCAAAACCGTTTAACTCTTAATTTGCACAAAATACCAATTCATGCGATAACATTCTTTTGAAGGAATCTGAAGATGCAATTGAAAATTTAAAATAGGACCACTCGCATCATATATGCTTAGAAATAAACTAGATAATTAATTGGCATTCACACAGTCACAATATTTCCAAAATATCGTTTATATATATATTATACTATCACAAAATTTTTTTTGTCAATGTGTGACGTAAAAATATTTCCGACATTTACGTCACCGAATATGGTACTGCTTTGACAACTATTTTACCTATTTTGTTCCTGTATTTAAATACTGTTACAGTGACAGCCGCAACCTTTGAACCGTAATGAGAGCGGGAGGTTTGGCGCCTTAAAATCTGATTCAACCCACCATTTCTTTAGAAATGCCTGTACCAAGTCAGGGTCATTACGGTTTTCACAGTTTTCCGGTTGTTGACTGACTTTGTCTGTTTATATAATTATGAGTTTTGACTTTCCCTTTGTAAGATTGTTCGGAGTTCGGTAATTTTGTTATTACCCTTATTTGTAATATATATGTAATCGCATCCGCCGCCATGATATAACTGAAATATTGTAGAAAGTGGCATTAAACACTATAAACCTAAACCTAATCGCATCCGTGATATAATGGTTAGCTTAGGCACGCCTAAAGTGAGGCAAGTCGCTGGTTCACGTCCCGGTCTCTGGTCAAACGAAAGTTGTTTTATTTGGTATTTGTTGTTTCTTCGATAAGCTCCGCAACATTAACGTGGTGAAAGACTCGCAATCAGTATAATGTGTCCGAGAGGAGCGTCATGTCTTCCCGCGGACTGTTGGAAATGAAATTGAGATTCAATGCTGCACATTCCGCACGGCACATAGGGATATAAAATAAAGACATATTATCTCTGGTGCAGAGTACAACCTCTCCAAAAGAGACACCGTTAGTTATGTAAGAGGAATTAGATACTGAACTCGCCCTCAAGACAGTACACAAATGAGTGTCTCGTATGATGAGAATGCCACACTCTTTGAAGAAAAATATCAAAATTGTGTATGGCATCCCCGTATTCCATCGAAGATTGTTATCGTTAATAGAAATACTAATTTCTATAGATGACAAAGCAAATTTCTAGAATTAGCTGACCTTTGAACTGTAGTTACATGACTCAATGAGATGTGTAATATATAATCCGGTAATACAAGATATATGTCACCTGAGTTCATCCCTGGTTTTTAGCGGGGTTCGTGTTGCTCAAACTTTAGTTTCCTGTGTTTTATAGATCATTGCTCTCTTTGTGTCCTTTTTCCTTTGGCCATTGTGTTGTCTCTCCTTCAATTTACAGTTTCTTATTATCATTTTGGTATCTTCAAACTTTTCTTTCTATGAAGAAGAAATGAAACCGACAAAAGAGCAAGATCGTGTAATATAATTTTCTATAAATTGGTCTACTATAATGCTATAGTGGTGCATTGTGGGAAAATACATTGAAATTATTACAAATATGAAGTTCATAAACAGGTTTTTAGTGTGACGTCGTCCTAAAAGGTGAATTGTTTTATGAAATATATTGAGATGACACTTGTTAGCTGATATATGCAAAGGAAAAGATGTATTATTAGAACGACATGAAACCGATAGATAATTCGATTTACTGATTTTGGCATCAACTTTTATTGGTAAAATTATCTGGAGTTATCTCGCTTTGTGCGTTTTGTTCCGGTCAAGCTATTAGTCAACTACTGTCTCAGGAAATATCACCAAAATTCCAGTGTTAAGTAGCACGATATGATCATCTTAATTTTATGTAATTAATTATATATATTATATATACATTTGCTACCTAAAAAAAAGCTTCTTCTTTCTTACTGCACTTATCAAAAACAACAATTTGAACAGTCAACGTCCCTCAATGACCGATAGGTGAATGATCGGTGAATCTTGACTCTTGACAGATAGCTAATGGATGCTAACTGATATGATATTTGACTAATGCATAGTGACCCATAAGTTAGAAATGACGTATGCATTATTTGACATGTGATTCCTTCAATCATGTTTGAATGTTTAATAGGTCATAGGTCACTCTCGATGGATTGCAACAAAAAAGTGCGTTGACTGTTCAAAGGTCACAGGACTAAAGAAATGCATGAACATATAACTAGGAGATACAAAGAAACCCGATCTATTAATAGTTACACCTACTATGTGCCCCTTAAACGATGCTTTTCAAACGTGAATTGATAATTATTTGTGGTATTCCAATTTTCGTGAATTTCATGCATCGGTTCAAACCATTGAAATATAATCGAATATCTGTCACTACATGTGCTGACTGCGGCATAATTTATATGTAATTAGAAAATTCATACCAGACATTTTTACAACGTCCCAAAAGAGAAAAAATTCTCAGAGATTAATTATCGTGGTTTAGGTGGAGATCCTTGAATCTGTGAATTAAAACAAAATCCTCAAGCCACGAACAATGATATCCACGAATTTAAATGACATCATAGTCTAAACAGTAATAATGTTCTTATTTCAGGTTGTTAAGATGTTAATCATAGTAGTTAGTCTGTTTGCTTTATGTTGGTTACCTCTTCAAGCATACAATTTGTTAGCCTCATTGTATCCAGCTATAAATAGGTGAGTATTTAGGGTTACGGTTATGATGTTTAACGTCACTTTTAACAATATTTCAGCTATATCGTGACGGGCAGATTTATTGATGGAGGAAACCGGAGGACCCGGAGAAAACCACCGACCTGCTGCAAGTCACTGACAAACTTCATCACATAACGTTGTATCGAGTACACCTCGCAATGAGCGGAATTCAAACTCACAATGAAAGGCACTGATTGCATAGATAGTTGTAAACCCAACTACTATAAATATCACGACGGCCCCTAAACACACTGATGGTACTAACAAATAAAGAATAACTTGGTCATTATCAAGATAAAACATAATCACAACTAAATAATAGTCTTTGATTTATTAAAATATGAACGATAACTTTCCAAAAAATATTATTGAATTCGAAAAAGCTGTTTCGTTATAAAAACAAAAACGAACCAATAAATTGATATAACCAGAGAATATCAGTAAAATCATATATTTACAACAAGATCGTATATTATGATAAGAAATATCAAACGTTGATGGTCAACAATTACATCAATATCAACAAAACAAACAATCACCTCCCATCTCAACGTATTGAACACAGATAACAAAAACAAACAATCACCTCTCATCTCAACGTATTGAACACAGACAACAAAAACAAACAATTACCTCTCATCTCAACGTATTGAACACAGACAACAAAACAAACAATCACCTCTCATCTCAACGTATTGAACACAGATAACAAAAACAAACAATTACCTCTCATCTCAACGTATTGAACACAGACAACAAAACAAACAATCACCTCTCATCTCAACGTATTGAACACAGATAACAAAACAAACAATTACCTCTCATCTCAACGTATTGAACACAGACAACAAAAACAAACAATCACCTCTCATCTCAACGTATTGAACACAAATAACAAAACAAACAATTACCTCTCATCTCAACGTATTGAACACAGACAACAAAAACAAACAATCACCTCTCATCTCAACGTATTGAACACAGACAACAAAAACAAACAATTACCTCTCATCTCAACGTATTGAACACAGATAACAAAAACAAACAATCACCTCTCATCTCAACGTATTGAACACAGACAACAAAACAAACAATCACCTCTCATCTCAACGTATTGAACACAGATAACAAAAACAAACAATTACCTCTCATCTCAACGTATTGAACATCAACGTATTAAACACAGATAACAAAAACAAACAATCACCTCTCATCTCAACGTATTGAACACAGACAACAAAAATAAACAATCACCTCTCATCTCAACGTATTGAACACAGATAACAAAAGCAAACAATCACCTCTCATCTCAACGTATGAACACAGATAACAAAAACAAACAATTACCTCTCATCTCAACGTATTGAACACAGATAACAAAAACAAACAATTACCTCTCATCTCAACGTATTGAACACAGATAACAAAAACAAACAATCACCTCTCATCTCAACGTATTGAACACAGACAACAAAAACAAACAATCACCTCTCATCTCAACGTATTGAACACAGATAACAAAAACAAACAATTACCTCTCATCTCAACATATTGAACACAGACAACAAAAACAAACAATCACCTCTCATCTCAACGTATTGAACACAGATAACAAAACAAACAATTACCTCTCATCTCAACGTATTGAACACAGACAACAAAAACAAACAATTACCTCTCATCTCAACGTATTGAACACTGATAACAAAAACAAACAATCACCTCTCATCTCAACGTATTGAACACAGACAACAAAAACAAACAATCACCTCTCATCTCAACGTATTGAACACAGATAACAAAAACAAACAATCACATCGCATCTCAACGTATTGAACACAGATAACAAAAACAAACAATCACCTCTCATCTCAACGTATTGAACACAGATAACAAAAACAAACAATCACATCTCATCTCAACGTATTGAACACAGATAACAAAAACAAACAATCACCTCTCATCTCAACGTATTGAACACAGATAACAAAAACAAACAATTACCTCTCATCTCAACGTATTGAACACAGATAACAAAAACAAACAATTACCTCTCATCTCAACGTATTGAACACAAACAACAAAAACAAACAATTACCTCTCATCTCAACGTATTGAACACAGATAACAAAAACAAACAATCACCTCTCATCTCAACGTATTGAACACAGATAACAAAAACAAACAATTACCTCTCATCTCAACGTATTGAACACAAACAACAAAAACAAACAATTACCTCTCATCTCAACGTATTGAACACAGATAACAAAAACAAACAATCACCTCTCATCTCAACGTATTGAACACAGATAACAAAAACAAACAATCACCTCTCATCTCAACGTATTGAACACAGATAATAAAAACAAACAATCACCTCTCATCTCAACGTATTGAACACAGATAACAAAAACAAACAATCACCTCTCATCTCAACGTATTGAACACAGATAACAAAAACAAACAATTACCTCTCATCTCAACGTATTGAACACAAACAACAAAAACAAACAATTACCTCTCATCTCAACGTATTGAACACAGATAACAAAAACAAACAATCACCTCTCATCTCAACGTATTGAACACAGATAACAAAAACAAACAATCACCTCTCATCTCAACGTATTGAACACAGATAATAAAAACAAACAATCACCTCTCATCTCAACGTATTGAACACAGATAACAAAAACAAACAATCACCTCTCATCTCAACGTATTGAACACATATAACAAAACAAACAATCACCTCTCATCTCAACGTATTGAACACAGACAACAAAACAAACAATTACCTCTCATCTCAACGTATTGAACACAGATAACAAAAACAAACAATTACCTCTCATCTCAACGTATTGAACACAGACAACAAAACAAACAATTACCTCTCATCTCAACGTATTGAACACAGACAACAAAAACAAACAATTACCTCTCATCTCAACGTATTGAACACTGATAACAAAAACAAACAATCACTTCTCATCTCAACGTATTGAACACAGACAACAAAAACAAACAATCACCTCTCATCTCAACGTATTGAACACAGATAACAAAAACAAACAATCACATCTCATCTCAACGTATTGAACACAGATAACAAAAACAAACAATCACCTCTCATCTCAACGTATTGAACACAGACAACAAAAATAAACAATCACCTCTCATCTCAACGTATTGAACACAGATAACAAAAGCAAACAATCACCTCTCATCTCAACGTATTGAACACAGATAACAAAAACAAACAATTACCTCTCATCTCAACGTATTGAACACAGATAACAAAAACAAACAATTACCTCTCATCTCAACGTATTGAACACAGACAACAAAAACAAACAATCACCTCTCATCTCAACGTATTGAACACAGATAACAAAAACAAACAATCACCTCTCATCTCAACGTATTGAACACAGACAACAAAAACAAACAATCACCTCTCATCTCAACGTATTGAACACAGATAACAAAAACAAACAATCACCTCTCATCTCAACGTATTGAACACAGATAACAAAAACAAACAATCACCTCTCATCTCAACGTATTGAACACAGACAACAAAACAAACAATTACCTCTCATCTCAACATATTGAACACAGACAACAAAAACAAACAATCACCTCTCATCTCAACGTATTGAACACAGATAACAAAAACAAACAATCACCTCTCATCTCAACGTATTGAACACAGATAACAAAAACAAACAATCACCTCTCATCTCAACGTATTGAACACAGATAATAAAAACAAACAATCACCTCTCATCTCAACGTATTGAACACAGATAACAAAAACAAACAATCACCTCTCATCTCAACGTATTGAACACAGATAACAAAAACAAACAATTACCTCTCATCTCAACGTATTGAACACAAACAACAAAAACAAACAATTACCTCTCATCTCAACGTATTGAACACAGATAACAAAAACAAACAATCACCTCTCATCTCAACGTATTGAACACAGATAACAAAAACAAACAATCACCTCTCATCTCAACGTATTGAACACAGATAATAAAAACAAACAATCACCTCTCATCTCAACGTATTGAACACAGATAACAAAAACAAACAATCACCTCTCATCTCAACGTATTGAACACATATAACAAAACAAACAATCACCTCTCATCTCAACGTATTGAACACAGACAACAAAACAAACAATTACCTCTCATCTCAACGTATTGAACACAGATAACAAAAACAAACAATTACCTCTCATCTCAACGTATTGAACACAGACAACAAAACAAACAATTACCTCTCATCTCAACGTATTGAACACAGACAACAAAAACAAACAATTACCTCTCATCTCAACGTATTGAACACTGATAACAAAAACAAACAATCACTTCTCATCTCAACGTATTGAACACAGACAACAAAAACAAACAATCACCTCTCATCTCAACGTATTGAACACAGATAACAAAAACAAACAATCACATCTCATCTCAACGTATTGAACACAGATAACAAAAACAAACAATCACCTCTCATCTCAACGTATTGAACACAGACAACAAAAATAAACAATCACCTCTCATCTCAACGTATTGAACACAGATAACAAAAGCAAACAATCACCTCTCATCTCAACGTATTGAACACAGATAACAAAAACAAACAATTACCTCTCATCTCAACGTATTGAACACAGATAACAAAAACAAACAATTACCTCTCATCTCAACGTATTGAACACAGACAACAAAAACAAACAATCACCTCTCATCTCAACGTATTGAACACAGATAACAAAAACAAACAATCACCTCTCATCTCAACGTATTGAACACAGACAACAAAAACAAACAATCACCTCTCATCTCAACGTATTGAACACAGATAACAAAAACAAACAATCACCTCTCATCTCAACGTATTGAACACAGATAACAAAAACAAACAATCACCTCTCATCTCAACGTATTGAACACAGACAACAAAACAAACAATTACCTCTCATCTCAACATATTGAACACAGACAACAAAACAAACAATTACCTCTCATCTCAACATATTGAACACAGACAACAAAAACAAACAATCACCTCTCATCTCAACGTATTGAACACAGATAACAAAACAAACAATTACCTCTCATCTCAACATATTGAACACAGACAACAAAAACAAACAATCACCTCTCATCTCAACGTATTGAACACAGATAACAAAACAAACAATTACCTCTCATCTCAACGTATTGAACACAGATAACAAAAACAAACAATCACCTCTCATCTCAACGTATTGAACACAGATAACAAAAACAAACAATTACCTCTCATCTCAACGTATTGAACACAAACAACAAAAACAAACAATTACCTCTCATCTCAACGTATTGAACACAGATAACAAAAACAAACAATCACCTCTCATCTCAACGTATTGAACACAGATAACAAAAACAAACAATCACCTCTCATCTCAACGTATTGAACACAGATAATAAAAACAAACAATCACCTCTCATCTCAACGTATTGAACACAGATAACAAAAACAAACAATCACCTCTCATCTCAACGTATTGAACACAGATAACAAAAACAAACAATTACCTCTCATCTCAACGTATTGAACACAAACAACAAAAACAAACAATTACCTCTCATCTCAACGTATTGAACACAGATAACAAAAACAAACAATCACCTCTCATCTCAACGTATTGAACACAGATAACAAAAACAAACAATCACCTCTCATCTCAACGTATTGAACACAGATAATAAAAAACAAACAATCACCTCTCATCTCAACGTATTGAACACAGATAACAAAAACAAACAATCACCTCTCATCTCAACGTATTGAACACATATAACAAAACAAACAATCACCTCTCATCTCAACGTATTGAACACAGACAACAAAACAAACAATTACCTCTCATCTCAACGTATTGAACACAGATAACAAAAACAAACAATTACCTCTCATCTCAACGTATTGAACACAGACAACAAAACAAACAATTACCTCTCATCTCAACGTATTGAACACAGACAACAAAAACAAACAATTACCTCTCATCTCAACGTATTGAACACTGATAACAAAAACAAACAATCACCTCTCATCTCAACGTATTGAACACAGACAACAAAAACAAACAATCACCTCTCATCTCAACGTATTGAACACAGATAACAAAAACAAACAATCACATCTCATCTCAACGTATTGAACACAGATAACAAAAACAAACAATCACCTCTCATCTCAACGTATTGAACACAGACAACAAAAATAAACAATCACCTCTCATCTCAACGTATTGAACACAGATAACAAAAGCAAACAATCACCTCTCATCTCAACGTATTGAACACAGATAACAAAAACAAACAATTACCTCTCATCTCAACGTATTGAACACAGATAACAAAAACAAACAATTACCTCTCATCTCAACGTATTGAACACAGACAACAAAAACAAACAATCACCTCTCATCTCAACGTATTGAACACAGATAACAAAAACAAACAATCACCTCTCATCTCAACGTATTGAACACAGACAACAAAAACAAACAATCACCTCTCATCTCAACGTATTGAACACAGATAACAAAAACAAACAATCACCTCTCATCTCAACGTATTGAACACAGATAACAAAAACAAACAATCACCTCTCATCTCAACGTATTGAACACAGACAACAAAAACAAACAATCACCTCTCATCTCAACGTATTGAACACAGATAACAAAAACAAACAATCACCTCTCATCTCAACGTATTGAACACAGATAACAAAAACAAACAATCACCTCTCATCTCAACGTATTGAACACAGATAACAAAACAAACAATTACCTCTCATCTCAACGTATTGAACACAGACAACAAAACAAACAATTACCTCTCATCTCAACGTATTGAACACAGACAACAAAAACAAACAATTACCTCTCATCTCAACGTATTGAACACTGATAACAAAAACAAACAATCACCTCTCATCTCAACGTATTGAACACAGACAACAAAAACAAACAATCACCTCTCATCTCAACGTATTGAACACAGATAACAAAAACAAACAATCACATCGCATCTCAACGTATTGAACACAGATAACAAAAACAAACAATCACCTCTCATCTCAACGTATTGAACACAGATAACAAAAACAAACAATCACATCTCATCTCAACGTATTGAACACAGATAACAAAAACAAACAATCACCTCTCATCTCAACGTATTGAACACAGATAACAAAAACAAACAATTACCTCTCATCTCAACGTATTGAACACAGAAAACAAAAACAAACAATTACCTCTCATCTCAACGTATTGAACACAAACAACAAAAACAAACAATTACCTCTCATCTCAACGTATTGAACACAGATAACAAAAACAAACAATCACCTCTCATCTCAACGTATTGAACACAGATAACAAAAACAAACAATTACCTCTCATCTCAACGTATTGAACACAAACAACAAAAACAAACAATTACCTCTCATCTCAACGTATTGAACACAGATAACAAAAACAAACAATCACCTCTCATCTCAACGTATTGAACACAGATAACAAAAACAAACAATCACCTCTCATCTCAACGTATTGAACACAGATAATAAAAACAAACAATCACCTCTCATCTCAACGTATTGAACACAGATAACAAAAACAAACAATCACCTCTCATCTCAACGTATTGAACACAGATAACAAAAACAAACAATTACCTCTCATCTCAACGTATTGAACACAAACAACAAAAACAAACAATTACCTCTCATCTCAACGTATTGAACACAGATAACAAAAACAAACAATCACCTCTCATCTCAACGTATTGAACACAGATAACAAAAACAAACAATCACCTCTCATCTCAACGTATTGAACACAGATAATAAAAACAAACAATCACCTCTCATCTCAACGTATTGAACACAGATAACAAAAACAAACAATCACCTCTCATCTCAACGTATTGAACACATATAACAAAACAAACAATCACCTCTCATCTCAACGTATTGAAAACAGACAACAAAACAAACAATTACCTCTCATCTCAACCTATTGAACACAGATAACAAAAACAAACAATTACCTCTCATCTCAACGTATTGAACACAGACAACAAAACAAACAATTATCTCTCATCTCAACGTATTGAACACAGACAACAAAAACAAACAATTACCTCTCATCTCAACGTATTGAACACTGATAACAAAAACAAACAATCACCTCTCATCTCAACGTATTGAACACAGACAACAAAAACAAACAATCACCTCTCATCTCAACGTATTGAACACAGATAACAAAAACAAACAATCACCTCTCATCTCAACGTATTGAACACAGACAACAAAAATAAACAATCACCTCTCATCTCAACGTATTGAACACAGATAACAAAAGCAAACAATCACCTCTCATCTCAACGTATTGAACACAGATAACAAAAACAAACAATTACCTCTCATCTCAACGTATTGAACACAGATAACAAAAACAAACAATTACCTCTCATCTCAACGTATTGAACACAGACAACAAAAACAAACAATCACCTCTCATCTCAACGTATTGAACACAGATAACAAAAACAAACAATCACCTCTCATCTCAACGTATTGAACACAGACAACAAAAACAAACAATCACCTCTCATCTCAACGTATTGAACACAGATAACAAAAACAAACAATCACCTCTCATCTCAACGTATTGAACACAGATAACAAAAACAAACAATCACCTCTCATCTCAACGTATTGAACACAGACAACAAAACAAACAATTACCTCTCATCTCAACATATTGAACACAGACAACAAAAACAAACAATCACCTCTCATCTCAACGTATTGAACACAGATAACAAAACAAACAATTACCTCTCATCTCAACGTATTGAACACAGACAACAAAAACAAACAATTACCTCTCATCTCAACGTATTGAACACTGATAACAAAAACAAACAATCACCTCTCATCTCAACGTATTGAACACAGACAACAAAAACAAACAATCACCTCTCATCTCAACGTATTGAACACAGATAACAAAAACAAACAATCACATCGCATCTCAACGTATTGAACACAGATAACAAAAACAAACAATCACCTCTCATCTCAACGTATTGAACACAGATAACAAAAACAAACAATCACATCTCATCTCAACGTATTGAACACAGATAACAAAAACAAACAATCACCTCTCATCTCAACGTATTGAACACAGATAACAAAAACAAACAATTACCTCTCATCTCAACGTATTGAACACAGATAACAAAAACAAACAATTACCTCTCATCTCAACGTATTGAACACAAACAACAAAAACAAACAATTACCTCTCATCTCAACGTATTGAACACAGATAACAAAAACAAACAATCACCTCTCATCTCAACGTATTGAACACAGATAACAAAAACAAACAATTACCTCTCATCTCAACGTATTGAACACAAACAACAAAAACAAACAATTACCTCTCATCTCAACGTATTGAACACAGATAACAAAAACAAACAATCACCTCTCATCTCAACGTATTGAACACAGATAACAAAAACAAACAATCACCTCTCATCTCAACGTATTGAACACAGATAATAAAAACAAACAATCACCTCTCATCTCAACGTATTGAACACAGATAACAAAAACAAACAATCACCTCTCATCTCAACGTATTGAACACAGATAACAAAAACAAACAATTACCTCTCATCTCAACGTATTGAACACAAACAACAAAAACAAACAATTACCTCTCATCTCAACGTATTGAACACAGATAACAAAAACAAACAATCACCTCTCATCTCAACGTATTGAACACAGATAACAAAAACAAACAATCACCTCTCATCTCAACGTATTGAACACAGATAATAAAAACAAACAATCACCTCTCATCTCAACGTATTGAACACAGATAACAAAAACAAACAATCACCTCTCATCTCAACGTATTGAACACAGATAACAAAACAAACAATCACCTCTCATCTCAACGTATTGAACACAGACAACAAAACAAACAATTACCTCTCATCTCAACGTATTGAACACAGATAACAAAAACAAACAATTACCTCTCATCTCAACGTATTGAACACAGACAACAAAACAAACAATTACCTCTCATCTCAACGTATTGAACACAGACAACAAAAACAAACAATTACCTCTCATCTCAACGTATTGAACACTGATAACAAAAACAAACAATCACCTCTCATCTCAACGTATTGAACACAGACAACAAAAACAAACAATCACCTCTCATCTCAACGTATTGAACACAGAAAACAAAAACAAACAATCACATCTCATCTCAACGTATTGAACACAGATAACAAAAACAAACAATTACCTCTCATCTCAACGTATTGAACACAGATAACAAAAACAAACAATCACCTCTCATCTCAACGTATTGAACACAGATAACAAAAACAAACAATCACCTCTCATCTCAACGTATTGAACACAAACAACAAAAACAAACAATTACCTCTCATCTCAACGTATTGAACACAGATAACAAAAACAAACAATCACCTCTCATCTCAACGTATTGAACACAGATAACAAAAACAAACAATCACCTCTCATCTCAAGGTATTGAACACAGATAATAAAAACAAACAATCACCTCTCATCTCAACGTATTGAACACAGATAACAAAAACAAACAATCACCTCTCATCTCAACGTATTGAACACAGATAACAAAAACAAACAATCACCTCTCATCTCAACGTATTGAACACAGACAACAAAACAAACAATTACCTCTCATCTCAACGTATTGAACACAGATAACAAAAAAAAACAATCACCTCTCATCTCAACGTATTGAACACAGATAACAAAAACAAACAATCACCTCTCATCTCAACGTATTGAACACAGATAACAAAAACAAACAATCAACTCTCATCTCAACGTATTGAACACAGACAACAAAACAAACAATTACCTCTCATCTCAACGTATTGCACACAGACAACAAAAACAAACAATCACCTCTCATCTCAACGTATTGAACACAGATAACAAAACAAACAATTACCTCTCATCTCGACGTATTGAACACAGACAACAAAAACAAACAATTACCTCTCATCTAAACGTATTGAACACAGATAACAAAAACAAACAATCACCTCTCATTTCAACGTATTGAACACAGACAACAAAAACAAACAATCACCTCTCATCTAAACGTATTAAACACAGATAACAAAAACAAACAATCACCTCTCATCTCAACGTATTGAACACAGACAACAAAAACAAACAATCACCTCTCATCTCAACGTATTGAACACAGACAACAAAAACAAACAATCACCTCTCATCTCAACGTATTGAACACAGATAACAAAAACAAACAATCACCTCTCATCTCAACGTATTGAACACAGACAACAAATCAAACAATCACCTCTCATCTCAACGTATTGAACACAGACAACAAAAACAAACAATCACCTCTCATCTCAACGTATTGAACACAGATAACAAAAACAAACAATCACCTCTCATCTCAACGTATTGAACACAGATAACAAAAACAAACAATCACCTCTCATCTCAACGTATTGAACACAGATAACAAAAACAAACAATCACCTCTCATCTCAACGTATTGAACACAGATAACAAAAACAAACAATCACCTCTCATCTCAACGTATTGAACACAGATAACAAAAACAAACAATCAACTTTCATCTCAACGTATTGAACACTGATAACAAAAACAAACAATTACCTCTCATCTCAACGTATTGAACACAGACAACAAAACAAACAATCACCTCTCATCTCAACGTATTGAACACAGATAACAAAACAAACAATTACCTCTCATCTCAACGTATTGAACACAGACAACAAAAACAAACAATCACCTCTCATCTCAACGTATTGAACACAGATAACAAAACAAACAATTACCTCTCATCTCAACGTATTGAACACAGACAACAAAAACAAACAATCACCTCTCATCTCAACGTATTGAACACAGACAACAAAAACAAACAATTACCTCTCATCTCAACGTATTGAACACAGATAACAAAAACAAACAATCACCTCTCATCTCAACGTATTGAACACAGACAACAAAACAAACAATCACCTCTCATCTCAACGTATTGAACACAGATAACAAAAACAAACAATTACCTCTCATCTCAACGTATTGAACATCAACGTATTAAACACAGATAACAAAAACAAACAATCACCTCTCATTTCAACGTATTGAACACAGACAACAAAAATAAACAATCACCTCTCATCTCAACGTATTGAACACAGATAACAAAAGCAAACAATCACCTCTCATCTCAACGTATTGAACACAGATAACAAAAACAAACAATTACCTCTCATCTCAACGTATTGAACACAGATAACAAAAACAAACAATTACCTCTCATCTCAACGTATTGAACACAGACAACAAAAACAAACAATCACCTCTCATCTCAACGTATTGAACACAGATAACAAAAACAAACAATCACCTCTCATCTCAACGTATTGAACACAGACAACAAAAACAAACAATCACCTCTCATCTCAACGTATTGAACACAGATAACAAAAACAAACAATCACCTCTCATCTCAACGTATTGAACACAGATAACAAAAACAAACAATCACCTCTCATCTCAACGTATTGAACACAGACAACAAAACAAACAATTACCTCTCATCTCAACATATTGAACACAGACAACAAAAACAAACAATCACCTCTCATCTCAACGTATTGAACACAGATAACAAAACAAACAATTACCTCTCATCTCAACGTATTGAACACAGACAACAAAAACAAACAATTACCTCTCATCTCAACGTATTGAACACTGATAACAAAAACAAACAATCACCTCTCATCTCAACGTATTGAACACAGACAACAAAAACAAACAATCACCTCTCATCTCAACGTATTGAACACAGATAACAAAAACAAACAATCACATCGCATCTCAACGTATTGAACACAGATAACAAAAACAAACAATCACCTCTCATCTCAACGTATTGAACACAGATAACAAAAACAAACAATCACATCTCATCTCAACGTATTGAACACAGATAACAAAAACAAACAATCACCTCTCATCTCAACGTATTGAACACAGATAACAAAAACAAACAATTACCTCTCATCTCAACGTATTGAACACAGATAACAAAAACAAACAATTACCTCTCATCTCAACGTATTGAACACAAACAACAAAAACAAACAATTACCTCTCATCTCAACGTATTGAACACAGATAACAAAAACAAACAATCACCTCTCATCTCAACGTATTGAACACAGATAACAAAAACAAACAATTACCTCTCATCTCAACGTATTGAACACAAACAACAAAAACAAACAATTACCTCTCATCTCAACGTATTGAACACAGATAACAAAAACAAACAATCACCTCTCATCTCAACGTATTGAACACAGATAACAAAAACAAACAATCACCTCTCATCTCAACGTATTGAACACAGATAATAAAAACAAACAATCACCTCTCATCTCAACGTATTGAACACAGATAACAAAAACAAACAATCACCTCTCATCTCAACGTATTGAACACAGATAACAAAAACAAACAATTACCTCTCATCTCAACGTATTGAACACAAACAACAAAAACAAACAATTACCTCTCATCTCAACGTATTGAACACAGATAACAAAAACAAACAATCACCTCTCATCTCAACGTATTGAACACAGATAACAAAAACAAACAATCACCTCTCATCTCAACGTATTGAACACAGATAATAAAAACAAACAATCACCTCTCATCTCAACGTATTGAACACAGATAACAAAAACAAACAATCACCTCTCATCTCAACGTATTGAACACATATAACAAAACAAACAATCACCTCTCATCTCAACGTATTGAACACAGACAACAAAACAAACAATTACTTCTCATCTCAACGTATTGAACACAGATAACAAAAACAAACAATTACCTCTCATCTCAACGTATTGAACACAGACAACAAAACAAACAATTACCTCTCATCTCAACGTATTGAACACAGACAACAAAAACAAACAATTACCTCTCATCTCAACGTATTGAACACTGATAACAAAAACAAACAATCACTTCTCATCTCAACGTATTGAACACAGACAACAAAAACAAACAATCACCTCTCATCTCAACGTATTGAACACAGATAACAAAAACAAACAATCACATCTCATCTCAACGTATTGAACACAGATAACAAAAACAAACAATCACCTCTCATCTCAACGTATTGAACACAGACAACAAAAATAAACAATCACCTCTCATCTCAACGTATTGAACACAGATAACAAAAGCAAACAATCACCTCTCATCTCAACGTATTGAACACAGATAACAAAAACAAACAATTACCTCTCATCTCAACGTATTGAACACAGATAACAAAAACAAACAATTACCTCTCATCTCAACGTATTGAACACAGACAACAAAAACAAACAATCACCTCTCATCTCAACGTATTGAACACAGATAACAAAAACAAACAATCACCTCTCATCTCAACGTATTGAACACAGACAACAAAAACAAACAATCACCTCTCATCTCAACGTATTGAACACAGATAACAAAAACAAACAATCACCTCTCATCTCAACGTATTGAACACAGATAACAAAAACAAACAATCACCTCTCATCTCAACGTATTGAACACAGACAACAAAACAAACAATTACCTCTCATCTCAACATATTGAACACAGACAACAAAAACAAACAATCACCTCTCATCTCAACGTATTGAACACAGAAAACAAAACAAACAATTACCTCTCATCTCAACGTATTGAACACAGACAACAAAACAAACAATTACCTCTCATCTCAACGTATTGAACACAGACAACAAAAACAAACAATTACCTCTCATCTCAACGTATTGAACACTGATAACAAAAACAAACAATCACCTCTCATCTCAACGTATTGAACACAGACAACAAAAACAAACAATCACCTCTCATCTCAACGTATTGAACACAGATAACAAAAACAAACAATCACATCGCATCTCAACGTATTGAACACAGATAACAAAAACAAACAATCACCTCTCATCTCAACGTATTGAACACAGATAACAAAAACAAACAATCACATCTCATCTCAACGTATTGAACACAGATAACAAAAACAAACAATCACCTCTCATCTCAACGTATTGAACACAGATAACAAAAACAAACAATTACCTCTCATCTCAACGTATTGAACACAGATAACAAAAACAAACAATTACCTCTCATCTCAACGTATTGAACACAAACAACAAAAACAAACAATTACCTCTCATCTCAACGTATTGAACACAGATAACAAAAACAAACAATCACCTCTCATCTCAACGTATTGAACACAGATAACAAAAACAAACAATTATCTCATCTCAACGTATTGAACACAAACAACAAAAACAAACAATTACCTCTCATCTCAACGTATTGAACACAGATAACAAAAACAAACAATCACCTCTCATCTCAACGTATTGAACACAGATAACAAAAACAAACAATCACCTCTCATCTCAACGTATTGAACACAGATAATAAAAACAAACAATCACCTCTCATCTCAACGTATTGAACACAGATAACAAAAACAAACAATCACCTCTCATCTCAACGTATTGAACACAGATAACAAAAACAAACAATTACCTCTCATCTCAACGTATTGAACACAAACAACAAAAACAAACAATTACCTCTCATCTCAACGTATTGAACACAGATAACAAAAACAAACAATCACCTCTCATCTCAACGTATTGAACACAGATAACAAAAACAAACAATCACCTCTCATCTCAACGTATTGAACACAGATAACAAAAACAAACAATCACCTCTCATCTCAACGTATTGAACACATATAACAAAACAAACAATCACCTCTCATCTCAACGTATTGAACACAGACAACAAAACAAACAATTACCTCTCATCTCAACGTATTGAACACAGATAACAAAAACAAACAATTACCTCTCATCTCAACGTATTGAACACAGACAACAAAAACAAACAATCACCTCTCATCTCAACGTATTGAACACAGATAATAAAAAACAAACAATCACCTCTCATCTCAACGTATTGAACACAGATAACAAAAACAAACAATCACCTCTCATCTCAACGTATTGAACACAGATAACAAAAACAAACAATCACCTCTCATCTCAACGTATTGAACACAGATAATAAAAAACAAACAATCACCTCTCATCTCAACGTATTGAACACAGATAACAAAAACAAACAATCACCTCTCATCTCAACGTATTGAACACATATAACAAAACAAACAATCACCTCTCATCTCAACGTATTGAACACAGACAACAAAACAAACAATTACCTCTCATCTCAACGTATTGAACACAGATAACAAAAACAAACAATTACCTCTCATCTCAACGTATTGAACACAGACAACAAAAACAAACAATCACCTCTCATCTCAACGTATTGAACACAGATAACAAAAACAAACAATCACCTCTCATCTCAACGTATTGAACACAGATAATAAAAAACAAACAATCACCTCTCATCTCAACGTATTGAACACAGATAACAAAAACAAACAATCACCTCTCATCTCAACGTATTGAACACATATAACAAAACAAACAATCACCTCTCATCTCAACGTATTGAACACAGACAACAAAACAAACAATTACCTCTCATCTCAACGTATTGAACACAGATAACAAAAACAAACAATTACCTCTCATCTCAACGTATTGAACACAGACAACAAAAACAAACAATCACCTCTCATCTCAACGTATTGAACACAGATAACAAAAACAAACAATCACCTCTCATCTCAACGTATTGAACACAGACAACAAAAACAAACAATCACCTCTCATCTCAACGTATTGAACACAGATAACAAAAACAAACAATCACCTCTCATCTCAACGTATTGAACACAGATAACAAAAACAAACAATCACCTCTCATCTCAACGTATTGAACACAGACAACAAAACAAACAATTACCTCTCATCTCAACATATTGAACACAGACAACAAAAACAAACAATCACCTCTCATCTCAACGTATTGAACACAGATAACAAAACAAACAATTACCTCTCATCTCAACGTATTGAACACAGACAACAAAACAAACAATTACCTCTCATCTCAACGTATTGAACACAGACAACAAAAACAAACAATTACCTCTCATCTCAACGTATTGAACACTGATAACAAAAACAAACAATCACCTCTCATCTCAACGTATTGAACACAGACAACAAAAACAAACAATCACCTCTCATCTCAACGTATTGAACACAGATAACAAAAACAAACAATCACATCGCATCTCAACGTATTGAACACAGATAACAAAAACAAACAATCACCTCTCATCTCAACGTATTGAACACAGATAACAAAAACAAACAATCACATCTCATCTCAACGTATTGAACACAGATAACAAAAACAAACAATCACCTCTCATCTCAACGTATTGAACACAGATAACAAAAACAAACAATTACCTCTCATCTCAACGTATTGAACACAGATAACAAAAACAAACAATTACCTCTCATCTCAACGTATTGAACACAAACAACAAAAACAAACAATTACCTCTCATCTCAACGTATTGAACACAGATAACAAAAACAAACAATCACCTCTCATCTCAACGTATTGAACACAGATAACAAAAACAAACAATTACCTCTCATCTCAACGTATTGAACACAAACAACAAAAACAAACAATTACCTCTCATCTCAACGTATTGAACACAGATAACAAAAACAAACAATCACCTCTCATCTCAACGTATTGAACACAGATAACAAAAACAAACAATCACCTCTCATCTCAACGTATTGAACACAGATAATAAAAACAAACAATCACCTCTCATCTCAACGTATTGAACACAGATAACAAAAACAAACAATCACCTCTCATCTCAACGTATTGAACACAGATAACAAAAACAAACAATTACCTCTCATCTCAACGTATTGAACACAAACAACAAAAACAAACAATTACCTCTCATCTCAACGTATTGAACACAGATAACAAAAACAAACAATCACCTCTCATCTCAACGTATTGAACACAGATAACAAAAACAAACAATCACCTCTCATCTCAACGTATTGAACACAGATAATAAAAAACAAACAATCACCTCTCATCTCAACGTATTGAACACAGATAACAAAAACAAACAATCACCTCTCATCTCAACGTATTGAACACATATAACAAAACAAACAATCACCTCTCATCTCAACGTATTGAACACAGACAACAAAACAAACAATTACCTCTCATCTCAACGTATTGAACACAGATAACAAAAACAAACAATTACCTCTCATCTCAACGTATTGAACACAGACAACAAAACAAACAATTACCTCCCATCTCAACGTATTGAACACAGACAACAAAAACAAACAATTACCTCTCATCTCAACGTATTGAACACTGATAACAAAAACAAACAATCACCTCTCATCTCAACGTATTGAACACAGACAACAAAAACAAACAATCACCTCTCATCTCAACGTATTGAACACAGATAACAAAAACAAACAATCACATCTCATCTCAACGTATTGAACACAGATAACAAAAACAAACAATCACCTCTCATCTCAACGTATTGAACACAGACAACAAAAATAAACAATCACCTCTCATCTCAACGTATTGAACACAGATAACAAAAGCAAACAATCACCTCTCATCTCAACGTATTGAACACAGATAACAAAAACAAACAATTACCTCTCATCTCAACGTATTGAACACAGATAACAAAAACAAACAATTACCTCTCATCTCAACGTATTGAACACAGACAACAAAAACAAACAATCACCTCTCATCTCAACGTATTGAACACAGATAACAAAAACAAACAATCACCTCTCATCTCAACGTATTGAACACAGACAACAAAAACAAACAATCACCTCTCATCTCAACGTATTGAACACAGATAACAAAAACAAACAATCACCTCTCATCTCAACGTATTGAACACAGATAACAAAAACAAACAATCACCTCTCATCTCAACGTATTGAACACAGATAACAAAAACAAACAATCACCTCTCATCTCAACGTATTGAACACAGATAACAAAAACAAACAATCACCTCTCATCTCAACGTATTGAACACAGATAATAAAAACAAACAATCACCTCTCATCTCAACGTATTGAACACAGATAACAAAAACAAACAATCACCTCTCATCTCAACGTATTGAACACAGATAACAAAAACAAACAATTACCTCTCATCTCAACGTATTGAACACAAACAACAAAAACAAACAATTACCTCTCATCTCAACGTATTGAACACAGATAACAAAAACAAACAATCACCTCTCATCTCAACGTATTGAACACAGATAACAAAAACAAACAATCACCTCTCATCTCAACGTATTGAACACAGATAATAAAAAACAAACAATCACCTCTCATCTCAACGTATTGAACACAGATAACAAAAACAAACAATCACCTCTCATCTCAACGTATTGAACACATATAACAAAACAAACAATCACCTCTCATCTCAACGTATTGAACACAGACAACAAAACAAACAATTACCTCTCATCTCAACGTATTGAACACAGATAACAAAAACAAACAATTACCTCTCATCTCAACGTATTGAACACAGACAACAAAAACAAACAATCACCTCTCATCTCAACGTATTGAACACAGATAACAAAAACAAACAATCACCTCTCATCTCAACGTATTGAACACAGATAATAAAAAACAAACAATCACCTCTCATCTCAACGTATTGAACACAGATAACAAAAACAAACAATCACCTCTCATCTCAACGTATTGAACACATAGAACAAAACAAACAATCACCTCTCATCTCAACGTATTGAACACAGACAACAAAACAAACAATTACCTCTCATCTCAACGTATTGAACACAGATAACAAAAACAAACAATTACCTCTCATCTCAACGTATTGAACACAGACAACAAAAACAAACAATCACCTCTCATCTCAACGTATTGAACACAGATAACAAAAACAAACAATCACCTCTCATCTCAACGTATTGAACACAGACAACAAAAACAAACAATCACCTCTCATCTCAACGTATTGAACACAGATAACAAAAACAAACAATCACCTCTCATCTCAACGTATTGAACACAGATAACAAAAACAAACAATCACCTCTCATCTCAACGTATTGAACACAGACAACAAAACAAACAATTACCTCTCATCTCAACATATTGAACACAGACAACAAAAACAAACAATCACCTCTCATCTCAACGTATTGAACACAGATAACAAAACAAACAATTACCTCTCATCTCAACGTATTGAACACAGACAACAAAACAAACAATTACCTCTCATCTCAACGTATTGAACACAGACAACAAAAACAAACAATTACCTCTCATCTCAACGTATTGAACACTGATAACAAAAACAAACAATCACCTCTCATCTCAACGTATTGAACACAGACAACAAAAACAAACAATCACCTCTCATCTCAACGTATTGAACACAGATAACAAAAACAAACAATCACATCGCATCTCAACGTATTGAACACAGATAACAAAAACAAACAATCACCTCTCATCTCAACGTATTGAACACAGATAACAAAAACAAACAATCACATCTCATCTCAACGTATTGAACACAGATAACAAAAACAAACAATCACCTCTCATCTCAACGTATTGAACACAGATAACAAAAACAAACAATTACCTCTCATCTCAACGTATTGAACACAGATAACAAAAACAAACAATTACCTCTCATCTCAACGTATTGAACACAAACAACAAAAACAAACAATTACCTCTCATCTCAACGTATTGAACACAGATAACAAAAACAAACAATCACCTCTCATCTCAACGTATTGAACACAGATAACAAAAACAAACAATTACCTCTCATCTCAACGTATTGAACACAAACAACAAAAACAAACAATTACCTCTCATCTCAACGTATTGAACACAGATAACAAAAACAAACAATCACCTCTCATCTCAACGTATTGAACACAGATAACAAAAACAAACAATCACCTCTCATCTCAACGTATTGAACACAGATAATAAAAACAAACAATCACCTCTCATCTCAACGTATTGAACACAGATAACAAAAACAAACAATCACCTCTCATCTCAACGTATTGAACACAGAAAACAAAAACAAACAATTACCTCTCATCTCAACGTATTGAACACAAACAACAAAAACAAACAATTACCTCTCATCTCAACGTATTGAACACAGATAACAAAAACAAACAATCACCTCTCATCTCAACGTATTGAACACAGATAACAAAAACAAACAATCACCTCTCATCTCAACGTATTGAACACAGATAATAAAAAACAAACAATCACCTCTCATCTCAACGTATTGAACACAGATAACAAAAACAAACAATCACCTCTCATCTCAACGTATTGAACACATATAACAAAACAAACAATCACCTCTCATCTCAACGTATTGAACACAGACAACAAAACAAACAATTACCTCTCATCTCAACGTATTGAACACAGATAACAAAAACAAACAATTACCTCTCATCTCAACGTATTGAACACAGACAACAAAACAAACAATTACCTCCCATCTCAACGTATTGAACACAGACAACAAAAACAAACAATTACCTCTCATCTCAACGTATTGAACACTGATAACAAAAACAAACAATCACCTCTCATCTCAACGTATTGAACACAGACAACAAAAACAAACAATCACCTCTCATCTCAACGTATTGAACACAGATAACAAAAACAAACAATCACATCTCATCTCAACGTATTGAACACAGATAACAAAAACAAACAATCACCTCTCATCTCAACGTATTGAACACAGACAACAAAAATAAACAATCACCTCTCATCTCAACGTATTGAACACAGATAACAAAAGCAAACAATCACCTCTCATCTCAACGTATTGAACACAGATAACAAAAACAAACAATTACCTCTCATCTCAACGTATTGAACACAGATAACAAAAACAAACAATTACCTCTCATCTCAACGTATTGAACACAGACAACAAAAACAAACAATCACCTCTCATCTCAACGTATTGAACACAGATAACAAAAACAAACAATCACCTCTCATCTCAACGTATTGAACACAGACAACAAAAACAAACAATCACCTCTCATCTCAACGTATTGAACACAGATAACAAAAACAAACAATCACCTCTCATCTCAACGTATTGAACACAGATAACAAAAACAAACAATCACCTCTCATCTCAACGTATTGAACACAGACAACAAAAACAAACAATCACCTCTCATCTCAACGTATTGAACACAGATAACAAAAACAAACAATCACCTCTCATCTCAACGTATTGAACACAGATAACAAAAACAAACAATCACCTCTCATCTCAACGTATTGAACACAGATAACAAAACAAACAATTACCTCTCATCTCAACGTATTGAACACAGACAACAAAACAAACAATTACCTCTCATCTCAACGTATTGAACACAGACAACAAAAACAAACAATTACCTCTCATCTCAACGTATTGAACACTGATAACAAAAACAAACAATCACCTCTCATCTCAACGTATTGAACACAGACAACAAAAACAAACAATCACCTCTCATCTCAACGTATTGAACACAGATAACAAAAACAAACAATCACATCGCATCTCAACGTATTGAACACAGATAACAAAAACAAACAATCACCTCTCATCTCAACGTATTGAACACAGATAACAAAAACAAACAATCACATCTCATCTCAACGTATTGAACACAGATAACAAAAACAAACAATCACCTCTCATCTCAACGTATTGAACACAGATAACAAAAACAAACAATTACCTCTCATCTCAACGTATTGAACACAGATAACAAAAACAAACAATTACCTCTCATCTCAACGTATTGAACACAAACAACAAAAACAAACAATTACCTCTCATCTCAACGTATTGAACACAGATAACAAAAACAAACAATCACCTCTCATCTCAACGTATTGAACACAGATAACAAAAACAAACAATTACCTCTCATCTCAACGTATTGAACACAAACAACAAAAACAAACAATTACCTCTCATCTCAACGTATTGAACACAGATAAGAAAAACAAACAATCACCTCTCATCTCAACGTATTGAACACAGATAACAAAAACAAACAATCACCTCTCATCTCAACGTATTGAACACAGATAATAAAAACAAACAATCACCTCTCATCTCAACGTATTGAACACAGATAACAAAAACAAACAATCACCTCTCATCTCAACGTATTGAACACAGATAACAAAAACAAACAATTACCTCTCATCTCAACGTATTGAACACAAACAACAAAAACAAACAATTACCTCTCATCTCAACGTATTGAACACAGATAACAAAAACAAACAATCACCTCTCATCTCAACGTATTGAACACAGATAACAAAAACAAACAATCACCTCTCATCTCAACGTATTGAACACAGATAATAAAAACAAACAATCACCTCTCATCTCAACGTATTGAACACAGATAACAAAAACAAACAATCACCTCTCATCTCAACGTATTGAACACATATAACAAAACAAACAATCACCTCTCATCTCAACGTATTGAACACAGACAACAAAACAAACAATTACCTCTCATCTCAACGTATTGAACACAGATAACAAAAACAAACAATTACCTCTCATCTCAACGTATTGAACACAGACAACAAAACAAACAATTACCTCTCATCTCAACGTATTGAACACAGACAACAAAAACAAACAATTACCTCTCATCTCAACGTATTGAACACTGATAACAAAAACAAACAATCACCTCTCATCTCAACGTATTGAACACAGACAACAAAAACAAACAATCACCTCTCATCTCAACGTATTGAACACAGATAACAAAAACAAACAATCACATCTCATCTCAACGTATTGAACACAGATAACAAAAACAAACAATCACCTCTCATCTCAACGTATTGAACACAGACAACAAAAATAAACAATCACCTCTCATCTCAACGTATTGAACACAGATAACAAAAGCAAACAATCACCTCTCATCTCAACGTATTGAACACAGATAACAAAAACAAACAATTACCTCTCATCTCAACGTATTGAACACAGATAACAAAAACAAACAATTACCTCTCATCTCAACGTATTGAACACAGACAACAAAAACAAACAATCACCTCTCATCTCAACGTATTGAACACAGATAACAAAAACAAACAATCACCTCTCATCTCAACGTATTGAACACAGACAACAAAAACAAACAATCACCTCTCATCTCAACGTATTGAACACAGATAACAAAAACAAACAATCACCTCTCATCTCAACGTATTGAACACAGATAACAAAAACAAACAATCACCTCTCATCTCAACGTATTGAACACAGACAACAAAACAAACAATTACCTCTCATCTCAACGTATTGAACACAGACAACAAAAACAAACAATTACCTCTCATCTCAACGTATTGAACACTGATAACAAAAACAAACAATCACCTCTCATCTCAACGTATTGAACACAGACAACAAAAACAAACAATCACCTCTCATCTCAACGTATTGAACACAGATAACAAAAACAAACAATCACATCGCATCTCAACGTATTGAACACAGATAACAAAAACAAACAATCACCTCTCATCTCAACGTATTGAACACAGATAACAAAAACAAACAATCACATCTCATCTCAACGTATTGAACACAGATAACAAAAACAAACAATCACCTCTCATCTCAACGTATTGAACACAGATAACAAAAACAAACAATTACCTCTCATCTCAACGTATTGAACACAGATAACAAAAACAAACAATTACCTCTCATCTCAACGTATTGAACACAAACAACAAAAACAAACAATTACCTCTCATCTCAACGTATTGAACACAGATAACAAAAACAAACAATCACCTCTCATCTCAACGTATTGAACACAGATAACAAAAACAAACAATTACCTCTCATCTCAACGTATTGAACACAAACAACAAAAACAAACAATTACCTCTCATCTCAACGTATTGAACACAGATAACAAAAACAAACAATCACCTCTCATCTCAACGTATTGAACACAGATAACAAAAACAAACAATCACCTCTCATCTCAACGTATTGAACACAGATAATAAAAACAAACAATCACCTCTCATCTCAACGTATTGAACACAGATAACAAAAACAAACAATCACCTCTCATCTCAACGTATTGAACACAGATAACAAAAACAAACAATTACCTCTCATCTCAACGTATTGAACACAAACAACAAAAACAAACAATTACCTCTCATCTCAACGTATTGAACACAGATAACAAAAACAAACAATCACCTCTCATCTCAACGTATTGAACACAGATAACAAAAACAAACAATCACCTCTCATCTCAACGTATTGAACACAGATAATAAAAACAAACAATCACCTCTCATCTCAACGTATTGAACACAGATAACAAAACAAACAATCACCTCTCATCTCAACGTATTGAACACAGACAACAAAACAAACAATTACCTCTCATCTCAACGTATTGAACACAGATAACAAAAACAAACAATTACCTCTCATCTCAACGTATTGAACACAGACAACAAAACAAACAATTACCTCTCATCTCAACGTATTGAACACAGACAACAAAAACAAACAATTACCTCTCATCTCAACGTATTGAACACTGATAACAAAAACAAACAATCACCTCTCATCTCAACGTATTGAACACAGACAACAAAAACAAACAATCACCTCTCATCTCAACGTATTGAACACAGATAACAAAAACAAACAATCACATCTCATCTCAACGTATTGAACACAGATAACAAAAACAAACAATTACCTCTCATCTCAACGTATTGAACACAGATAACAAAAACAAACAATCACCTCTCATCTCAACGTATTGAACACAGATAACAAAAACAAACAATCACCTCTCATCTCAACGTATTGAACACAAACAACAAAAACAAACAATTACCTCTCATCTCAACGTATTGAACACAGATAACAAAAACAAACAATCACCTCTCATCTCAACGTATTGAACACAGATAACAAAAACAAACAATCACCTCTCATCTCAAGGTATTGAACACAGATAATAAAAACAAACAATCACCTCTCATCTCAACGTATTGAACACAGATAACAAAAACAAACAATCACCTCTCATCTCAACGTATTGAACACAGATAACAAAAACAAACAATCACCTCTCATCTCAACGTATTGAACACAGACAACAAAACAAACAATTACCTCTCATCTCAACGTATTGAACACAGATAACAAAAAAAAACAATCACCTCTCATCTCAACGTATTGAACACAGATAACAAAAACAAACAATCACCTCTCATCTCAACGTATTGAACACAGATAACAAAAACAAACAATCAACTCTCATCTCAACGTATTGAACACAGACAACAAAACAAACAATTACCTCTCATCTCAACGTATTGCACACAGACAACAAAAACAAACAATCACCTCTCATCTCAACGTATTGAACACAGATAACAAAACAAACAATTACCTCTCATCTCGACGTATTGAACACAGACAACAAAAACAAACAATTACCTCTCATCTAAACGTATTGAACACAGATAACAAAAACAAACAATCACCTCTCATTTCAACGTATTGAACACAGACAACAAAAACAAACAATCACCTCTCATCTAAACGTATTAAACACAGATAACAAAAACAAACAATCACCTCTCATCTCAACGTATTGAACACAGACAACAAAAACAAACAATCACCTCTCATCTCAACGTATTGAACACAGACAACAAAAACAAACAATCACCTCTCATCTCAACGTATTGAACACAGATAACAAAAACAAACAATCACCTCTCATCTCAACGTATTGAACACAGACAACAAATCAAACAATCACCTCTCATCTCAACGTATTGAACACAGACAACAAAAACAAACAATCACCTCTCATCTCAACGTATTGAACACAGATAACAAAAACAAACAATCACCTCTCATCTCAACGTATTGAACACAGATAACAAAAACAAACAATCACCTCTCATCTCAACGTATTGAACACAGATAACAAAAACAAACAATCACCTCTCATCTCAACGTATTGAACACAGATAACAAAAACAAACAATCACCTCTCATCTCAACGTATTGAACACAGATAACAAAAACAAACAATCAACTCTCATCTCAACGTATTGAACACAGACAACAAAACAAACAATTACCTCTCATCTCAACGTATTGAACACATACAACAAAAACAAACAATCACCTCTCATCTCAACGTATTGAACACAGATAACAAAACAAACAATTACCTCTCATCTCGACGTATTGAACACAGACAACAAAAACAAACAATTACCTCTCATCTAAACGTATTGAACACAGATAACAAAAACAAACAATCACCTCTCATCTCAACGTATTGAACACAGATAACAAAAACAAACAATCACCTCTCATCTCAACGTATTGAACACAGACAACAAAAATAAACAATCACCTCTCATCTCAACGTATTGAACACAGACAACAAAAACAAACAATCACCTCTCATCTCAACGTATTGAACACAGATAACAAAAACAAACAATCACCTCTCATCTCAACGTATTGAACACAGACAACAAAAATAAACAATCACCTCTCATCTCAACGTATTGAACACAGATAACAAAAGCAAACAATCACCTCTCATCTCAACGTATTGAACACAGATAACAAAAACAAACAATTACCTCTCATCTCAACGTATTGAACACAGATAACAAAAACAAACAATTACCTCTCATCTCAACGTATTGAACACAGACAACAAAAACAAACAATCACCTCTCATCTCAACGTATTGAACACAGATAACAAAAACAAACAATCACCTCTCATCTCAACGTATTGAACACAGACAACAAAAACAAACAATCACCTCTCATCTCAACGTATTGAACACAGATAACAAAAACAAACAATCACCTCTCATCTCAACGTATTGAACACAGATAACAAAAACAAACAATCACCTCTCATCTCAACGTATTGAACACAGACAACAAAACAAACAATTACCTCTCATCTCAACATATTGAACACAGACAACAAAAACAAACAATCACCTCTCATCTCAACGTATTGAACACAGATAACAAAACAAACAATTACCTCTCATCTCAACGTATTGAACACAGACAACAAAAACAAACAATTACCTCTCATCTCAACGTATTGAACACTGATAACAAAAACAAACAATCACCTCTCATCTCAACGTATTGAACACAGACAACAAAAACAAACAATCACCTCTCATCTCAACGTATTGAACACAGATAACAAAAACAAACAATCACATCGCATCTCAACGTATTGAACACAGATAACAAAAACAAACAATCACCTCTCATCTCAACGTATTGAACACAGATAACAAAAACAAACAATCACATCTCATCTCAACGTATTGAACACAGATAACAAAAACAAACAATCACCTCTCATCTCAACGTATTGAACACAGATAACAAAAACAAACAATTACCTCTCATCTCAACGTATTGAACACAAACAACAAAAACAAACAATTACCTCTCATCTCAACGTATTGAACACAAACAACAAAAACAAACAATTACCTCTCATCTCAACGTATTGAACACAGATAACAAAAACAAACAATCACCTCTCATCTCAACGTATTGAACACAGATAACAAAAACAAACAATCACCTCTCATCTCAACGTATTGAACACAGATAATAAAAAACAAACAATCACCTCTCATCTCAACGTATTGAACACAGATAACAAAAACAAACAATCACCTCTCATCTCAACGTATTGAACACAGACAACAAAACAAACAATTACCTCTCATCTCAACGTATTGAACACAGATAACAAAAACAAACAATTACCTCTCATCTCAACGTATTGAACACAGACAACAAAAACAAACAATCACCTCTCATCTCAACGTATTGAACACAGATAACAAAAACAAACAATCACCTCTCATCTCAACGTATTGAACACAGATAATAAAAAACAAACAATCACCTCTCATCTCAACGTATTGAACACAGATAACAAAAACAAACAATCACCTCTCATCTCAACGTATTGAACACATATAACAAAACAAACAATCACCTCTCATCTCAACGTATTGAACACAGACAACAAAACAAACAATTACCTCTCATCTCAACGTATTGAACACAGATAACAAAAACAAACAATTACCTCTCATCTCAACGTATTGAACACAGACAACAAAAACAAACAATCACCTCTCATCTCAACGTATTGAACACAGATAACAAAAACAAACAATCACCTCTCATCTCAACGTATTGAACACAGACAACAAAAACAAACAATCACCTCTCATCTCAACGTATTGAACACAGATAACAAAAACAAACAATCACCTCTCATCTCAACGTATTGAACACAGACAACAAAACAAACAATTACCTCTCATCTCAACATATTGAACACAGACAACAAAAACAAACAATCACCTCTCATCTCAACGTATTGAACACAGATAACAAAACAAACAATTACCTCTCATCTCAACGTATTGAACACAGACAACAAAACAAACAATTACCTCTCATCTCAACGTATTGAACACAGACAACAAAAACAAACAATTACCTCTCATCTCAACGTATTGAACACTGATAACAAAAACAAACAATCACCTCTCATCTCAACGTATTGAACACAGACAACAAAAACAAACAATCACCTCTCATCTCAACGTATTGAACACAGATAACAAAAACAAACAATCACATCGCATCTCAACGTATTGAACACAGATAACAAAAACAAACAATCACCTCTCATCTCAACGTATTGAACACAGATAACAAAAACAAACAATCACATCTCATCTCAACGTATTGAACACAGATAACAAAAACAAACAATCACCTCTCATCTCAACGTATTGAACACAGATAACAAAAACAAACAATTACCTCTCATCTCAACGTATTGAACACAGATAACAAAAACAAACAATTACCTCTCATCTCAACGTATTGAACACAAACAACAAAAACAAACAATTACCTCTCATCTCAACGTATTGAACACAGATAACAAAAACAAACAATCACCTCTCATCTCAACGTATTGAACACAGATAACAAAAACAAACAATTACCTCTCATCTCAACGTATTGAACACAAACAACAAAAACAAACAATTACCTCTCATCTCAACGTATTGAACACAGATAACAAAAACAAACAATCACCTCTCATCTCAACGTATTGAACACAGATAACAAAAACAAACAATCACCTCTCATCTCAACGTATTGAACACAGATAATAAAAACAAACAATCACCTCTCATCTCAACGTATTGAACACAGATAACAAAAACAAACAATCACCTCTCATCTCAACGTATTGAACACAGAAAACAAAAACAAACAATTACCTCTCATCTCAACGTATTGAACACAAACAACAAAAACAAACAATTACCTCTCATCTCAACGTATTGAACACAGATAACAAAAACAAACAATCACCTCTCATCTCAACGTATTGAACACAGATAACAAAAACAAACAATCACCTCTCATCTCAACGTATTGAACACAGATAATAAAAAACAAACAATCACCTCTCATCTCAACGTATTGAACACAGATAACAAAAACAAACAATCACCTCTCATCTCAACGTATTGAACACATATAACAAAACAAACAATCACCTCTCATCTCAACGTATTGAACACAGACAACAAAACAAACAATTACCTCTCATCTCAACGTATTGAACACAGATAACAAAAACAAACAATTACCTCTCATCTCAACGTATTGAACACAGACAACAAAACAAACAATTACCTCCCATCTCAACGTATTGAACACAGACAACAAAAACAAACAATTACCTCTCATCTCAACGTATTGAACACTGATAACAAAAACAAACAATCACCTCTCATCTCAACGTATTGAACACAGACAACAAAAACAAACAATCACCTCTCATCTCAACGTATTGAACACAGATAACAAAAACAAACAATCACATCTCATCTCAACGTATTGAACACAGATAACAAAAACAAACAATCACCTCTCATCTCAACGTATTGAACACAGACAACAAAAATAAACAATCACCTCTCATCTCAACGTATTGAACACAGATAACAAAAGCAAACAATCACCTCTCATCTCAACGTATTGAACACAGATAACAAAAACAAACAATTACCTCTCATCTCAACGTATTGAACACAGATAACAAAAACAAACAATTACCTCTCATCTCAACGTATTGAACACAGACAACAAAAACAAACAATCACCTCTCATCTCAACGTATTGAACACAGATAACAAAAACAAACAATCACCTCTCATCTCAACGTATTGAACACAGACAACAAAAACAAACAATCACCTCTCATCTCAACGTATTGAACACAGATAACAAAAACAAACAATCACCTCTCATCTCAACGTATTGAACACAGATAACAAAAACAAACAATCACCTCTCATCTCAACGTATTGAACACAGACAACAAAAACAAACAATCACCTCTCATCTCAACGTATTGAACACAGATAACAAAAACAAACAATCACCTCTCATCTCAACGTATTGAACACAGATAACAAAAACAAACAATCACCTCTCATCTCAACGTATTGAACACAGATAACAAAACAAACAATTACCTCTCATCTCAACGTATTGAACACAGACAACAAAACAAACAATTACCTCTCATCTCAACGTATTGAACACAGACAACAAAAACAAACAATTACCTCTCATCTCAACGTATTGAACACTGATAACAAAAACAAACAATCACCTCTCATCTCAACGTATTGAACACAGACAACAAAAACAAACAATCACCTCTCATCTCAACGTATTGAACACAGATAACAAAAACAAACAATCACATCGCATCTCAACGTATTGAACACAGATAACAAAAACAAACAATCACCTCTCATCTCAACGTATTGAACACAGATAACAAAAACAAACAATCACATCTCATCTCAACGTATTGAACACAGATAACAAAAACAAACAATCACCTCTCATCTCAACGTATTGAACACAGATAACAAAAACAAACAATTACCTCTCATCTCAACGTATTGAACACAGATAACAAAAACAAACAATTACCTCTCATCTCAACGTATTGAACACAAACAACAAAAACAAACAATTACCTCTCATCTCAACGTATTGAACACAGATAACAAAAACAAACAATCACCTCTCATCTCAACGTATTGAACACAGATAACAAAAACAAACAATTACCTCTCATCTCAACGTATTGAACACAAACAACAAAAACAAACAATTACCTCTCATCTCAACGTATTGAACACAGATAAGAAAAACAAACAATCAACTCTCATCTCAACGTATTGAACACAGATAACAAAAACAAACAATCACCTCTCATCTCAACGTATTGAACACAGATAATAAAAACAAACAATCACCTCTCATCTCAACGTATTGAACACAGATAACAAAAACAAACAATCACCTCTCATCTCAACGTATTGAACACAAACAACAAAAACAAACAATTACCTCTCATCTCAACGTATTGAACACAGATAACAAAAACAAACAATCACCTCTCATCTCAACGTATTGAACACAGATAACAAAAACAAACAATCACCTCTCATCTCAACGTATTGAACACAGATAATAAAAACAAACAATCACCTCTCATCTCAACGTATTGAACACAGATAACAAAAACAAACAATCACCTCTCATCTCAACGTATTGAACACATATAACAAAACAAACAATCACCTCTCATCTCAACGTATTGAACACAGACAACAAAACAAACAATTACCTCTCATCTCAACGTATTGAACACAGATAACAAAAACAAACAATTACCTCTCATCTCAACGTATTGAACACAGACAACAAAACAAACAATTACCTCTCATCTCAACGTATTGAACACAGACAACAAAAACAAACAATTACCTCTCATCTCAACGTATTGAACACTGATAACAAAAACAAACAATCACCTCTCATCTCAACGTATTGAACACAGACAACAAAAACAAACAATCACCTCTCATCTCAACGTATTGAACACAGATAACAAAAACAAACAATCACATCTCATCTCAACGTATTGAACACAGATAACAAAAACAAACAATCACCTCTCATCTCAACGTATTGAACACAGACAACAAAAATAAACAATCACCTCTCATCTCAACGTATTGAACACAGATAACAAAAGCAAACAATCACCTCTCATCTCAACGTATTGAACACAGATAACAAAAACAAACAATTACCTCTCATCTCAACGTATTGAACACAGATAACAAAAACAAACAATTACCTCTCATCTCAACGTATTGAACACAGACAACAAAAACAAACAATCACCTCTCATCTCAACGTATTGAACACAGATAACAAAAACAAACAATCACCTCTCATCTCAACGTATTGAACACAGACAACAAAAACAAACAATCACCTCTCATCTCAACGTATTGAACACAGATAACAAAAACAAACAATCACCTCTCATCTCAACGTATTGAACACAGATAACAAAAACAAACAATCACCTCTCATCTCAACGTATTGAACACAGACAACAAAACAAACAATTACCTCTCATCTCAACGTATTGAACACAGACAACAAAAACAAACAATTACCTCTCATCTCAACGTATTGAACACTGATAACAAAAACAAACAATCACCTCTCATCTCAACGTATTGAACACAGACAACAAAAACAAACAATCACCTCTCATCTCAACGTATTGAACACAGATAACAAAAACAAACAATCACATCGCATCTCAACGTATTGAACACAGATAACAAAAACAAACAATCACCTCTCATCTCAACGTATTGAACACAGATAACAAAAACAAACAATCACCTCTCATCTCAACGTATTGAACACAGACAACAAAACAAACAATTACCTCTCATCTCAACATATTGAACACAGACAACAAAAACAAACAATCACCTCTCATCTCAACGTATTGAACACAGATAACAAAACAAACAATTACCTCTCATCTCAACGTATTGAACACAGACAACAAAACAAACAATTACCTCTCATCTCAACGTATTGAACACAGACAACAAAAACAAACAATTACCTCTCATCTCAACGTATTGAACACTGATAACAAAAACAAACAATCACCTCTCATCTCAACGTATTGAACACAGACAACAAAAACAAACAATCACCTCTCATCTCAACGTATTGAACACAGATAACAAAAACAAACAATCACATCGCATCTCAACGTATTGAACACAGATAACAAAAACAAACAATCACCTCTCATCTCAACGTATTGAACACAGATAACAAAAACAAACAATCACATCTCATCTCAACGTATTGAACACAGATAACAAAAACAAACAATCACCTCTCATCTCAACGTATTGAACACAGATAACAAAAACAAACAATTACCTCTCATCTCAACGTATTGAACACAGATAACAAAAACAAACAATTACCTCTCATCTCAACGTATTGAACACAAACAACAAAAACAAACAATTACCTCTCATCTCAACGTATTGAACACAGATAACAAAAACAAACAATCACCTCTCATCTCAACGTATTGAACACAGATAACAAAAACAAACAATTACCTCTCATCTCAACGTATTGAACACAAACAACAAAAACAAACAATTACCTCTCATCTCAACGTATTGAACACAGATAACAAAAACAAACAATCACCTCTCATCTCAACGTATTGAACACAGATAACAAAAACAAACAATCACCTCTCATCTCAACGTATTGAACACAGATAATAAAAACAAACAATCACCTCTCATCTCAACGTATTGAACACAGATAACAAAAACAAACAATCACCTCTCATCTCAACGTATTGAACACAGAAAACAAAAACAAACAATTACCTCTCATCTCAACGTATTGAACACAAACAACAAAAACAAACAATTACCTCTCATCTCAACGTATTGAACACAGATAACAAAAACAAACAATCACCTCTCATCTCAACGTATTGAACACAGATAACAAAAACAAACAATCACCTCTCATCTCAACGTATTGAACACAGATAATAAAAAACAAACAATCACCTCTCATCTCAACGTATTGAACACAGATAACAAAAACAAACAATCACCTCTCATCTCAACGTATTGAACACATATAACAAAACAAACAATCACCTCTCATCTCAACGTATTGAACACAGACAACAAAACAAACAATTACCTCTCATCTCAACGTATTGAACACAGATAACAAAAACAAACAATTACCTCTCATCTCAACGTATTGAACACAGACAACAAAACAAACAATTACCTCCCATCTCAACGTATTGAACACAGACAACAAAAACAAACAATTACCTCTCATCTCAACGTATTGAACACTGATAACAAAAACAAACAATCACCTCTCATCTCAACGTATTGAACACAGACAACAAAAACAAACAATCACCTCTCATCTCAACGTATTGAACACAGATAACAAAAACAAACAATCACATCTCATCTCAACGTATTGAACACAGATAACAAAAACAAACAATCACCTCTCATCTCAACGTATTGAACACAGACAACAAAAATAAACAATCACCTCTCATCTCAACGTATTGAACACAGATAACAAAAGCAAACAATCACCTCTCATCTCAACGTATTGAACACAGATAACAAAAACAAACAATTACCTCTCATCTCAACGTATTGAACACAGATAACAAAAACAAACAATTACCTCTCATCTCAACGTATTGAACACAGACAACAAAAACAAACAATCACCTCTCATCTCAACGTATTGAACACAGATAACAAAAACAAACAATCACCTCTCATCTCAACGTATTGAACACAGACAACAAAAACAAACAATCACCTCTCATCTCAACGTATTGAACACAGATAACAAAAACAAACAATCACCTCTCATCTCAACGTATTGAACACAGATAACAAAAACAAACAATCACCTCTCATCTCAACGTATTGAACACAGACAACAAAAACAAACAATCACCTCTCATCTCAACGTATTGAACACAGATAACAAAAACAAACAATCACCTCTCATCTCAACGTATTGAACACAGATAACAAAAACAAACAATCACCTCTCATCTCAACGTATTGAACACAGATAACAAAACAAACAATTACCTCTCATCTCAACGTATTGAACACAGACAACAAAACAAACAATTACCTCTCATCTCAACGTATTGAACACAGACAACAAAAACAAACAATTACCTCTCATCTCAACGTATTGAACACTGATAACAAAAACAAACAATCACCTCTCATCTCAACGTATTGAACACAGACAACAAAAACAAACAATCACCTCTCATCTCAACGTATTGAACACAGATAACAAAAACAAACAATCACATCGCATCTCAACGTATTGAACACAGATAACAAAAACAAACAATCACCTCTCATCTCAACGTATTGAACACAGATAACAAAAACAAACAATCACATCTCATCTCAACGTATTGAACACAGATAACAAAAACAAACAATCACCTCTCATCTCAACGTATTGAACACAGATAACAAAAACAAACAATTACCTCTCATCTCAACGTATTGAACACAGATAACAAAAACAAACAATTACCTCTCATCTCAACGTATTGAACACAAACAACAAAAACAAACAATTACCTCTCATCTCAACGTATTGAACACAGATAACAAAAACAAACAATCACCTCTCATCTCAACGTATTGAACACAGATAACAAAAACAAACAATTACCTCTCATCTCAACGTATTGAACACAAACAACAAAAACAAACAATTACCTCTCATCTCAACGTATTGAACACAGATAAGAAAAACAAACAATCAACTCTCATCTCAACGTATTGAACACAGATAACAAAAACAAACAATCACCTCTCATCTCAACGTATTGAACACAGATAATAAAAACAAACAATCACCTCTCATCTCAACGTATTGAACACAGATAACAAAAACAAACAATCACCTCTCATCTCAACGTATTGAACACAAACAACAAAAACAAACAATTACCTCTCATCTCAACGTATTGAACACAGATAACAAAAACAAACAATCACCTCTCATCTCAACGTATTGAACACAGATAACAAAAACAAACAATCACCTCTCATCTCAACGTATTGAACACAGATAATAAAAACAAACAATCACCTCTCATCTCAACGTATTGAACACAGATAACAAAAACAAACAATCACCTCTCATCTCAACGTATTGAACACATATAACAAAACAAACAATCACCTCTCATCTCAACGTATTGAACACAGACAACAAAACAAACAATTACCTCTCATCTCAACGTATTGAACACAGATAACAAAAACAAACAATTACCTCTCATCTCAACGTATTGAACACAGACAACAAAACAAACAATTACCTCTCATCTCAACGTATTGAACACAGACAACAAAAACAAACAATTACCTCTCATCTCAACGTATTGAACACTGATAACAAAAACAAACAATCACCTCTCATCTCAACGTATTGAACACAGACAACAAAAACAAACAATCACCTCTCATCTCAACGTATTGAACACAGATAACAAAAACAAACAATCACATCTCATCTCAACGTATTGAACACAGATAACAAAAACAAACAATCACCTCTCATCTCAACGTATTGAACACAGACAACAAAAATAAACAATCACCTCTCATCTCAACGTATTGAACACAGATAACAAAAGCAAACAATCACCTCTCATCTCAACGTATTGAACACAGATAACAAAAACAAACAATTACCTCTCATCTCAACGTATTGAACACAGATAACAAAAACAAACAATTACCTCTCATCTCAACGTATTGAACACAGACAACAAAAACAAACAATCACCTCTCATCTCAACGTATTGAACACAGATAACAAAAACAAACAATCACCTCTCATCTCAACGTATTGAACACAGACAACAAAAACAAACAATCACCTCTCATCTCAACGTATTGAACACAGATAACAAAAACAAACAATCACCTCTCATCTCAACGTATTGAACACAGATAACAAAAACAAACAATCACCTCTCATCTCAACGTATTGAACACAGACAACAAAACAAACAATTACCTCTCATCTCAACGTATTGAACACAGACAACAAAAACAAACAATTACCTCTCATCTCAACGTATTGAACACTGATAACAAAAACAAACAATCACCTCTCATCTCAACGTATTGAACACAGACAACAAAAACAAACAATCACCTCTCATCTCAACGTATTGAACACAGATAACAAAAACAAACAATCACATCGCATCTCAACGTATTGAACACAGATAACAAAAACAAACAATCACCTCTCATCTCAACGTATTGAACACAGATAACAAAAACAAACAATCACATCTCATCTCAACGTATTGAACACAGATAACAAAAACAAACAATCACCTCTCATCTCAACGTATTGAACACAGATAACAAAAACAAACAATTACCTCTCATCTCAACGTATTGAACACAGATAACAAAAACAAACAATTACCTCTCATCTCAACGTATTGAACACAAACAACAAAAACAAACAATTACCTCTCATCTCAACGTATTGAACACAGATAACAAAAACAAACAATCACCTCTCATCTCAACGTATTGAACACAGATAACAAAAACAAACAATTACCTCTCATCTCAACGTATTGAACACAAACAACAAAAACAAACAATTACCTCTCATCTCAACGTATTGAACACAGATAACAAAAACAAACAATCACCTCTCATCTCAACGTATTGAACACAGATAACAAAAACAAACAATCACCTCTCATCTCAACGTATTGAACACAGATAATAAAAACAAACAATCACCTCTCATCTCAACGTATTGAACACAGATAACAAAAACAAACAATCACCTCTCATCTCAACGTATTGAACACAGATAACAAAAACAAACAATTACCTCTCATCTCAACGTATTGAACACAAACAACAAAAACAAACAATTACCTCTCATCTCAACGTATTGAACACAGATAACAAAAACAAACAATCACCTCTCATCTCAACGTATTGAACACAGATAACAAAAACAAACAATCACCTCTCATCTCAACGTATTGAACACAGATAATAAAAACAAACAATCACCTCTCATCTCAACGTATTGAACACAGATAACAAAACAAACAATCACCTCTCATCTCAACGTATTGAACACAGACAACAAAACAAACAATTACCTCTCATCTCAACGTATTGAACACAGATAACAAAAACAAACAATTACCTCTCATCTCAACGTATTGAACACAGACAACAAAACAAACAATTACCTCTCATCTCAACGTATTGAACACAGACAACAAAAACAAACAATTACCTCTCATCTCAACGTATTGAACACTGATAACAAAAACAAACAATCACCTCTCATCTCAACGTATTGAACACAGACAACAAAAACAAACAATCACCTCTCATCTCAACGTATTGAACACAGATAACAAAAACAAACAATCACATCTCATCTCAACGTATTGAACACAGATAACAAAAACAAACAATTACCTCTCATCTCAACGTATTGAACACAGATAACAAAAACAAACAATCACCTCTCATCTCAACGTATTGAACACAGATAACAAAAACAAACAATCACCTCTCATCTCAACGTATTGAACACAAACAACAAAAACAAACAATTACCTCTCATCTCAACGTATTGAACACAGATAACAAAAACAAACAATCACCTCTCATCTCAACGTATTGAACACAGATAACAAAAACAAACAATCACCTCTCATCTCAAGGTATTGAACACAGATAATAAAAACAAACAATCACCTCTCATCTCAACGTATTGAACACAGATAACAAAAACAAACAATCACCTCTCATCTCAACGTATTGAACACAGATAACAAAAACAAACAATCACCTCTCATCTCAACGTATTGAACACAGACAACAAAACAAACAATTACCTCTCATCTCAACGTATTGAACACAGATAACAAAAAAAAACAATCACCTCTCATCTCAACGTATTGAACACAGATAACAAAAACAAACAATCACCTCTCATCTCAACGTATTGAACACAGATAACAAAAACAAACAATCAACTCTCATCTCAACGTATTGAACACAGACAACAAAACAAACAATTACCTCTCATCTCAACGTATTGCACACAGACAACAAAAACAAACAATCACCTCTCATCTCAACGTATTGAACACAGATAACAAAACAAACAATTACCTCTCATCTCGACGTATTGAACACAGACAACAAAAACAAACAATTACCTCTCATCTAAACGTATTGAACACAGATAACAAAAACAAACAATCACCTCTCATTTCAACGTATTGAACACAGACAACAAAAACAAACAATCACCTCTCATCTAAACGTATTAAACACAGATAACAAAAACAAACAATCACCTCTCATCTCAACGTATTGAACACAGACAACAAAAACAAACAATCACCTCTCATCTCAACGTATTGAACACAGACAACAAAAACAAACAATCACCTCTCATCTCAACGTATTGAACACAGATAACAAAAACAAACAATCACCTCTCATCTCAACGTATTGAACACAGACAACAAATCAAACAATCACCTCTCATCTCAACGTATTGAACACAGACAACAAAAACAAACAATCACCTCTCATCTCAACGTATTGAACACAGATAACAAAAACAAACAATCACCTCTCATCTCAACGTATTGAACACAGATAACAAAAACAAACAATCACCTCTCATCTCAACGTATTGAACACAGATAACAAAAACAAACAATCACCTCTCATCTCAACGTATTGAACACAGATAACAAAAACAAACAATCACCTCTCATCTCAACGTATTGAACACAGATAACAAAAACAAACAATCAACTCTCATCTCAACGTATTGAACACAGACAACAAAACAAACAATTACCTCTCATCTCAACGTATTGAACACATACAACAAAAACAAACAATCACCTCTCATCTCAACGTATTGAACACAGATAACAAAACAAACAATTACCTCTCATCTCGACGTATTGAACACAGACAACAAAAACAAACAATTACCTCTCATCTAAACGTATTGAACACAGATAACAAAAACAAACAATCACCTCTCATCTCAACGTATTGAACACAGATAACAAAAACAAACAATCACCTCTCATCTCAACGTATTGAACACAGACAACAAAAATAAACAATCACCTCTCATCTCAACGTATTGAACACAGACAACAAAAACAAACAATCACCTCTCATCTCAACGTATTGAACACAGATAACAAAAACAAACAATCACCTCTCATCTCAACGTATTGAACACAGACAACAAAAATAAACAATCACCTCTCATCTCAACGTATTGAACACAGATAACAAAAGCAAACAATCACCTCTCATCTCAACGTATTGAACACAGATAACAAAAACAAACAATTACCTCTCATCTCAACGTATTGAACACAGATAACAAAAACAAACAATTACCTCTCATCTCAACGTATTGAACACAGACAACAAAAACAAACAATCACCTCTCATCTCAACGTATTGAACACAGATAACAAAAACAAACAATCACCTCTCATCTCAACGTATTGAACACAGACAACAAAAACAAACAATCACCTCTCATCTCAACGTATTGAACACAGATAACAAAAACAAACAATCACCTCTCATCTCAACGTATTGAACACAGATAACAAAAACAAACAATCACCTCTCATCTCAACGTATTGAACACAGACAACAAAACAAACAATTACCTCTCATCTCAACATATTGAACACAGACAACAAAAACAAACAATCACCTCTCATCTCAACGTATTGAACACAGATAACAAAACAAACAATTACCTCTCATCTCAACGTATTGAACACAGACAACAAAAACAAACAATTACCTCTCATCTCAACGTATTGAACACTGATAACAAAAACAAACAATCACCTCTCATATCAACGTATTGAACACAGACAACAAAAACAAACAATCACCTCTCATCTCAACGTATTGAACACAGATAACAAAAACAAACAATCACATCGCATCTCAACGTATTGAACACAGATAACAAAAACAAACAATCACCTCTCATCTCAACGTATTGAACACAGATAACAAAAACAAACAATCACATCTCATCTCAACGTATTGAACACAGATAACAAAAACAAACAATCACCTCTCATCTCAACGTATTGAACACAGATAACAAAAACAAACAATTACCTCTCATCTCAACGTATTGAACACAAACAACAAAAACAAACAATTACCTCTCATCTCAACGTATTGAACACAGATAACAAAAACAAACAATCACCTCTCATCTCAACGTATTGAACACAGATAACAAAAACAAACAATTACCTCTCATCTCAACGTATTGAACACAAACAACAAAAACAAACAATTACCTCTCATCTCAACGTATTGAACACAGATAACAAAAACAAACAATCACCTCTCATCTCAACGTATTGAACACAGATAACAAAAACAAACAATCACCTCTCATCTCAACGTATTGAACACAGATAATAAAAACAAACAATCACCTCTCATCTCAACGTATTGAACACAGATAACAAAAACAAACAATCACCTCTCATCTCAACGTATTGAACACAGATAACAAAAACAAACAATTACCTCTCATCTCAACGTATTGAACACAAACAACAAAAACAAACAATTACCTCTCATCTCAACGTATTGAACACAGATAACAAAAACAAACAATCACCTCTCATCTCAACGTATTGAACACAGATAACAAAAACAAACAATCACCTCTCATCTCAACGTATTGAACACAGATAATAAAAACAAACAATCACCTCTCATCTCAACGTATTGAACACAGATAACAAAAACAAACAATCACCTCTCATCTCAACGTATTGAACACAGATAACAAAACAAACAATCACCTCTCATCTCAACGTATTGAACACGGACAACAAAACAAACAATTACCTCTCATCTCAACGTATTGAACACAGATAACAAAAACAAACTATTACCTCTCATCTCAACGTATTGAACACAGACAACAAAACAAACAATTACCTCTCATCTCAACGTATTGAACACAGACAACAAAAACAAACAATTACCTCTCATCTCAACGTATTGAACACTGATAACAAAAACAAACAATCACCTCTCATCTCAACGTATTGAACACAGACAACAAAAACAAACAATCACCTCTCATCTCAACGTATTGAACACAGATAACAAAAACAAACAATCACATCTCATCTCAACGTATTGAACACAGATAACAAAAACAAACAATTACCTCTCATCTCAACGTATTGAACACAGATAACAAAAACAAACAATCACCTCTCATCTCAACGTATTGAACACAGATAACAAAAACAAACAATCACCTCTCATCTCAACGTATTGAACACAAACAACAAAAACAAACAATTACCTCTCATCTCAACGTATTGAACACAGATAACAAAAACAAACAATCACCTCTCATCTCAACGTATTGAACACAGATAACAAAAGCAAACAATCACCTCTCATCTCAAGGTATTGAACACAGATAATAAAAACAAACAATCACCTCTCATCTCAACGTATTGAACACAGATAACAAAAACAAACAATCACCTCTCATCTCAACGTATTGAACACAGATAACAAAAACAAACAATCACCTCTCATCTCAACGTATTGAACACAGACAACAAAACAAACAATTACCTCTCATCTCAACGTATTGAACACAGATAACAAAAAAAACCAATCACCTCTCATCTCAACGTATTGAACACAGATAACAAAAACAAACAATCACCTCTCATCTCAACGTATTGAACACAGATAACAAAAACAAACAATCAACTCTCATCTCAACGTATTGAACACAGACAACAAAACAAACAATTACCTCTCATCTCAACGTATTGAACACAGACAACAAAAACAAACAATCACCTCTCATCTCAACGTATTGAACACAGATAACAAAACAAACAATTACCTCTCATCTCGACGTATTGAACACACACAACAAAAACAAACAATTACCTCTCATCTAAACGTATTGAACACAGATAACAAAAACAAACAATCACCTCTCATTTCAACGTATTGAACACAGACAACAAAAACAAACAATCACCTCTCATCTAAACGTATTAAACACAGATAACAAAAACAAACAATCACCTCTCATCTCAACGTATTGAACACAGACAACAAAAACAAACAATCACCTCTCATCTCAACGTATTGAACACAGACAACAAAAACCTCTCATCTCAACGTATTGAACACAGATAACAAAAACAAACAATCACCTCTCATCTCAACGTATTGAACACAGACCACAAATCAAACAATCACCTCTCATCTCAACGTATTGAACACAGACAACAAAAACAAACAATCACCTCTCATCTCAACGTATTGAACACAGATAACAAAAACAAACAATCACCTCTCATCTCAACGTATTGAACACAGATAACAAAAACAAACAATCACCTCTCATCTCAACGTATTGAACACAGATAACAAAAACAAACAATCACCTCTCATCTCAACGTATTGAACACAGATAACAAAAACAAACAATCACCTCTCATCTCAACGTATTGAACACAGATAACAAAAACAAACAATCAACTCTCATCTCAACGTATTGAACACAGACAACAAAACAAACAATTACCTCTCATCTCAACGTATTGAACACAGACAACAAAAACAAACAATCACCTCTCATCTCAACGTATTGAACACAGATAACAAAACAAACAATTACCTCTCATCTCGACGTATTGAACACAGACAACAAAAACAAACAATTACCTCTCATCTAAACGTATTGAACACAGATAACAAAAACAAACAATCACCTCTCATTTCAACGTATTGAACACAGACAACAAAAACAAACAATCACCTCTCATCTAAACGTATTGAACACAGATAACAAAAACAAACAATCACCTCTCATCTCAACGTATTGAACACAGACAACAAAAACAAACAATCACCTCTCATCTCAACGTATTGAACACAGACAACAAAAACAAACAATCACCTCTCATCTCAACGTATTGAACACAGATAACAAAAACAAACAATCACCTCTCATCTCAACGTATTGAACACAGATAACAAAAACAAACAATCACCTCTCATCTCAACGTATTGAACACAGACAACAAAAACAAACAATTACCTCTCATCTCAACGTATTGAACACTGATAAAAAAAAAAAACAATCACCTCTCATCTCAACGTATTGAACACAGATAACAAAAACAAACAATCACCTCTCATCTCAACGTATTGAACACAGATAACAAAAACAAACAATTACCTCTCATCTCAACGTATTGAACACAGACAACAAAAACAAACAATTACCTCTCATCTCAACGTATTGAACACAGATAACAAAAACAAACAATCACCTCTCATCTCAACGTATTGAACACAGATAACAAAAACAAACAATTACCTCTCATCTCAACGTATTGAACACAGACAACAAAAACAAACAATCACCTCTCATCTCAACGTATTGAACACAGATAACAAAAACAAACAATCACCTCTCATCTCAACGTATTGAACACAGATAACAAAAACAAACAATCACCTCTCATCTCAACGTATTGAACACAGATAACAAAAACAAACAATCACCTCTCATCTCAACGTATTGAACACAGACAACAAAAACAAACAATTACCTCTCATCTCAACGTATTGAACACTGATAACAAAAACAAACAATCACCTCTCATCTCAACGTATTGAACACAGACAACAAAAACAAACAATCACCTCTCATCTCAACGTATTGAACACAGATAACAAAAACAAACAATCACCTCTCATCTCAACGTATTGAACACAGATAACAAAAACAAACAATCACCTCTCATCTCAACGTATTGAACACTGAAAACAAAAACAAACAATCACCTCTCATCTCAACGTATTGAACACAGACAACAAAAACAAACAATCACCTCTCATCTCAACGTATTGAACACAGATAACAAAAACAAACAATCACCTCTCATCTCAACGTATTGAACACAGATAACAAAAACAAACAATCACCTCTCATCTCAACGTATTGAACACAGATAATAAAAACAAACAATCACCTCTCATCTCAACGTATTGAACACAGATAACAAAAACAAACAATCACCTCTCTTCTCAACGTATTGAACACAGACAACAAAACAATCAATTACCTCTCATCTCAACGTATTGAACACAGATAACAAAAAAAACAATCACCTCTCATCTCAACGTATTGAACACAGATAACAAAAACAAACAATCACCTCTCATCTCAACGTATTGAACACAGATAACAAAAACAAACAATCAACTCTCATCTCAACGTATTGAACACAGACAACAGAACAAACAATTACCTCTCATCTCAACGTATTGAACACAGACAACAAAAACAAACAATCACCTCTCATCTCAACGTATTGAACACAGATAACAAAACAAACAATTACCTCTCATCTCAACGTATTGAACACAGACAACAAAAACAAACAATTACCTCTCATCTAAACGTATTGAACACAGATAACAAAAACAAACAATCACCTCTCATTTCAACGTATTGAACACAGATAACAAAAACAAACAATCACCTCTCATCTCAACGTATTGAACACAGATAACAAAAACAAACAATTACCTCTCATCTCAACGTATTGAACACAGATAACAAAAACAAACAATCACCTCTCATCTCAACGTATTAAACACAGATAACAAAAACAAACAATCACCTCTCATCTCAACGTATTGAACACAGACAACAAAAATAAACAATCACCTCTCATCTCAACGTATTGAACACAGATAACAAAAACAAACAATCACCTCTCATCTCAACGTATTGAACACAGATAACAAAAACAAACAATTACCTCTCATCTCAACGTATTGAACACAGATAACAAAAACAAACAATCACCTCTCATCTCAACGTATTGAACACAGATAACAAAAACAAACAATCACCTCTCATCTCAACGTATTGAACACAGATAACAAAAACAAACAATTACCTCTCATCTCAACGTATTGAACACAGACAACAAAAACCAACAATCACCTCTCATCTCAACGTATTGAACACAGATAACAAAAACAAACAATCACCTCTCATCTCAACGTATTGAACACAGATAACAAAAACAAACAATCACCTCTCATCTCAACGTATTGAACACAGACAACAAAACAAACAATTACCTCTCATCTCAACGTATTGAACACAGACAACAAAAACAAACAATCACCTCTCATCTCAACGTATTGAACACAGATAACAAAACAAACAATTACCTCTCATCTCAACGTATTGAACACAGACAACAAAAACAAACAATTACCTCTCATCTCAACGTATTGAACACTGATAACAAAAACAAACAATCACCTCTCATCTCAACGTATTGAACACAGATAACAAAAACAAACAATCACATCTCATCTCAGCGTATTGAACACAGATAACAAAAACAAACAATCACCTCTCATCTCAACGTATTGAACACAGATAACAAAAACAAACAATTACCTCTCATCTCAACGTATTGAACACAGATAACAAAAATAAACAATCACCTCTCATCTCAACGTATTGAACACAGACAACAAAAATAAACAATCAGCTCTCATTTCAACGTATTGAACACAGATAACAAAAACAAACAATCACCTCTCATCTCAACGTATTGAACACAGATAACAAAAAGAAACAATTACCTCTCGTCTCAACGTATTGAACATAGATAACAAAAACAAACAATCACCTCTCATCTCAACGTATTGAACACAGACAACAAAAATAAACAATCACCTCTCATCTCAACGTATTGAACACAGATAACAAAAGCAAACAATCACCACTCATCTCAACGTATTGAACACAGATAACAAAAACAAACAATTACCTCTCATCTCAACGTATTGAACACAAATAACAAAAACAAACAATCACCTCTCGTCTCAACGTATTGAACACAGATAACAAAAACAAACAATCACCTCTCATCTCAACGTATTGAACACAGATAACAAAAAAAAACAATTACCTCTCATCTCAACGTATTGAACACAGACAACAAAAACCAACAATCACCTCTCATCTCAACGTATTGAACACAGATAACAAAAACAAACAATCACCTCTCATCTCAACGTATTGAACACAGATAACAAAAACAAACAATCACCTCTCATCTCAACGTATTGAACGCAGACAACAAAACAAACAATTACCTCTCATCTCAACGTATTGAACACAGACAACAAAAACAAACAATCACCTCTCATCTCAACGTATTGAACACAGATAACAAAACAAACAATTACCTCTCATCTCAACGTATTGAACACAGACAACAAAAACAAACAATTACCTCTCATCTCAACGTATTGAACACTGATAACAAAAACAAACAATCACCTCTCATCTCAACGTATTGAACACAGATAACAAAAACAAACAATCACCTCTCATCTCAACGTATTGAACACAGATAACAAAAACAAACAATCACCTCTCATCTCAACGTATTGAACACAGATAACAAAAACAAACAATTACCTCTCATCTCAACGTATTGAACACAGACAACAAAAACAAACAATCACCTCTCATCTCAACGTATTGAACACAGATAACAAAAACAAACAATCACCTCTCATCTCAACGTATTGAACACAGATAACAAAAACAAACAATCACCTCTCATCTCAACGTATTGAACACAGATAACAAAACAAACAATTACCTCTCATCTCAACGTATTGAACACAGACAACAAAAACAAACAATTACCTCTCATCTCAACGTATTGAACACTGATAACAAAAACAAACAATCACCTCTCATCTCAACGTATTGAACACAGACAATAAAAACAAACAATCACCTCTCATCTCAACGTATTGAACACAGATAACAAAACAAACAATTACCTCTCATCTCAACGTATTGAACACAGACAACAAAAACAAACAATTACCTCTCATCTCAACGTATTGAACACTGATAACAAAAACAAACAATCACCTCTCATCTCAACGTATTGAACACAGATAACAAAAACAAACAATCACATCTCATCTCAGCGTATTGAACACAGATAACAAAAACAAACAATCACCTCTCATCTCAACGTATTGAACACAGATAACAAAAACAAACAATTACCTCTCATCTCAACGTATTGAACACAGATAACAAAAATAAACAATCACCTCTCATCTCAACGTATTGAACACAGACAACAAAAATAAACAATCAGCTCTCATCTCAACGTATTGAACACAGATAACAAAAACAAACAATCACCTCTCATCTCAACGTATTGAACACAGATAACAAAAACAAACAATTACCTCTCATCTCAACGTATTGAACACAGATAACAAAAACAAACAATCACCTCTCATCTCAACGTATTGAACACAGACAACAAAAATAAACAATCACCTCTCATCTCAACGTATTGAACACAGATAACAAAAGCAAACAATCACCACTCATCTCAACGTATTGAACACAGATAACAAAAACAAACAATTACCTCTCATCTCAACGTATTGAACACAAATAACAAAAACAAACAATCACCTCTCGTCTCAACGTATTGAACACAGATAACAAAAACAAACAATCACCTCTCATCTCAACGTATTGAACACAGATAACAAAAAAAAACAATTACCTCTCATCTCAACGTATTGAACACAGACAACAAAAACCAACAATCACCTCTCATCTCAACGTATTGAACACAGATAACAAAAACAAACAATCACCTCTCATCTCAACGTATTGAACACAGATAACAAAAACAAACAATCACCTCTCATCTCAACGTATTGAACGCAGACAACAAAACAAACAATTACCTCTCATCTCAACGTATTGAACACAGACAACAAAAACAAACAATCACCTCTCATCTCAACGTATTGAACACAGATAACAAAACAAACAATTACCTCTCATCTCAACGTATTGAACACAGACAACAAAAACAAACAATTACCTCTCATCTCAACGTATTGAACACTGATAACAAAAACAAACAATCACCTCTCATCTCAACGTATTGAACACAGATAACAAAAACAAACAATCACCTCTCATCTCAACGTATTGAACACAGATAACAAAAACAAACAATCACCTCTCATCTCAACGTATTGAACACAGATAACAAAAACAAACAATTACCTCTCATCTCAACGTATTGAACACAGACAACAAAAACAAACAATCACCTCTCATCTCAACGTATTGAACACAGATAACAAAAACAAACAATCACCTCTCATCTCAACGTATTGAACACAGATAACAAAAACAAACAATCACCTCTCATCTCAACGTATTGAACACAGATAACAAAACAAACAATTACCTCTCATCTCAACGTATTGAACACAGACAACAAAAACAAACAATTACCTCTCATCTCAACGTATTGAACACTGATAACAAAAACAAACAATCACCTCTCATCTCAACGTATTGAACACAGACAACAAAAACAAACAATCACCTCTCATCTCAACGTATTGAACACAGATAACAAAAACAAACAATCACATCTCATCTCAACGTATTGAACACAGATAACAAAAACAAACAATCACCTCTCATCTCAACGTATTGAACACAGATAACAAAAACAAACAATCACCTCTCATCTCAACGTATTGAACACAGATAACAAAAACAAACAATCACCTCTCATCTCAACGTATTGAACACAGATAACAAAACAAACAATTACCTCTCATCTCAACGTATTGAACACAAACAACAAAAACAAACAATTACCTCTCATCTCAACGTATTGAACACAGATAACAAAAACAAACAATCACCTCTCATCTCAACGTATTGAACACAGACAACAAAAACAAACAATCACCTCTCATCTCAACGTATTGAACACAGATAATAAAAACAAACAATCACCTCTCATCTCAACGTATTGAACACAGATAACAAAAACAAACAATCACCTCTCATCTCAACGTATTGAATACAGATAACAAAAACAAACAATCACCTCTCATCTCAACGTATTGAATACAGACAACAAAAACAAACAATCACCTCTCATCTCAACCTATTGAACACAGATAACAAAAACAAACAATCACCTCTCATCTCAACGTATTGAACACAGATAACAAAACAAACAATCACCTCTCATCTCAACGTATTGAATACAGATAACAAAAACAAACAATCACCTCTCATCTCAACGTATTGAATACAGACAACAAAAACAAACAATTACCTCTCATCTCAACGTATTGAATACGGACAACAAAAACAAACAATTACCTCTCATCTCAACGTATTGAACACAGACAACAAAAACAAACAATCACCTCTCATCTCAACGTATTGAATACAGATAACAAAAACAAACAATCACCTCTCATCTCAACGTATTGAACACAGATAACAAAAACAAACAATCACCTCTCATCTCAACGTATTGAACACAGATAACAAAACAAACAATTACCTCTCATCTCAACGTATTGAACACAAACAACAAAAACAAACAATTACCTCTCATCTCAACGTATTGAACACAGATAACAAAAACAAACAATCACCTCTCATCTCAACGTATTGAACACAGATAACAAAAACAAACAATCACCTCTCATCTCAACGTATTGAACACAGATAATAAAAACAAACAATCACCTCTCATCTCAACGTATTGAACACAGATAACAAAAACAAACAATCACCTCTCATCTCAACGTATTGAACACAGACAACAGAACAAACAATTACCTCTCATCTCAACGTATTGAACACAGACAACAAAAACAAACAATCACCTCTCATCTCAACGTATTGAACACAGAAAACAAAACAAACAATCACCTCTCATCTCAACGTATTGAATACAGACAACAAAAACAAACAATCACCTCTCATCTCAACGTATTGAATACAGATAACAAAACAAACAATCACCTCTCATCTCAACGTATTGAACACAGATAACAAAAACAAACAATCACCTCTCATCTCAACGTATTGAATACAGACAACAAAAACAAACAATCACCTCTCATCTCACCCTATTGAACACAGATAACAAAAACAAACAATCACCTCTCATCTCAACGTATTGAACACAGATAACAAAACAAACAATCACCTCTCATCTCAACGTATTGAATACAGATAACAAAAACAAACAATCACCTCTCATCTCAACGTATTGAATACAGACAACAAAAACAAACAATTACCTCTCATCTCAACGTATTGAATACGGACAACAAAAACAAACAATTACCTCTCATCTCAACGTATTGAACACAGACAACAAAAACAAACAATCACCTCTCATCTCAACGTATTGAATACAGATAACAAAAACAAACAATCACCTCTCATCTCAACGTATTGAACACAGATAACAAAAACAAACAATCACCTCTCATCTCAACGTATTGAACACAGATAACAAAAACAAACAATCACCTCTCATCTCAACGTATTGAATACAGATAACAAAAACAAACAATCACCTCTCATCTCAACGTATTGAATACAGATAACAAAAACAAACAATCACCTCTCATCTCAACGTATTGAACACAGATAACAAAAACAAACAATCACCTCTCATCTCAACGTATTGAATACAGATAACAAAACAAACAATCACCTCTCATCTCAACGTATTGAACACAGATAACAAAAACAAACAATCACCTCTCATCTCAACGTATTGAACACAGATAACAAAAACAAACAATCACCTCTCATCTCAACGTATTGAATACAGATAACAAAACAAACAATTACCTCTCATCTTAACGTATTGAATACGGACAACAAAAACAAACAATCACCTCTCATCTCAACGTATTGAACACAGACAACAAAAACAAACAATTACCTCTCATCTCAACGTATTGAACACAGACAACAAAAACAAACAATTACCTCTCATCTCAACGTATTGAACACAGACAACAAAAACAAACAATCACCTCTCATCTCAACGTATTGAACACAGATAACAAAAACAAACAATCACCTCTCATCTCAACGTATTGAATACAGATAACAAAAACAAACAATTACCTCTCATCTCAACGTATTGAACACAGATAACAAAAACATAAAAACACCACGACTTATGGCGTTGGAAATCCATGTTCTGACTTGGGACAGGCACCAAAATGAGGCGGGGCTATACTGGTTAATAGGATCCCCATCCTCTTGATAATTGGATCCCCAACGGCAATACATATGTAAACAAACAATTAAAAAACATGCAGAGATTACCTTTCACTCAAAAGACTAAATACTATTACAAAAATGAATGACAACACAGACATGTACAGTACAATAGAAGAGTCAATGCCTGCTCGCAGTTAACTAACTACTATCTAGGAATATATAATCAGTTGGTTATAGATCATTACTCTCAGGACAAACAATGGATACTTGTACCACTAGAGAAGATGATATATTGGCTTTGTTGACCTTGGTTTCTACCGATAAAAATAGTACGATATCTAACTTCTTCATGGAGGCTTTTGTCTCTAGCGTTCATGAGTTATTGGCCTTGTTATGTACAAGATATAATGGTGTATCTTTTGTGAGTAAACTTTACTCTTTTCCACTTTTTGTATTTGATCATTTTTCCCACCATAGACCCTTGATTAGAAATAAAGAATTTGCATTTGTATTGTATTGCATACTAGTATTTACAAGAACCGCTCCCTATATGGATGTTTTTTTCGCCCCCGTGGTAATTGTTATCTACAAAAATGCTATTGTATCCTGTTTTCAGATTTAAATACATCAACATTATATGGTTTTGTTGTAATTGGTTGGCTATGAGTAATTCCTGTTATAATCCATTTATATACGGACTTCTCAACGTAAGTAATTATATATTGATCGTAATTACGAAGTAAAGAGGAATATATGTTCTTTGTTATTCAATACGTGAATTGCTTACCATTTCATTTTCACATTCAATCGTCTCGAGCAAGTGACAACAATACAATGTATCTAGTCCACTGGAATCTGAAAGAAGAAAAGATTGAAGATACCAAAGGTGTAATCAGAAGCCGTAATTCGAAGAAGGACAAACAATACAATGGCCAAAAGAAGAAGGACAAACAATACAATGGCCAAAAGAAGAAGGACAAACAATACAATTGCCAAAAGAAGAAGAACAAACAATGCAATGGCCAAAAGAAGAAGGACAAACAATGCAATGGCCAAAAGAAGAAGGACAAACAACACAATGGCCAAAAGAAGAAAGACAGACAACACAATGGCCAAAAGAAGAAAGACAGACAACACAATGGCCAAAAGAAGAAGAACAAACAACACAATGGCCAAAAGAAGAAGGACAAACAACACAATGGCCAAAAGAAGAAAGACAGACAACACAATGGCCAAAAGAAGAAGAACAAACAACACAATGGCCAAAAGAAGAAGGACAAAATGACAGACAAATGTTGACAAAAAACTACACAGAAAACCAAAGATTGATTAACATGAAGCCCCACATAAAATCCATGAATTCATGTGCTCCGAAAATGTAAGCAGTTCCTTATTATTTAGCAAAGCATTGCATTTTGAGCCTCATTCTGTTCAAGTTGAAATGACCAACGAAATCGAAATAGCAGAATGTAGAAATTTCCGATCATCGAAATAGACGACAATCGAAATTGTGTTCGATTTATCAAGGGGCGATTTATCCGAGTTCTAGATAAAGAAGAGCAACTGTAATTTTATTTTATTATAATGTTTAATAGCGCACTTGAATTGTTGCTCTACATTCTCTATGCACCTACAACATTTAGACAGACGTTGCCCACCAATGTGTATACGTTTATAAAGTGGAACTATTTGTTACTTAGCCAATGATAATGTTGATTTCTGTTACAGGAAAAATTCAAGAGAGAGTTCAAGAATTTATCCAGTTGTTGTGCTTGTTTTCGTAGAAAAGGAAAATATAGTCAATATCTAATATATGAAAATTCTGAAGAATTTAATCACAAAACGAGTATCGTATTCCACGGACTAGATAGTAGTCATGGGTCAAGATCTTCTAAGAGAAGAAAACGTAGTGTTTCGTTTTTTAAGTCTCATATACAATCAACGCGAATGTAAGTATAACAAATATGACTTCTTAGACACACACTACGTTTTATATACTGTTAGAATTTGTATTTCAACGGCATTTTTGGTTCCAAAGCCGATCAGTGGAAGACACTGATGGCAATGTTCGATATTACCACCAATTACAAAGGTTATACATAGAACCGATGATTGTAGCTCCGAAGTCGAACGGACCTGCAATTGTACTACATCATAACCGATTATTCCAAAGTCCAGACTACAAATTGTACTTACTACTTACAGTTCGGTTGTATATCTATATATTGTCATACATGTTCGTAGATGGTTTTGAGGTCATATATGCGCGAAACATGCTGAATGGCTGTGGATACATCTATAGATAGAAATCACCCATGCACGAACAACAGTTATTGTTAGATTTTATTATTGTGACCAGGATTTGTTGCTGATATATAATTATAATAAAGGCAGCGGGGATGTGTCTGTGTGTCAGGGCTATCAATTATAATAAAGGCAGCGGGCATGTGTCTGTGTGTCAGGGCTATCAATTATAATAAAGGCAGCGGGCATGTGTCTGTGTGTCAGGGGTAATATAATTATGATAAAGGCAGCGGGTATGTGTCTGTGTGTCAGGGGTAATATCATTATAATAAAGGCAGCGGGCATGTGTCTGTGTGTCAGGGGTAATATAATTATAATAAAGGCAGCGGGTATGTGTCTGTGTATCAGGGGTGGGGCATGCGTCTGTGTGTCAGGGGTGGGGCATGTGTCTGTGTGTTAGGGGTGGGGCATGTGTCTGTGTGTCAGGGGTGGGGCATGTGTCTGTGTGTCAGGGGTAATATAATTATAATAAAGGCAGCGGGTATGTGTCTGTGTATCAGGGGTGGGGCATGTGTCTGTGTGTCAGGGGTGGGGCATGTGTCTGTGTGTTAGGGGTGGGGCATGTGTCTGTGTGTCAGGGGTGGGGCATGTGTCTGTGTGTCAGGGGTGGGGCATGTGTCTGTGTGTTAGGGGTGGGGCGTGTGTCTGTGTGTCAGGGGTGGGGCATGTGTCTGTGTGTCAGGGGTGGGGCATGAGTCTGTGTGTCAGTGGTTGGGCATGTGTCTGTGTGTCAGGGGTGGGGCATGTGTCTGTGTGTTAGGAGTATCGAATTTACCTCTGTTTCTAAAAAAAAAGGTTGTGTTATTGTCACTTTAAGCAATTCAGGTATCCATCTACCAAATGTATTGGAGACGGGAAAGCTCGAACAGACAAACCCAAAGTGGGCATACATCGAGGTTCCACGTCCACCAGTGGTATTGGGCTATTGGCCAGAAATCAAGGAACCAGTCGGCCACTCTAAACTATAGATATCGCTTTGTAAAATATACTGTTATTCTTTGTAATTGTTAATATATTGCTTTTATGGATTAGATTATTCATTATTTTAATCTTTTTTATAATTATCATACACTTGAACAGGATTGTCTTACTGTGATACATACCAATTACATACATAATGTGTCGGTGCAAAACTTTGTATCAGGTCAAGCATGTTGTGTGAGCCAGAACCACTATGAGTCATGATAGCGGCGAATAGTGATGCAGTTTGTTCACTCGACACGCTATGTATGCAATAAGTTTAACATTTCAATAAAAAAACTAATTTTAAACAAATAATTGGGGATGAAACACAATAATCCTAATCTTAACCTCATTTTTTTACCAGACATGTTACTTTCTTTAATTTCAAAAGAAAACTTGCATAATGTTGGATAGATATAGAATAATGAAAGTTATGAAGGTCGAGACATACATGATAGATGGTATTGCAGCCAGTCTGGTAGGATGAGCTGTGATAAAATAATGATGACATTTTTGTTTTTATCTGTTAACGTCATAATTTGTTTGCCCTAAAACTGGCCGATGAATTTATATAGAATAACTTCATTTTGAAGATAGACATTATCACTAGTATCGCCGCGAGTCCGATATCTCGAGACCTTCCAATCTGACGTTATTGTTTTTATCGGTATTAAACGTCATAATACGTCGTCACACTGACCTATATTTTCCAGTATCAGAGTCACTTAGTTGATACTGACAATATCACTCAATGAGATCAAAGAGAAAATGTCCAATATATCTATAATGTTCAGCGTCAGAGTCAATTCGCCGATACTGACAATATAACTTTGTGAGAACAAATGGAAAAACATTCCTCCTGTGTTAGTAAAGTAATAATATTGGAATTAACCTTTAAAATATATACGTGTCTGAGAATTTGAATTTTATTCTATATTGGCACAAAATTCAAAATATCTGGACAAATAAAAACATTAGGTAAGCCATGATTTGACGATGTTTGTATTGAAGACAAATAAACGTTAGAGAAACCCGAAAGGACAATCCAGAGACACTAGCAACATTGGGTCACAAGCCACAGAACGAAGACAAACAAAGCAAAAAACACAATACAGAACACATGAAGGGTAAACAAAACACAATACAGAACACATGAAGGGTAAACAAAACACAATACAGAACACATGAAGGGTAAACAAAACACAATACAGAACACATGAAGGGTAAACAAAACACAATACAGAACACATGAAGGGTAAACAAAACACAATACAGAACACATGAAGGGTAAGCAAAACACAATACAGAACACATGAAGGGTAAACAAAACACAATACAGAACACATGAAGGGTAAACAAAACACAATACAGAACACATGAAGGGTAAACAAAACACAATACAGAACACATGAAGGGTAAACAAAACACAATACAGAACACATGAAGGGTAAACAAAACACAATACAGAACACATGAAGGGTAAACAAAACACAATACAGAACACATGAAGGGTAAACAAAACACAATACAGAACACATGAAGGGTAAACAAAACACAATACAGAACACATGAAGGGTAAACAAAACACAATACAGAACACATGAAGGGTAAACAAAACACAATACAGAACACATGAAGGGTAAACAAAACACAATACAGAACACATGAAGGGTAACAAAACACAATACAGAACACATGAAAGGTAAACAAAACACAATACAGAACACATGAAGGGTAAACAAAACACAATACAGAACACATGAAGGGTAAACAAAACACAATACAGAACACATGAAGGGTAACAAAACACAATACAGAACACATGAAAGGTAAACAAAATACAACACAGAACACATGAAGGGTAAACAAAACACAATACAGAACACATGAAGGGTAAACAAAACACAATACAGAACACATGAAGGGTAACAAAACACAATACAGAACACATGAAGGGTAAACAAAACACAATACAGAACACATGAAGGGTAAACAAAACACAATACAGAACACATGAAGGGTAAACAAAACACAATACAAAACACATGAAGGGTAAACAAAACACAATACAGAACACATGAAGGGTAAACAAAACACAATACAGAACACATGAAGGGTAAACAAAACACAATACAGAACACATGAAGGGTAAACAAAACACAATACAGAACACATGAAGGGTAAACAAAACACAATACAGAAAACATGAAGGGTAAACAAAACACAATACAGAACACATGAAGGGTAAACAAAATACAATACAGAACACATGAAGGGTAAACAAAACACAATACAGAACACATGAAGGGTAAACAAAACACAATACAGAACACATGAAGGGTAACAAAACACAATACAGAACACATGAAGGGTAAACAAAACACAATACAGAACACATGAAGGGTAAACAAAACACAATACAGAACACATGAAGGGTAAACAAAACACAATACAGAACACATGAAGGATAACAAAACACAATACAGAACACATGAAGGGTAAACAAAACACAATACAGAACACATGAAGGGTAAACAAAACACAATACAGAACACATGAAGGGTAAACAAAACACAATACAGAACACATGAAGGGTAAACAAAACACAATACAGAACACATGAAGGGTAAACAAAACACAATACAGAACACATGAAGGGTAAACAAAAAACAATACAGAACACATGAAGGGTAAACAAAACACAATACAGAACACACGAAGGGTAAACAAAACACAATACAGAACACACGAAGGGTAAACAAAACACAATACAGAACACATGAGGGGTAAACAAAACACAATACAGAACACATGAAGGGTAAACAAAACACAATACAGAACACATGAAGGGTAAACAAAACACAATACAGAACACATGAAGGGTAAACAAAACACAATACAGAACACATGAAGGGTAACAAAACACAATACAGAACACATGAAGGGTAAACAAAACACAATACATAACACATGATAGGTAAACAAAACACAATACAGAACACATGAAGGGTAAGCAAAACACAATACAGAACACATGAAGGGTAACAAAACACAATACAGAACACATGAAGGATAACAAAACACAATACAGAACACATGAAGGGTAAACAAAACACAATACAGAACACATGAAGGGTAAACAAAACACAATACAGAACACATGAAGGGTAAACAAAACACAATACAGAACACATGAAGGGTAAACAAAACACAATACAGAACACATGAAGGGTAAACAAAACACAATACAGAACACATGAAGGGTAAACAAAAAACAATACAGAACACATGAAGGGTAAACAAAACACAATACAGAACACACGAAGGGTAAACAAAACACAATACAGAACACATGAGGGGTAAACAAAACACAATACAGAACACATTAAGGGTAAACAAAACACAATACAGAACACATGAAGGGTAAACAAAACACAATACAGAACACATGAAGGGTAAACAAAACACAATACAGAACACATGAAGGGTAACAAAACACAATACAGAACACATGAAGGGTAACAAAACACAATACAGAACACATGAAGGGTAAACAAAACACAATACAGAACACATGATAGGTAAACAAAACACAATACAGAACACATGAAGGGTAAACAAAACACAATACAGAACACATGAAGGGTAACAAAACACAATACAGAACACATGAAGGGTAAACAAAACACAATACAGAACACATGAAGGGTAAACAAAACACAATACAGAACACATGAAGGGTAAACAAAACACAATACAGAACACATGAAGGGTAAACAAAACACAATACAGAAAACATGAAGGGTAACAAAACACAATACAGAACACATGAAGGGTAAACAAAATACAACACAGAACACATGAAGGGTAAACAAAACACAATACAGAACACATGAAGGGTAAAGAAAACACAATACAGAACACATGAAGGGTAACAAAACACAATACAGAACACATGAAGGGTAAACAAAACACAATACAGAACACATGAAGGGTAAACAAAACACAATACAGAACACATGAAGGGTAAACAAAACACAATACAGAACACATGAAGGGTGAACAAAACACAATACAGAACACATGAAGGGTAAACAAAACACAATACAGAACACATGAAGGGTAAACAAAACACAATACAGAACACATGAAGGGTAAACAAAACACAATACAGAACACATGAAGGGTAAACAAAACACAATACAGAACACATGAAGGGTAAGCAAAACACAATACAGAACACATGAAGGGTAACAAATCACAATACAGAACACATGAAGGGTAAACAAAACACAATACAGAACACATGAAGGGTAAACAAAACACAATACAGAACACATGAAGGGTAACAAATCACAATACAGAACACATGGAGGGGAAACAAAACACAATACAGAACACATGAAGGGTAAACAAAACACAATACAGAACACATGAAGGGTAAACAAAACACAATACAGAACACATGAAGGGTAAACAAAACACAATACAGAACACATGAAGGGTAAACAAAACACAATACAGAACACATGAAGGGTAAACAAAACACAATACAGAACACATGAAGGGTAAACAAAACACAATACAGAACACATGAAGGGTAAACAAAACACAATACAGAACACATGAAGGGTAACAAAACACAATACAGAACACATGAAGGGTAACAAAACACAATACAGAACACATGAAGGGTAAACAAAACACAATACAGAACACATGAAGGGTAAACAAAACACAATACAGAACACATGAAGGGTAAACAAAACACAACACAGAACACATGAAGGGTAAACAAAACACAATACAGAACACATGAAGGGTAAACAGAACACAATACAGAAAACATGAAGGGAAAAGAAAACACAATACAGAACACATGAAGGGTAAACAAAGCACAATACAGAACACATGAAGGGTAAACAAAACACAATACAGAACACATGAAGGGTAAACAAAACACAATACAGAACACATGAAGGGTAACAAAACACAATACAGAACACATGAAGGGTAAATAAAACACAATACAGAACACATGAAGGGTAAACAAAACACAATACAGAACACATGAAGGGTAAACAAAACACAATACAGAACACATGAAGGGTAAGCAAAACACAATACAGAACACATGAAGGGTAACAAATCAAAATACAGAACACATGAAGGGTAAACAAAACACAATACAGAACACATGAAGGGTAAACAAAACACAATATAGAACACATGAAGGGTAACAAATCACAATACAGAACACATGGAGGGGAAACAAAACACAATACAGAACACATGAAGGGTAAACAAAACACAATACAGAACACATGAAGGGTAAACAAAACACAATACAGAACACATGAAGGGTAAACAAAACACAATACAGAACACATGAAGGATAAACAAAACACAATACAGAACACATGAAGGGTAAACAAAACACAATACAGAACACATGAAGGGTAAACAAAACACAATACAGAACACATGAAGGGTAAACAAAACACAATACAGAACACATGAAGGGTATCAAAACACAATACAGAACACATGAAGGGTAACAAAACACAATACAGAACACATGAAGGGTAAACAAAACACAATACAGAACACATGAAGGGTAAACAAAACACAATACAGAACACATGAAGGGTAAACAAAACACAATACAGAACACATGAAGGGTAACCAAACACAATACAGAACACATGAAGGGTAACAAAACACAATACAGAACACATGAAGGGTAAACAAAACACAATACAGAACACATGAAGGGTAAACAAAACACAATACAGAACACATGAAGGGTAAACAAAACACAATACAGAACACATGAAGGGTAAATAAAACACAATACAGAACACATGAAGGGTAAACAAAACACAATACAGAACACATGAAGGGAAAACAAAACACAATACAGAACACATGAAGGGTAAACAAAACACAATACAGAACACACGAAGGGTAAACAAAACACAATACAGAACACATGAAGGGTAAACAAAACACAATACAGAACACATGAAGGGTAAACAAAACACAATACAGAACACATGAAGGGTAAACAAAACACATACAGAACACATGAAGGGTAAACAAAACACAATACAGAACACATGAAGGGTAAACAAAACACAATACAGAACACATGAAGGGTAAACAAAACACAATACAGAACACATGAAGGGTAACAAAACACAATACAGAACACATGAAGGGTAAACAAAACACAATACAGAACACATGAAGGGTAAACAAAACACAATACAGAACACATGAAGGGTAAACAAAACACAATACAGAACACATGAAGGGTAAACAAAACACAATACAGAACACATGAAGGGTAACAAAACACAATACAGAACACATGAAGGGTAAACAAAACACAATACAGAACACATGAAGGGTAAACAAAACACAATACAGAACACATGAAGGGTAAACAAAACACAATACAGAACACATGAAGGGTAACAAAACACAATACAGAACACATGAAGGGTAAACAAAACACAACACAGAACACATGAAGGGTAAACAAAACACAATACAGAACACATGAAGGGTAACAAAACACAATACAGAACACATGAAGGGTAACAAAACACAATACAGAACACATGAAGGGTAAACAAAACACAATACAGAACACATGAAGGGTAAACAAAACACAATACAGAACACATGAAGGGTAAACAAAACACAATACAGAACACATGAAGGGTAAATAAAACACAATACAGAACACATGAAGGGTAAACAAAACACAATACAGAACACATGAAGGGAAAACAAAACACAATACAGAACACATGAAGGGTAAACAAAACACAATACAGAACACACGAAGGGTAAACAAAACACAATACAGAACACATGAAGGGTAAACAAAACACAATACAGAACACATGAAGGGTAAACAAAACACAATACAGAACACATGAAGGGTAAACAAAACACATACAGAACACATGAAGGGTAAACAAAACACAATACAGAACACATGAAGGGTAAACAAAACACAATACAGAACACATGAAGGGTAAACAAAACACAATACAGAACACATGAAGGGTAACAAAACACAATACAGAACACATGAAGGGTAAACAAAACACAATACAGAACACATGAAGGGTAAACAAAACACAATACAGAACACATGAAGGGTAAACAAAACACAATACAGAACACATGAAGGGTAAACAAAACACAATACAGAACACATGAAGGGTAACAAAACACAATACAGAACACATGAAGGGTAAACAAAACACAATACAGAACACATGAAGGGTAAACAAAACACAATACAGAACACATGAAGGGTAAACAAAACACAATACAGAACACATGAAGGGTAACAAAACACAATACAGAACACATGAAGGGTAAACAAAACACAACACAGAACACATGAAGGGTAAACAAAACACAATACAGAACACATGAAGGGTAAACAAAACACAATACAGAACACATGAAGGGTAAGCAAAACACAATACAGAACACATGAAGGGTAACAAAACACAATACAGAACACATGAAGGGTAAACAAAACACAATACAGAACACATGAAGGGTAAACAAAACACAATACAGAACACATGAAGGGTAAACAAAACACAATACAGAACACATGAAGGGTAAACAAAACACAATACAGAACACATGAAGGGTAAACAAAACACAATACAGAACACATGAAGGGTAAACAAAACACAATACAGAACACATGAAGGGTAAACAAAACACAATACAGAACACATGAAGGGGAAACAGAACACAATACAGAAAACATGAAGGGAAAAGAAAACACAATACAGAACACATGAAGGGTAAACAAAGCACAATACAGAACACATGAAGGGTAAACAAAACACAATACAGAACACATGAAGGGTAAGCAAAACACAATACAGAACACATGAAGGGTAACAAAACACAATACAGAACACATGAAGGGTAACAAAACACAATACAGAACACATGAAGGGTAAACAAAACACAATACAGAACACATGAAGGGTAAACAAAACACAATACAGAACACATGAAGGGTAAACAAAACACAATACAGAACACATGAAGGGTAACAAAACACAATACAGAACACATGAAGGGAAAACAAAACACAATACAGAACACATGAAGGGTAAACAAAACACAATACAGAACACATGAAGGGTAAACAAAACACAATACAGAACACATGAAGGGTAAACAAAACACAATACAGAACACATGAAGGGTAAACAAAACACAATACAGAACACATGAAGGGTAAACAAAACACAATACAGAACACATGAAGGGTAACAAAACACAATACAGAACACATGAAGGGTAAACAAAACACAATACAGAACACATGAAGGGAAAAGAAAACACAATACAGAACACATGAAGGGTAAACAAAGCACAATACAGAACACATGAAGGGTAAACAAAACACAATACAGAACACATGAAGGGTAACAAAGCACAATACAGAACACATGAAGGGTAACAAAACACAATACAGAACACATGAAGGGTAAACAAAACACAATACAGAACACATGAAGGGTAAACAAAACACAATACAGAACACATGAAGGGTAAACAAAACACAATACAGAACACATGAAGGGTAACAAAACACAATACAGAACACATGAAGGGTAAACAAAACACAATACAGAACACATGAAGGGTAAACAAAACACAATACAGAACACATGAAGGGTAAACAAAACACAATACAGAACACATGAAGGGTAACAAAACACAATACAGAACACATGAAGGGTAAACAAAACACAATACAGAACACATGAAGGGTAAACAAAACACAATACAGAACACATGAAGGGTAAACAAAACACAATACAGAACACATGAAGGGTAAACAAAACACAATACAGAACACATGAAGGGTAAGCAAAACACAATACAGAACACATGAAGGGTAAACAAAACACAATACAGAACACATGAAGGGTAAACAAATGAACAAGACCTCTTAAATCGCAAAATAGAAATGCGACCGTCTTTGTGAAATCATTTCTCTAAAGTAAATTATCTGCACAAATGAATAAAGTTTTGAATATGGTGCAAAACAATCAAGGTAAACATAATAATGCAAATGTTCATTATTAACGAGATGATCAGGACCTTTGACCTCCAAAGAAGACATCTCAAATAAATTAAGGGATGTGTTTTCAAAATGACTGCATTATAAAGAGTCCTATCGAAATTTTGGAGTAGAGGAGCTAAAGCATCTTTTTGATATGGAGTGAGATGGGAAACTACTCGATAGTATTTCTATTTTTTAGACAGAAAAATTAGAGCTAAAGTATAAACACGATTTTTTTTATCCATTTACCATGAAATGAATGTACATGTACCGTAACGTAGCATCCTTTCTCTTATATCAATTTTGATTATTAAGATGTGAATGTATTTTTTTAAAAATACTTAAGGATTTGTTAGAGTACACTCATCCCAGGCCCCTCTTCTCATGAAATAGCATTAAAACGCTTCTCTACCCTCTACCCAACTATTTCCAATAAACCTTATTTTTCTTTCCTTTCTTTTGAAAATGTACTATGGGAAATAGTTTCAAATATATTAAAGGACGAAGTCCTTCTAAGGGTAAGCTGTCCGATTTTTCCTAAATCTGCTCACCGGAAGTTTAAAAAATAGATCAATTGATAATTTAGAAGCGCAAAAGAAATCTATTTCAATGAAAAAATCCCAATTCTTTGATTATTTACTCTATGCAAAATCGAAATAAACTTTTAATAAAATTCTAATAAAAAAATCTCATTCTACGAAACTCCCGACAGGAAGAGCGGCGTAGGTAAAATGAATGCCATAACAAATCGGCTACACAATTCATTCAAAATAAAAGATAATAGCCTCACCGGACGCAATTACGAACGAAATAAAAAGTATGTCCCCTAATTGTTCCTTCAAAACATGAATTAAAAAAATGCTTTTATAAATAGATACCCCGCTAAATTACTCGTGTTTTGGGAGAAAATTATTCATGCGCAGTTGTTGAATGTTGCAGACGACGGGTTTTCATATTTGTAAACAGAAAACGATCGACAATTGCACTTGGAATCTATCGCTAAAATTCATTGAGGTACGCATATGTTGTTATCTTATGCCTGTAATTGGAAAGAATATGATCTCCTGGTTCTATGCCTATATAGAACACATTGAAATTAAAACAAAAACAGTCAATATATTACATTTTCCTTACCTTGATCTATCCCAAAATGTCAAAATCCGTGATGTACCTTATTCATTGAAGAGTCCAACGAATTCCGAATGCAAAGTGGCACACATTTATGGTATGAATAAAGGAATGGTTTTGATGTCATGTGTATTATATACAAATAGATATGTGAACGTAAATGAATGAATGCTCTTTCAATTTTAACAGTTGTCATTAAATAATTTACACTAGAAAGGTTATTCTGATGTCGTTCGAAATTGTGTTCGGATCTAGGTCACAGAGTAACTAGAACAGGGTCATGAAAATCTGTTCTAAGTTAAAACCCGTAACAATGCATTGGATAATATATGGGCTATGATTCACAAGGAATATTGGTGTTTAATCTGAAATATGAATATGCAATCGGCTTCATCAATTTGGTCAAATTTATAAATTATTATCAAATGCCACGGTCAATATCATCGAAATTGTTCGTAATTGCGTCCGGTGAGGCTAACGTGTACGGATCATCGTATTATTGAAATTTTAGGACTTCGTCCTTCAAACAGGTTGCCTGTCTCATATTATTTCTGAAACCGCAGAAATGTGTTTTTGCATAAAATTATTACATCCACATTCAGAACTCAGTTCTCCCTTATTTGATAATAACATAAACTTAATATGTGACAGAAAACTCACATTTCTTCCTCATAACAGGATTTTCACAAACTGAAATAGTGTTGAAAGTGGCACCGATAAACACGAATTATATATTTTAACGACCACTTGTTAAGCTTTATACACAGGAAATTAAAGTGGATATGTACATCCTTTGATATTTATTTCAAGTGTGATTAGTTAATTTTTCCTGGTTTTATTTTTGATTATTACTTGTTTACGATCTAAAGCAATAGATTTCTGCATGAATAACCAAAATATTTAAAAATTGAAGGAAAAAAATGTCATAAAAGGTTCATACATAGGTCGAACAACATGTATATTGTTATATGTATTGTTTTCATTTTCGTCTAGAGGTAAGCTTAAACTAAATTTATAAAATTATTTTACAATATATGTTAATTAGTATCTAGCGGAAATCAAACAAACAAAACACAAAAGTAGATAACAAATTTAACGCAGACGGAGCGTTTATAGAATAATCTTAATCAGGAACGATCAAAATAGAATGACTGGAAATGTCGAATCAAGAACCTTAGTGTTTGTAATAATTAATTATTTTGGATGTCAATTTCGATAGTCAAAGTCAAAAGATTGGAAAGAGAAATACTGTTATACTCGTTGTGAGCTAGAAAACCAAAGCAGATTGTTGTATTACATCTACTGTTAAACATGCTTGGTTTTGGTTTAAAGAGAATGGTTTCGGTTTCATTATTCTGGGTTTATATTGTGAAAAGAAAGTTTAAACAGTGATGGTTAACAATTCCGCCAATATCAACAAAACGAACAACCACCTGTCACCTCCACTCACTGAGCACAACAATGACCATGACATATAACGTTGATAATCTAGGTCATGGCTTGTTATAGGTACACAAATGTGCAGAGGTTAACTCGGTCAATGGGATCCCAACCCTCTTTGATAACTGTGTCACCAACGGGAATACATATATAAACAAACGATAACAACAACCTTCGCAGATTCGCTTTCACTCAAAAAGACAACATACTATCACAATTGCAGAACGAAAGCCAAGGTATAGCAAAACATTGTGATAATTATACCATACCTAGCTATGGTATAATTTCCTGTTATTGAGATTTATACTCGTATTCCAATCCCATAGACTCCCTTCCACAGCAATAAGTTAATGGATACAATTGTAATACAACATTTTCAGGTATCAAAAATAAGATCCTTTCAAATCAAAATGTAAAATAACAGATCAAGCATCATCACATGCAGTCATTTTTGTGATGGTTTTATTTGAGTTTCGCAGATAAATGGTTTGATGAGTTTACATTTCCGTGAGATTTTTGTAGTTTACCAACACGCTGAGTTGCTCTTTCATGGAGCTCAAAGAAGTAAAAGTCTACAAAGGTTAAAATATAGCACCACTCAGATACATTATCCTGACTCCGAGCCACCTTTAAATGTTGGGTGTTTAAAGGAGAAATAGAGCTCTATAACACCGAATCAAGAATTTAATAATAAAAAAAAAATAGAGATATCATCACCTATTCTATTATTTTTGAGATATGGAAACCCTTGCATTGATCAACATAAGACTAAACCCTATACAATACAATTTAACTTTTCAGATAAAAGATTAAATGGCATCCGCTGTACCTTCGTGCGACATCTGTGGATCACGTGGTTTTGATAAAGAAGCCATGGCATGGTGCTCTGAATGCGACGACTTATTGTGTTCATTGTGTGATGAACATCACAGTATCTCAAAAGCGTCTAAAAATCATAAAACATTATCAATCGACGATTACCGGAATATACCTGCATTTCTAATGTCCGTCAAGACCAAATGTGATGTCCATGACAGTGAATTTGAATTTTATTGTACCGTTCATGATGACCCTTGTTGTGTTCAGTGTATGCACATGACACATAAAGTATGTAATGACATAAAACCACTCAATGAGATTGTCAAGAATATTAAGACCTCAGCGTTGGTGGAATCATTGGAAATCACAATTAAAGAAATAGCAAACGGCATCAAGCTATTGATCACAAAAAGTCGAGAGAGTATCGAAAGTCTTACATTTTGCATGGAAAAATGTCGGACGGAGGTACAAGAACTACGCCAAACAATCGAAGAACATCTGAAGAATATTGAAAAACAAATTTTTGATGAATTATCTTCTCATTTCACAGATGACTTGAAACAGAAAACTAAACTGACGAAGAATCTTGAGAAAGCTGAAACTAGAATAAACACCATGGCAACAGATATAACGAACATCAGAAACCATGCTTCCGAAAGGCAAACTTTTCTTGGATTAAGGGAGATCGAGAAGCTTGCACAAAGCGAAAAATGTTTTGCTGAATCTGTGATTGAACATCAGAAAATAAGACAAACTCAGTACACATTTATCATCAGTCCAGCAATTTTTTATATCAAAAACGATTCATCTTTGCTAGGAAAACTTTCAATTGTAGAAAATACTATGGATATTCCTATTGAAACATTCAAAGGAATAAATGCTCAAAATATAATCCCATGTGGAATTAATATCTACCAATACAGGGTTGAAAATCGCTGGCAAATTAAAATGCCAGTTGGAATAAATCCTATTAGATTGACTGGCTGTACAGTTTTACCTACAGCGGAAATAGTTATAGCAGACAAGACAAATGACAGACTTATTATTTTCGAAGCAGACGGTACACTTAAAAAGGAGTTAGCAGTTGTTGGCAGTCCAGTAGATGTCGCTTACACTAACCAGAGGCAAGTCGCGGTTACTTTGTCGAACAAATCAAAAATCAAGTTTATAAATATGGAAAACGGTATCACCTCCTATAAGATGTCACTCACTTCTGCTGCATATGGAATTTCTGTTTCTGGTGATGATATGATTGTCAGGATAAAAGATTCAGGTTTCCTCTATACCGACAAAACCAGAAGGTTAGTTCGAATGGTACCGGTATCAGATGACAGTATTTTGTATGTTACATATCAGAATGAGAAGTTTTACTATACAAAGTGGGATGAAGACATAGTAGCGTGTTGTGATGGTGCAGGAAATACAATATGGACGTTTCATAATGGCATACTAAAAAAGCCATGCGGAATAACAATTGAAAATGGTGGGAATATCTTTGTGGCGGGTTTTGAATCAAATAACATAGTACTTATTTCGGAAAATGGGAAACAATACCGTGAATTGTTAAGTGAATCAGACAACTTGAACAACCCAACTGCTATTGATTACAATAATGAAACGAAACAATTAGCCATTGTTAACTTAGAAGGTGGTATGTGTAACGTGTTTGAAATCCATTGTTAAAACTCCAATATAAATTGACCAACATACAATTGTTACTGTACTATTTATTGTAGATTTTTGAAATCCATTGTTAGAACTCCAATACAAATTGACCAACGTACAATTGTTATTGTACTATTTATTGTAGATTTGTCGCTTTGTTCATATCCCCTGAATGTACGTTGCTCTAGCATGTGCCCAGTGCGGTGACCTTCTGGATAGAGCTCATCTATTGACGCAAAATCTACTCAAACAAGGCTACGTTGTTACTTAGTTTAAGTCATTGCTACAAAAATTATACAGCTGTCATCACGATCTGGTTAAACGTTATGAAATATCCATATCTCAAATGGCAATGATTCTTTTACTTTTTACGTAGATTGTTTTTTCTTTCCTGTATCACTGTCAAGTGTTTTACCGGTGTTGACTGTATATATGAGTAGCACGGCGGATGTCTTATATATAGAAAGTTTAAACAGTTTATGGTCAACAATTGCACGAATATCAACAAAATGAACATGTATGTTTGAGAGTTTCGACAATCGTGAAAATTTCGTAACATCAATAAATAATACGTCTATATACATGTATGTATATTTTCATGTAACATATACATCTATGACAAATCATTTCCCAATTGGTACAACTATGAATGACGCCGTAGCCCAAGCTGATGTATGTAAAAATAATGATAGATACTTTTAACACAGAATGGTTATCCTGATATCAGAATAGTCTCTTTCGTATGATTAATAGAAAGCTATGTTCTATAACAGTGTCCCTAGTGGAGAAGGAACTGCCTACCCTTCCGGAGTACCTGAGTTCACCCCGGGTTTTAGAGGGGTTTGTGTTGCTCTATCTTTGTTTTCTGTGTAGTGTTTTGTAGATCGTTGTTTGTTCATTGATTAATTTTCTAATGGTCATTGTGTTGTCTGTCCTTTTCTGATGGTCATTGTGTTGTCTGTCCTTTTCTGATGGTCATTGTGTTGTCTGTCCTTTTCTGATGGTCATTGTGTTGTCTGTCCTTTTCTAATGGTCATTGTGTTGTCTGTCCTTTTCTGATGGTCATTGTGTTGTCTGTCCTTTTCTGATGGTCATTGTGTTGTCTGTCCTTTTCTGATGATCATTGTGTTGTCTGTCCTTTTCTGATGGTCATTGTGTTGTCTGTCCTTTTCTGATGATCATTGTGTTGTCTGTCCTTTTCTAATGATCATTGTGTTGTCTGTCCTTTTCTGATGGTCATTGTGTTGTCTGTCCTTTTCTGATGATCATTGTGTTGTCTGTCCTTTTCTGATGGTCATTGTGTTGTCTGTCCTTTTCTGATGATCATTGTGTTGTCTGTCCTTTTCTAATGGTCATTGTGTTGTCTGTCCTTTTCTGATGGTCATTGTGTTGTCTGTCCTTTTCTGATGATCATTGTTTTGTCTGTCCTTTTCTGATGGTCATTGTGTTGTCTGTCCTTTTCTGATGATCATTGTGTTGTCTGTCATTTTCTGATGGTCATTGTGTTGTCTGTCCTTTTCTAATGATCATTGTGTTGTCTGTCCTTTTCTGATGGTCATTGTGTTGTCTGTCCTTTTCTAATGATCATTGTGTTGTCTGTCCGTTTCTAATGATCATTGTGTTGTCTGTCCTTTTCTAATGATCATTGTGTTGTCTGTCCTTTTCTGATGGTCATTGTGTTGTCTGTCCTTTTCTAATGATCATTGTGTTGTCTGTCCTTTTCTGATGGTCATTGTGTTGTCTGTCCTTTTCTAATGATCATTGTGTTGTCTGTCCTTTTCTGATGGTCATTGTGTTGTCTGTCCTTTACTAATGGTCATTGTGTTGTCTGTCCTTTTCTAATGGTCATTGTGTTGTCTGTCCTTTTCTAATGGTCATTGTGTTGTCTGTCCTTTTCTGATGATCATTGTGTTGTCTGTCCTTTTCTAATGGTCATTGTGTTGTCTGTCCTTTTCTGATGGTCATTGTGTTGTCTGTCCTTTTCTAATGGTCATTGTGTTGTCTGTCCTTTTCTGATGGTCATTGTGTTGTCTGTCCTTTTCTAATGGTCATTGTGTTGTCTGTCCTTTTCTGATGATCATTGTGTTGTCTGTCCTTTTCTAATGGTCATTGTGTTGTCTGTCCTTTTCTAATGGTCATTGTGTTGTCTGTCTTTTTCTAATGATCATTGTGTTGTCTGTCCTTTTCTGATGGTCATTGTGTTGTCTGTCCTTTTCTAATGATCATTGTGTTGTCTGTCCTTTTCTGATGGTCATTGTGTTGTCTGTCCTTTTCTAATGGTCATTGTGTTGTCTGTACTTTTCTAATGGTCATTGTGTTGTCTGTCCTTTTCTAATGGTCATTGTGTTGTCTGTCCTTTTCTGATGGTCATTGTGTTGTCTGTCCTTTTCTAATGATCATTGTGTTGTCTGTCCTTTTCTGATGGTCATTGTGTTGTCTGTCCTTTTCTGATGATCATTGTGTTGTCTGTCCTTTTCTGATGGTCATTGTGTTGTCTGTCCTTTTCTGATGGTCATTGTGTTGTCTGTCCTTTTCTAATGGTCATTGTGTTGTCTGTCCTTTTCTGATGGTCATTGTATTGTCTGTCCTTTTCTAATGGTCATTGTGTTGTCTGTCCTTTTCTAATGGTCATTGTGTTGTCTGTCCTTTTCTGATGATCATTGTGTTGTCTGTCCTTTTCTAATGGTCATTGTGTTGTCTGTCCTTTTCTAATGGTCATTGTGTTGTCTGTCCTTTTCTAATGGTCATTGTGTTGTCTGTCCTTTTCTGATGGTCATTGTGTTGTCTGTCTTTTTCTAATGGTCATTGTGTTGTCTGTCCTTTTCTGATGGTCATTGTGTTGTCTGTCCTTTTCTAATGATCATTGTGTTGTCTGTTCTTTTCTAATGATCATTGTGTTGTCTGTCCTTTTCTAATGATCATTGTGTTGTCTGTCCTTTTCTGATGATCATTGTGTTGTCTGTCCTTTTCTGATGGTCATTGTGTTGTCTGTCCTTTTCTGATGGTCATTGTGTTGTCTGTCCTTTTCTGATGGTCATTGTGTTGTCTGTCCTTTTCTGATGGTCATTGTGTTGTCTGTCCTTTTCTGATGGTCATTGTGTTGTCTGTCCTTTTCTGATGGTCATTGTGTTGTCTGTTCTTTTCTGATGATCATTGTGTTGTCTGTCCTTTTCTAATGATCATTGTGTTGTCTGTCCTTTTCTAATGATCATTGTGTTGTCTGTCCTTTTCTAATGATCATTGTGTTGTCTGTCCTTTTCTGATGGTCATTGTGTTGTCTGTCCTTTTCTGATGGTCATTGTGTTGTCTGTCCTTTTCTGATGATCATTGTGTTGTCTGTCCTTTTCTAATGATCATTGTGTTGTCTGTCCTTTTCTAATGATCATTGTGTTGTCTGTCCTTTTCTAATGATCATTGTGTTGTCTGTCCTTTTCTGATGGTCATTGTGTTGTCTGTTCTTTTCTGATGGTCATTGTGTTGTCTGTCCTTTTCTAATGGTCATTGTGTTGTCTGTCCTTTTCTGATGGTCATTGTATTGTCTGTCCTTTTCTAATGGTCATTGTGTTGTCTGTCCTTTTCTAATGGTCATTGTGTTGTCTGTCCTTTTCTGATGATCATTGTGTTGTCTGTCCTTTTCTAATGGTCATTGTGTTGTCTGTCCTTTTCTAATGGTCATTGTGTTGTCTGTCCTTTTCTAATGGTCATTGTGTTGTCTGTCCTTTTCTGATGGTCATTGTGTTGTCTGTCTTTTTCTAATGGTCATTGTGTTGTCTGTCCTTTTCTGATGGTCATTGTGTTGTCTGTCCTTTTCTAATGATCATTGTGTTGTCTGTTCTTTTCTAATGATCATTGTGTTGTCTGTCCTTTTCTAATGATCATTGTGTTGTCTGTCCTTTTCTGATGATCATTGTGTTGTCTGTCCTTTTCTGATGGTCATTGTGTTGTCTGTCCTTTTCTGATGGTCATTGTGTTGTCTGTCCTTTTCTGATGGTCATTGTGTTGTCTGTCCTTTTCTGATGGTCATTGTGTTGTCTGTCCTTTTCTGATGGTCATTGTGTTGTCTGTCCTTTTCTGATGGTCATTGTGTTGTCTGTTCTTTTCTGATGATCATTGTGTTGTCTGTCCTTTTCTAATGATCATTGTGTTGTCTGTCCTTTTCTAATGATCATTGTGTTGTCTGTCCTTTTCTAATGATCATTGTGTTGTCTGTCCTTTTCTGATGGTCATTGTGTTGTCTGTCCTTTTCTGATGGTCATTGTGTTGTCTGTCCTTTTCTGATGATCATTGTGTTGTCTGTCCTTTTCTAATGATCATTGTGTTGTCTGTCCTTTTCTAATGATCATTGTGTTGTCTGTCCTTTTCTAATGATCATTGTGTTGTCTGTCCTTTTCTGATGGTCATTGTGTTGTCTGTCCTTTTCTGATGGTCATTGTGTTGTCTGTCCTTTTCTAATGGTCATTGTGTTGTCTGTCCTTTTCTGATGGTCATTGTATTGTCTGTCCTTTTCTAATGGTCATTGTGTTGTCTGTCCTTTTCTAATGGTCATTGTGTTGTCTGTCCTTTTCTGATGATCATTGTGTTGTCTGTCCTTTTCTAATGGTCATTGTGTTGTCTGTCCTTTTCTAATGGTCATTGTGTTGTCTGTCCCTTTCTAATGGTCATTGTGTTGTCTGTCCTTTTCTGATGGTCATTGTGTTGTCTGTCTTTTTCTAATGGTCATTGTGTTGTCTGTCCTTTTCTGATGGTCATTGTGTTGTCTGTCCTTTTCTAATGGTCATTGTGTTGTCTGTCCTTTTCTAATGGTCATTGTGTTGTCTGTCCTTTTCTGATGGTCATTGTGTTGTCTGTCCTTTTCTGATGATCATTGTGTTGTCTGTCCTTTTCTGATGGTCATTGTGTTGTCTGTCATTGTCTGATGGTCATTGTGTTGTCTGTCCTTTTCTGATGATCATTGTGTTGTCTGTCCTTTTCTGATGGTCATTGTGTTGTCTGTCCTTTTCTGATGGTCATTGTGTTGTCTGTCCTTTTCTAATGGTCATTGTGTTGTCTGTCCTTTTCTAATGGTCATTGTGTTGTCTGTCCTTTTCTAATGGTCATTGTGTTGTCTGTCCTTTTCTGATGGTCATTGTGTTGTCTGTCCTTTTCTAATGGTCATTGTGTTGTCTGTCCTTTTCTGATGATCATTGTGTTGTCTGTCCTTTTCTGATGGTCATTGTGTTGTCTGTCCTTTTCTGATGGTCATTGTGTTGTCTGTCCTTTTCTAATGGTCATTGTGTTGTCTGTCCTTTTCTAATGGTCATTGTGTTGTCTGTCCTTTTCTAATGGTCATTGTGTTGTCTGTCATTTTCTGATGGTCATTGTGTTGTCTGTCCTTTTCTGATGGTCATTGTGTTGTCTGTCCTTTTCTGATGGTCATTGTGTTGTCTGTCATTTTCTGATGATCATTGTGTTGTCTGTCCTTTTCTAATGGTCATTGTGTTGTCTGTCCTTTACTGATGGTCATTGTGTTGTCTGTCCTTTTCTGATGATCATTGTGTTGTCTGTCCTTTTCTGATGATCATTGTGTTGTCTGTCCTTTTCTGATGATCATTGTGTTGTCTGTCCTTTTCTAATGATCATTGTGTTGTCTGTCCTTTTCTAATGATCATTGTGTTGTCTGTCCTTTTCTAATGATCATTGTGTTGTCTGTCCTTTTCTAATGATCATTGTGTTGTCTGTCCTTTTCTAATGATCATTGTGTTGTATGTCCTTTTCTAATGATCATTGTGTTGTCTGTCCTTTTCTAATGATCATTGTGTTGTCTGTCCTTTTCTGATGGTCATTGTGTTGTCTGTCCTTTTCTGATGGTCATTGTGTTGTCTGTCCTTTTCTAATGATCATTGTGTTGTCTGTCCTTTTCTAATGATCATTGTGTTGTCTGTCCTTTTCTAATGATTATTGTGTTGTCTTTCCTTTTCTGATGATCATTGTGTTGTCTGTCCTTTTCTGATGGTCATTGTGTTGTCTGTCCTTTTCTGATGATCATTGTGTTGTCTGTCCTTTTCTAATGATCATTGTGTTGTCTGTCCTTTTCTAATGATCATTGTGTTGTCTGTTCTTTTCTAATGATCATTGTGTTGTCTGTCCTTTTCTAATGATCATTGTGTTGTCTGTCCTTTTCTGATGATCATTGTGTTGTCTGTCCTTTTCTGATGGTCATTGTGTTGTCTGTCCTTTTCTGATGGTCATTGTGTTGTCTGTCCTTTTCTGATGGTCATTGTGTTGTCTGTCCTTTTCTGATGGTCATTGTGTTGTCTGTCCTTTTATGATGGTCATTGTGTTGTCTGTCCTTTTCTGATGGTCATTGTGTTGTCTGTTCTTTTCTGATGATCATTGTGTTGTCTGTCCTTTTCTAATGATCATTGTGTTGTCTGTCCTTTTCTAATGATCATTGTGTTGTCTGTCCTTTTCTAATGATCATTGTGTTGTCTGTCCTTTTCTGATGGTCATTGTGTTGTCTGTCCTTTTCTGATGGTCATTGTGTTGTCTGTCCTTTTCTAATGGTCATTGTGTTGTCTGTCCTTTTCTAATGATCATTGTGTTGTCTGTCCTTTTCTAATGATCATTGTGTTGTCTGTCCTTTTCTGATGGTCATTGTGTTGTCTGTCCTTTTTTGATGGTCATTGTGTTGTCTGTCCTTTTCTGATGATCATTGTGTTGTCTGTCCTTTTCTGATGGTCATGTGTTGTCTGTCCTTTTCTGATGATCATTGTGTTGTCTGTCCTTTTCTAATGGTCATTGTGTTGTGTGTCCTTTTCTGATGGTCATTGTGTTGTCTGTCCTTTTCTGATGGTCATTGTGTTGTCTGTCCTTTTCTGATGGTCATTGTGTTGTCTGTCCTTTTCTGATGGTCATTGTGTTGTCTGTCCTTTTCTGATGATCATTGTGTTGTCTGTCCTTTTCTAATGGTCATTGTGTTGTCTGTCCTTTTCTGATGGTCATTGTGTTGTCTCTCCTTTTCTGATGATCATTGTGTTGTCTGTCCTTTTCTGATGATCATTGTGTTGTCTCTCCTTTTCTGATGATCATTGTGTTGTCTGTCCTTTTCTGATGATCATTGTGTTGTCTGTCCTTTTCTAATGATCATTGTGTTGTCTGTCCTTTTCTAATGATCATTGTGTTGTCTGTCCTTTTCTGATGGTCATTGTGTTGTCTGTCCTTTTCTGATGGTCATTGTGTTGTCTGTCCTTTTCTGATGGTCATTATGTTGTCTGTCCTTTTCTGATGATCATTGTGTTGTCTGTCCTTTTCTGATGATCATTGTGTTGTCTGTCCTTTTCTAATGATCATTGTGTTGTCTGTCCTTTTCTAATGATCATTGTGTTGTCTGTCCTTTTCTAATGATCATTGTGTTGTCTGTCCTTTTCTAATGATCATTGTGTTGTCTGTCCTTTTCTGATGGTCATTGTGTTGTCTGTCCTTTTCTGATGGTCATTGTGTTGTCTGTCCTTTTCTAATGGTCATTGTGTTGTCTGTCCTTTTCTAATGATCATTGTGTTGTCTGTCCTTTTCTGATGGTCATTGTGTTGTCTGTCCTTTTCTGATGGTCATTGTGTTGTCTGTCCTTTTCTGATGGTCATTGTGTTGTCTGTCCTTTTCTGATGATCATTGTGTTGTCTGTCCTTTTCTAATGATCATTGTGTTGTCTGTCCTTTTCTAATGATCATTGTGTTGTCTGTCCTTTTCTGATGGTCATTGTGTTGTCTGTCCTTTTCTGATGGTCATTGTGTTGTCTGTCCTTTTCTAATGGTCATTGTGTTGTCTGTCCTTTTCTAATGATCATTGTGTTGTCTCTCCTTTTCTAATGATCATTGTGTTGTGTGTCCTTTTCTGATGGTCATTGTGTTGTCTGTCCTTTTCTGATGGTCATTGTGTTGTCTGTCCTTTTCTGATGGTCATTGTGTTGTCTGTCCTTTTCTGATGATCATTGTGTTGTCTGTCCTTTTCTGATGATCATTGTGTTGTCTGTCCTTTTCTGATGGTCATTGTGTTGTCTGTCCTTTTCTGATGGTCATTGTGTTGTCTGTCCTTTTCTGATGGTCATTGTGTTGTCTCTCCTTTTCTGATGATCATTGTGTTGTCTGTCCTTTTCTGATGATCATTGTGTTGTCTGTCCTTTTCTGATGGTCATTGTGTTGTCTGTCCTTTTCTGATGGTCATTGTGTTGTCTGTCCTTTTCTAATGGTCATTGTGTTGTCTGTCCTTTTCTAATGATCATTGTGTTGTCTGTCCTTTTCTGATGGTCATTGTGTTGTCTGTCCTTTTCTGATGGTCATTGTGTTGTCTGTCCTTTTCTGATGGTCATTGTGTTGTCTGTCCTTTTCTGATGATCATTGTGTTGTCTGTCCTTTTCTAATGATCATTGTGTTGTCTGTCCTTTTCTAATGATCATTGTGTTGTCTGTCCTTTTCTGATGGTCATTGTGTTGTCTGTCCTTTTCTGATGGTCATTGTGTTGTCTGTCCTTTTCTAATGGTCATTGTGTTGTCTGTCCTTTTCTAATGATCATTGTGTTGTCTCTCCTTTTCTAATGATCATTGTGTTGTCTGTCCTTTTCTGATGGTCATTGTGTTGTCTGTCCTTTTCTGATGGTCATTGTGTTGTCTGTCCTTTTCTGATGGTCATTGTGTTGTCTGTCCTTTTCTGATGATCATTGTGTTGTCTGTCCTTTTCTGATGATCATTGTGTTGTCTGTCCTTTTCTGATGGTCATTGTGTTGTCTGTCCTTTTCTGATGGTCATTGTGTTGTCTGTCCTTTTCTGATGGTCATTGTGTTGTCTCTCCTTTTCTGATGATCATTGTGTTGTCTGTCCTTTTCTGATGATCATTGTGTTGTCTCTCCTTTTCTGATGATCATTGTGTTGTCTGTCCTTTTCTGATGATCATTGTGTTGTCTGTCCTTTTCTAATGATCATTGTGTTGTCTGTCCTTTTCTAATGATCATTGTGTTGTCTGTCCTTTTCTGATGGTCATTGTGTTGTCTGTCCTTTTCTGATGGTCATTGTGTTGTCTGTCCTTTTCTGATGGTCATTATGTTGTCTGTCCTTTTCTGATGATCATTGTGTTGTCTGTCCTTTTCTGATGATCATTGTGTTGTCTGTCCTTTTCTAATGATCATTGTGTTGTCTGTCCTTTTCTAATGATCATTGTGTTGTCTGTCCTTTTCTAATGATCATTGTGTTGTCTGTCCTTTTCTGATGGTCATTGTGTTGTCTGTCCTTTTCTGATGGTCATTGTGTTGTCTGTCCTTTTCTAATGGTCATTGTGTTGTCTGTCCTTTTCTAATGATCATTGTGTTGTCTGTCCTTTTCTGATGGTCATTGTGTTGTCTGTCCTTTTCTGATGGTCATTGTGTTGTCTGTCCTTTTCTGATGGTCATTGTGTTGTCTGTCCTTTTCTGATGATCATTGTGTTGTCTGTCCTTTTCTGATGATCATTGTGTTGTCTGTCCTTTTCTGATGGTCATTGTGTTGTCTGTCCTTTTCTGATGGTCATTGTGTTGTCTGTCCTTTTCTGATGGTCATTGTGTTGTCTCTCCTTTTCTGATGATCATTGTGTTGTCTGTCCTTTTCTGATGATCATTGTGTTGTCTGTCCTTTTCTGATGGTCATTGTGTTGTCTGTCCTTTTCTGATGGTCATTGTGTTGTCTGTCCTTTTCTAATGGTCATTGTGTTGTCTGTCCTTTTCTAATGATCATTGTGTTGTCTGTCCTTTTCTGATGGTCATTGTGTTGTCTGTCCTTTTCTGATGGTCATTGTGTTGTCTGTCCTTTTCTGATGGTCATTGTGTTGTCTGTCCTTTTCTGATGATCATTGTGTTGTCTGTCCTTTTCTAATGATCATTGTGTTGTCTGTCCTTTTCTAATGATCATTGTGTTGTCTGTCCTTTTCTGATGGTCATTGTGTTGTCTGTCCTTTTCTGATGGTCATTGTGTTGTCTGTCCTTTTCTAATGGTCATTGTGTTGTCTGTCCTTTTCTAATGATCATTGTGTTGTCTCTCCTTTTCTAATGATCATTGTGTTGTCTGTCCTTTTCTGATGGTCATTGTGTTGTCTGTCCTTTTCTGATGGTCATTGTGTTGTCTGTCCTTTTCTGATGGTCATTGTGTTGTCTGTCCTTTTCTGATGATCATTGTGTTGTCTGTCCTTTTCTGATGATCATTGTGTTGTCTGTCCTTTTCTGATGGTCATTGTGTTGTCTGTCCTTTTCTGATGGTCATTGTGTTGTCTGTCCTTTTCTGATGGTCATTGTGTTGTCTCTCCTTTTCTGATGATCATTGTGTTGTCTGTCCTTTTCTGATGATCATTGTGTTGTCTCTCCTTTTCTGATGATCATTGTGTTGTCTGTCCTTTTCTGATGATCATTGTGTTGTCTGTCCTTTTCTAATGATCATTGTGTTGTCTGTCCTTTTCTAATGATCATTGTGTTGTCTGTCCTTTTCTGATGGTCATTGTGTTGTCTGTCCTTTTCTGATGGTCATTGTGTTGTCTGTCCTTTTCTGATGGTCATTATGTTGTCTGTCCTTTTCTGATGATCATTGTGTTGTCTGTCCTTTTCTGATGATCATTGTGTTGTCTGTCCTTTTCTAATGATCATTGTGTTGTCTGTCCTTTTCTAATGATCATTGTGTTGTCTGTCCTTTTCTAATGATCATTGTGTTGTCTGTCCTTTTCTAATGATCATTGTGTTGTCTGTCCTTTTCTGATGGTCATTGTGTTGTCTGTCCTTTTCTAATGGTCATTGTGTTGTCTGTCCTTTTCTAATGATCATTGTGTTGTCTGTCCTTTTCTGAAGGTCATTGTGTTGTCTGTCCTTTTCTGATGATCATTGTGTTGTCTGTCCTTTTCTGATGATCATTGTGTTGTCTGTCCTTTTCTAATGATCATTGTGTTGTCTGTCCTTTTCTAATGATCATTGTGTTGTCTGTCCTTTTCTAATGATCATTGTGTTGTCTGTCCTTTTCTGATGGTCATTGTGTTGTCTGTCCTTTTCTGATGGTCATTGTGTTGTCTGTCCTTTTCTGATGGTCATTATGTTGTCTGTCCTTTTCTGATGATCATTGTGTTGTCTGTCCTTTTCTGATGATCATTGTGTTGTCTGTCCTTTTCTAATGATCATTGTGTTGTCTGTCCTTTTCTAATGATCATTGTGTTGTCTGTCCTTTTCTAATGATCATTGTGTTGTCTGTCCTTTTCTAATGATCATTGTGTTGTCTGTCCTTTTCTGATGGTCATTGTGTTGTCTGTCCTTTTCTAATGGTCATTGTGTTGTCTGTCCTTTTCTAATGATCATTGTGTTGTCTGTCCTTTTCTGAAGGTCATTGTGTTGTCTGTCCTTTTCTGATGGTCATTGTGTTGTCTGTCCTTTTCTGATGGTCATTGTGTTGTCTGTCCTTTTCTGATGATCATTGTGTTGTCTGTCCTTTTCTAATGATCATTGTGTTGTCTGTCCTTTTCTAATGATCATTGTGTTGTCTGTCCTTTTCTGATGGTCATTGTGTTGTCTGTCCTTTTCTGATGGTCATTGTGTTGTCTGTCCTTTTCTAATGGTCATTGTGTTGTCTGTCCTTTTCTAATGATCATTGTGTTGTCTCTCCTTTTCTAATGATCATTGTGTTGTCTGTCCTTTTCTGATGGTCATTGTGTTGTCTGTCCTTTTCTGATGGTCATTGTGTTGTCTGTCCTTTTCTGATGGTCATTGTGTTGTCTGTCCTTTTCTGATGATCATTGTGTTGTCTGTCCTTTTCTGATGATCATTGTGTTGTCTGTCCTTTTCTGATGGTCATTGTGTTGTCTGTCCTTTTCTGATGGTCATTGTGTTGTCTGTCCTTTTCTGATGGTCATTGTGTTGTCTGTCCTTTTCTGATGATCATTGTGTTGTCTGTCCTTTTCTAATGGTCATTGTGTTGTCTGTCCTTTTCTGATTGTCATTGTGTTGTCTGTCCTTTTCTGATGGTCATTGTGTTGTCTGTCCTTTTCTGATGGTCATTGTGTTGTCTGTCCTTTTCTGATGGTCATTGTGTTGTCTGTCCTTTTCTGATGATCATTGTGTTGTCTGTCCTTTTCTAATGGTCATTGTGTTGTCTGTCCTTTTCTGATGGTCATTGTGTTGTCTCTCCTTTTCTGATGATCATTGTGTTGTCTGTCCTTTTCTGATGATCATTGTGTTGTCTGTCCTTTTCTGATGATCATTGTGTTGTCTGTCCTTTTCTGATGATCATTGTGTTGTCTGTCCTTTTCTAATGGTCATTGTGTTGTCTGTCCTTTTCTAATGGTCATTGTGTTGTCTGTCCTTTTCTGATGATCATTGTGTTGTCTGTCCTTTTCTGATGGTCATTGTGTTGTCTGTCCTTTTCTGATGATCATTGTGTTGTCTGTCCTTTTCTGATGATCATTGTGTTGTCTGTCCTTTTCTGATGATCATTGTGTTGTCTGTCCTTTTCTGATGATCATTGTGTTGTCTGTCCTTTTCTGATGGTCATTGTGTTGTCTGTCCTTTTCTGATGATCATTGTGTTGTCTGTCCTTTTCTAATGGTCATTGTGTTGTCTGTCCTTTTATTATGGTCATTGTGTTGTCTGTCCTTTTCTGATGATCATTGTGTTGTCTGTCCTTTTCTAATGGTCATTGTGTTGTCTGTCCTTTTCTGATGGTCATTGTGTTGTCTGTCCTTTTCTGATGGTCATTGTGTTGTCTGTCCTTTTCTGATGATCATTGTGTTGTCTGTCCTTTTCTGATGATCATTGTGTTGTCTGTCCTTTTCTGATGGTCATTGTGTTGTCTGTCCTTTTCTAATGGTCATTGTGTTGTCTGTCCTTTTCTGATGATCATTGTGTTGTCTGTCCTTTTCTGATGATCATTGTGTTGTCTCTCCTTTTCTGATGATCATTGTGTTGTCTGTCCTTTTCTGATGATCATTGTGTTGTCTGTCCTTTTCTAATGATCATTGTGTTGTCTGTCCTTTTCTAATGATCATTGTGTTGTCTGTCCTTTTCTGATGGTCATTGTGTTGTCTGTCCTTTTCTGATGGTCATTGTGTTGTCTGTCCTTTTCTGATGGTCATTATGTTGTCTGTCCTTTTCTGATGATCATTGTGTTGTCTGTCCTTTTCTGATGATCATTGTGTTGTCTGTCCTTTTCTAATGATCATTGTGTTGTCTGTCCTTTTCTAATGATCATTGTGTTGTCTGTCCTTTTCTAATGATCATTGTGTTGTCTGTCCTTTTCTAATGATCATTGTGTTGTCTGTCCTTTTCTGATGGTCATTGTGTTGTCTGTCCTTTTCTGATGGTCATTGTGTTGTCTGTCCTTTTCTAATGGTCATTGTGTTGTCTGTCCTTTTCTAATGATCATTGTGTTGTCTGTCCTTTTCTGAAGGTCATTGTGTTGTCTGTCCTTTTCTGATGGTCATTGTGTTGTCTGTCCTTTTCTGATGGTCATTGTGTTGTCTGTCCTTTTCTGATGATCATTGTGTTGTCTGTCCTTTTCTAATGATCATTGTGTTGTCTGTCCTTTTCTAATGATCATTGTGTTGTCTGTCCTTTTCTGATGGTCATTGTGTTGTCTGTCCTTTTCTGATGGTCATTGTGTTGTCTGTCCTTTTCTAATGGTCATTGTGTTGTCTGTCCTTTTCTAATGATCATTGTGTTGTCTCTCCTTTTCTAATGATCATTGTGTTGTCTGTCCTTTTCTGATGGTCATTGTGTTGTCTGTCCTTTTCTGATGGTCATTGTGTTGTCTGTCCTTTTCTGATGGTCATTGTGTTGTCTGTCCTTTTCTGATGATCATTGTGTTGTCTGTCCTTTTCTGATGATCATTGTGTTGTCTGTCCTTTTCTGATGGTCATTGTGTTGTCTGTCCTTTTCTGATGGTCATTGTGTTGTCTGTCCTTTTCTGATGGTCATTGTGTTGTCTGTCCTTTTCTGATGATCATTGTGTTGTCTGTCCTTTTCTAATGGTCATTGTGTTGTCTGTCCTTTTCTGATTGTCATTGTGTTGTCTGTCCTTTTCTGATGGTCATTGTGTTGTCTGTCCTTTTCTGATGGTCATTGTGTTGTCTGTCCTTTTCTGATGGTCATTGTGTTGTCTGTCCTTTTCTGATGATCATTGTGTTGTCTGTCCTTTTCTAATGGTCATTGTGTTGTCTGTCCTTTTCTGATGGTCATTGTGTTGTCTCTCCTTTTCTGATGATCATTGTGTTGTCTGTCCTTTTCTGATGATCATTGTGTTGTCTGTCCTTTTCTGATGATCATTGTGTTGTCTGTCCTTTTCTGATGATCATTGTGTTGTCTGTCCTTTTCTAATGGTCATTGTGTTGTCTGTCCTTTTCTAATGGTCATTGTGTTGTCTGTCCTTTTCTGATGATCATTGTGTTGTCTGTCCTTTTCTGATGGTCATTGTGTTGTCTGTCCTTTTCTGATGATCATTGTGTTGTCTGTCCTTTTCTGATGATCATTGTGTTGTCTGTCCTTTTCTGATGATCATTGTGTTGTCTGTCCTTTTCTGATGATCATTGTGTTGTCTGTCCTTTTCTGATGGTCATTGTGTTGTCTGTCCTTTTCTGATGATCATTGTGTTGTCTGTCCTTTTCTAATGGTCATTGTGTTGTCTGTCCTTTTATTATGGTCATTGTGTTGTCTGTCCTTTTCTGATGATCATTGTGTTGTCTGTCCTTTTCTAATGGTCATTGTGTTGTCTGTCCTTTTCTGATGGTCATTGTGTTGTCTGTCCTTTTCTGATGGTCATTGTGTTGTCTGTCCTTTTCTGATGGTCATTGTGTTGTCTGTCCTTTTCTGATGATCATTGTGTTGTCTGTCCTTTTCTAATGGTCATTGTGTTGTCTGTCCTTTTCTGATGGTCATTGTGTTGTCTGTCCTTTTCTGATGGTCATTGTGTTGTCTGTCCTTTTCTGATGGTCATTGTGTTGTCTGTCCTTTTCTGATGGTCATTGTGTTGTCTGTCCTTTTCTGATGATCATTGTGTTGTCTGTCCTTTTCTGATGATCATTGTGTTGTCTGTCCTTTTCTAATGGTCATTGTGTTGTCTGTCCTTTTCTGATGGTCATTGTGTTGTCTGTCCTTTTCTGATGGTCATTGTGTTGTCCGTTCTTTTCTGATGGTCATTGTGTTGTCTGTCCTTTTCTGATGGTCATTGTGTTGTCTGTCCTTTTCTGATGGTCATTGTGTTGTCTGTCCTTTTCTGATGATCATTGTGTTGTCTGTCCTTTTCTGATGATCATTGTGTTGTCTGTCCTTTTCTGATGGTCATTGTGTTGTCTGTCCTTTTCTAATGGTCATTGTGTTGTCTGTCCTTTTCTGATGATCATTGTGTTGTCTGTCCTTTTCTGATGGTCATTGTGTTGTCTGTCCTTTTCTGATGGTTATGTTATTGTGTTGTCTGTCCTTTTTCTATTTACGGCATTTGATTGCCCGATTGGTATCTTCAAATCCTTATTAATACTAAAATAGATTTTATAGTGACAAACTTTACATATAACCACAGTATTAATATAATAGAAATACCACCAGCTGGCGCAAAAATGGATAACTGTCTTAAGGGTGACCTTTCACTTCTTCCACTGAAAGAACAAGAAAACAGTGAGATAAATTTGTATAAATCCAACTCTAGTTAACTCCGTTGGAAACGATGTATGCATAATGTGGTACCAAATTTTATTCATAAATAAAATTGATATACACAAGGTGTACATAGAAGACAATCTCTTGTTTAGCTTAAACCTAATTTATTTGCATTACAGTAGCAAATTGGATTGGACACAAGTTATAACAACATTAGTAAAGTCTGCTATTACCTTTTTACAAGAATATAACACAAAATGATTGCACATAATGGCGATAATTATACAAATAAATTTTACATTGTTATATTAGAAAATATAAATAAAATAAGGTGAAATAAAATGTTCAAAACTGATGAATAGAAGGGAAGAAGAAGAAAGGTTTCCTAAACAAACAAACAAAAAACAACATGTGGCTCGTCAATTTCAAATGATGATCCTTTGTGTAAACTTATCAATCTATCAGAATTACATTTTTATTTACTTGCCATGAAGTCGACAAACACAAATAAAAATACAGTTATCAAAATTTACAAAGTTTAAAACATTCACAAAATATTCTTTTACATGTTTCCTGTCGTGAAATTGTATTTGAATCAAATACGTGTATTAACATTAACACAAGAAGAAGTAAGTTTATAACTCTTCTTACAATCACTGCCATGTTGAATGTTTCTTCACAAGAAGAAGTAAGTTTATAACTCTTCTTACAATCACTGCCATGTTGAATGTTTCTTCACAAGAAGAAGTAAGTTTATAACTCTTCTTACAATCACTGCCATGTTGAATGCTTCTTCACAAGAAGAAGTAAGTTTATAACTCTTCTTACAATCACTGCCATGTTGAATGTTTCTTCACAAGAAGAGTTTGAAGATACCAAAGGGGTAATCAGAAACCGTATATCGAAGAAGGACAGACAACACAATGGCAAAAAGAAAAAGTACAAAGGTACAAAACAACGATCTACAAAACATACACATAAAACTAAATATCGAGTAACACGAACCCCACACACTTTCAGTCTTTAATGTTTGCCAAGCCATTTAAGGACAACATAACTCACACCTTTAATAATTCCTTCACAAAAATGTGTCATTTTTCACACTATTAACGCTCATACATTATTACAAGTTTCAGCTTACTCAGTTATAAACAGCATAAAGATATACATTCAATCTATTTTAGCAGTCTACATCTGTCAGTAGTGGTAAATAGATCGATAGCATCTTGATCATATTAGCAATGATACAGCTTCGGCTAAGCCATACTCACAGGATCTCTAATAATATATAACATCCTTTTCAGCTCACCTAATGTAAGATTTCTTTAGACTTGGGACAATGAGACATATGTAAAAATTATGAAAAGTGTACCCAGATCAATATGAATAGCTCGATGATACAACGGAATAACTAATAGCCGTATATTGAAAAATGTCATTCAATTCAATGACTAAAAGAAAAAGACAAGTAATGGTCCACAAAACACTGCACTGAAAAATAAATATTGTCCAACGCGAATGTTCCGAAAAGGTCAGAGAAGTTCTGCTGCACTATAGGCACCTGTCGTGTTACTCTGATTACAAATCTGGTGATAAGTCATGAATGAGGAAAGGATCAGGATTTTACTACGACGAACGGAACATATCCGTGCCCATCTTTGAATATCAATCTATGTTTTAAGATACTTAGATGAGACATTCATATTAATTGATTTCATTAATGTCATTAGATAGACATTAGAAAAAAAACCGAACAGGGAATCAAGAATGGACAATCCAAAGACACTAGCATCATTGGACACACAAGACACAGGACGAAGGAAGAGAAACAAAGCCAAAATAGCAACGCAAAACAACACAGAAAACTAAGAAGATGAGCAACACGGATCCTACCAAGTAATCCATAGGTGAAGCCATGTGCTCGCGAAGGGTAAGCAGTTCCTGCATCTTATAAAACGCCCATCATGTTACTCATATAGCCAATACGATACGTGTTGGACACCACTGTACACAAACAAACACAAATAACATACATAAGACAGAAATAAGAATCTTCCTACGAACAACTGGGGATAAAGACGTAGCGAACATCGTTTTTATGCGGAAATCGTAGAGGACATCATAAGAACGGAACTCAGAACATAAAGACATAAGATGGGACAACATGTTGGACATAGCTATGCGTAAATAACAAAGAAAGACACAAGCCCTTACACAAACAACTTGGGATAAAGACGAACCGATCATTGTGTCCATGCAGAAGTCGTAACGGACATCACAACACGGAATTGGAAACGTAAAGACACACAATAGGACAGCATAGAAAACTAAAATGATGGGCAACAAGGACCCCACACAACCGATGTGAACTCAGGTAAGCAGTTCTTGCTTCTTATAAGATCGTGATACTCATATATATATAGTCAAGTCCGGTAAAAGTCTTGTCGGTGACAGACGAAAGAAAACATTTACGTAAAATGGAAAAGATCCATTGCCATTTGAGATAAGGATATTTCGTAGCGGTCAACCAGATGGTGATGACGACTGTAGAATTTTTGCGGCGATAGCTTCAACATAGGAGCAATGTAGCCTTGCTTGAGTAGATTTTGCGACAGCAGCTGAGATCTGTCAAGAAAATCACTGTACTGGACACAAGCTCTAGAATACACTGACGATGCTGGAATATTGCTACTGATGAAAGGAAGTTTACTAATTGAAAAGTGAAGTCATCACTTTCGTCGTAGAGGTTTGTTTTTAATCTTTCTCCGTTGTCAACTTCAAGGTGAAGGTCTATGTAAGAAGTAAACATTTGAGTGTCAGTTGTATCCTTTACTTCACGCTCATTTGGATAGATGCGATGCAAATCGAGAATTATTTAATTATTTAGTGACAGAACGTCATCTATATAGAAGAAGCTGGAATTTAAGGTCTGGACTAATTTATTATCTCTATTCTTAAGAAGCCCTTGAAGGACCTCAACCTGATAAGCGTATCAATGCAAATCGGCTAGTAGTGGAGTATAATTTGTACCCATTGGATTACCAGTCGTCTGTTGAAACACTCGTCCGCCAAACTGAACAAATATTTTATGGATACAAAAAAATCTATCATTTGAATGATCTCGTCCTGTTTATAGTTGATTTATTATTTACATTTCAGCTTAAAATATAAAAACAGGTAGTATGCTTTTGTTTTCTAATAGTAGCCTTTTAATGTATGTATTATAGTGTATACCAATTTGAACGTCTGCTCCGCTCGGACACATTATCATACCTCCAACCAGTCTTTGTTCTTACTCCTTAATACTGTGTGCTTAGTGAAGAAACAGGAATTACCAATTTTATAATCTATGGCTTAGCCCAACCGGGGCCCGAACGCGTGATATTCAGCATGAGATGAGCACATTAGCCATTACACAAACCAGGGTGATCTCCGTCGAGTTTTAATTTTGGTTTTCAGTGTATTATTTCGTCTTGAGTCCTCATCCTTTAAATACGAGTACATGTATAATACCAAGAACTGATGAGTGTACTCAATGCTATGGAGTGTATTCACACATGTATAATACCAAGAACTGATGAGTGTACTCAATGCTATGGAGTGTATTCACACATGTATTATACCAAGAACTGATGAGTGTCCTGAATGCTATGGAGTGTATTCACACATGTATTATACCAAGAACTGATGAGTGTCCTGAATGCTATGGAGTGTATTCACACATGTATTATACCAAGAACTGATGAGTGTCCTGAATGCTATGGAGTGTATTCACACATGTATAATACCAAGAACTGATGAGTGTCCTGAATGCTATGGAGTGTATTCACACATGTATTATACCAAGAACTGATGAGTGTCCTGAATGCTATGGAGTGTAGTCATGCATCTACAATATCAAGAACTGATGAGTGTCCTGAATGATATGGAGTGTAGTCATACATCTACAATATCAAGAACTGATGAGTGTCCTGAATTCTATGGAGTGTAGTCTTACATCTACAATATCAAGAACTGATGAGTGTCCTGAATGCTATGGAGTGTAGTCATACATCTACAATATCAAGAACTGATGAGTGTCCTGAATGTTATGGAATGAATTCGAACATGTATGATACCAAGAACTGATGATTGTCCTGAATGCTACGACGCGCTTCTCGAATAACCTTCATCAGGTACGCGCAAAGTCGAAAGATTGGAAAGCCAAATAATTTAAAGCTTTGGAAGCAATAAAACCAAAGGGCCTGGTTTTGACGATGACCTTGATAAAGTTGATTAAGCAGGAAAACATACTTTACATCTAATTGCAAAATCTTGTTTTTATTGAATTTATTTTAGCTCGATAAATTTAACAGGAAATGTTCTGTTTCATGGAAAAAAATCAAGTTCAGTTAATTTCCTCAATACTCGATAAACAATGTTCGCATAGGAAATATTGATGCAAAACACTTGATCACATCCCCGTTATTTAATTTCAATAATGCCATGGCTTAATGTATGTGTATAATGAATTGGTAGAGTTTATTTTATGAAAAGAAGGTTTTAACAGTGATGGTCATCAATTCCACCAATATCAACAAAACAATCAAAATTGAACTAACTGGACATAAAAAAGACCACGACAAACAGTATGACGTTGGAAATCCACTTCTGATATATTAAAAATAAAAAAATCTCAGACCTATTATTTCTTAAAGTACCTTATGACCATACATTTCTGGAACCAGAATCAGTAGAACAATAGCTTTGAGGTGGAATAATTGGATTTCAAGTTACACAAATATCCATATTTCTTTCATGGCGTAAATTCAACTGATGGAAAATCTGTCTATTAATTCTACTATGTTTTCTACCATTTTTTAACTGCAGACTAATTTTTTTTAAATAAGAAAACATTTTTGAATTTTTTTTAATGAAATTCGCAATAATGATAATACCTGAAATATAATAGAAAAGTAAATATAATGTGTATCCACACCTGCAAATATTAAAATATAAAACAGTGGTTTTCATTTATTAAAAAGGTAGAGAGCCTTATAACTGATTTTAAGAAGAGTAGTTTTCTTATCTGGTATTTCTTGCCGAACTTATTTTTAGATAAAGGAGTCGACTCGTAAATGACCTTTTTTAATTAAGAAAGACCATATTTGTAAAAAGGGGAATATTGATGCATTATATTTTGTTGGGTGCCAGAGTGTAGACGAAATATTTGTTCGGAAACATACAAAAAACCCCGCTCCCCATGATGATAAAATAGTTAGTGCTCAATATATAAAATGTGTTTTCTAGTTTTATGTCTAATACACAACTCATTTGCTATCATCATTGTAGTGTGTATTGGTTTATCAATATTCTGACATTTTCTAAAAATGTGTTAATTGAACATATTACGCTTAAATTTATCTATATCCAACCTACGTATGTAACATGTAATAGGTTAATATTTCTATGATTTATGATGTGTTATTTCTAACAACAAACAACTTAGGTTTAGATTCGTAACTACCATGCACCCCCCCCCCCCCCCCCCCCTTAACCACCCTACCCCAAGAACCTGCTATATGGAGCTATACTCGGAATCATCGCTTGTGTGATTTAATATTGCATGAAAGTCAGGAAATACAGAGGATATAAATAACTAGTTTGATATGAAACATTTTGTCTATATTTTGAATTAATTTATTTATTTGTCAATAGAGATGGATGGACTGTCAATATTTCACCTGAGTTTTGATACTGTATGGTCATATCATATAATTATGATATATAGCTGTTTGCTAAGAGATTTAAGAAAACTCTATGGGATATATTATAAATGAAGAGGACCATTTACATTTGTTCATACACTGTTATATATATTATAATTAAAGGGGGTCGTTATATCTCTTGATGTGAGCTTTCTCTCTCACTCTAATAACAACACATACCCCTCAAGACGATAATATATCCATTTGTATAGTTAGGTGGAACAGATCGTAATTACCGACGATCAGATTAAAAAGACAACAACAACAAAAATATGAAAACAAAATTACATTGTGGTAATCAGAAGCCGTGGATCGAAGTATAACAGACAAAATAATAGCCACAAAAAAAAGGACCAACTGCGGTTAATAAATTACTACACAGAAAAACAAAGATTGCGCAAGTATTATTATACCTCATAGATATATGAGTGTTTGTGATTAGTTAAAAAACGTCACATGTCAGGAACACAAAACTTCATGTATCCCGCTGGCGACCCCCACAGGAAGTACACAAAGAGCTATCACCCTTCGAGTTTCTATTGCTAAAAAATGTTTTGTTGTTGTGTGTGTAATTTCGGTATAATAAACAATTTATGGCCCTTGTTGTAGGGAAATATGAAACTTTGTTTACCCTCAGAAGTCATATTTCTCTCGGGTTTCACGAAAAATATGACTTCTTCGGGTAAGCAAACCTTAATATCCCCCTACAACAGAGGTCATAAATGTATATTAACACAAACCCCGCTAAAAGCACGGGGTGAACACAGGTGCCCTGGAAGGGTAAACACACCATTACACACTCAGATCAACTAGTTGTAAAAACTAAAAGACAAATTTACTAAACACATGTGTAGTTCTTTGTTTATTGTCGTATTTGTTTATTTGTTTTGTTGTTTACTGGGTTAATTATACTCTAGTCTCAAACTTGAATGTTTATAATAGAGCATTCACCAGATTGCTGAAATATCTAATAAAAGAGTTGAACTTAGTCATAAACGTCGTTAAATAAGCAAAATCGATGATTTGGTTATGAATACAAGGAAAAAGGTAGGATTCTTATGTTTATAAATCTTTTGAAACTGTCTTGATTGCTTTTTCTCATTTATAGTTGAAATTATCGATTTTATTCACCGCCTATACGAATTATCAGCATGTAACCCTAGAAACGAAACTGATAATAAGTATGTAATTAGAAAGGATAATAAATCATTAGTGTACGAGCTCAGTTTACAGGTAAGACAATTTTACTTATAAAAATTAATATTTAACTTGATGTATATCTATATGTTTAAGAACTAATGAAATTCCCCCTTTCCCATTTTTCGTTGATAATATATTTTCAAAAGTGATCTATGTTACTACCATTTCACTGAATAACATATATGTACAGGTACATTGTAGATTGAATAGAGATAAAACATCGCTTATTCTTCAAGTACCGGTCGTTAGATACATTGTGGACCAATACAATGACCACAGTTCTTTCTGATTTAAAAGTAGGAACATTTTATTTTGGATGAGTTATTATTTTGATATCTTTACCGGTGTCGTGTTGGCAAAGTTAGTAAGTGATTGGTTGATAAAATGATTTCAGGAAAAGTATTTCTAAATTAAAAGTTTTACTACAGGTAAGTGATAGAATCACTGTAGTTAACAGACGTTAAGACAATATACGATTTGATGGTAGTTCGGACTGGTTTTTTTTTTTATCTTTGTACCTGTACATTTTTGTCGGCAGCGTATCCAGACCGTGATTTTGCATCTTTGTCCGTGTCCTCATGATTTAATTATCTCGCACCTTTATTGAGCTTTATTAATAGTGAGGAAAGTGGTCTGAACCGACGTTTAGATGGCTCCTTCTCGTTACGTAAAATGTTGTAGTTATATTACAAGATACAATAGAAATCCACTAAGTTTCATATTATCATAACAGAAACGATTGTTTACATATTGACATTCTCAATTATATCAATTACAAAGAAAAGGTTGAATATACCAAAGGGATAATCAAAAGTGGTAAATAGGAGGACAGACAATACACTGACCAATAGAAAAAGACAGACAATACACTGACCAATAGAAAAAGACAGACAATACACTGACCAATAGAAAAAGACAGGCAATACACTGACCAATAGAAAAAGACAGACAATACACTGACCAATAGAAAAAGACAGACAATACACTGACCAATAGAAAAAGACAGACAATACACTGACCAATAGAAAAAGACAGACAATACACTGACCAATAGAAAAAGACAGACAATACACTGACCAATAGAAAAAGACAGACAATACACTGACCAATAGAAAAAGGAGAAAGAGATAAACAATAACGTACAAAACACTACACAGAAAACAAAAGATTGAGCAGAGGATTAACTCATGTGCTCCAAAGGGGTAAGTAGTTCCTGCTCCACTAGTGACACTCGTCGTGTTACTCTTGTTACAAACAACAGACTGAGGAAAGGACTGGATTGTGATTAAGAGTGGCAGTCACGACGTAGTTCGTTAGAGAATATCGAAGGGGCAATCAAAAAAGGAAAATCCAGAGAATACGTGGCAATTACGTAAATAATCACTCTGACATTCAAATTACTTACAGATGACATTTTATTTACCAAGATGGGGTTATAAAACCGGCTATTACGACCATCGATTAATAATTCGTAATGCAAAAACTGATAGTAATTAAGAGATATTTAAATGAAATTATTGCCTATTATGGAAAACCTGATTTATTTGCTCATTATTTTTGTTACCTTAATGTGCTTATAACAATACTTTGATATACGATATCTGAATTTGTCCATATAACTTCATGTACATAATTTATAAGAGCAGTTTAGCATTTACGTAGAATGAAAATACCTTGAACACGAACCCCACTAAAAACCGGGGTGAACTCAGGTGCTCCGGAAGGGTAGGCAGTTTCTGCGCCACTAATGACTTTGGTCGTGTTAATATAGTTACAAACTCGGTGATAAGTCATGAATGAGGAAAGGACCAGGAAGTAAGTATGATACACAGACAATATAAGTACATGGTGAGCAAATGTCAATTTATCTTTACGAGCTTTAGAAAGTAATCGTTAGAGAAAACTGAAGGGACAATCAAGAAGAAACAATGAGAAAAGCGAGCCTAGTGCTTCGGAACAAACTTTTTTAGATTAAAAAAAATGCATTTTCAAAGCTAGTATTTGATCAGACAAAAAATGACCACTTTGGTATTTTCTTTCACAGATCCTTTTACAGATGTGCATAATAAAACCACAGTTTATCATGATGAATGTGTAAAAATCTGAAGTCACACGTTAGTTTAATATGGTTGTACAATAAAGTAGATATCTACAATTTTACATTGTGGGTATTACTATCATTGGGTCTAAGCCTCTGCTGGTGGACTATTAGTCCCCAAGGTTATCATCCTCCTAGAAGTCAGTGTTTCGCCAGTGAAATTATTCATATGATATATTAATTGTTGACAATTCGTAAATAATGTTATTATTATTGAGCTCAGGCTCAACTGTCTCAGGCATAGGTAACCGAAGCCGATTAGTAGCTATCCTATTTAAGTCTTTTAGTTTGATTCCTTCCAAATGTTTTTAAACTATTTGGCTTTCCAATCTGTTGACAAAATGTACCTGATGAACGTTACTTTAGACACACGTCGTGAGCACTAAATAAGATACCTGATGAACGTTACTTTAGACACAGTCGTGGGAGCTAAATCAGATACCTGATGAATGTTACTTTAGACACACGTCGTGAGAACTAAATCCGGTACCTGATGATCGTTACTTTAGACACACGTCGTGAGCACTAAATCAGATATATATTTACTTTAGACACAGTCGTGAGCACTAAATAAAGTACCTGATGAACGTTACTTTAGACACATGTCGTGAGCACTAAATCAGGTACCTGATGAACGTTACTTTAGACACACGTCGTGAGCACTCAATCAGGTACCTGATGAACGTTAATTTAGACACACGTCGTGAGCACTCAATCAGGTACCTGATGAACGTTAATTTAGACACACGTCGTGAGGACTAAATCAGGTACCTGATGAACGTTACTTTAGACATACGTCGTGAGAACTAAATCAGGTACCCGATGAACGTTACTTTAGACACACGTCGTGAGGACTAAATCAGGTACCTGATGAACGTTACTTTAGACACACGTCGTGAGCACTAAATAAGATACCTGATGAACGTTACTTTAGACACGTCGTGGGAGCTAAATCAGATACCTGATGAATGTTACTTTAGACACACGTCGTGAGAACTAAATCAGATACCTGATGAACGTTACTTTAGACACACGTCGTGAGCACTAAATCAGATATATATTTACTTTAGACACAGTCGTGAGCACTAAATAAGGTACCTGATGAACGTTACTTTAGACACATGTCGTGAGCACTAAATCAGGTACCCGATGAACGTTACTTTAGACACACGTCGTGAGCACTCAATCAGGTACTTGATGAACGTTAATTTAGACACACGTCGTGAGCACTCAATCAGGTACCTGATGAACGTTAATTTAGACACACGTCGTGAGAACTAAATCAGGTACCCGATGAACGTTACTTTAGACACACGTCGTGAGGACTAAATCAGGTACCTGATGAACGTAACTTTAGACACACGTCGTGAGAACTAAATCAGGTACCCGATGAACGTTACTTTAGACATACGTCGTGAGAACTAAATCAGGTACCTGATGAACGTTACTTTAGACACACGTCGTGAGCACTCAATCAGGTACCTGATGAACGTTAATTTAGACACACGTCGTGAGCACTCAATCAGGTACCTGATGAACGTTTATTTAGACACACGTCGTGAGGACTAAATCAGGTACCTTATGAACGTTACTTTAGACACACGTCGTGAGCACTAAATCAGGTACCTGGTGAACGTTACTTTAGACACACGTCGTGAGAACTAAATCAGGTACCTGATGAACGTTACTTTAGACACACGTCGTGAGAACTAAATCAGGTACCTGATGAACGTTACTTTAGACACACGTCGTGAGCACTCAATCAGGTACCTGATGAACGTTAATGTAGACACACGTCGTGAGGACTAAATCAGGTACCTGATGAACGTTACTTTAGACATACGTCGTGAGAACTAAATCAGGTACCCGATAAACGTTACTTTAGACACACGTCGTGAGGACTAAATCAGGTACCTGATGAACGTTACTTTAGACACGTCGTGAGAACTAAATCAGGTACCCGATGAACGTTACTTTAGACATACGTCGTGAGAACTAAATCAGGTACCTGATGAACGTTACTTTAGACACACGTCGTGAGAACTAAATCAGGTACCTGATGAATGTTACTTTAGACACGTCGTGGGAGCTAAATCAGGTACCTGATGAATGTTACTTTAGACACACGTCGTGAGCACTAAATCAGGTACCTTATGAACGTTACTTTAGACACACGTCGTGAGCACTCAATCAGATATATATTTACTTTAGACACAGTCGTGAGCACTAAATAAGGTACCTGATGAACGTTACTTTAGACACATGTCGTGAGCACTACATCAGGTACCTGATGAACGTTACTTTAGACACACGTCGTGAGAACTAAATCAGGTACCTGATGAACGTTACTTTAGACATACGTCGTGGGAGCAAAATCAGGTACCTGATGAACGTTACTTTAGACACACGTCGTGAGGACTAAATCAGGTACCTGATGAACGTTACTTTAGACACACGTCGTGAGGACTAAATCAGGTACCTGATGAACGTTACTTTAGACACACGTCGTGAGAACTAAATCAGGTACCTGATGAACGTTACTTTAGACACACGTCGTCAGCACTAAATCAGGTACCTGATGAACGTTACTTTAGACATACGTCGTGAGCACTAAATCAGGTACCTGATGAACGTTACTTTAGACACACGTCGTGAGGACTAAATCAGGTACCTGATGAACGTTACTTTAGACATACGTCGTGAGAACTAAATCAGGTACCTGATGAACGTTACTTTTAGACACACGTCGTGAGAACTAAATCAGGTACCCGATGAACGTTACTTTAGACATACGTCGTGAGAACTAAATCAGGTACCTGATGAATGTTACTTTAGACACACGTCGTGAGCACTCAATCAGGTACCTGATGAACGTTAATTTAGACACACGTCGTGAGCACTCAATCAGGTACCTGATGAACGTTAATTTAGACACACGTCGTGAGGACTAAATCAGGTACCTGATGAACGTTACTTTAGACATACGTCGTGAGAACTAAATCAGGTACCCGATGAACGTTACTTTAGACACACGTCGTGAGGACTAAATCAGGTACCTGATGAACGTTACTTTAGACACACGTCGTGAGCACTAAATAAGATACCTGATGAACGTTACTTTAGACACGTCGTGGGAGCTAAATCAGATACCTGATGAATGTTACTTTAGACACACGTCGTGAGAACTAAATCAGATACCTGATGAACGTTACTTTAGACACACGTCGTGAGCACTAAATCAGATATATATTTACTTTAGACACAGTCGTGAGCACTAAATAAGGTACCTGATGAACGTTACTTTAGACACATGTCGTGAGTACTAAATCAGGTACCTGATGAACGTTACTTTAGACACACGTCGTGAGCACTCAATCAGGTACCTGATGAACGTTAATTTAGACACACGTCGTGAGAACTAAATCAGGTACCCGATGAACGTTACTTTAGACACACGTCGTGAGGACTAAATCAGGTACCTGATGAACGTTACTTTAGACACACGTCGTGAGAACTAAATCAGGTACCCGATGAACGTTACTTTAGACATACGTCGTGAGAACTAAATCAGGTACCTGATGAACGTTACTTTAGACACACGTCGTGAGCACTCAATCAGGTACCTGATGAACGTTAATTTAGACACACGTCGTGAGCACTCAATCAGGTACCTGATGAACGTTAATTTAGACACACGTCGTGAGGACTAAATCAGGTACCTTATGAACGCTACTTTAGACACACGTCGTGAGCACTAAATCAGGTACCTGGTGAACGTTACTTTAGACACACGTCGTGAGAACTAAATCAGGTACCTGATGAACGTTACTTTAGACACACGTCGTGAGAACTAAATCAGGTACCTGATGAACGTTACTTTAGACATACGTCGTGAGAACTAAATCAGGTACCCGATAAACGTTACTTTAGACACACGTCGTGAGGACTAAATCAGGTACCTGATGAACGTTACTTTAGACACGTCGTGAGAACTAAATCAGGTACCCGATGAACGTTACTTTAGACATACGTCGTGAGAACTAAATCAGGTACCTGATGAACGTTACTTTAGACACACGTCGTGAGAACTAAATCAGGTACCTGATGAACGTTACTTTAGACACGTCGTGGGAGCTAAATCAGATACCTGATGAATGTTACTTTAGACACACGTCGTGAGCACTAAATCAGGTACCTTATGAACGTTACTTTAGACACACGTCGTGAGCACTCAATCAGATATATATTTACTTTAGACACAGTCGTGAGCACTAAATAAGGTACCTGATGAACGTTACTTTAGACACACGTCGTGAGAACTAAATCAGGTACCTGATGAACGTTACTTTAGACATACGTCGTGGGAGCTAAATCAGATACCTGATGAACGTTACTTTAGACACACGTCGTGAGGACTAAATCAGGTACCTGATGAACGTTACTTTAGACACACGTCGTGAGGACTAAATCAGGTACCTGATGAACGTTACTTTAGACACACGTCGTGAGAACTAAATCAGGTACCTGATGAACGTTACTTTAGACACACGTCGTCAGCGCTAAATCAGGTACCTGATGAACGTTACTTTAGACATACGTCGTGAGCACTAAATCAGGTACCTGATGAACGTTACGTTAGACACACGTCGTGAGAACTAAATCAGGTACCTGATGAATGTTACTTTAGACACACGTCGTGGGAGCTAAATCAGGTACCTGATGAACGTTACTTTAGACACACGTCGTGAGGACTAAATCAGGTACCTGATGAACGTTACTTTAGACATACGTCGTGAGAACTAAATCAGGTACCCGATGAACGTTACTTTAGACACACGTCGTGAGCACTCAATCAGGTACCTGATGAACGTTAAATTAGACACACGTCGTGAGCACTCAATCAGGTACCTGATGAACGTTAATTTAGACACACGTCGTGAGGACTAAATCAGGTACCTGATGAACGTTACTTTAGACATACGTCGTGAGAACTAAATCAGGTACCCTATGAACGCTACTTTAGACACACGTCGTGAGGACTAAATCAGGTACCTGATGCACGTTACTTTTAGACACACGTCGTGAGAACTAAATCAGGTACCCGATGAACGTTACTTTAGACATACGTCGTGAGAACTAAATCAGGTACCTGATGAATGTTACTTTAGACACACGTCGTGAGCACTCAATCAGGTACTTGATGAACGTTAATTTAGACACACGTCGTGAGCACTCAATCAGGTACCTGATGAACGTTAATTTAGACACACGTCGTGAGAACTAAATCAGGTACCCGATGAACGTTACTTTAGACACACGTCGTGAGGACTAAATCAGGTACCTGATGAACGTAACTTTAGACACACGTCGTGAGAACTAAATCAGGTACCCGATGAACGTTACTTTAGACATACGTCGTGAGAACTAAATCAGGTACCTGATGAACGTTACTTTAGACACACGTCGTGAGCACTCAATCAGGTACCTGATGAACGTTAATTTAGACACACGTCGTGAGCACTCAATCAGGTACCTGATGAACGTTTATTTAGACACACGTCGTGAGGACTAAATCAGGTACCTTATGAACGTTACTTTAGACACACGTCGTGAGCACTAAATCAGGTACCTGGTGAACGTTACTTTAGACACACGTCGTGAGAACTAAATCAGGTACCTGATGAACGTTACTTTAGACACACGTCGTGAGAACTAAATCAGGTACCTGATGAACGTTACTTTAGACACACGTCGTGAGCACTCAATCAGGTACCTGATGAACGTTAATGTAGACACACGTCGTGAGGACTAAATCAGGTACCTGATGAACGTTACTTTAGACATACGTCGTGAGAACTAAATCAGGTACCCGATAAACGTTACTTTAGACACACGTCGTGAGGACTAAATCAGGTACCTGATGAACGTTACTTTAGACACGTCGTGAGAACTAAATCAGGTACCCGATGAACGTTACTTTAGACATACGTCGTGAGAACTAAATCAGGTACCTGATGAACGTTACTTTAGACACACGTCGTGAGAACTAAATCAGGTACCTGATGAATGTTACTTTAGACACGTCGTGGGAGCTAAATCAGGTACCTGATGAATGTTACTTTAGACACACGTCGTGAGCACTAAATCAGGTACCTTATGAACGTTACTTTAGACACACGTCGTGAGCACTCAATCAGATATATATTTACTTTAGACACAGTCGTGAGCACTAAATAAGGTACCTGATGAACGTTACTTTAGACACATGTCGTGAGCACTACATCAGGTACCTGATGAACGTTACTTTAGACACACGTCGTGAGAACTAAATCAGGTACCTGATGAACGTTACTTTAGACATACGTCGTGGGAGCAAAATCAGGTACCTGATGAACGTTACTTTAGACACACGTCGTGAGGACTAAATCAGGTACCTGATGAACGTTACTTTAGACACACGTCGTGAGGACTAAATCAGGTACCTGATGAACGTTACTTTAGACACACGTCGTGAGAACTAAATCAGGTACCTGATGAACGTTACTTTAGACACACGTCGTCAGCACTAAATCAGGTACCTGATGAACGTTACTTTAGACATACGTCGTGAGCACTAAATCAGGTACCTGATGAACGTTACTTTAGACACACGTCGTGAGGACTAAATCAGGTACCTGATGAACGTTACTTTAGACATACGTCGTGAGAACTAAATCAGGTACCTGATGAACGTTACTTTTAGACACACGTCGTGAGAACTAAATCAGGTACCCGATGAACGTTACTTTAGACATACGTCGTGAGAACTAAATCAGGTACCTGATGAATGTTACTTTAGACACACGTCGTGAGCACTCAATCAGGTACCTGATGAACGTTAATTTAGACACACGTCGTGAGCACTCAATCAGGTACCTGATGAACGTTAATTTAGACACACGTCGTGAGGACTAAATCAGGTACCTGATGAACGTTACTTTAGACATACGTCGTGAGAACTAAATCAGGTACCCGATGAACGTTACTTTAGACACACGTCGTGAGGACTAAATCAGGTACCTGATGAACGTTACTTTAGACACACGTCGTGAGCACTAAATAAGATACCTGATGAACGTTACTTTAGACACGTCGTGGGAGCTAAATCAGATACCTGATGAATGTTACTTTAGACACACGTCGTGAGAACTAAATCAGATACCTGATGAACGTTACTTTAGACACACGTCGTGAGCACTAAATCAGATATATATTTACTTTAGACACAGTCGTGAGCACTAAATAAGGTACCTGATGAACGTTACTTTAGACACATGTCGTGAGTACTAAATCAGGTACCTGATGAACGTTACTTTAGACACACGTCGTGAGCACTCAATCAGGTACCTGATGAACGTTAATTTAGACACACGTCGTGAGAACTAAATCAGGTACCCGATGAACGTTACTTTAGACACACGTCGTGAGGACTAAATCAGGTACCTGATGAACGTTACTTTAGACACACGTCGTGAGAACTAAATCAGGTACCCGATGAACGTTACTTTAGACATACGTCGTGAGAACTAAATCAGGTACCTGATGAACGTTACTTTAGACACACGTCGTGAGCACTCAATCAGGTACCTGATGAACGTTAATTTAGACACACGTCGTGAGCACTCAATCAGGTACCTGATGAACGTTAATTTAGACACACGTCGTGAGGACTAAATCAGGTACCTTATGAACGCTACTTTAGACACACGTCGTGAGCACTAAATCAGGTACCTGGTGAACGTTACTTTAGACACACGTCGTGAGAACTAAATCAGGTACCTGATGAACGTTACTTTAGACACACGTCGTGAGAACTAAATCAGGTACCTGATGAACGTTACTTTAGACATACGTCGTGAGAACTAAATCAGGTACCCGATAAACGTTACTTTAGACACACGTCGTGAGGACTAAATCAGGTACCTGATGAACGTTACTTTAGACACGTCGTGAGAACTAAATCAGGTACCCGATGAACGTTACTTTAGACATACGTCGTGAGAACTAAATCAGGTACCTGATGAACGTTACTTTAGACACACGTCGTGAGAACTAAATCAGGTACCTGATGAACGTTACTTTAGACACGTCGTGGGAGCTAAATCAGATACCTGATGAATGTTACTTTAGACACACGTCGTGAGCACTAAATCAGGTACCTTATGAACGTTACTTTAGACACACGTCGTGAGCACTCAATCAGATATATATTTACTTTAGACACAGTCGTGAGCACTAAATAAGGTACCTGATGAACGTTACTTTAGACACACGTCGTGAGAACTAAATCAGGTACCTGATGAACGTTACTTTAGACATACGTCGTGGGAGCTAAATCAGATACCTGATGAACGTTACTTTAGACACACGTCGTGAGGACTAAATCAGGTACCTGATGAACGTTACTTTAGACACACGTCGTGAGGACTAAATCAGGTACCTGATGAACGTTACTTTAGACACACGTCGTGAGAACTAAATCAGGTACCTGATGAACGTTACTTTAGACACACGTCGTCAGCGCTAAATCAGGTACCTGATGAACGTTACTTTAGACATACGTCGTGAGCACTAAATCAGGTACCTGATGAACGTTACGTTAGACACACGTCGTGAGAACTAAATCAGGTACCTGATGAATGTTACTTTAGACACACGTCGTGGGAGCTAAATCAGGTACCTGATGAACGTTACTTTAGACACACGTCGTGAGGACTAAATCAGGTACCTGATGAACGTTACTTTAGACATACGTCGTGAGAACTAAATCAGGTACCCGATGAACGTTACTTTAGACACACGTCGTGAGCACTCAATCAGGTACCTGATGAACGTTAAATTAGACACACGTCGTGAGCACTCAATCAGGTACCTGATGAACGTTAATTTAGACACACGTCGTGAGGACTAAATCAGGTACCTGATGAACGTTACTTTAGACATACGTCGTGAGAACTAAATCAGGTACCCTATGAACGCTACTTTAGACACACGTCGTGAGGACTAAATCAGGTACCTGATGCACGTTACTTTTAGACACACGTCGTGAGAACTAAATCAGGTACCCGATGAACGTTACTTTAGACATACGTCGTGAGAACTAAATCAGGTACCTGATGAATGTTACTTTAGACACACGTCGTGAGCACTCAATCAGGTACCTGATGAACGTTAATTTAGACACACGTCGTGAGCACTCAATCAGGTACCTGATGAACGTTAATTTAGACACACGTCGTGAGGACTAAATCAGGTACCTGATGAACGTTACTTTAGACATACGTCGTGAGAACTAAATCAGGTACCCGATGAACGTTACTTTAGACACACGTCGTGAGGACTAAATCAGGTACCTGATGAACGTTACTTTAGACACACGTCGTGAGAACTAAATCAGGTACCCGATGAACGTTACTTTAGACATACGTCGTGAGAACTAAATCAGGTACCTGATGAACGTTACTTTAGACACACGTCGTGAGAACTAAATCAGGTACCTGATGAACGTTACTTTAGACACGTCGTGGGAGCTAAATCAGGTACCTGATGAATGTTACTTTAGACACACACCTTGAGCACTAAATCAGGTACTTTATGAACGTTACTTTAGACACACGTCGTGAGCAACAAATCAGGTACCTGATGAACGTTACTTTAGACACACGTCGTGAGCACTAAATCAGATATATATTTACTTTAGACACAGTCGTGAGCACTTAATAAGATACCTGATGAACGTTACTTTAGACACAGGTCGTGAGCACTTAATCAGGTACCTGATGAACGTTACTTTAGACACACGTCGTGAGCACTAAATAAGGTACCTGATGAACGTTACTTTAGACACATGTCGTGAGCACTACATCAGGTACCTGATGAACGTTACTTTAGACACACGTCGTGAGAACTAAATCAGGTATCTGAGGAACGTTTCTTTAGACACACGTCGTGAGCACTAAATCAGATACCTGATGAACGTTACTTTAGACACACGTCGTCAGCACTAATTCAGGTACCTGATGAACGTTACTTTAGACACACGTCGTCAGCACTAATTCAGGTACCTGATGAACGTTACTTTAGACACACGTCGTCAGCACTAATTCAGATATATATATATTTTTAATTTCTTTCAAGGTGGACATATCAAGCTGGATGGACACAACATAGAGGCATTAATTGGATGAATGCATAAGGTGGACAAAGTACACCGGGAATTAATGGATTCTTACCCCAACTGGACACATATATGTATACTGAAATGTGATTAATCAGTTATTATCTATGATCATGCATTAATATGTCGGCACAAACAGACTATACAGATATTATTCTGTCCGGAAGGCTTACAGAGATACCACAATTACCAAAAAGCTCATTGAATATTTACTTATGTTCAAATAGATCAGGTAGGCTGCATTAACTATCTTTGTATTGTACATTCAAACGCAAATCGCTACATGCATATATGCTACGCTATAGATCAAAACAGAAAATTATATCCATCTATGCACATAGAAAACAATATTCATTCGATGGTGTAAGTGAATATGCAATGCGTTTTCAAACTTCTCTGCTCACAATCCTCTTATGCTCAAAAGAGACCGCCCTGTTAGCGATCGTAAAGAAATTAGATTTACATCTACCTCTGATCACCACTATTGTAGTGGATTCGATTTCAGCTTGTATTGTCCTCTTTTACAACCATAGGTGAATCGTTTGCTCGTGGTGCACAAACAAGGACTTGTACATTGTAATTCAAAATGGTCAATTCGCAATTAGTTCTACATGACTTTCATTGTTTACATTTTTTTACATAAAGATGGCGGTGAGATGTAGGTTACTCCTGTGATATCGTAATAACTAATCCAAGGATGTAACTGTATTCTCTGAATTTAAATCGATTAGAAAGGGATGAAATATTTATTAAATAGTAAACATTGACGTTAGAATGCATACTACAAGTAATAATAAATTAATAAATGGTGTTTATAGCTCAGGCTAATTATGAAGAGAAATTAATGCGAAATCCTGGAATAGAAAATTAATCTCCAACGCCTGTATCTGTAATAAAGGTATCATGACTTCCGTCACTAAGTGCAGTGCATTAAACTTAAACCCTACAAGGTATTAATTAAACTGGGTCGTCATTATGGTATGCTATATTACCTGTTCAGACCATTTCTATTCACTTATGTTCTTTCCCTTATTCAAAATGGAGGGAGATGATCACGAATGAACATTAATTCACATTAAATATTTTTATTCGGCTTTTGCATATTTTGTCTATTGCCGATATGCAAGGATTTGTCCATAAGGACTATTTTTCTTTTGCAAGTTTTGCAAGATTTTTTTTTTGCCGAAATTTCGAATACAATTAAATAACTATTTACAAAACCTAAAGACAATAAGGATGATTTTATGATCGGCCAGCATGTTTTATGATCGGCCAGCATGCAATAATCATTATGGCAACTACTGTTTTTTGCTCATGAATACATTTAGCGTATATCATAATTCGTACTTTCCTGTGTCATGTTTTGTGCTCGTTAACGTTTGATTGTACACAGTGCAGAAAGTTCCAATACAACAATGGTAAAAATAATGCGATTGGACTGATGTTCGTCATCTCATAGTCGTAGTGTGTGCTTTAAATGAACACTTCATCATGTTTGTCCTAATGGAAGAACTATTTGAGTTTTATTGGGGCTATGGGTGCAAGGAAGGATTTTATGGAGAGAGAAACTGTAATCTCAGTTTTATTGGGGGGCGATGGATGCAAGGAAGGAATTTTTAGAGAGAAAATCTATAATCTCAGTTTTATTGGGGGGCTATGGGTGCAAGGAAGGAATTTTTAGCGAGAGAAACTATAATCTCAGTTTTATTGGGGGGCTATGGGTGCAAGGAAGGAATTTATAGAGAGAAAATCTATAATCTCAGTTTTATTGGGGGGCTATGGGTGCAAGGAAGGAATTTTTAGCGAGAGAAACTATAATCTCAGTTTTATTGGGGGGCTATGGGTGCAAGGAAGGAATTTATAGAGGGAAAAACTATAATCTCAGTTTTATTGGGGGTGGGGGGGGGCTATGGGTGCAAGGAAGGAAATTTTAGAGAGAGAAACTATAATCTCAGTTTTATTGGGGGGGGGGGGGGGGGGGGGGGGCTATGGGTGCATGGAAGGCATTTTTAGCGAGAGAAACTATAATCTCAGTTTTATTGGGGGGCTGTGGGTGCAAGGAATGAATTTTTAGCGAGAGTAACTATAATCTCAGTTTTATTCTGACAAAAATGGCAGGACACAAGGGCGTTCATAGAAAATAAATAGGACTGGTAACACACAATCAAAAATGTATACAATAATACCATAATACACGAAATAAGAAGTCGGTCGTGTAGATGTCGCGACAAAAACAACTTTCTGTATCAGTTAACATTTCACCTATATAAAGCAAGCAGATGATTGTTGTTAAACACCATATAAACACGTTTTTATCTATATCATGTCACGTGTGGGAGAGATGACGATTAAGATAATAATGTTTGCTTTGTTCTAGACCAACAATCTCAGACACCTTATCCTGACTCAGACACTCTCGGTCGTGTTCAGATTGTTGTGTGCCTATCGAGTAAACAGTATATCCCAATTTCATAGTCTTTGGTTTTACCCGAAAACGTGGACGCGACCGGAGATTTAACCAACAATATTCAGAACTAGGGACAGTCATGCTAACCATTACATCAACCAGGCGGTCTTATAATGTTATATATAATAGGGTGTAAATTTTCATATTAATTTTTTTTTATCGTTTAGACTTTGAGTTGGAACGTTATCATCTATGGAGAGATGCACTTCCTGCCTTACAGCAGCATTGTGTACAATATGGCTTAGATGTCGTCTGGACAGACGTTCATTATGGAAGTGAAATTGATCATGTTAAGGACGCTTACAGATTTGAACGCCACATTGAAGAGATAGAACAGTGCAACCAACAATCTGTTGGACCTTTTTTTGTTGTAAGATATGTTAAAATAAACAGTCAGGATAGAAGTTTCTTTCTACATGTATTTCACATTAGTATATTCTACCTCTTTCAAACAAATTTTTCCGCTACACTTCGGTATATCATTTTTGAGATTTTTATGTCCACGTGTGAACACAAAACCCTGAAATACGAAGCTGTAGTACCAAATAGATTGAAATACGTCTATGTTTAATCGGTTAAGCTGCCAATTAGTCTAGTGAGCGGTTCTTAGATGTAAACGTTAGAGAATACAGAAGGGGCAATCTAAACGGACAATCCAGAGAAACTGGCACCATAGGCGAAGACACAAGACGAAGAAAAACAATCCAGAGAAACTGGCACCATAGGCGAAGACACAAGACGAAGAAAAACAATCCAGAGAAACTGGCACCATAGGCGAAGACACAAGACGAAGAAAAATAATCCAGAGAAACTGGCACCATAGGCGAAGACACAAGACGAAGAAAAACAATCCAGAGAAACTGGCACCATAGGCGAAGACACAAGACGAAGAAAAACAATCCAGAGAAACTGGCACCATAGGCGAAGACACAAGACGAAGAAAAACAATCCAGAGAAACTGGCACCAGAGGCGAAGACACAAGACGAAGAAAAACAAAACAAAGACATAACACAATATCTGTTGAACACCACTATGTGTAAACAAAGACATAACACAATATCTGTTGGACACCACTATGTGTAAACAAATACATAAGACAATATCTGTTGGACACCACTTATGTGTAAACAAATACAAATAACGTAAATAAGACATGTGTCATTCTACAGACAACTAGAGGTGAAGACCAACCGAACATCGTGTTGATAGGATAATTAGTGAAGAGGCTCTCTCGGATCTAGTTAACTAGACAAGTACAATCAATGGGGTGCCCTTGAAACCCCCAAGACCCCTGCGTCAAATTGTTCTTACTCTTTATTTATTGCCTAGCTACGTCCCTCGTAACTATAACCTATGAAAATGTTATAAATTGCTTGTTCCCTTTGATAATATATCAATATAACTATGAAAAGGGGCTATGTGTGTTTAACGCCACAATGTTCAGGAATATGTGGGCTATATCATGGGACCATTTTGGTTGGTGTGTGACCGTGGAAACCATCGACCTGCTGCAAGTCACTGACAATCTTTGTTACTTTACTTTGTCACGGGCGGAAATCAAACTGATATGTCATGGTCTTTTTTGTGTTCCGTGAGTTCAGTTAAGATGAAAAGTGATTGTTCATTTTGTTGATATTTGTGGAATTGATGACCATCACTGTTTAAACTTTCCTTTCAAGCTCACAAACTTAGCGGTGATAGGCACTGATACCATTGGTAGATATTCATCCAATAATCAACATTTAAATCTTTTTATAGTGTTTGATAGGTAATAAGTATGGGGATTGTCCATTACCTACTTACTTAGATGAAAAAGAATTTCAACACATTCGGAATGAAGCGTTCGAATCTGACAAAGGTTTGTATCATTTGTAATATATCATGTAGAATTTAAATAAAATTGAGCAGCAGTTTCAGTTTGTCATGGAAATAAACGTTAGATAAAACCGAAGCTGTTAGATGACTGATATTATTCTTTATTCTATTTCTTTTAGATATAAAGCTATTAAATGACTGGTATTATTCTTTATTCTATTTCTTTTAGATATAAAGCTGTTAGATGACTGGTATTATTCTTTATTCTATTTCTTTTAGATATTAAGCTGTTAGATGACTGGTATTATTCTTTATTGTATTTCTTTTAGATATTAAGCTGTTAGATGACTGGTATTATTCTTTATTCTATTTCTTTTAGATATAAAGCTATTAAATGACTGGTATCATTCTTTATTCTATTTCTTTTAGATATAAAGCTATTAAATGACTGGTATTATTCTTTATTCTATTTCTTTTAGATATTAAGCTGTTAGATGACTGGTATTATTCTTTATTCTATTTCTTTTAGACATTAAGCTGTTAGATGACTGGTATTATTCTTTATTCTATTTCTTTTAGATATTAAGCTGTTAGATGACTGGTATTATTCTTTATTCTATTTCTTTTAGATATTAAGCTGTTAGATGACTGGTATTATTCTTTATTCTATTTCTTTTAGATATAAAGCTATTAAATGACTGGTATTATTCTTTATTCTATTTCTTTTAGATATTAAGCTGTTAGATGACTGGTATTATTCTTTATTCTATTTCTTTTAGATATTAAGCTATTAAATGACTGATATTATTCTTTATTCTATTTCTTTTAGATATTAAGCTGTTAGATGACTGGTATTATTCTTTATTCTATTTCTTTTAGATATTAAGCTGTTAGATGACTGGTTTTATTATTTATTCTATTTCTTTTAGATATAAAGCTGTTAGATGACTGGTATTATTCTTTATTCTATTTCTTTTAGATATTAAGCTGTTAGATGACTGGTATTATTCTTTATTCTATTTCTTTTAGATATTAAGCTGTTAGATGACTGGTATTATTCTTTATTCTATTTCTTTTAGATATAAAGCTGTTAGATGACTGGTATTATTCTTTATTCTATTTCTTTTAGATATTAAGCTGTTAGATGACTGGTATTATTCTTTATTCCATTTTTTTTAGATATTAAGCTATTAAATGACTGGTATTATTCTTTATTCCATTTCTTTTAGATATTAAGCTGTTAGATGACTGGTATTATTCTTTATTCTATTTCTTTTAGATATTAAGCTGTTAGATGACTGGTATTATTCTTTATTCTATTTCTTTTAGATATTAAGCTGTTAGATGACTGGTATTATTCTTTATTCTATTTCTTTTAGATATAAAGCTATTAAATGACTGGTATTATTCTTTATTCTATTTCTTTTAGATATTAAGCTGTTAGATGACTGGTAATATTCTTTATTCTATTTCTTTTAGATATAAAGCTATTAAATGACTGGTATTATTCTTTATTCTATTTCTTTTAGATATAAAGCTATTAAATGACTGGTATTATTCTTTATTCTATTTCTTTTAGATATTAAGCTGTTAGATGACTGGTATTATTCTTTATTCTATTTCTTTTAGACATTAAGCTGTTAGATGACTGGTATTATTCTTTATTCTATTTCTTTTAGATATTAAGCTGTTAGATGACTGGTATTATTCTTTATTCTATTTCTTTTAGATATTAAGCTGTTAGATGACTGGTATTATTCTTTATTCTATTTCTTTTAGATATAAAGCTATTAAATGACTGGTATTATTCTTTATTCTATTTCTTTTAGATATTAAGCTGTTAGATGACTGGTATTATTCTTTATTCTATTTCTTTTAGATATTAAGCTATTAAATGACTGATATTATTCTTTATTCTATTTCTTTTAGATATTAAGCTGTTAGATGACTGGTATTATTCTTTATTCTATTTCTTTTAGATATTAAGCTGTTAGATGACTGGTATTATTCTTTATTCTATTTCTTTTAGATATAAAGCTGTTAGATGACTGGTATTATTCTTTATTCTATTTCTTTTAGATATTAAGCTGTTAGATGACTGGTATTATTCTTTATTCTATTTCTTTTAGATATTAAGCTGTTAGATGACTGGTATTATTCTTTATTCTATTTCTTTTAGATATAAAGCTATTAAATGACTGGTATTATTCTTTATTCTATTTCTTTTAGATATTAAGCTGTTAGATGACTGGTATTATTCTTTATTCTATTTCTTTTAGATATTAAGCTGTTAGATGACTGGTATTATTCTTTATTCTATTTCTTTTAGATATTAAGCTGTTAAATGACTGGTATTATTCTTTATTCTATTTCTTTTAGATATAAAGCTGTTAGATGACTGGTATTATTCTTTATTCTATTTCTTTTAGATATTAAGCTGTTAGATGACTGGTATTATTCTTTATTCTATTTCTTTTAGATATTAAGCTGTTAGATGACTGGTATTATTCTTTATTCTATTTCTTTTAGATATTAAGCTGTTAGATGACTTGTATTATTCTTTATTCTATTTCTTTTAGATATTAAGCTGTTAGATGACTGGTATTATTCTTTATTCTATTTCTTTTAGATATTAAGCTGTTAGATGACTGGTATTATTCTTTATTCTATTTCTTTTAGATATAAAGCTATTAAATGACTGGTATTATTCTTTATTCTATTTCTTTTAGATATTAAGCTGTTAGATGACTGGTATTATTCTTTATTCTATTTCTTTTAGATATAAAGCTGTTAGATGACTGGTATTATTCTTTATTCTATTTCTTTTAGATATTAAGCTGTTAGATGACTGGTATTATTCTTTATTCCATTTCTTTTAGATATTAAGCTATTAAATGACTGATATTATTCTTTATTCCATTTCTTTTTGATATTAAGCTGTTAGATGACTGGTATTATTCTTTATTCTATTTCTTTTAGATATTAAGCTGTTAGATGACTGGTATTATTCTTTATTCTATTTCTTTTAGATATTAAGCTGTTAGATGACTGGTATTATTCTTTATTCTATTTCTTTTAGATATAAAGCTATTAAATGACTGGTATTATTCTTTATTCTATTTCTTTTAGATATTAAGCTGTTAGATGACTGGTAATATTCTTTATTCTATTTCTTTTAGATATAAAGATATTAAATGACTGGTATTATTCTTTATTCTATTTCTTTTAGATATAAAGCTATTAAATGACTGGTATTATTCTTTTTTCTATTTCTTTTAGATATTAAGCTGTTAGATGACTGGTATTATTCTTTATTCTATTTCTTTTAGATATTAAGCTGTTAGATGACTGGTATTATTCTTTATTCTATTTCTTTTAGATATTAAGCTGTTAGATGACTGGTATTATTCTTTATTCTATTTCTTTTAGATATAAAGCTGTTAGATGACTGGTATTATTCTTTATTCTATTTCTTTTAGATATTAAGCTGTTAGATGACTGGTATTATTCTTTATTCTATTTCTTTTAGATATTAAGCTGTTAGATGACTGGTATTATTCTTTATTCTATTTCTTTTAGATATAAAGCTATTAAATGACTGGTATTATTCTTTATTCTATTTCTTTTAGATATTAAGCTGTTAGATGACTGGTATTATTCTTTATTCTATTTCTTTTAGATATTAAGCTATTAAATGACTGATATTATTCTTTATTCTATTTCTTTTAGATATTAAGCTGTTAGATGACTGGTATTATTCTTTATTCTATTTCTTTTAGATATTAAGCTGTTAGATGACTGGTATTATTCTTTATTCTATTTCTTTTAGATATAAAGCTGTTAGATGACTGGTATTATTCTTTATTCTATTTCTTTTAGATATTAAGCTGTTAGATGACTGGTATTATTCTTTATTCTATTTCTTTTAGATATTAAGCTGTTAGATGACTGGTATTATTCTTTATTCTATTTCTTTTAGATATAAAGCTATTAAATGACTGGTATTATTCTTTATTCTATTTCTTTTAAAAATTAAGCTGTTAGATGACTGGTATTATTCTTTATTCTATTTCTTTTAGATATTAAGCTGTTAGATGACTGGTATTATTCTTTATTCTATTTCTTTTAGATATTAAGCTGTTAGATGACTGGTATTATTCTTTGTTCTATTTCTTTTAGATATAAAGCTGTTAGATGACTGGTATTATTCTTTATTCTATTTCTTTTAGATATTAAGCTGTTAGATGACTGGTATTATTCTTTATTCTATTTCTTTTAGATATTAAGCTGTTAGATGACTGGTATTATTCTTTATTCTATTTCTTTTAGATATAAAGCTATTAAATGACTGGTATTATTCTTTATTCTATTTCTTTTAGATATTAAGCTGTTAGATGACTGGTATTATTCTTTATTCTATTTCTTTTAGATATTAAGCTGTTAGATGACTGGTATTATTCTTTATTCTATTTCTTTTAGATATAAAGCTATTAAATGACTGGTATTATTCTTTATTCTATTTCTTTTAGATATTAAGCTGTTAGATGACTGGTATTATTCTTTATTCTATTTCTTTTAGATATTAAGCTGTTAGATGACTGGTATTATTCTTTATTCTATTTCTTTTAGATATAAAGCTATTAAATGACTGGTATTATTCTTTATTCTATTTCTTTTAGATATTAAGCTGTTAGATGACTGGTATTATTCTTTATTCTATTTCTTTTAGATATTAAGCTGTTAGATGACTGGTATTGTAAGGACTATAATTCAGTGCCTGTTGTGTATAGGCTTCGGCATATAACTGACAGATATCCAAACCATAATGTGAAGTAAGCATCGTATATCTAGCATGTTTTGACTCTTTCTACGATTTTTGTATTGGATTTAGTTTTTCATGGCATTTGCTAATATCTTTTATAATGTACTGATATGCATAATTGTAATAGAAACATTTTAAATAATGATTAAATATATAATAATGGTTTAAAATCTACAAATACAAATAAAAAATCGCCAATAAATCAATAAATCGTTCTTTGGTTGTCGACTGTACGTTTCTCACCGAGATCATTGGATGGGATGTAGATTTTAAAAGAGTAGATTGTTTCGTCAACTGCCCACAAATGCTGCGTCATCTTCCCTAGAGCATCCAATGTAGTTCATGATTGAATGATTGATTGATTGATTGTAACTATATAATGTTATTTGTAGGTCACAAATAAATCCTAACAGACACAAGACTGATACCCAGAACTGGGAAGAAACATATACAGCTTTGTTGAATCTGATACAATATGGAGCCGACGTGGCTCCCAAGGAGGGAAATATAAATGTAAAAAACAACGAGAAACAGGAACGATTCTATACTTCAGGTAAATACTGTATTTGTTGACAAACAATACTGCTTATTTCAAGGTAAATATGTCCTCTTTAGAATATGGTAAAAGTAGTTAAATTATTTGAACTATGAAACATTTGTGTATATGTATTGTTTCGATTAGTTTTGCTTTCCGTAGTCAAATGGGTTAAAATTAACAAATTCGTACCCAATCGTTTGTTATCTATGTGCATTCGTTAATGTTAATATTGTACTAATCATGAGGGCAATTATGTGTGTGATATTTGTAGTTGAAGCGATTCGTTGCATGTTCTTTTTTTACTGTTACCTTATTGCTGCTTGGCAGTCGGAAATCTCGATATTATTAGTGGAGAGATGGGATACGCTAACCTCTTAATACCCGTTACCTTAATTTGCCTGGCCCCAAAAAATAACCTATTTTTACTCTATTTTTTTTGGTTTTCATTTCTATGTTCGCTAATTAAATGTGCTACGTGTATATTACATATCACATGACTGTCATATGCTATAGATGTAAATTGCTTTCAAAGGAAAATTTCCGTGGGTAACACATGTAAGTCCTTCCGTAGGCAGCACATGTAAACTGTTTCATAGACAACACATGCAAAGCGTTCCATAGCTAACACGTGCATCATTTTCTAAAGGCAGCAGATGTAAAACGTTCTAGAGGCAACACATGCCATAGGAAATACATATAGCTCTTTCTATAAGGAACACGTGTAAAACAAAGCGTAAAACGTTCCATGGGCAAAATGTAAAGCTTACAAAGGACAACACATGTAAGCCCTGCTTAGGCAACACATGAAAATCCTTCAGCAGAACACAATGGAATGTATTGCATAGGCAACACGTGTAACATTTCCACAGGCGAGACCTGTGCACAGAGAACAAATTAAAAACTTTCCATAGGCAACATGTAAACTTTGTCATAGGCAATGCATAGAGACTATTCTACAGGTTACATTTTCAAAATGTATTATGGTTGAGCATTCAAAATCTTTCACAGAATAAATATAATTTGAACATTTTTGTTAAATATTGTATTTGTTTTAGGGTTGGAAAGAGAAATAACAGCTGGTTTGAAACTGGCAACGAACGGATGTGTCTTATTAGAAAGAAACATTGAAAGTAAGTTGATACATGTATTTGTTTGTTAAAAGAGATCGGATTGTGAAACCTCTTGTCATGAGGAGAGGACAATAGCCCCCCGGACAATTGCCCCCCGGACAATAGCCCCCCCCCCCCCGGACAATTCCCCCCCTAGGACAATAGCCCCCGCTAGGACAATTGCCCCCCACAAATTTTTTTCAGTTTTATATTTAATTTCTGATTTAAGCCAGTTCTAAGCTTGCACTCATTATTTCTCAAAATTCTTTTTAATTATTAACCTTTGTACATAGCTTTGATCATTGTTTAATCAAATTCCTTTTTATAATTTTTCTTTGAAGACCAATTTTGTAAGGTAATTAAACTTAATTGGAAAATCATTAAACTCTATCTAAAAATAAAATATCTATAAATAATAAGAGAAAGTAATTTTTATCATAGCTTGTCCAAGCTGTATAATCCTTTTGATGATTAATATCACAGGGGCTTGAATCGCTTCCATAGAGGTCACGCGGCCTATATACGTTAGTATATATGGTATATAGGCCGTGTGACCTCTATGAAAGCAATTCAAGCCCCTGTGATTAATATACAAAGAAAAAAATCCAACTTAAAAGTAATTTGAATAATTTAATCTGAGTTTATGCATATTTATTTCTCATTTAAAAAAGAATAAAAATGAAATAAAAAAATTGGGGGATGGCGGGCAATTGACAGGGGGGCAATTGTCCTAGGGGGGCTATTGTCCGGGGCTATTGTTCAGGGGGCAATTTTCCGGGGGGCTATTGTCCTAGACCCCTTGTCATGTTATATGTTAGTGATGGGGTTAAGGGTGTTTAACGCCACTGTAATTCGTTAGAATCTCTTTCCCCAAATCTGCAAAAGCACCTGACATCGCTTTCTCAAAATAAAATTCCCAACCTAGAGTCTGAGATATCATTAAGCAAACCAGATCAAATATCAGTAATAAAATCACAAGTAAATCATGTCTTTAGCTATTAAAAGATAACCTAATATTGAATTTTAGCGATTTTTATCCATTATCCAATCTTTTCTTTTTCTTCAAAAACACATGCGAAGTACATGGGATAATTATTTTATAGTTGTGTTTCAGACTAAGGACCCCGTAAAAAATGTTTTAATTGCAGTACTCTTTTTTACGTTATCGTATTCTGAATAGTAAATTATTAAATCAAGGATTTTTTTTAAATCATCCTCTCTTATATTTCAAAAAGATATCAACAACTTGTTGAACAGTATTCTGGCAGTTGCGTACAGATAACGAAAGATTGTATTGGCCAAAAGATTTTGATTCTAAGTTAACAATTGTTTCACCATTATGCCATACGATGGCCTTGTATACCATCTAATATTTAGATACGGTTTGCGGCCATCAGCTCTATTTAATAGAACGAATATTATACATATGACAACTTCTATGTCCACAAGATCAAATATATTATGTATAATGCTCAAGATTACAGAGTTCTTTATAATAAAGCTGTTCGTCCGGTTATATGTGAGGGTTGGCATTTAACACACATGTGGAAATGACTTACACCACTTTTTATTTAAGTGCCAGTACCAAGCCAGGAATATCAGCGGTCATGTATTTGTGTTGGTATCGAGTTTGCCTGTTTGCAATTTTGATATTTGATTTTGGAATGGTACGGACAGTGTGGTATTTTTTGTTTTTCATTTATATGCCAAAAGTATAATATCATGAATTATGTATGTATATTTATTTATTTTCCTAGGCATCAATACAGGAGTCGTAGGTGCTACAGCTTATGTAGATCTGGCAAAGAACATAGCTATTGATCTAAGTAAACAGGCAAAGCTGAAACATCTCAAACATCAAATAAAACAGGAGGTGATTAAAGATAATCATTTTGTGTTTAACATTTCATGGACAGAATGTGACAATATACACAAAGTTATAGAACAGCATGGGGAATATATGGAAAACTTTCTAGCTGCTGTGACAACGAAACTGGTAGCTTTGGTTGACATAGGACTACAATTACAGTATAATGTTGATAAAGCCACTCAACCGTTATGTTCTGATGTACATGTTCATCTAAAGCACTGTAGACAATTGATGATGGATTATTCCGTGTTTGGATTTGAAAAACTTCTGCTGTCTGTTCAAAATTTAATGTTTGCAGGTAGAACTACGGATCATCAGCCCATCCTGATAACTGGGTCACCAGGTTGTGGGATGTCCTCATTTATTTCAAAACTATGTCATCATAGCAGAGACATTTTTGGAAATGATACGATTTTGATTGTGCGATATGTAGGGTTGACTCCACAGTCATGTAATAGTGCTAAATTGTTGAAACAAATTTGTACACAATTAAATTGTGTCTTACAACAAAATATTGACCTTAGACCCTATGATATATGTCATTTGACCAGCTATTTCCATGGATTAATAAACAGAATTTCTAAGACTGCGAAAAATCTAGTTATAGCTATTGACGGTATTGACAAACTGCAAGGTGATTTGGACGAACCAAGTTATCATGACTGGTTGTTAACCAAACTTCCGCCAAAAGTACACATGATAATTTCATATCACAAAACTGAACAAGCGAATATTATTATTGAAAAACTGGAAAAGAAAAATTATTTTGCAAATTCAATAATTTATTTCCCAAATTGGAGTTTACAACAATATTCTGTAGTGTTAAACAACAAACTAAGCAAAATGCATCGGAGTCTAAATAAAGACCAAGAATCGGCCATTTTGAAAATTCTCCAGCGTGGCTCAGTTGAATTAATAAGCATAGGGGTCGACTTAGCGTGCAAATGGACGACACATTTTAATCCCCCTGGACAAAGTCTTCCGTCTTCACTTACGGAGGCAATTCACCAGAAAATGGAATCTTTGGAACTTAATTTTGGATTGGAAGTGATTCAGGCAGTAATTCGCCATCTTTCTGTACCAGAATTTGGGATCAGTGAAATGGAACTGTTGGATGTGTTATCATCAAACCAAGAATTAATGAAGGCGTTAGATTTAGATAATAAACCAATCTGTAGGTTTCCACCATATCTTTGGATTGCACTGAAGCATGAGCTTGGTAAGAATTTGTTTTTATTTATTATTTTTATAGCTGAAAGAAGGATAAATGGTAAACGGTCTTCATATTATTTACATACTGAACATGGAACATTAATTCAATATTTTAATTTTGTTAATAGTAAAAAGATAGTAAAATTGATCAAAGAAATTAATTAAGTTCTACAACACGACTGAACAAAAAACCAAATAGATATAGAGATATCCTAATAACGTTACAGAGATATCCTAATAACCTTACACTTCAAAATAATAACAAATAGATATAGAGATATCCTAATAACCTTACAGAGATATCCTAATAACCTTACAGAGATATCCTAATAACGTTACAAAGATATCCTAATAACCTTACAGAGATATCCTAATAACCTTATCGAGATATCATAATAACCTTACATAGATATCATAATAACCCTACAGAGATATCCTAATAACCTTACAGAGATATCCTAATAACCTTAAAGAAATATCCTAATAACCTTACACTTCAAAATAATAGCAAATAGATATAGAGATATCCTAATAACCTTACAGAAATATCCTAATAACCTTACAGAGATATCCTAATAACCTTACAGAGATATCCTAATAACCTTACAGAGATATCCTAATAACCTTACAGAGATATCTTAATAACCTTACAGAGATATTCTAATAACCTTACAGAGATATCCTAATAACCTTACAGAGATATCCTAATAACCTTACAGAGATATTCTAATAACCTTACAGAGATATCCTAATAACCTTACAGAGATATCCTAATAACCATGCAGAGATATCCTAATAACCTTACAGAGATATCCTAATAACTTACAGAGATATCCTGATAACCTTACATAGATATCCTAATAACCTTACAGAGATATCATAATAACCTTACAGAGATATCCTAATAACCTTACAAAAATATCCTAATAACGTTACAGAGATATCCTAATAACCTTATAGAGATATCCTAATAACCTTACAGAGATATACTAATAACCTTACAGAAATATCCTAATAATCTTACAGAGATATCATAATAACCTTACACTTCAAAATAATAATAATAACAAGGATCTTTACACTGTCATTTTATTTTTTTAATTTAAGAGATATTTTACAAATGGATATGGGCTTTGTTAGTGGGATTTATCATTGTGACCTACAGCAATTACTTTTAGCTATGTCATCAGATTTATTTTGAGAGGAAAGCTAAGGACGGTATAAAGAACATACCGGGTTAGCGTCTGGAAATCTTAATATTTGTGATGAGTTTCAGGGTACGAAACCAAGTCATTTCTGTGAGACTTGTGTTCAGAGCCCCATTCAGAAATGTAGAACAATGATACTTTATGTCTAGTTGTAAAGTTGGACAGTCTCTCGTGTTCATTTACAGCCATATCTTTTCTTACTAATTCATAGAAGGAAGAGTGATTGTTTAAGCGTTTCCGTTTCCATAACGCCATAATTCTATAATTTTCCACCTATGTTATTGCACGTGAGTTCACCCCCGGTTTTTAGTGGGATTCGTGTTACTCGATCTTTAGTTTTATATGTATGTTTAGTAGATCGTTGTTTATCCTTTTGTCATTTTTCGCTTGGCCATTGTGTTGTCTGTCCTTCGATTTACGGATTCTGATTACCCCTTTGGTATCGTCAAACTCTTCGTAGGTGCAGAAAAAAAACAGAATTTCACCCAACAAAGTTTCATGCTAGACTTTCTCTTTTTAGCGTTCAAATCAAGTACGCCTCAAAGGGGTTTTGATACAAACCAATACTTAACTGCTTATTATGGATGATTAAACGTCTTAACATGAGTAGCATGATAGACGCCAACAATGGGACAGGAACTACTTGCCCTTTGTTTACTTTACGCATTAAATTGTTATTTCAGCTTAGATATTAAACTAAGATCATCATTGTAACAGCAATACAGGATAATTAGAGCTTAATACTGGAATTTACATTTGTATGTTTCTTGTCAATATTTGGAACTTGGGATGAACCCATGTGCTAAATAATCCAATATGATGCATAACTTTGTTGAACTCGCGTTGTTCACTCTATAGTTTTCTGTGTAGTGTTTTGTGGACCTTTTTTCTTTTGACAATTGTATTGTCTGTCCTCCTTCAATTTACGGCTTCTAATTACCCCTTTGATATCTTCAAAATTGCCTGAATAACTTTATATGGTGGGGGTAAGTAACATCGATTTTTTATTAATTGATGTACATATTAGGACATGATCATAACTTGCATGTTAGAAAAAATTATATTTTTTTGAAAGTAATTAATGAAATTACCTTAATGTTTATCTTCTTACGTCGACTTGATATTAACAACTATGTCATCTTAAAATGATAATTATATTGTTAAGTCGACTTAATATTATTATCAATGTCAAGTCGACTTAATTTCATAATATCACGATAAATTGCTTTGACATCATACATGTATTTAGCCGATGACAACTACATACTACTGTAAAATTACTACATTCAAAATAAGAGGTCTTCTGTGGGCTTCCAAGTATGATTAATTTGACATACATTGTAGTTTGTCCAAATATGTTTAATCCCATCATATTACCAACATGCCTAATTTATGTACATGTTAGTCCCTGGTGCTCATAGTTTTAGTTTTCGGTGTTGTTCTATTATGTTTCTTTAGGTACTTAGTTCCGTGTTGTGATGTCCGGATTAAAAAGATGCTCCGTCTTTACCTCCAGTTGTTTGTAGGAGGGTCCATGTCTTATCAACGTTGTTTGTTTTTGTTTGTTTATAGTGGTATCCCACACATATTGTGTTGTGTTTTTGTTTGTTTATAGTGGTATCCAACACATATTGTGTTGTGTTTTTCCTCGTATTGTGTACGCTATTTTGCCAGTTTCTCTGAATTGTCCATTTTTTATTGACCCTTCAGTATTCGCTAACGTTTATTATGCCATCTTCCATTGGATTGACGTTCACCTAAGGTGTAGGTACATAAATATAAGTTTTTGCTACCACATTTGCAACTTTTATGATTATAGAGAATTTAAATTGTTCTTTCAGCTTAAAGTTGGATCTTTTGAAGATGATCGTAGAAGTAATACTCACAATCAGAGTGTATATTTAGTACTTAAGTCTACATTTCTATTAGTGGTGTTTATATTGAGAACTTTGGATTGAACCCATGTGCCAAATAATCAATTAAGATAATCAATTAGGATTCATCCCGGTTGTATTATTATTAGTAGAGTTCCTGTTACTCAATCTTTAGTTTTATGTGTGATGTTTTGTCCACAATTGTCTTGTTGTCCATTTTTGTCTTAGCTATTACATTGACTGATCTTCGATGATTTACGTATTCTGATTTGATATTTTTACACTGTTCTTAGTGTTGTAGCCCTTTATTAATTAGGCTAAAAGATTGTTTTGTGACTTTTCTTATTTCTATAGAAAACCTGTGTGTTTATTATTTTGATGAACATACACTGTTACAGTCCAGTGACTATTAATGAAAATGATAGACGACATCAACCACTGATATGTCATTTAAAACAATCATATGTCAGAAACAGAGCCCATAGAGCAAGTTAATCCCACCAATGTTTATTGAAGTGCCTGTATCAAGTGAACAGTCATGCATTTGTGTGTTAGTGGTATCAATTTTGCCTCTTTCTACATTTTTTTAATCAAATTTAAGAACTGTTCCGAAAAAATGTGTTCTATATTATTGAGATAATTTATTTTATTTATGTTCTTTGTTTATTTTATATCAGAGCTGATGCTAACCACGACATATGGCCACGGTAAGCAGCTCCTTGCTTGGACCAACAAAGGCATCAGTGACATTCTCAGTGGAAGATATATGTTCTTACCTTCTGTTAAAGCACAATACCATCTGGATTTTGCTCGACTTTTCTTGAAGTCAGAATTTGATATTGAAAATAACAATGAAATGGGAAGTACCTATTGTGTAATTGAACCCTTCCGGTGTTTGGTATGTCCTCAGCCTCTTATCTGTAGCAATGTTAAATATAATGCAAGAAGGATCAATGAAGTATGGATTCAACTACTTAACGGAGGTATGAAATACAAACGATTCTGTCTACCTGTATTAATGTATTAACCGTCAAAGACGTTGTACGATAGTTCAGTTATATTGTGGCAGTTAGTTTTACTGGTGGAGGGAAAACGTACTGTCAAAATGAATCCATGTAATATATAGTCACCAAATTAGACTTATAGGTTTTAATAGATCTTTATAGTGCGACATATCAGAAAAGGGAGATCAAATAAAGAAATAATATAATTATATTGCAAATAGAGTTCCGAAGGGCTCTGTTGTATAATGAGTTTATTGAAAAAAGGAGTATTATGAAAAGAAAGTTTAAACAATGATGGTCATTAATTCTACCAATATCAACAATGCGAACAATTACTTCTCATCTTAACTGAACTCACTGTTAATGTACGCTTCGTCTGCTGGTCTTTACACATTCCGCACTAGTAAAGGGAACACCTATATCTGGAGTTGTATCATGAAAAACTATTTGCATATTCAACATGTGTTTTGATATGTAGCTGTAAATAAAATTGGTTAAATTGAGGGTGGAATTAATCGAGATATATTTATACGATCGGTTTTCAGTCTAACAACTATCATTTACCACTACAAATATTACAAATCTTGTTTGAGAGTGCTTAACTTACACTGGTGTGTGATTATGTGTCGCAATGGTCATTGAAAAATGGATTGTAATGCTGGTTCGTGACATTTTAACCTCATTTTCTCGAACTCAGATCCGCTTCATTTTCATGGATATCTCGAAGTACGATTAAGGTCAATTAATTGTAATTGTTAACTAAATTTGCACATTACAATATTTGATCCGCATCATTGGTGTAATGGTTAACGTGTTCGCCTCGGGAGTTCGAGCTCCGGTTGGGGAAAACCACAGACTATAACATTGATATTTGCTTCTTCTTCGCTTCTAGCACACGTCAATTTAGGAGCAAGAGCAAACACTGGCTCAGAATAGGGGTCATGTGTCTGAGTGGAGAAACATGTCTGCCCGCAGACCGTTGGTTTAGTGATCCAGCACTATCAAATTCCAGCTAAACATGTTGATTTAGTATAAAGCAGACATCTCCATCATCTTCTCAATTGCAATTTGTTCTCTGCTTGATATAGCTGAACAATTGCTTATTGGGCCTTAAGCAATAGAGATACCCTCGCTATCTCGATTTCGACACAGCTATTTGGAGGATACTTAGAAATCCAAATGCATTTATTTACTAGTGATTTATTGCTTATTTTAGGTGAGATATCCTTGTTAAAGGAGCATGCCTTCTGTAACTTTGAGTACTTATTAGCACTGATACATTCTACGTCTATAGACAATGCTATAGGTGTACTTGAGTCTACACTAAGACAGGTGTTAGATCCAGAGATAGACTTGATATACAGGACTCTACTTATATCACGGGATGTGCTCTTAGACAATCCAATACAACTAGCAGTTGAAATGATCAGTAGACTACGAAACTCTAAGGGTGAGCTTTATTCTTATTATAGATCTACAAAATATGTAATTACACATACAATACCCCCTTTCTATTATATATGGAGGGTTTTTGCTTACTAAAATGCTACTCAAACAGGGATTTCTGCATGATTGTGAGATTGAAGTCTTCTCTCTCCAAAAATTGTATAGTCGCCATGTGTTGTTGATCGATATCGACTCGCTCTATTGCATATGAACTCCGATATGTCCCCTCTTGCTCGATTGTGACTATTCACTGGTAGTACGACGGATGTTACTAATGGAATATGAACTGTTGACTCTTCCGGAACACCTGAGTTTGTCCACGGATGTTGGTTGGATTGGGCTTGTCCTTCTCTTAGGTCTCAGTGTTCAGTAAACAGTGTTTGTCCATGTCTTATTTTTCTTTTTTTACCATGGCTTTTGTCGTTTCGTTTTGGTTAATAGCTTTGATCACACTTTCTGTCTTATTTTCCGAAGAGGAAGAGGTGAAACGTGTTGTAATTTACGACCATTTCTGTTTATTTAAAGGTCTATTGCATGTTACCTATAGCAAAGCTTACATGATTATACTTTTCGTGTAATTAATTTGAAAATAGCATGTCTTAACGTTGCATATGATTTGTCTCTGACAACCAGAGGCCTGTATGCCGCAGAGACTATAGAAGCTATGTGTTATTTCTACATCTCGGCGTCCCATCGTAGATGGTGCAAACCTGTGCAGTGTTTTGTTTTTCATTGGAGCAATTGACTTTAATGATGTTATCTACATATATTGACAAATTAATTATCATAATTATTAGTTATCCAAGACTATTCGTGACAGTATAAAAGTAGACAAATAATAAACAATAAACTGTTATTGATTGTTTTGCTTGGTAAATTGTACAAATTGTACGGCCACGGCTTGGAGATAATGGGCCGCCGGCAAACGTCAATGGCAGGCCCGAAATATATACACATAACCATTATAATATTCCAACAAATCATAATGTTCATATAAACCATATCCACATTATCCATGAAAATATCAAAATGCTGCCCCTGGGAAACAGAAGCTCAGCCTATAAACAAAGCCATTAAAATAACACAACATAATATGAATACTTTGTGTCGCTATTTTCGCTTTCCTCCAGCCGTGACGATAGGCTTCGCTTAAGGGAAGGACTCTATCTGAAAAATAAAATAACAACAGCAGAAAAACGAACAAAACTTCTTATTATTGACAGATAATTGGTGAGGGTGGGTGGGGAATTTTAAAAACACTTTTCCCCTTGATCGAATTTTTCTGTGACCTTGCACTTCGATTGCAGATTCCGAAAGGAAGCACGGTGTCACAGCAAATTGTCACGTTACACCCCAATCGGCAAACCTCGGGTGAGTCCGCTTCTCTCCCTCAATACCTCCGCTGTAATACGGTATTTGATATGCGTCTACGCGTCACATTTCTTCGCCGGAAGACCGTATCACTTCAATCAAACATTGCGCACCGCGAATAAGATATAAAATGGCGACAATAGATGAGTTTGTTTTGAAAAATATTGGTCTTTGATGAAGGTACGGAATCAGCCGACATTGCGACGAATGAAAATATATTATTATTGGACGAATATTCGGAAGTGAAATTATTCTAATACCTCCTTCATTGAAGATTTCCGAAAATAGTTCCAATGGGAGCTATCGTAATACGGACGAGGTATGATGAAGGTACGGAATCAGCCGAAGTTGCGACGAGTGGTAACACCCGTCAAATTAAATTAGGGGGAAAAGCGGGATAACTCTTGCTCAAATCTGTGAACAATGAAATGTTTGCGGGAAAAATTGCCCGACTTACTGTGGATTTATTCTTCATATGAATAAATCTTACTATTGTATATAACTGTCAATAAATTTAGAATATAACTTTTCAAACTTTTTTTCAGATTTATATTCTCATCATTTAGAATCATTAGTTACTCAAAGTATGGCCTGGTGTGATAGTTACAACCTGCCTCTTCTTGTACCTCTCACATCCTGGTTACAGATGCCAAGAAAGGTTTTAGTTACCTCCCTTGGTGGTATTGAAGGATGTACATACCTGTCTGTGCTGAAAGACAACCAACATCTTCTCTGTACGGTTGGCTTCGTGAACATAGCAATATATCATATTCCTACAAATAGGACAGTAAGGATATTTTCTGGTAAGTATTATCCAAATTGACAATCTAAATTAGGGGAGGGAAACGGGACAGAAAGAATATGGATTGAAAATACAGCTTTTTAGCGGGGCAACAAGTACGATTCCTAGCCAGCCTGATCACTAGGAGCTGCTGTTGGTTGTCTGTTTAAGTGTAAAAGTGTTACATTCTCCATATACCAGGCATTCATTTACGTACCGTTGTAAGGGCAAGTTGTGTGCTTGATTCGCCCAGCATAATAAGTGAGTGGCCCTTTATTATGGGTAGTTTCCGTAGTGGAAAATATAGGTCCTATTGGTATTCCTCGGGTTTCCCTTGAGTATAGAGATCACGTTATAATGCTACATCTATTTATTATCTTAGATAAAACTTATTAAAAGAAACTATAAATAAAACGAAAAACAAAATATCACATTGTCAGAACAAATCCAAAATCAAATATCAAAATCGTAGCAATAAAGAGGCAAAACTGATACCCCTAGTCCACAAATACATGACCGCTCACTTTACTGGCTTGGTATAGGTACTTCATATGTGTGTCATTGAAATTTCCAGTAGTTCGATTTTGTGTCAAGAACATCACAATAAAGGCAGACAAAAGATTACAATAAAGGTAGACAACACATCACAATAAAGGTAGACAAAAAATTACAATAAAGGTAGACAAAACATCACAACAAAGGTAGACAAAACATCACAATAAAGGTAGACAAAACATCTAGACAAAACATCACAATAAAGGTAGACAAAACATCACAATAAAGGTAGACAAAACATCACAATAAAGGTAGACAAAACATCACAATAAAAGTAGACAAAACATCACAATAAAAGTAGACAAAACATCACAATAAAGGTAGACAAAACATCACAATAAAGGTAGACAAAACATCACAATAAAGGTAGGCAAAACATCACAATAAAGGTAGACAAAACATCACAATAAAGGTAGACAAAACATCTAGACAAATCATCACAATAAAGGTAGACAAAACATCACAATAAAGGTAGACAAAACATCACAATAAAGGTAGACAAAACATCTAGACAAAACATCACAATAAAGGTAGACAAAACATCACAATAAAGGTAGACAAAACATCACAATAAAGGTAGACAAAACATCACAATAAAGGTAGACAAAACATCACAATAAAGGTAGGCAAAACATCACAATAAAGGTAGGCAAAACATCACAATAAAGGTAGACAAAACATCTAGACAAATCATCACAATAAAGGTAGACAAAACATCACAATAAAGGTAGACAAAACATCTAGACAAAACATCACAATAAAGGTAGACAAAACATCACAATAAAGGTAGACAAAACATCACAATAAGGGTAGACAAAACATGACAAAACATCACAATAAAGGTAGACAAAACATGACAAAACATCACAATAAAGGTAGACAAAACATGACAAAAATCACAATAAAGGTAGACAAAACATGACAAAACATCACAATAAAGGTAGACAAAACATCTAGACAAAACATCACAATAAAGGTAGACAAAACATCTAGACAAAACATCACATAAAAGGTAGACAAAACATCTAGACAAAACATCACAACAAAGGTAGACAAAACATGACAAAACATCACAATAAAGGTAGACAAAACATCACAATAAAGGCAGACAAAACATGACAAAACATCACAATAAAGGTAGACAAAACATCTAGACAAAGGCAGACAAAACATGACAAAACATCACAATAAAGGTAGACAAAACATGACAAAACATCACAATAAAGGTAGACAAAACATGACAAAACATCACAATAAAGGTAGACAAAACATGACAAAACATCACAATAAAGGTAGACAAAACATCACAATAAAGGTAGACAAAACATCACAATAAAGGTAGACAAAACATCTAGACAAAACATCACAATAAAGGCAGACAAAACATCTAGACAAAACATAACAATAAAGGTAGACAAAACATCACAATAAAGGTAGACAAAACATCACAATAAAGGTAGACAAAACATCTAGACAAAACATCACAACAAAGGCAGACAAAACATCTAGACAAAACATCACAATAAAGGTAGACAAAACATCTAGACAAAACATCACAATAAAGGTAGACAAATCATCACAATAAAGGTAGACAAAACATCACAATAAAGGTAGACAAAAAATTACAATAAAGGTAGACAAAACATCTAGACAAAACATCACAACAAAGTCAGACAAAACATCTAGACAAAACATCACAATAAAGGTAGACAAAACATCACAACAAAGGCAGACAAAACATCTAGACAAAACATCACAATAAAGGTAGACAAAACATGACAAAACATCACATTAAAGGTAGACAAAACATGACAAAACATCACAATAAAGGTAGACAAAACATCACAATAAAGGTAGACAAAACATCTAGACAAAACATCACAATAAAGGCAGACAAAACATATAGACAAAACATCACAATAAAGGTAGACAAAAAATTACAATAAAGGTAGACAAAACATCACAACAAAGGCAGACAAAACATCTAGACAAAACATCACAATAAAGGTAGACAAAACATCTAGACAAAACATCACAACAAAGGCAGACAAAACATCTAGACAAAACATCACAATAAAGGTAGACAAAACATGACAAAACATCACAATAAAGGTAGACAAAACTTGACAAAACATCACAATAAAGGTAGACAAAACATCACAATAAAGGTAGACAAAACATCACAATAAAGGTAGACAAAACATCTAGACAAAACATCACAGCAAAGGTAGACAAAACATGACAAAACATCACAATAAAGGTAGACAAAACATGACAAAACATCACAATAAAGGTAGACAAAACATCTAGACAAAACATCACAACAAAGGTAGATAAAACATGACAAAACATCACAATAAAGGTAGACAAAACATGACAAAACATCACAACAAAGGTAGACAAAACATCACAATAAAGGTAGACAAAACATCTAGACAAAACATCACAATAAAGGTAGACAAAACATCACAATAAAGGTAGACAAAAAATTACAATAAAGGTAGACAAAACATCACAACAAAGGTAGACAAATCATCACAATAAAGGTAGACAAAACATCACAATAAAGGTAGACAAAACATCTAGACAAAACATCACAATAAAGGTAGACAAAACATGACAAAACATCACAATAAAGGTAGACAAAACATGACAAAACACCACAATAAAGGTAGACAAAACATGACAAAACATCACAATAAAGGTAGACAAAACATCTAGACAAAACATCACAATAAAGGTAGACAAAACAGCACAATAAAGGTAGACAAAACATCACAACAAAGGTAGACAAATCATCACAATAAAGGTAGACAAAACATCTAGACAAAACATCACAATAAAGGTAGACAAAACAGCACAATAAAGGTAGACAAAACATCACAACAAAGGTAGACAAAACAGCACAATAAAGGTAGACAAAACATGACAAATCATCACAATAAAGGTAGACAAAACAGCACAATAAAGGTAGACAAAACATCACAATAAAGGTAGAAAAAACATCACAATAAAGGTAGACAAAACATGACAAATCATCACAATAAAGGTAGACAAAACAGCACAATAAAGGTAGACAAAACATCACAATAAAGGTAGACAAAACATCACAATAAAGGTAGACAAAACATCACAATAAAGGTAGACAAAACATCACAATAAAGGTAGACAAAACATCACAATAAAGGTAGACAAATCATCACAATAAAGGTAGACAAAACATCACAATAAAGGTAGACAAAACATCACAATAAAGGTAGACAAAACATCACAATAAAATTAGACAAAACATCACAATAAAGGTAGACAAAACATCACAATAAAGGTAGACAAAACAGCACAATAAAGGTAGACAAAACATCACAATAAAGGTAGACAAAACATCACAATAAAGGTAGACAAAAGATCTAGACAAAACATCACAATAAAGGTAGACAAAACATCACAATAAAGGTAGACAAAACATCTAGACAAAACATCACAATAAAGGTAGACAAAACATCACAATAAAGGTAGACAAAACATCACAATAAAGGTAGACAAAACATCACAATAAAGGCAGACAAAACATCACAATAAAAGTAGACAAAACATCACAATAAAAGTAGACAAAACATCACAATAAAAGTAGACAAAACATCACAATAAAGGTAGACAAAACATCACAATAAAGGTAGACAAAACATCTAGACAAATCATCACAATAAAGGTAGACAAAACATCTAGACAAAACATCACAATAAAGGTAGACAAAACATCACAATAAAGGTAGACAAAACATCTAGACAAATCATCACAATAAAGGTAGACAAAACATCACAATAAAGGTAGACAAAACATCTAGACAAAACATCACAATAAAGGTAGACAAAACATCACAATAAAGGTAGACAAAACACCACAATAAAGGTAGACAAATCATCACAATAAAGGTAGACAAAACATCACAATAAAGGCAGACAAAACATCTAGACAAAACATCACAATAAAGGTAGACAAAACATCACAATAAAGGTAGACAAAACATCACAATAAAGGCAGACAAAACATCACAATAAAAGTAGACAAAACATCACAATAAAGGTAGACAAAACATCACAATAAAGGTAGACAAAACATCACAATAAAGGTAGACAAAACATCACAATAAAGGTAGACAAAACATCACAATAAAGGTAGACAAAACAGCACAATAAAGGTAGACAAAACATCTAGACAAAACATCACAATAAAGGTAGACAAAACATCACTATAAAGGTAGACAAAACATCACAATAAAGGTAGACAAAAAATTACAATAAAGGTAGACAAAACATCTAGACAAAACATCACAATAAAGGTAGACAAAACATCTAGACAAAACATCACAATAAAGGTAGACAAAACATCTAGACAAAACATCACAATAAAGGTAGACAAATCATCACAATAAAGGTAGACAAAACATCACAATAAACGTAGACAAAACATCTAGACAAATCATCACAATAAAGGTAGACAAAACATCACAATAAAGGTAGACAAAACATCACAATAAAGGTAGACAAAACATCACAATAAAGGTAGACAAAACATCACAATAAAGGTAGACAAATCATCACAATAAAGGTAGACAAAACATCACAATAAAGGTAGACAAAACATCACAATAAAGGTAGACAAAACATCTAGACAAATCATCACAATAAAGGTAGACAAAACATCACAATAAAGGTAGACAAAACATCACAATAAAGGTAGACAAAACATCACAATAAAGGTAGACAAAACATCACAATAAAGGTAGACAAAACAGCACAATAAAGGTAGACAAAACATCACAATAAAGACAGACAAAACATCTAGACAAAACATCACAATAAAGGTAGACAAAACATCTAGACAAATCATCACAATAAAGGTAGACAAAACATCACAATAAAGGTAGACAAAACATCACAATAAAGGTAGACAAAACATCACAATAAAGGTAGACAAAACATCACAATAAAGGTAGACAAAACATCACAATAAAGGTAGACAAATCATCACAATAAAGGTAGACAAAACATCACAATAAAGGTAGACAAAACATCTAGACAAATCATCACAATAAAGGTAGACAAAACATCACAATAAAGGTAGACAAAACATCACAATAAAGGTAGACAAAACATCACAACACAGGTAGACAAAACATCCCAATAAAGGTAGACAAAACATCACAATAAAGGTAGACAAAACATCTAGACAAATCATCACAATAAAGGTAGACAAAACATCACAATAAAGGTAGACAAAACATCACAATAAAGGTAGACAAAACATCACAATAAAGGTAGACAAATCATCACAATAAAGGTAGACAAAACATCACAATAAAGGTAGACAAAACATCACAATAAAGGTAGACAAAACATCACAATAAAGGTAGACAAAACATCACAATAAAGGTAGACAAATCATCACAATAAAGGTAGACAAAACATCACAATAAAGGTAGACAAAACATCACAATAAAGGTAGACAAAACATCACAATAAAAGTAGACAAAACATCACAATAAAGGTAGACAAAACATCACAATAAAGGTAGACAAAACATCACAATAAAGGTAGACAAAACATCACAATAAAGGTAGACAAAACATCACAATAAAGGCAGACAAAACATGACAAAACATCACAATAAAGGTAGACAAAACATGACAAAACATCACAATAAAGGCAGACAAAACATCACAATAAAGGTAGACAAAACATCACAATAAAGGTAGACAAAAAATTACAATAAAGGTAGACAAAACATCACAACAAAGGCAGACAAAACATCTAGACAAAACATCACAATAAAGGTAGACAAAACATCACAATAAAGGTAGACAAAACATCACAATAAAGGTAGACAAAACATCACAATAAAGGTAGACAAAAAATTACAATAAAGGTAGACAAAACATCACAATAAAGGTAGACAAAACATCACAACAAAGTCAGACAAAACATCTAGACAAAACATCACAATAAAGGTAGACAAAACATCTAGACAAAACATCACAATAAAGGCAGACAAAACATCACAATAAAGGTAGACAAAACATGACAAAACATCACAATAAAGGTAGACAAAACATGACAAAACATCACAATAAAGGTAGACAAAACATCACAATAAAGGTAGACAAAACATCACAATAAAGGTAGACAAAACATCTAGACAAAACATCACAATAAAGGCAGACAAAACATCTAGACAAAACATAACAATAAAGGTAGACAAAACATCACAATAAAGGTAGACAAAACATCACAATAAAGGTAGACAAAACATCTAGACAAAACATCACAACAAAGGCAGACAAAACATCTAGACAAAACATCACAATAAAGGTAGACAAAACATCTAGACAAAACATCACAATAAAGGTAGACAAATCATCACAATAAAGGTAGACAAAACATCACAATAAAGGTAGACAAAAAATTACAATAAAGGTAGACAAAACATCTAGACAAAACATCACAACAAAGTCAGACAAAACATCTAGACAAAACATCACAATAAAGGTAGACAAAACATCACAACAAAGGCAGACAAAACATCTAGACAAAACATCACAATAAAGGTAGACAAAACATGACAAAACATCACATTAAAGGTAGACAAAACATGACAAAACATCACAATAAAGGTAGACAAAACATCATAATAAAGGTAGACAAAACATCTAGACAAAACATCACAATAAAGGCAGACAAAACATATAGACAAAACATCACAATAAAGGTAGACAAAAAATTACAATAAAGGTAGACAAAACATCACAACAAAGGCAGACAAAACATCTAGACAAAACATCACAATAAAGGTAGACAAAACATCTAGACAAAACATCACAACAAAGGCAGACAAAACATCTAGACAAAACATCACAATAAAGGTAGACAAAACATGACAAAACATCACAATAAAGGTAGACAAAACTTGACAAAACATCACAATAAAGGTAGACAAAACATCACAATAAAGGTAGACAAAACATCACAATAAAGGTAGACAAAACATCTAGACAAAACATCACAGCAAAGGTAGACAAAACATGACAAAACATCACAATAAAGGTAGACAAAACATGACAAAACATCACAATAAAGGTAGACAAAACATCTAGACAAAACATCACAACAAAGGTAGATAAAACATGACAAAACATCACAATAAAGGTAGACAAAACATGACAAAACATCACAACAAAGGTAGACAAAACATCACAATAAAGGTAGACAAAACATCTAGACAAAACATCACAATAAAGGTAGACAAAACATCACAATAAAGGTAGACAAAAAATTACAATAAAGGTAGACAAAACATCACAACAAAGGTAGACAAATCATCACAATAAAGGTAGACAAAACATCACAATAAAGGTAGACAAAACATCTAGACAAAACATCACAATAAAGGTAGACAAAACATGACAAAACATCACAATAAAGGTAGACAAAACATGACAAAACACCACAATAAAGGTAGACAAAACATGACAAAACATCACAATAAAGGTAGACTAAACATCTAGACAAAACATCACAATAAAGGTAGACAAAACAGCACAATAAAGGTAGACAAAACATCACAACAAAGGTAGACAAATCATCACAATAAAGGTAGACAAAACATCTAGACAAAACATCACAATAAAGGTAGACAAAACAGCACAATAAAGGTAGACAAAACATCACAACAAAGGTAGACAAAACAGCACAATAAAGGTAGACAAAACATGACAAATCATCACAATAAAGGTAGACAAAACAGCACAATAAAGGTAGACAAAACATCACAATAAAGGTAGACAAAACATCACAATAAAGGTAGACAAAACATGACAAATCATCACAATAAAGGTAGACAAAACAGCACAATAAAGGTAGACAAAACATCACAATAAAAGTAGACAAAACATCACAATAAAGGTAGACAAAACATCACAATAAAGGTAGACAAAACATCACAATAAAGGTAGACAAAACATCACAATAAAGGTAGACAAATCATCACAATAAAGGTAGACAAAACATCACAATAAAGGTAGACAAAACATCACAATAAAGGTAGACAAAACATCACAATAAAATTAGACAAAACATCACAATAAAGGTAGACAAAACATCACAATAAAGGTAGACAAAACAGCACAATAAAGGTAGACAAAACATCACAATAAAGGTAGACAAAACATCACAATAAAGGTAGACAAAACATCTAGACAAAACATCACAATAAAGGTAGACAAAACATCACAATAAAGGTAGACAAAACATCACAATAAAGGTAGACAAAACATCTAGACAAAACATCACAATAAAGGTAGACAAAACATCACAATAAAGGTAGACAAAACATCACAATAAAGGTAGACAAAACATCACAATAAAGGCAGACAAAACATCACAATAAAAGTAGACAAAACATCACAATAAAAGTAGACAAAACATCACAATAAAAGTAGACAAAACATCACAATAAAGGTAGAAAAAACATCACAATAAAGGTAGACAAAACATCTAGACAAATCATCACAATAAAGGTAGACAAAACATCTAGACAAAACATCACAATAAAGGTAGACAAAACATCACAATAAAGGTAGACAAAACATCTAGACAAATCATCACAATAAAGGTAGACAAAACATCACAATAAAGGTAGACAAAACATCACAATAAAGGTAGACAAAACACCACAATAAAGGTAGACAAATCATCACAATAAAGGTAGACAAAACATCACAATAAAGGTAGACAAAACATCACAATAAAGGTAGACAAAACACCACAATAAAGGTAGACAAATCATCACAATAAAGGTAGACAAAACATCACAATAAAGGCAGACAAAACATCTAGACAAAACATCACAATAAAGGTAGACAAAACATCACAATAAAGGTAGACAAAACATCACAATAAAGGCAGACAAAACATCACAATAAAAGTAGACAAAACATCACAATAAAGGTAGACAAAACATCACAATAAAGGTAGACAAAACATCACAATAAAGGTAGACAAATCATCACAATAAAGGTAGACAAAACATCACAATAAAGGTAGACAAAACATCACAATAAAGGTAGACAAAACACCACAATAAAGGTAGACAAATCATCACAATAAAGGTAGACAAAACATCACAATAAAGGCAGACAAAACATCTAGACAAAACATCACAATAAAGGTAGACAAAACATCACAATAAAGGTAGACAAAACATCACAATAAAGGCAGACAAAACATCACAATAAAAGTAGACAAAACATCACAATAAAGGTAGACAAAACATCACAATAAAGGTAGACAAAACATCACAATAAAGGTAGACAAAACATCACAATAAAGGTAGACAAAACATCACAATAAAGGTAGACAAAACAGCACAATAAAGGTAGACAAAACATCTAGACAAAACATCACAATAAAGGTAGACAAAACATCACTATAAAGGTAGACAAAACATCACAATAAAGGTAGACAAAAAATTACAATAAAGGTAGACAAAACATCTAGACAAAACATCACAATAAAGGTAGACAAAACATCTAGACAAAACATCACAATAAAGGTAGACAAAACATCTAGACAAAACATCACAATAAAGGTAGACAAAACATCTAGACAAAACATCACAATAAAGGTAGACAAAACATCTAGACAAAACATCACAATAAAGGTAGACAAATCATCACAATAAAGGTAGACAAAACATCACAATAAAGGTAGACAAAACATCTAGACAAATCATCACAATAAAGGTAGACAAAACATCACAATAAAGGTAGACAAAACATCACAATAAAGGTAGACAAAACATCACAATAAAGGTAGACAAATCATCACAATAAAGGTAGACAAAACATCACAATAAAGGTAGACAAAACATCACAATAAAGGTAGACAAAACATCACAATAAAGGTAGACAAAACATCACAATAAAGGTAGACAAAACATCTAGACAAATCATCACAATAAAGGTAGACAAAACATCACAATAAAGGTAGACAAAACATCACAATAAAGGTAGACAAAACATCACAATAAAGGTAGACAAAACAGCACAATAAAGGTAGACAAAACATCACAATAAAGACAGACAAAACATCTAGACAAAACATCACAATAAAGGTAGACAAAACATCTAGACAAATCATCACAATAAAGGTAGACAAAACATCACAATAAAGGTAGACAAAACATCACAATAAAGGTAGACAAAACATCACAATAAAGGTAGACAAAACATCACAATAAAGGTAGACAAAACATCACAATAAAGGTAGACAAATCATCACAATAAAGGTAGACAAAACATCACAATAAAGGTAGACAAAACATCTAGACAAATCATCACAATAAAGGTAGACAAAACATCACAATAAAGGTAGACAAAACATCACAATAAAGGTAGACAAAACATCACAACACAGGTAGACAAAACATCCCAATAAAGGTAGACAAAACATCACAATAAAGGTAGACAAAACATCTAGACAAATCATCACAATAAAGGTAGACAAAACATCACAATAAAGGTAGACAAAACATCACAATAAAGGTAGACAAAACATCACAATAAAGGTAGACAAAACATCACAATAAAGGTAGACAAATCATCACAATAAAGGTAGACAAAACATCACAATAAAGGTAGACAAAACATCACAATAAAGGTAGACAAAACATCACAATAAAGGTAGACAAAACATCACAATAAAGGTAGACAAATCATCACAATAAAGGTAGACAAAACATCACAATAAAGGTAGACAAAACATCACAATAAAGGTAGACAAAACATCACAATAAAAGTAGACAAAACATCACAATAAAGGTAGACAAAACATCACAATAAAGGTAGACAAAACATCACAATAAAGGTAGACAAAACATCACAATAAAGGTAGACAAAACATCACAATAAAGGTAGACAAAACATCACAATAAAGGCAGACAAAACATCTAGACAAATCATCACAATAAAGGTAGACAAAACATCACAATAAAGGTAGACAAAACATCACAATAAAGGCAGACAAAACATCTAGACAAAACATCACAACAAGGGTAGACAAAACATCACAATAAAGGTAGACAAAACATCACAATAAAGGCAGACAAAACATCACAACAAAGGTAGACAAAACATCACAATAAAGGCAGACAAAACATCTAGACAAATCATCACAATAAAGGTAGACAAAACATCACAATAAAGGTAGACAAAACATCACAATAAAGGCAGACAAAACATCTAGACAAAACATCACAACAAGGGTAGACAAAACATCACAATAAAGGTAGACAAAACATCACAATAAAGGCAGACAAAACATCTAGGCAAATCATCACAATAAAGGTAGACAAATCATCACAATAAAGGTAGACAAAACATCACAACAAAGGTAGACAAAACATCATAATAAAGGTAGACAAAACATCACAATAAAGGTAGACAAAACATCACAATAAAGGTAGACAAAACATCACAATAAAGGTAGACAAAACATCACAATAAAGGCAGACAAAACATCTAGACAAAGCATCACAATAAAGGTAGACAAATCATCACAATAAAGGTAGACAAATCATCACAATAAAGGTAGACAAAACATCACAATAAAGGTAGACAAAACATCTAGACAAATCATCACAATAAAGGTAGACAAAACATCACAACAAAGGTAGACAAAACATCACAATAAAGGTAGACAAAACATCACAACAAAGGCAGACAAAACATCTAGACAAAACATCACAATAAAGGTAGACAAAACATCACAATAAAGGTAGACAAAACATCACAATAAAGGCAGACAAAACATCTAGACAAATCATCACAATAAAGGTAGACAAAACATCACAATAAAGGTAGACAAAACATCACAATAAAGGTAGACAAAACATCACAATAAAGGCAGACAAAACATCACAATAAAAGCAGACAAAACATCACAATAAAAGTAGACAAAACATCACAATAAAGGTAGACAAAACATCACAATAAAGGTAGACAAAACATCACAATAAAGGTAGACAAAACATCACAATAAAGGCAGACAAAACATCACAATAAAAGTAGACAAAACATCACAATAAAGGTAGACAAATCATCACAATAAAGGTAGACAAAACATCACAATAAAGGTAGACAAAACATCACAATAAAGGTAGACAAAACATCACAATAAAGGTAGACAAAACATCTAGACAAATCATCACAATAAAGGTAGACAAAACATCACAATAAAGGTAGACAAAACATCACAATAAAGGCAGACAAAACATCACAATAAAAGTAGACAAAACATCACAATAAAAGTAGACAAAACATCACAATAAAAGTAGACAAAACATCACAATAAAGGTAGACAAAACATCACAATAAAGGTAGACAAAACATCTAGACAAATCATCACAATAAAGGTAGACAAAACATCACAATAAAGGTAGACAAAACATCTAGACAAAACATCACAATAAAGGTAGACAAAACATCTAGACAAATCATCACAATAAAGGTAGACAAAACATCACAATAAAGGTAGACAAAACATCTAGACAAAACATCACAATAAAGGTAGACAAAACATCACAATAAAGGTAGACAAAACACCACAATAAAGGTAGACAAATCATCACAATAAAGGTAGACAAAACATCACAATAAAGGCAGACAAAACATCTAGACAAAACATCACAATAAAGGTAGACAAAACATCACAATAAAGGCAGACAAAACATCACAATAAAAGTAGACAAAACATCACAATAAAGGTAGACAAAACATCACAATAAAGGTAGACAAAACATCACAATAAAGGTAGACAAAACATCACAATAAAGGTAGACAAAACAGCACAATAAAGGTAGACAAAACATCTAGACAAAACATCACAATAAAGGTAGACAAAACATCACTATAAAGGTAGACAAAACATCACAATAAAGGCAGACAAAACATCTAGACAAAACATCACAATAAAGGTAGACAAAACATCTAGACAAAACATCACAATAAAGGTAGACAAAACATCTAGACAAAACATCACAATAAAGGTAGACAAAACATCTAGACAAAACATCACAATAAAGGTAGACAAATCATCACAATAAAGGTAGACAAAACATCACAATAAAGGTAGACAAAATATCTAGACAAATCATCACAATAAAGGTAGACAAATCATCACAATAAAGGCAGACAAAACATCTAGACAAATCATCACAATAAAGGTAGACAAATCATCACAATAAAGGTAGACAAAACATCACAATAAAGGTAGACAAAACATCACAATAAAGGTAGACAAATCATCACAATAAAGGCAGACAAAACATCTAGACAAAACATCACAATAAAGGTAGACAAATCATCACAATAAAGGTAGACAAAACATCACAATAAAGGTAGACAAATCATCACAATAAAGGTAGACAAAACATCACAATAAAGGTAGACAAATCATCACAATAAAGGTAGACAAAACATCACAATAAAGGTAGACAAAACATCACAATAAAGGTAGACAAAACAGCACAATAAAGGCAGACAAAACATCACAATAAAAGTAGACAAAACATCACAATAAAGGTAGACAAAACATCACAATAAAGGTAGACAAAACATCACAATAAAGGTAGACAAAACATCACAATAAAGGTAGACAAAACATCACAATAAAGGTAGACAAAACATCACAATAAAGGTAGACAAAACATCACAATAAAGGTAGACAAAACATCACAATAAAGGTAGACAAAACATCACAATAAAGGTAGACAAAACATCACAATAAAGGTAGACAAAACATCACAATAAAGGTAGACAAAACATCACAATAAAGGTAGACAAAACATCACAATAAAGGTAGACAAAACATCACAATAAAGGTAGACAAAACATCACAATAAAGGTAGACAAAACATCACAATAAAGGTAGACAAAACATCACAATAAAGGTAGACAAAACATCACAATAAAGGTAGACAAAACATCACAATAAAGGTAGACAAAACATCTAGACAAAACATCACAATAAAGGTAGACAAAACAGCACAATAAAGGTAGACAAAACATCACAATAAAGGTAGACAAAACATCACAATAAAGGTAGACAAAACATCACAATAAAGGTAGACAAAACATCACAATAAAGGTAGACAAAACATCACAATAAAGGTAGACAAAACATCACAATAAAGGTAGACAAAACATCACAATAAAGGTAGACAAAACATCACAATAAAGGTAGACAAAACAGCACAATAAAGGTAGACAAAACATCACAATAAAGGTAGACAAAACATCACAATAAAGGTAGACAAAACATCACAATAAAGGTAGACAAAACAGCACAATAAAGGTAGACAAAACATCACAATAAAGGTAGACAAAACATCACAATAAAGGTAGACAAAACAGCACAATAAAGGTAGACAAAACATCACAATAAAGGTAGACAAAACAGCACAATAAAGGTAGACAAAACATCACAATAAAGGTAGACAAAACAGCACAATAAAGGTAGACAAAACATCACAATAAAGGTAGACAAAACATCTAGACAAAACATCACAATAAAGGTAGACAAAACATCACAATAAAGGTAGACAAAACATCACAATAAAGGTAGACAAATCATCACAATAAAGGTAGACAAAACATCACAATAAAGGTAGACAAATCATCACAATAAAGGTAGACAAAACATCACAATAAAGGTAGACAAAACATCACAATAAAGGTAGACAAAACATCTAGACAAAACATCACAATAAAGGTAGACAAAACATCACAATAAAGGTAGACAAAACATCTAGACAAAACATCACAATAAAGGTAGACAAAACAGCACAATAAAGGTAGACAAAACATCACAATAAAGGTAGACAAAACATCTAGACAAAACATCACAATAAAGGTAGACAAAACATCACAATAAAGGTAGACAAAACATCACAATAAAGGTAGACAAATCATCACAATAAAGGTAGACAAAACATCACAATAAAGGTAGACAAATCATCACAATAAAGGTAGACAAAACATCACAATAAAGGTAGACAAAACATCACAATAAAGGTAGACAAAACATCACAATAAAGGTAGACAAAACATCACAATAAAGGTAGACAAAACATCACAATAAAGGTAGACAAAACATCACAATAAAGGTAGACAAAACATCACAATAAAGGTAGACAAAACATCACAATAAAGGTAGACAAAACATCACAATAAAGGTAGACAAAACATCACAATAAAGGTAGACAAAACATCACAATAAAGGCAGACAAAACATCACAATAAAGGTAGACAAATCATCACAATAAAGGTAGACAAAACATCACAATAAAGGTAGACAAAACATCACAATAAAGGTAGACAAAACATCTAGACAAAACATCACAATAAAGGTAGACAAAACATCACAATAAAGGTAGACAAAACATCTAGACAAAACATCACAATAAAGGTAGACAAAACAGCACAATAAAGGTAGACAAAACATCACAATAAAGGTAGACAAAACATCTAGACAAAACATCACAATAAAGGTAGACAAAACATCACAATAAAGGTAGACAAAACATCACAATAAAGGTAGACAAATCATCACAATAAAGGTAGACAAAACATCACAATAAAGGTAGACAAATCATCACAATAAAGGTAGACAAAACATCACAATAAAGGTAGACAAAACATCACAATAAAGGTAGACAAAACATCTAGACAAAACATCACAATAAAGGTAGACAAAACATCACAATAAAGGTAGACAAAACATCACAATAAAGGTAGACAAAACATCACAATAAAGGTAGACAAATCATCACAATAAAGGTAGACAAATCATCACAATAAAGGTAGACAAATCATCACAATAAAGGTAGACAAATCATCACAATAAAGGTAGACAAATCATCACAATAAAGGTAGACAAAACATCACAATAAAGGTAGACAAAACATCACAATAAAGGTAGACAAAACATCTAGACAAAACATCACAATAAAGGTAGACAAAACAGCACAATAAAGGTAGACAAAACATCACAATAAAGGTAGACAAAACATCTAGACAAAACATCACAATAAAGGTAGACAAAACATCACAATAAAGGTAGACAAAACATCACAATAAAGGTAGACAAATCATCACAATAAAGGTAGACAAAACATCACAATAAAGGTAGACAAATCATCACAATAAAGGTAGACAAAACATCACAATAAAGGTAGACAAAACATCACAATAAAGGTAGACAAAACATCTAGACAAAACATCACAATAAAGGTAGACAAAACATCACAATAAAGGTAGACAAAACATCACAATAAAGGTAGACAAAACATCACAATAAAGGTAGACAAAACATCACAATAAAGGTAGACAAAACATCTAGACAAAACATCACAATAAAGGTAGACAAAACATCACAATAAAGGTAGACAAAACATCACAATAAAGGTAGACAAAACATCACAATAAAGGTAGACAAAACATCACAATAAAGGTAGACAAATCATCACAATAAAGGTAGACAAAACATCACAATAAAGGTAGACAAATCATCACAATAAAGGTAGACAAAACATCACAATAAAGGTAGACAAAACATCACAATAAAGGTAGACAAAACATCTAGACAAAACATCACAATAAAGGTAGACAAAACATCACAATAAAGGTAGACAAAACATCACAATAAAGGTAGACAAAACATCACAATAAAGGTAGACAAAACATCACAATAAAGGTAGACAAAACATCTAGACAAAACATCACAATAAAGGTAGACAAAACATCACAATAAAGGTAGACAAAACAGTACAAGTGAAGCATACAATACCTCTTAAAGGGAGAAGTGCAAAACATCACGTTCTTGAGAGGTAAAGCATAGACAGTGTAACATGGAATACCAATTAGAGGGAACAGTGCACAAAATCATATTCCGCATACACATACTACTTCGGATGGGTTAGTAACACATGACCACATCCATGGCATCTGCTTTGTATCTTTTACAACAAGACGACAAGAAGTATTTTACCCTTTTGATGTCTTGAAACGTTTCTTAGCTCGTATACTCAGAAAATATGTTTAATACTACAGGTCACCGTGGAGAAATTACCTGTATTCAACTGTCTCACAGCGGCACATTTATTGTTACTGGCTCTGAAGATGGCTCATCACGTATTTGGAAGGTTATGGAAGGACTTTGTACGAACAGGATCAAGTAAACACTTAATTAAATTGACTTATTTAATATACATTTGATTCGCATTTATAAAAACACTCTTGCATTTTTGACATTGATTGATTGATTGATTGATTGATTGTCCTTATAACATAGAAGTAATTTGCATGGATGGCATGTTCATCAATAGATTTCAATATGTATGTGTTTAACCCCGCCTCTTGTTGTGTCTTCCCGAAGCCAGGACCTAGATTTCCAACGTCTTATGTCGTGCCTTTTTCCAGGAGTTGAGGTGAGAGGTGATTGTTTGTTTTTGCTGATATTGAAGAAATTGTCGAACATCACTGCTTAAGCCTTTTTTATAAATATTTGGGTGAGGCTCACTCACAGTGTAATAAAATAATTAAATGTTCCCATATGATACGCTAAATATTGTTGTATAAAACGATAGTATAATACATAAGTTGTGCGGGGTTTTCATGTTTTATTTATGCTATTTGTATTTATTTACACATATCAGATGATGTTCGTGTCGTTAAACGGTCATACGATGAATATCATTAGTGGAGCAGAAACACTTCCGGTTCACCCCAGTGTTTAGTTGGGTTCATGTAGCTCATTCTTTAGTTTTCTGTGTAGTGTTTTATAGATCATTGTTTGTCTTTTTCTTTGACTATTATATTGTCTGTTCTTTTTCGATTTAGGCTTCTGATTACCCCTTTGATGTTTTCATCTTTTCCTTGAAGAGATAATCAATTAAATCTACGATCCTAAAATACAAATATTATGAACAGTTCAAACATTAAAAAAATAATAAAACAAAACAGGAAGTGAGACGAGATACTCCGGAAGGGTTAGCATCTCCTACTCCGTTTATAATATCAATCATGCAAGCTTGAATTGCAAAGCCATTAAGTGAGACATTAAACATATTAATTGGTGATGGATTCTAAGATGAAACAAAGTAATACACTTTTATGTTTGTAATAAAGAAAATATAAAAGAACATAAAATATTTCCTTTGTCAGCAATTCTTCGTGTGTTTCCATTCCACGTCGTCTTTTGTGTAATGTTAACTTTAATTATGAACAGAGAGTTTAAACAGTGATTGTCAACAATTCCTCAAATATCAACAAAACGAACAATTACCTCTAATCTTGAGTATGTGTTTTAACAATGTCAGATTGTGTTAGCGGGATGGTAAATCATTAACATGAGTTGAACTTTAATAGACAATTTAATTAAAGTGAGCAATCATGTATATATACATTATTGGTCTGTTGACGGTAAATATAGAATTTATTTGACAAGGTTGAGAAACGGGGTGAAAGACGAGCTTTTAGCGAGTCTTTCTCCCCGTTTCGCGCCGAGTCAAATAAATTCTATATTTACCGTCAACAGACCAATATTGTATTTATCCTGCAATCCACGATGTCCTAGAAAATAATCTTGACTCGTAAAAATGCATTTTTTTAATGCAACGGAATCCTCACTATTTGGCGTAATAAAATACCAGATTTTTTTTACCGACAAAAATTCGCGAACAAATAGTTCTCAAAAGGAAGTGAAATAACTTTATTTAAATGAAGATTTATTGATTAAGATGAAAATCTATATAGAAAATTGATAGTTTAGAACCTGAAATATATATATTTAATATGTTTTTCATAGATATGAAAACACATTAATTTATCGATCATACGTCACATGCGGTCATACTTAAATACGCCTGCAGTAGTAACCAGGTAAATGTATACGCCTGTGTGAAAAGGTATACGCCTGCAACTATATGGTACACTTTTATTTTTATTTTTTTATATCAAATAATAAACATCCGATATATTCCTTTTACTAGTTTATATTAAAAAAAATTAAATAAAAAAGAACCATATAGTTGCAGGCGTCCACCTTTGTATGACACACAGGCGTATATATTTACCTGGTTACTACTGCAGGCGTATTTAAGTATGACCCACACAGTTTGTAAACATGTGAAAGCAACACACACATACATGTATCGACGATTCGAGCATGTTTTAAGTAAACTAGGTAGAGTAGAAAAAACAGAAAGATTAATCATTTATCTCAACAAACTGAACTGATTCACGGAAATGTATTTAACAACGATGTCAAACACTCAAATGCTCAGTTATTGGGATATAAGTCATTTGTGAAAATTGTGTACACATTCACCATTTGTTATGGATGACCACGCCGTAAAACATAGAACTAATTTGACTTGACATATTTGTATTGGAACTGTAAGAAGGAACATCGGGATTGCTTCGACACGAAACATCAGAAGTGCTACTGGCTGTAGAATTTGTGGAGGTTTTACGAGGTAAGTTTGCTGAAAAGCATTTCTGTTAGTTTCACTTTCAGTGTTGCTGAGGATGTTTGATATTTTCTTGTGTCTTTCCTCACTCAATGTTGAGTAATTATTAATAGATGCCACAATTTTATGCCCTGATATTTGCATAATATCTATAGATCCCCTCCACATTGTTTTCTCTTAACTTCTGGACGGGATAAGATATTTTCTGGCACTGATTGATTAATGTCTAATTTGCAACTTTCCTTCATTTTTTTCATGAGACTGGAAAGTTTTCGTTCATGCACTTTTCTACCTGATTCTAAAGCGCGTACAAATAAATTATGTATTTTACGACAATGCAAGTATATAAAGGAGGAGAAGCTAATACCAATCTTCTGGACTTTACATAGGTTTCAATGGAAACTTGGAATTTATTTTTATAGAATAAAATAAAACTTTCATATATACACGGTAAATTGAAGAAAATCAAAATAGAGATCTGATTTAGTGTCAATAAGCACCAGATATGATTTTAATTACTATATTCCACTTCTGTTTGTATATCATAATCAAATGAATTAATATGCATTGAAGTCTACATGTATGTAGAATCCCCACCAACTATTTTCTTCATATCAAATTTGCTATTATTAAACCATAATCCATTGATTGGTAAATTACATAATGCGATGTCACTAAGGAACCCAGAATATTATGGACATAGGTTTATTGCATAAGTGTTGTGACCAGAAAAATATTAGAGTGAAGGATATATTTTTCTGGAATGAACAATATTTACATGATACTGTTGGCTGTTGCGAGTAATGACTAATGTGCGAATATATTTTCTGAGTCGGATCATACAAAAATGCATTATGAAAGCTTGAAGTTTCAAATATTCAAACATTGCTAATTTAGTCTGCATTTTGTTCCTTTTTTCTTGTTATTTTATTAGTAAATATATAATAACATGTATTTTAATTATAATCAATGCTATATTAATGTCTTTCAGATGAATGGCTGGATTAATGGTCTAACAGTGTACAATGTACATGTGATGTTTGAAATAAGTGCAAAGACTATATATATGAAAGAAATAATTGCATAAAAACCTATGAACGTTTTATAAAGATCTGATTAAACAAAGGACATTTTTCAAGAACTATCACTCAGTTGTTGCATACAGGCCAGGGGTATGTGAATCAGTTTCAAATGGAATTGGGCAAAATAGAAAATGTACTGTAATCCTGATCAACAGTGAGTAGAATTCCAGCAGATAAAACACTAGTTTCAACTGACAAATCATACAACTTTGTTGGAATTTTGCAAAAGAAAAAAATGTTTTAAAAAAAGATGCAAAATGATTGGAGGAAGTGACTGAATACAATTATTCCAAATGGTTAAAACAAATTATATAGATATTTTGTGGTGTCATAAAGAATTCAGAATATAAAAAAATATCTATAATTTTAAAGTGACTTGATGCAATAGCAGGAATGTGTGTTCTTTTCACCTTGAAGAAATCTACTATCTGATATGTTGAAGTAATTGATGTGAATTAATTGAACATTTAATGTGAAGAAATTTTATAATAAAATATATGTAGTAATCTTAGAGTTTGATGTTCAAACTGTACTGAGTTATTTAACCATATAAGTGTGTTTAGTAAAGATTGTGGTGTGTGACTGCCCAGAACGTTTCTGTTATAAAGGATGTTAATTTCCTCATCTGTTGGAGGGCATGCCCTCTTTGGTTTATTCCCTTTGTCCTGTAGTTTTAGTTGCTTTTGTTTTGTTTTCAAAGCTTCCCTGTCAAGTTATAAATGATTCGGATTTGTTTAAGATTTTTGTTTTGTTTTTTATTGACTTCTAGGATTTTTTTTATCGTAAAATATGTATAAAAAATACGAAATTTTAAAATTATTAGTTTCATTTTGTCGGTTTGTAAATTTACAAATAGTGAGAACGAAAACATTTATTAGAAAAAGACGACGTCGATTATTGACATTGGTTACGGTTAATATTTTAACTCCTTCACAGGAGAGCAAAAACACAAAAAGTAGTTCCGGAATCTATGGGCGGGGCTTAAAAGTTTATTCGTAGGTTTAAAGGTTTATTCGTAGGCTACGAATAAAGCAAAAATGTATTCGTATGGTATATTTGTACAGCAAATGTACTGATTGCAGGATAAATGTGTGTTAGCGGTCATGTATATGTGTGTTAGCGGTCATGTATATGTGTGTTAGGGGTCATGTATATGTGTGTTAGGGGTCATGCGTATGTGTGTTAGGGGTCATGTATATGTGTGTTAGGGGTCATGTATATGTGTGCTAGGGGTCATGTATATGTGTGCTAGGGGTTATGTATATGTGTGCTAGGGGTCATGTATGTGTCTTAGGGGTCACGTATATGTGTGTTAGGGGTCATGCATATGTGTGTTAGCGGTCATGTATATGTGTGTTAGGGTCATGTATATGTATGTTGGGGGTATCAATTTTGCCTCTGTTTCTACGATTTTTGTATTAGATTTTGGAACTGGATCAAAACGTGTGTTCTTTTTTGTTTTTCATTATATTGTTAATTATGCTATTCTTCATTTACATCTGACACATCTCGATCTAGCCTTTTGTCAAGGTGAAATGATTTAAGTGTGTCTGTTCAATCTCTCGAGCGCTTACTTTACACTCTGTGACCGAATGCGCTGGTAATATTTAGCTTCTGGTGTTTACTTTATGATGATTTAATTGTTAATGTCTGGTGTTGTCATTGGTCAATCTAAAATTCACCAGTACGAATGGTCAGGTCGAGTTGTTATTTGATGAATTATCCTGCGGTGTAGTGTAACAATGTTGTCATCTCCAACCATCTCGTCCGTGTTACTTTTGTAAGCCCTGTCGCGTACCAATATAACTTGTTTCAAATTTGCGGTTTCCAAATGTAGAAATAGACGTGTCGGGTCCTATAGATACAAGTGGCGACGGTCTATTCCGCTTGGTCAATAATATCACTTAGTTCCAATTCTCAATTTAAAGTTTATTCAGAGTATGAGAAAAAATATATATTATTTTGGTTGAACATTGCATTTAATAAAGATGGACACCTTTGTCCGGCGTAAGGGGAAGCAACAACTACGAAAACGTGGAATGGGCATATAATTTTAGAATCAAGTCGGGAATTGACCAATCGTCTATTATGTTATGACGCGAAATGTGTTACAATATTAACACAGACTAGATAATTGCTTAATTATTGACTACAAAACTGTAACCTTGGAGCCACCGTGATAGTTCCGAGAATAATTTCGTATTCAACATATGGTTTTGATAATCTTAGGGTAAGGGTTATGGTTTTGGCGTTTAACGCCACTTTCAACAATGTTCTAGTTATATCGTGGCATTCAGTTTTATTGATGGAGGAAACCGGAGTACACGGAGAAAACCACCGACCTACTGAGCTTAGACCTTACCAAATATTATTAGATTTTGTTAAAAAAAAAAAAAAATTGATCCTGAAGTGTTTTGCATGTGAATATGTTGTTGTTTATTTTTTATCTATGAATTGAGATTTTCGTTTATATTCGTAGTTTCTCCGATTGTTACTTTGCTATTATATTGGTTTTCAGGGAACACAAGGGAGCTGTATCCTGTCTAACATTAACTTCAAACGATGATCAGCTGATAACAGGATCACATGACACATGTATTATGATATATAAAGTAGTATCTGGGAAGAAGATGTTCACACTCAAAGGACACAAGAAGCCTGTAACGTGTGTTAAACTGACTTCTTCATCTAAAATGTTGTTAAGTGGTAAGAAAAACATATAAGATACAATGTTATTACTTATTGCAAAGGTTAGGGGTACATGTCCTATTTATAAATCTTTATGATTGGTCAATCTCTACTTACTTTCATTTGCAATTCAAATCTTCTGATTTCTTCTCAGTATATATACTATGTTGGAGTACAAAAAATGAAAACAAAAACTATCACACTTTCGAAACAATTTCCAAATCAAATAGCAAAATCAAAGAAAGAAAAAAATGATACATCCAACAAACATATAGATGACCACTCACTTTCCTGGCTTGGTACATGCACTTAGATAAAAAGTGGCGTGGCTAAATTAGTTTAATGTGCCAAACCCCTAACCTCTTAGTGAAATGATGCGGTCATGATTGATCGATTGATTGATTGATTGATTGTCCTTATAACATAGAAGTAATTTGCATGGATGGTATGTTCATCAATAGATTTCAACATGTATGTGTTTAACCCCGCCTCTTGTTGTGTCTTCCCGAAGCCAGGACCTAGATTTCCAACGTCTTATGTCGTGCGTTTTTCCAGGAGTTGAGGTGAGAGGTGATTGTTTGTTTTGCTGATATTGAAGGAATTGTCGAACATCACTGCTTAAACCTTTTTCTATAAATTTTTGGGTGAGGCTCACTCACAGTGTAATAAAATAATTAAATGTTTCCATATGATACGCTAAATATTGTTGTATAAAACGATAGTATAATACATAAGTTGTGCGGGGTTTTCATGTTTTATTTATGATATTTGTATTTGTGTTAACAGTCATGTATACGTGTGTTAACAGTCATGTATACGTGTGTTAACAGTCATGTATACGTGTGTTAACAGTCATGTATACGTGTGTTAACAGTCATGTATATGTGTGTTAGCGGTCATGTATATGTGCTTTCTACATATGAGTAAAGTGTCAGCCCTCACAGAATAACCGGGTGACAGTGTTATTACAGAGAGTGCTTCACAGAATAACCGGATGAACAGCGTTATTACAGAGAGCGCTTCACAGAATAACCGGGTGAACAGTGTTATTACAGAGAGCGCTTCACAGAATAACCGGGTGAACAGCGTTATTACAGAGAGCGCTTCACAGAATAACCGGATGAACAGCGTTATTACAGAGAGCGCTTCACAGAATAACCGGGTGACAGTGTCATTACAGAGAGCGCTTCACAGAATAACCGGGTGAACAGCGTTATTGCAGAGAGCGCTTCACAGAATAACCGGGTGAAGAGTGTTATTACTGAGAGCGCTTCACAAAATAACCGGGTGAACAGCGTTATTACAGAGAGCGCTTCACAGAATAACCGGGTGAACAGTGTTATTACAGAGCGCTTCACAGAATAACCGGCTGAACAGTGTTTTTACAGAGAGCGCTTCACAGAATAACCGGATGAACAGTGTTATTACAGAGAGCGCTTCACAGAATAACCGGGTGAACAACGTTATTACAGAGAGCGCTTCACAGAATAACCGGGTGAACAGCGTTATTACAGAGAGCGCTTAACAGAATAACCGGGTGAACAGCGTTATTACAGAGAGCGCTTCACAGAATAACCGGGTGAACAGCGTTATCACAGAGAGCGCTTCACAGAATAACCGGGTGAACAGCGTTATTACAGACAGCGCTATAATCTTAAGCTTTAATCAAATAATCTATAAGGCTTAGATAAGATAAACAATTGTATTAAGTGGAAAATAACGGCCACAGTTCACTGAGAAGTAGAGATCTGGCAAAATATGGAAACAGAATGCCGAAAACTGAATATGGACAAGTCTGTGCACCATTGGTAGGCAATGGATGCTAACATTCCTCAAGGTTAAATCTACACTAGATCTCGAGAGAACGAAGGACACGAATTCCAAATACGCCGACTCATATTCACATCACCCCATGGTTGCAACATTTCATGGGAGTGAAACAATTAAATTACTTAATTAAATTTAAAAACATCTAAGCCCACAGGTCAAATTCAAACTGGTGATCAGAATAGAACCGGCCACTCATGGTTGACATGAAATGGTCTAAACCAACTTCCTTGCGTAAAGCGCAGGAAAGTCACAACATAATATGACCCGACGTACAATTAAGGAAAGGATCATGCCCCCTTATCTTGCCAGATCCCGCCATATGAGTGTGTCTATACACACTCACTAAAGCCCCTTCCCCCAACACACACCGGCAGAAAAAACAAACTATGCCGCTGGGTACGAGCAGGTATGAGTAGACGATATAAAGGTCTCTAGTCCCGCTTGAATATTGTTGAGAAATATGTCGTTACCGATGTCAGATAAATGGACTCCGTCATGCCTAATTAAATAAGGTTTTTTCCCCGGCTCTAATGTTAGGGTGTCTAATTTCACAATGTCCTTCTGATGAAACAAAATTCTTAATAGCACAGTTTACCCGCTTTCGTGCTTTTTCTAAGGCAGTGCCCTTCTTGGCATTATGCCAATATCTTCTCATAAGCAGTTCACTCCAGATAATGCGACAATTCGGAAACAGTAATTTTAACCGCAAGATAGCAGTTTCAATGTTCTCAATCAAATTAAAAGTTTTAATTGTGCCTATATCGTTAGACCCGAGATGTATTAAAATCATAGCAGGGGGAGGGACATCCCTTATAGCACGTGAAACTGTGGCCGAAAACTCCAACCCCGAACGACTCTGATACTGAGGGCAGATTAAACGTACCATAATTGCTATTATAGGGCCCTTGCGCCACTGGAGCTGGATTTGCAACTGGACTGGTCTGTGTCTTAGCACGGGTGTTGTCTGAATGTCTAATGACAGGCTGACCTTGCTCCCTTCAAATACTCTGGGAAGCCTCTTGATGAAACGACTCAGTTGTTTGTCTTAGGTCCGAATCTGACACTATGTTAACAATCTGTCCATGAGTGACCGAAAGTGGCTGCAGAATTGGGAGCCAAATTTGATCTCGATGGTCCCTGTTGAGCGGTCCTGGGCACTATTTCAGGAGCAATGATATTTACATCTAAATTGTCTCTTAATGACTCGGGGACTCGACCACTGGCTGCTGGAATCAACGACGTAACATTGGGTCTTCGTGTTGATCCTGGTTGGCTGTTTCTAGTGGGTTTCTTGTTATTTTTTGATTTCTTGGCCAATGTTGATGTAGAGTAATCCTTCCTCGGGGGATTATGAGGTCTTTTGGCCGGCCTCATGACTTATTTCAGGTCGGATGCTGCAGATTGTTTTGGACACTTTGAAAATTTTAGCAATGGCAGCTTCTCGCTTGAAAACTAAAAGTAAAATACGTCACGAGAACCGGAACAAATCCGGACGATGAAATTAATTTCCGGGAATTCACAAAAATATTATATCTCTTTTATTAAATTAGTTTATCTTATAAGTTAGATAAACCTCATTATTCATAATATATTTAATCTTCGTGACACAGAAGTTGTCACATGTATAATATTAGATCTATTAAAGAGGGTCGATCGCCACCACCATTATTTTAGTATAAGATAGTATGACATAATTGTGAACCAATACTCAACTTTGAACCAAAATATAATGGCCAATACCATGTTTCGTCATCTGCGCGCAACTTACATAAGTTTTTTCAACAAGGTGTTGATGTCTCTCGAAAACATGGTTATTCACCGCATACGATAGTATGTGGGCATATAGTTTTTCGGCGTGTCCGTTTGGTTTGAGGTTTTTTTCCGTTCGTTTGTCCATGCCGCTTCACTTTATTATAGTTTGTGAACGCATCTACTCTGCGGTCGTTTTTCTGATCGCTTTCATATTTGGTAGAATAATTGGTCATGATGTGTAGTTGATCATATTTACCCGCTATTTTGATTTGACAATTTTTATAATGGCAAAATTGAAATCGTTTGATTTGTCATAAGGTCTAGTAAAAAGTTGACCATTGGTGTTAAAATTGAGATAAATGTCAAGAAATGTGGAAATGTATAAATTATGTATGCTTGTTGTAATAAAAATGATATTGAACTGCACTACAATGAAACCCGTCTAAACCGGACATCCTGGATGTCAACAATGTTTGTCCGAAAGGGACAGGTGTTTCATTTACATAGGTATGTTTATCAAACATATCCGACTAAATGTGATGTTCTGTTTAGACAGTTTCCTTGTTTTTGAATGGTTCGGTTTGCAGACATGGTTAAATGGACTTGTCCATACTAACCTTAAATGAAGGAATAAGACCATTCATTAAGAAATAGTTACCATGTGTCCTTAATAGCAACCTACGAACATTCTGTGCACTTTTTAATTAATATAGACGGAATCTAATTAAAACAGAAAATATTTAACAACAACAACAACAAACAAACAAACACAAAATGTCGACTAATCCGTGTTCGAGTTAATAATGTACGACTTACCAACAAAATAATATAAAATAAAGCATGCAAATTTAAAACAAATCCTAGATGGAATATCATTGGAATTATCCCTGATGAGAACCATAAGATTATTATAATACATTTTTCCACAGGTTCTGTAGATCGTACAATAATTGTCTGGTGTATGGAAGATATGGTGGAGCTGACTTATTTCTGTGACTATATAAACAGTCCTATTCGTTCTATAGACCTATCTATTGATGAAACATTTCTACTTGTAGGTAAGTAGGAGAGAAGGTCTTTATTAGTCACATACTAAAAACAATATGCTGTCCTTTATTCTTCACATATCAAAATCAATGCATTGTTCTTAAGAAATGTTTTTCCTGATTTTGCTTGACACATTTGTGGTGTTCATTTTCGACAATTTAATGGTCATTTGCACTGATTGCATCTCATATTTAACTACCATACGATCGCGTCAACGAAGACCCAACATGATATAATGAAAAACAGTGGTATCATAAAAATGATAATGTCAGTTATAAACCACAAACAATTCAAATTAACTATATGTTTCAGTCCATACCACAGTTGAAATGTTTCTTTTTTCTTCAGCATGTGACGACAGCTCATTAAATGTGATATCATTTGCCACAGGGTCCTGGATACATCAATTAACTGGTCACAGTGGATGGGTTTGTTGCTCAATTTGTTTATTTTTGTGTAGTGTTTTGTAGATCGTTGTTCCTCTACTTTTGCCCATTGTATTGTCTGTCATTGTTAGATTTACGGCATCTGATTACCTCTTTGGTACCTTCAAGCTTTTGTTGTAACATTTATTATTTGTTTTCTTACTTGGTGCATAAATACGTTACGTGCACTATAATTGTTGTTGTACATCAAACACTGACTGTTGTCAACACATCAGAGACTATTAAGAGTATATTAGGCTTGTTTACACATTGTCTTGTGCTAAGCTCTATTTATATATTTTCAATTGAGGAACTTGATTCACAAGCTATATTATTTCTATTATATACAACTGTATATTCAGTTCATAACCCAGTGATTACCTCATGGTAGAACAGGCAGATGGAAGTCAACAATGCATAATATAATACAAAGAAATGTAATTTAATCTGAAAATATATTGACCCATTCGTTACATTGTTTTAATCATAATATGTGTAAAGTAAATGTATGATTTGACTGTACCATTTTGACAGATCAATCGTGTTATAATATGTGAAGACGCTAATCATGTAGTAGCTGCCTGTCAAAACGGTTCTGTTTATGTATATAATTTGAGAAGCACAGAGTTAATAGAGACATTCCGAGGAACCAATCACGCTGTTACAGACCTCCACCTCTCAACTGACGAAACTTTAATCTTTGCATCCTCTGAGGTAACTATATTTATCTACTAATGATGTATATTATCAATACATTTGACAATAAGGCGTCATAGTGATCGTGATCGTATGGTAGGTGGATTTACAACTACCTATGCAATCAGTGCCTACCACAACTAATGTTGTGAGTGCACTCGATACAACTTTATGTAATAAAATTTGTCAGTGACTTGCGACAGGTATGTAGTTTTCTCAGAGTACTCCGGTTTCCTCCACCAATAACACTGACCACAACGATAGAGCGTAAATATTGTTGAAAATGGCATAATAAATCATAACCCTAATCCCTATTGATAATTGAGATAAGGTATTCTGATCAGTAGACTGCTAGAAAATAATAATTTGTATTACCTTGACATACTCGGCTGAAACAAACTTATGAAGTCTTCTCCATATTACAATTTGTTACATTAAAGAAGTATATAAAAGGCATGCAATTACCATATATAACACTAATAACGAATCGATGATAAATATTCACAAACAGAAGGAAAAGTTTGTGAATATTCATCATCGATTCGTTATTAGTGTTATATATAGTAATTGCATGCCTTTTATATACTTCTTTAATGTAACAAATTGTAATATGGAGAAGACTTCATGTTTAACTTGTGTCTAATCCATTTTTTCTATTTATTTGGCAAATAAAATATGTTTAAACTATAAACTCGGCTGAAATGTTATATAATTTACATATCGGTTCTGATTGTCACAAGGAAAATGTGATGATGGATAGGGAGAGAACAAATTGACAGCGGGTCGCCATGATGTCGCTCATTAGGAGCTAATCCAAATTTCAAATTATCATTTAGCTGTTTAATAATGTCACATAAATTAAGAACTTATAAGTTATTTAAATTTTCATATTGTATTGAACAATATTTGTTACAAAATATACCTATACGTTATCGTAGTGCCTTTACCTAATTTAGATGTGGGGTAGCACCATTAAAAATGTAAACTGGTCGGTATGAAAGAAAAGAGTTAAATGAAAGATTATGTATTAATTGTGATAATTTAGAAAATGAGAAACATGTATTGTTAAAATGTCCGTTATATGAAGATCTAAGACAGTCTATGTTTATTGATGTGGTAGGTCATAATAATAACTTTTTAACATGATCTGATAACGAATAATTTATATTTTTATTTAATAACGATTCAGTTTGTAATTCTGTTGCCAAAACCTGCCACAACATTTTACTTAGAAGAAACAGTATTTTATATCATTAACAAATGACACATGTAATTTTACCGACTAATTTTAAATTTTAAACATGTATACCTAATGAAAAACTTTTATAATTTGTAAATTATGTATAAATTGAGATTTCTATAGTCTCATAATTCTTTTAAGAATGGCACATACTTATATACTATTTTATATTTGTAACATATATTTTATTGTGAAACTGTATTTTATTGTATGTATGTGGTGAGACTTTAATAAACTATTGAATTTATTATATTATGCAACACGATTAAATGGTTAACGGAATTTTTCATCGACGTCGAGAACACCTGTAAATCAAATATTATGTTTATCTGCGTTAATAATGACAGACATTTACTTGCACCCAAGACGGTGACCACGAATATGTTTCGCTTGTAATAATTATATATATCTTTATTTCTCATAATCAATTTTACAAAGGTACAGAGATAACAACAATATAACACATATTATTACATTTAAAGGAAGATAGAAGGTGGATCAACCTGGAGGACATACCTTCATATTTACAATTCTGATATATTTACACATATTACATAAAACGCTAACTGATTTTGAATTCATCAGATTACAAAACTTACGTATATTTGGTCTATTTATGAAGTGTGGTTCAAAATACTTCTTACGTTCATTTGACAAAGATGGACATTCAAATAGATAGAGAAATTCATCACCTAAGTTTCTTGCGTTGCATAGGTTACAAATCCGATTTTCCCTTTTTATATTACACCAACGCCCAACTTCTATCGGTAGTCTATGGTTTGAAGTCCTAAATTTAATCAATCCAGTTCTTCGTTCCTTGTTCGTGCGCATTTACCATATGATTATCACGACAAGTATCAGTAACGGAGCAGCATTTTTATTTTGCTCCGGTAGTCTTGGTGTTTATCATCGTGGATAAATAAATAAACAATTCTCACTCAGGTTGTAGGATTTTATTTGTGGTTCGTTTCAACAATCAACAGTAATAATAATTCTATACACTATGTTACTTTTTGACCCTGCAAATACATAAGTTAAAATAACATAAACAAATAGCACAAAGAAAGATAACTCAAATTGAATATGTCAAAAGTGCTAAACATATAACCAATTTGACCCTAACAATATAATTGTCTTGTATTTCATTAAACAATGAAATGCTCATGTTGGTAAATAATGCAAGGTGTACATTATTTATAAGTTTGTCAGTTACTGACTATATACACATCTATATATAAAACTTGACATGTACATGCCATCTTCAAAATAACATTATAAAACTAAGCAAAGCAAATAAAGTAAGCATAAGCATATTAAAAGCAATAATACAATTAGTAAAATAATAAAAACAATACAATATCTGACCTCACATGAGGTGTACAGGTCTTTGTATAATTAGGAAATAATCAATGCAACTCTGGTAAACTCAGTTGAAAACCTGTGTAACAAAATTAAAATCATAAGTCATGTGTTTCATGACAAGATAACGGTTTTCTACATTCAATATTTTCTACATTCAATATAATACATTATTAAAGTAACAGTTACTATTTTATATATTTAAAGTCTCTTAAACTTTAACATTGCAATTAATTAAAAATTAATACTTTTATGCTTTAATTATTTAATTAAACTGGTTTTACCTGTAAACTTTCCAATGCCTAATTTAACGGTGTTAGACAGGGTGAGAACTTATCTCCCTTTTTGTTTTAAATTTTTCTAAATGATTTAGAATCTTACCTGCAGTCAAAAGATGTCAGTGGGTTGACAACATTGTCTGAAGAAATTGAAAACCAGTTAAATGTATATCTGAAACTTTTCGTTATACTGTACGCCGACGATGCAGTGATAATGTCGGAAACCAAAGAGGATCTTCAAAAACCAATTGATGTCTTTTCTGAATATTGTAAGTTTTGGCAACTTAAAGTTAATGTTGAAAAAACTAAAATTTTGGTTTTTTCTAGAGGGAGGCTTCCAAATAATCTAACATTCATATTTAATGAAATGGAAATTGGAATAGTGTCTGAATTTAATTATCTGGGTGTTTTATTTTCAAAATCTGGGAACTGTTCAATGGCAAAAAAAGTTCAAGTAGAGAAAGCCACAAAAGCTATGTTCGAAGTTTTAAAAAGAGGAAAAATACATGCCAGTTAGACTTATTTGATAAAATAATAAAACCTATTTTATTGTATGGGTGTGAAGTTTGGGGGTTTTCAAAAAACGAAATTATAGAAAGGGTGCACTTGCGATTTTGTAAACAATTACTTAATTTTAAAACTTCCACACCAACTTGCATGGTTTATGGGGAACTAGGTAGATATACCCTAGACATTGATATAAAAGTTAGAACAATATCTTTCTGGGCTAAATTAATCGGTGGAAAGCAAACAAAACTATCTGCTATTATTTATAAATGTATGTATAATTTGTTGCGAGTGAGAGATAGAAACTTTATGTGGTTGAAATATGTAAAACATATATTGTGTAATTGTGGTTTTAATTATATTTGGGAGTCACAAACTTTTATTAATGAATTGTGGTTGAAACACTCGATTAAACAAAATCTCACTGATCAATATCTCCAAACGTGGCTTTCTTCAATAAACGATTCTCCGAAGGCATTGAATTACAGAATATATAAAGATAATTTGGTTTTCGAAAACTACTTAAATATTTTAAATGATAAGGATAATTTGACATTAAGTAAATTTAGAACAACAAACCATAAGTTACCAGTCGAAAATGGTAGATGGAAAAACATAGCCAGAGAGAATAGAATAGGTCCCTTATGTAATAATGGAGAAATTGGAGATGAATTTCATTATCTATTTAAATGTCAGTATTTCGGCAATCAAAGACAAATTTATATAAAGAAAAACATTCGTATAAATCCAAACATAATAAAGTTCAAACTATTAATGACATCAACTTCAAAATTAGAGCTCCAAAAATTATGTCGTTTTGTCAGGATTATTAATAAAGGTGTGTCGACTCCCGGTTAACCTCTTGTTATGACCTGTCTGTATATATTGTAAATAGTGTACATATTTTCATATCTCTATACCTGTATGCATTATGGTTTAAGAGAAATAAAGAATCTGAATCTGTATTTTATATTCATTTTTTATATATGTTTATTTCTCAAAGCATTTTATGCATTTTTTTTATCTTTCATTCAAAACTGTTGCATTCTATAAATATTAAATAAATATTGACTGTTAAAATGATTAAAACAGAAATGTAAAGAAACTGACCTTCAGATTAGAATAATGACAATCCATATAACTATCAGACAAGAAATTCAGTCAGTGAGACATGTCCAGCCAGTAAGCAATAAATGAAATCTAAAAAATAGAATGAAAGAGAGTTTCCCGCCTAAAATTCACCTGACCAAACTGATCAATAAGAAATGAAAAAGACAAAATAGTATGGAGTATTCTTGAAACATAATTATTAAAGGAATAAATATCTAAACTATAAATACTAATTAAAATAAGTATATGTTACTGAAACAGAAATAAAAATATTCATGATCAGCTAATAAACCTTTAATAAGTAGAAATAATTTGTTAATAAAAATAATTATTATACTGAAAAAAATATGTACAAATCCACTGTACCATATATTCCCCCTGGCCGTAAAATGCCGTTCCGGCATTCCGCTCTCAGGACTGAGTATTGGAAGTGGACAGTATGCTTAATATTGCTTGACCGGATTCTGCCTGTAAAGTTTGGAAAATTGGTGAATTAGTTGCAAGATTTAATATACATGTTACTTTATTCTCCCAATCAGCAGTGGTGGATATGGCTGACTTACATATGTCGAACTCTCCAGATCTTAGCCAAGCTGGTTGTCTACGTTCTCTGGTTGAGCAACGAACTGGGTTGCAATTTTCAATATCATCCAAATGTTGAGACGTATCCATGTCAAGCGTGTCTTCTTGTACGGTCTCATCATCTGATATCTGTTGTGAAGCGCTTCTTTCTGCAGATTCGTCTTCGTCGGCACTGTCAACAGTGTCTGTAGAAGTATGAGCGTCTTCATCATCTGCATCTGATCTCTCATCAGTCTGTTGGTCTAGTGGTTCTTCAGTGATAGTTGAGTCACTGTACACTGGTTCCTCTTGACTGATGACAATGTACCCATTCTCTGACTCATCGTCCGATGAAATTTCAGGTGTATAGTCATCAGAGTGTGAGTGTTCCAGTTCTTTAATTTTATTTCTAATGGTTCTTTTGGCAGGAATCGATGATCTCTTAAGCAATATTCTAGGAGCAGGTGTTGGTACATCCCTGATGTATCCTATTGGTAATAATAGGTTATGATGGTGTGTCCTTGTCCGTCATTCATTATTCTCCTTGCACAGGTTGTGAACAGGGATATCATCGTTGGGTTGGCCCACTACAATATAGGGATCCTGTTCCCATCTGTCTGCCAACTTATGTTTGCCATCAAACGATACTACTTTTACTAGTACTCTGTCTCCTGGTTTTATGGCTGCACCTCTAATTCTAATGTCATATCACTCTTTCTGTTTTTGTCTTGCTTTCTGTGCTGCTTCTGTGGCTAGATGGTAAGCCTGCGAAAGACGATTTTTCAAGTTAGATATGCATTTCGAACTGGGTTGTTCTTCCTCGACATGAAGTCCTAGTGTCACATCTATTGGCAACCTGGGGTTTCGTCCGAACATCAATAGATATGGTGTCTGTCCTGTTGACTCATGCCTTGTACAGTTGTATGAATGGATCATTGGACCTAAGTAGGCCTTCCAGTTCTGTTTTTGGTGTGATTCCAACGACCCAAGCATATTCAAGATTGTTCTGTTGAACCTTTCGCACATGCCATTCCCCATAGGATGATAACTGGTGGTTCTGGATTTCTTCATAGCAATAAGTTGACAGAGTTCTTTAATCACTTTACTTTCAAAGTTGGTCGGAGTGAATCCTCTTAGGTATACCATAATGTACTATGAAGTGATTAAAGAAGGCTTCAGCTGTTGTTTTTGCAAGTTGACTCTTGGTTGGGATGGCTTGGGCATATCTAGTGTAGTGATCCGTGATGACCAAAATATGCTGGTATCCTCCTTTGGATTTCTCTAACGTGAAAAAAGTCCATGCAAACCAACTCTAATGGTGAAGAAGTTGCTATGGGTACTAACGGTGCTCTCTGATTGGTTGGCGTTTTTCGTTGAAGACATATTCCACATTGCTCAATCCAGGACTCTGTATCTTTGTACATTCCTGGCCAGTAAAATCTGTCTCGTAGCAAAGATAGAGTTTTGTCTTTTCCTAGATGTCCCATATCATCATATAGGGCTTGTAACACTGTTGGTATGTGTGCAACAGGTAAGACTAGTTGTTGTCGTTCCTCGTCTTCGATGGTAGTAATTCTGTGCAACATTTTGTTAATAAGTTTAAGTCTGTTATATTCTCTTATCATCGGATTATGGCCAGTTTTCTTCTTGTGTGGTTTCTTGTTGGCTTGTAAGTACTATATGCACTGTCTGGTGTTCGAGTCTAGAGCTGGTACTCTAGTCCAGTCTACTAGATCACCAACATTTGTTGCTGCCAGATTGTCTTCAACTATTTCTGGTGAAACTGCAAGACTTTCAACGTATGATTTTGGTACCATGGAATCACAAATGGCTTGGACGGACTCGCTGGTAATTGTACATCCTTCTGTGTCATGTACAGTTGGAAGGCGACTAAGTGCATCCGCATCTGCGTTATTTTTTCCAGGTCTGTTTTTGATGTCAAAGTTGAAAGTGGATAAGGAGACTAACCATATATGACCTGTAGCATCGAGCTTAGCTGTAGTTAGTACATAGGTGAACGGGTTGTTGTCTGTTAGTACGGTAAATCTCTGGCTATAAAGGTAATCCTTAAATTTATCACAGATTGACCATTTCAGTGCTAGAAATTCTCTCTTGTGTAGTGGAATTTTTTCTCTGCTTTGTTCAATCCTCGACTGGCATAATTAATCACTCTTTTGATGCCTTCCTGTTCTTGGTAACGTACTGCGCCTAATTCATCTCCATAGGTGTCTGTGTGAAGCTCGTATGGTAATGGGTAATTGGCATATCCAAGGATGGGTGATGTTACGAGTCTCTCTTTAAGTGTTTCAAATGCTTGGTTTTGTTCGTTTTCCCAAGTCCATGTCTTCTTTATTTTATATTTCCCTTTTTGGTGTGTCTTGTTGGGTGTTGGCATATGATCAGTTAATGGTTTGCTTACAAGGCTGAAGTTCTTAATAAATCGCCTGTAATATCCAACAAACCCTAGGAACCTGTGTACATCTTCTGGTGTTTGAGGTTTCGGCCAGTTTGTAACTTTATCTGTCTTGCTTGGATCAATCTCTATACCTTCTTCAGAGACGATAAGTCCAACAAACTTTACTTTTCTCTTGAGGAACTCACATTTCTTTGGCGATAGTTTCAGGTTGGCTGTCTTGATTATATCAAAGACTAGTTGGAGGTTGTGTAATTGTTCTTCATAAGTTTTTCCAAAGATAATTACGTCATCAATAAAAACGCTCTGCTAAGATGTTCTCCATTAGTCGCTGGTACGTAGCTGGTGAGTTTGTCAACCCAAATTCGTAAAATCCTAACGGGCCAACTGAGAAGGTAGTTCGTTCTTTGTTTTCCTCAAAGATTTCAAATCACGGAGAAGAAGCGGTTTCCTGATAAACAATCAAGTAATTCTTCAATGCGTGGAAGTGCATAGCTGTTTTTCTTCGAGTTATTGTTCAGCATTCAGTAAATCAAGATTCCAATAGCATACGATAATCAACACACATTCTCAGACTGTTGTCGTTCTTCTTTACTAAAACCACGTTTGATGCCCATGGCGAATGTGAAGGCATGATGATGTTCATATCAAGAAGTTGCTGTAAGTAGACTTTCACTTCATCATACATGGATGGTGGTATTCTACGGTATCGCTGTTTAAAAGTTTTGTCTTCCAGTAACTCAATTCTATGTTGGACTATGTTGGTATGTCCTACATCAGTGTCACTTTTGGAGAAGATATCGATATAATCTAGTATAAGATCTTTTCCTCTTTTCAGTTCCTCATCAGACAAGTCACTCTTGGTAATTTCTACTTTGTCTAGAAATGATGTTTCGACAGGTTAATTTTCTTGAGAAGGTTTAGGTTGAATCGTTACTGGTTGTAGTTCACATATAACTGCTTTAGGTAGAATAGTGATGGTTCTAGTTGTAACATTGGAGAGCTGTATAGTAATATGACCATTAAGTTGAATTGGTGTAATCGTGGTTCGACATCAAGACCTGTAGGTACAAATGTCAAATCTGATGCATGATGAATCGCTGATGTGTTACGATATTGAGTTTCCTTGTCACTGTAACCTTGTATATCCATGACGGTATTTGGTGGAATTGTTATTTTGTTGTGTTCTGCATTCTTGACAAAGACAAGTCGGTTTTTATTCTTCTTAAGTTCTTTTTCCTGTAGTGCAATGCATCTTAAAGTAAGGTACCAGGGAGTTGTTAGATCTGCATTTTGTAGATATTTATCTCCATTAAGTTGATGGTTTTCAATTGTATACTACAAGTAAGATGTTGTTGTATGACTCGCTAATAGTTGAGACTGTATAACCTGTATCAAGAAGTGCTCCCGTTTCAATGATAGCCACATATAAATGAAATGGAAGCAAAAGAACACTGAAAGTGACACATAAAGTAAATTATGTTAAGACACAAAAGCAATATAGTGCATATAGTTATTATTACTGTTGATTGTTGGACCACAAATAAAATTATATCTACAACCTGAGAGAGAATTGTTTATTTATTTTTCCACGATGATTTACACCAAGACTACACTTCCAAATAATTGATTTAATATTTTTTTGGCTTTTGACTATGAGCGTACCTGGTGAATGTTATTCCAAAAACGTGTCGTGCACATTAAATTTAATATCTACGTTTGTATTTCCCAAACGTTTCGGAACAATGGCTTAATTAGGCATCAAGCCACTTTAGTGTACAATATCCATACATGTGGTGATAATTTTGAGAACTCAACCGGAGCAATCGCATAAAGAGATGTAAATGACATTTTTTGTTTGTTTGATATACTAATAGGTAAAAAGATCTATAATATATTATATACATATTATGTTTCCCAATAGGTATTATAATTATTGTGCTTATCTACTAATATAATTATAATCATTGACTCTGCTAGCTTAAATGGTTGCTACAGTATTTACAGATTAATACATGGGCATTTCCATATTGGCCTGGTTATCCTCACGAGACCCCCATATTGGACCGAGATGCAGTCTCGGGCCAATATGGGTCGAGGGATAATGACCAGGTCAATATGGAAATGCCCATGTATTAAACTATTTATTACATACTTCCGACATCTAGAAAAGAGACACCCATATTGGCCTGAGACGAAGTCGAGGCCCATATTGGCCCGGGCCAATATGGGCCTCGATATGGAAATGATCTTGTAGTAATCCAATAACCGGTTATTTTCCCGCGGTGTGAAAATATGGACAGTTTACTTCTGGTTATATTGATCATACAAAAATGCCTTTATTTGAACTAAGTATGTAATAAATAAGATTACTTTCATTAGCCTGTGTGTTGGCATTTATTTTGAGTTTAATCGGGGAATGCAAGTAATGCATTTCTATGGAATTTGTATTTTCCAAACTAGCCATATTATTCTTCAATGTATTACTGTTTGGTCATTTCAGAAAAACGACTGTCGGTCAATAATCTATTCTTTTTTTATTTCTAGGGTACAATTAATGTTTGGAACTTACACAGAAAGTTACCACAACATGGTCCTAACACAGTTCATGACAGTCCTGTTACGTGTTTACATGTGTCTGATACTATCGCCGCTACAGGTAAAGAAATGATTTCGATTTTCCTTTATGGGGTTAGGGTTAGGGTTATGGTGTTTAACGCCACTTTCAACAATATTTCAGTTATATCGTGGAAGGCAGTTTTATTGGTGAACGAGATTTTCTTTTATTATTGATCAATTGAAATTAAAATGTGGCCTTAACTGAATCATGTTTAGTATATTTACACAAACATGTAGCAACCGCTCTCGTTTTGATATAATTATACATTCAAATCTCGTTTTCGCAGGATTACTCCAAGTAAACATTTGTTCGGTTTGTGGTATCTATCAGCTTAATTTAATTTTTACAAGAAGATGGACATGAAGGTTTTTCCTTAATTTTAATTAAGAATACAGAAGACTGAGTCATATCATATTGTTGACAACTCGTACAGATGAATTTCGAGATATTCTTTACAACTATTATGTAATAAGATAAACAAAGTATTTGTTGCTCATCAAATATAGCAACTTATTTACAATGGAACGATTCCGTGGTGTTCTCGCCTCGAGTGCGG